>KZ613951.1:418118-1018118 GCA_002865655.1 Hyaloscypha variabilis F | reverse complement strand
CAAGTGGTCAATTCTGAGGCGCATCGTACATACGGTAGATGTTAGAGAACAAGACCCAGTGGTCAAATCGATCTCATCCGAAGTCATCTACCAAGGAAACAGCGTCTGCTTGGTTTTCACTGCAGGCTGACAGCCTCCCGCAGCCAGGTCCATTCGTTACCCGCCAGGCGCAGCCGCCAGTGGTCTCGACTTTAGTCTCTCGATCCTTCAACCCAAAATTAGACGCGATCCACTCTTCATCGAATCCAGGGTTTCTGCTTCGTGAACCAGTCTCCGCTGTGATTAACCTTTTGCCGATGCTCTCGGAGACCTGACAGCGGGTCAGCCCAGAAAAGCGAAGGGTGGCCCTGAAGCAAGCTGCTCTCGGGATGTGGCGAGCACGTCAACTATGGAAAGGATGTCTGGACGCAGATTAACATACACCGAGCTGCAGCTCTCTCGCTCCGGAACCATTGCTCTCTTTATTCTGGCTGCAGGCCGGAAGGTGAGGCGATTTAGTCATGTATCCAGACAAGATCTGGGGTTGCTGACAGTGGTACCGATGCCCTCTCATCTCATTCGGGTTGACCCTGCATCTGCGTGCAGTATCATCAAACACAGCACCCACGAGCCACAGGAGGCAGATCTGTCAAGAGGACAAGAATAAGGGTTGCTTTCCTGCTGGCCGAGCGGTGGCGTACAGCCTTCGCCGTGGCTCTTGGGCAACTCCGCTGCACCTCCGTACTCGTAGCCGTAACCGTAAAGTAAGCCCCAACAGAAGCACTAAGGGCACAGCAGAGCCCGAAAGCCAATGACCGAAGAGCCTTTCGCCTCATGACCTCTCAGCACTCACTAGCAGAGCCAGCCTAGGACTGACTTTCCAAGATTCCGAGCTACACTTCAACTCCCTAGAACTTTGGAGCCTGGTCACCAGAGCCCGAAGAATGAAACCCTCAGACTGATACCACACAGCATCACCACGAAATGAGCCCCCTCTCCAAATGTTGCTCGTTTCCAACACCTTCCAACACGGTCAACACCAACAAACCCACAATCCCAGACCCCACACAACCATCAGCATCAGCAAAATCTGTTGCACATCGTCCTTTTTAGCTCAGTTTCCAATCCCCACTAACGCTGCAGTTTGCACCCAAAAAAACACCCCCTAAAGCCTATCCTCTCCTTAACCCCCTTTACCCCAGTCGTCCAGCCTATCAGTGCGCCCCGGCTAAGTAGGTCTCATCCCGAGTACCAACAAAACGCCCTCACGCCTCGCTCTAGCTCGCTCCAAAAATAAGGCAGACTATAGCGCACCCTTGCAAGCAGTATATATTTGATATGGTATATTATTTCATGTGGTGAGGGTTTGGAAGGCGTGTATGGTAGGGGTATATAATGTTGTGCATGAGCACGCACCGCCATTGCCAACAGAAAAGGCAGGCAAGGGAATCTAGCCGGTACCACAAAGGGGTAGATTAGCTCATCATCCAACCCATCTCTCACTGATCGTTCATTCATTCATCTCGATATCCCGTTCGCCTCTTCTTCAGCAACGTCCCGTCCCGTCCGGACATTCCCCATCTCGGACGGCGGACTCGGATCCCTCCAGTCTGAAATCGGGACATCACATGCTGTCCTCCATCTGCCTGGATCGAACCCGCTGCCAACTATCTTTCTCTTGCTTGCCGCCGTCTTTCTCGAGCCCCATTCCCCGCTCAACCCACTCTCGACTCCCCATCTCGCTGAGTCTGCTCAGCGCCCGAGCGAACGCGAATCTCTCCTCGTCACCGCTAAAAATAGAACTGCTTTTCAGCATCTTCATGTTCATCCCAAGATCATCCATCAAGTTCCTCATCGTATCGTCGATATCGTGGCCATCCTCAGCCTGGCCCTTCTTGTCCTCCTTATCCCGCTGGACACTCTCCTTGACCTCTTCTTTCGACAGGAAAAGTTGAGTGAGAGGTACGGCCGTGGTGAGCACGAGCTTGGCTCGGGACTCGTACACGGCATCAATGAAGGTAATGAAGCGGCGTGCTAAGTCTCGCTCACGGTAGGTCATGCCAGGGACGTTTGTTACAACGAAGGCATCGTAGCTGCGCATCAGCTCGAGGTAATCAGCAGCACTCGTTGGTCTTCCGATCAGCTCGTCGAATGTGAACATGGCGGCTCTTCCGCTGACTTTCGGCACGTGGATTTCTCGGCCCCATACTCGTTGTGTCTCTGCTCGTGGCTTGTCCTGGTGAGGGTCACCAAGGAAGCGAAACCACTTCTCGGCGTGAGAATAGGCGTGCTTGTCCAGTGGAGAGTGATAGACACCAGAGGGTGGACGGGGAATCTTGCGGTAGTCGGTTGGCGAGTCCAAGTTGATAACATGGAGTCGGTTTTTCAGGAGGTTTATACAAGGAATGAAGGACTCTCGCTGAATGCCGTTCTTGTAGAGATCATCTGGGTGGCGGTTGGAGGTTGTGACCAGGACAACTCCATGAGACATAAGAGCTTCGAGGAGCCTAGCTTATTAGTGATGTTATAAAAGAGAGGTATGTAACATACCGTCTCAAAATCATAGCATCTGCAACATCTGTACATTGAAATTCATCAAAGCATAAAACATTGCCCTTTTCAGCAATGTCTGCTGCCACGAATGGCACCGCATCAATGTCATTCCCATATTCCAGCTTCATTTTATGTAACCGCTTGTGGACATCCTGCATGAAATTATGGAAATGGATCCTCGTTTTCGAGTGCACACTGCTCGGTAGCGTCTCGTAGAACAAGTCCATCAACATAGTTTTCCCACTTCCCACATCGCCGTACAAATACAAGCCTCGCGGCAGATTATCTGGTATGTCTTTTAACTTTTGCTCCTTTGGGCCGTTTCCAAAAAGCCGTCCAAACATGGACTTGGAAGCTGGTTTGAGGGACTCAATGGTGGGGTGGACTGTTGGCGGGGCGTCGTAACTTCGGAGTTCATCGTGGAGGTGTTGCAAACTCTCTATGATGCCTGCAGCTCATTAATCTCTTGTTCCAACGTTGGCATCGTGGTTCTGACCTCTTTGGTGTTCGTCGTCCCTCAGTCGTCCTGCCGCCACTCGAGCTTCGTACTCTTGGATGGGGCCTCTGCCGTCTGGGTTTACTGCTAACGTAGATTAGCTAGCTGTCCCTACGTTTCTCGAAGAATCAAAATACTATTTTGAACCGTTGCCAGAGCCCTCCTCTGTCCTGCAATGACCCTAGCGGGGAAAGAAAGCCTTGGCTGTCGTTCTCTCGAAAGTGGACTCGCAGACGTGGCAATTGACCGCACAAAGACTCCCGAGGCCCCCATTCCTCCACCTCGTTCGCGAAGCTGCTGGCGACATTGTATACAGAGCCCTGACCGAGTATTCCCATACTTCGAGGGGTTCTGGAGTTGCCACTTCAAAGCGCGCGATGCTGTAGGTCGAAGCTTCATGTTGATGCCAAAACAAAAGAATATGCACCTAAGAGGAACCTTCTACCGGCGCATGTTGTACATAAATGAGATCTAAGAGGGTATCCGCAATAAAGCAATGTGAGGTCTGATGTCGGTGAAGAGAAAGCAGGCCATTCTTGTATGTCCGAAGGTTCTTGTCACTGGCGGAATTGTCTCGGAAGAGATGCCGAGGTGGCGGGCCATGCCGAGCGGGACGTCTTTCAAAGGGGAATTCGCTGCTCTCTTTTAACCTCTAGTTCTCAACGACGTCGAGATTATCTCTGTCTTCACCACAGACTTTGCAGAGAATTGTGCAGTCATCAAGTGAACCACGAGTCAATGTCAAGTCTTTCTTTGCAGCTATTCCAGTTCTCCTACAGAAGGCTCTCGTTAGGTTGTAGTCCAATGGCAACAATGAGCACAGCATTGAGGCTCTTCTTGGATTTTCTTCAAACATGTAAGACTTGAAAGCCATGGTCTATATACATGAAGTGCATATTTTTTTGTGTCCAAAACATCTCATAACCAAGTTGGAAGCCATGTCAGAACAGGTCATCTGAGTAAAATCTCTTGCTCCTGCAATCCGCCTCGTTTTATCATCTCAAACACCTCTCCCATTTTTAAATCGTCGATTATGACACATCCAACGATAGTATAGGACTCTTCAAGAGTGTTCGCCAGTCGAAGCACGAAGGGGTATCTTGAACAGTAAGCCGCAAACACTAAGTCACCTTCTTTTGCTTCCCCGAGCATGAACCCGTAACGGTCGCTTTTCGTTGTTATGAAGGAGTATCCTTGGAGACTGTACAAAAGCAACCACTTGTCGCTCAGAACTGGCTCCGTTGTTTGCACATTCTTGCCTTTTCGATAGAGCCAATCGTTGACTATTGCACCCAACTTGATTTGAGGCCAAGTGTTGCTCTGGATAAACTCTTTTTCGCAGTCGGGGAACCAGCTTTGGATTTGTGCTATCCTTTCGTTTTTCACATAGGTTTCTTCGAAAGGTGCTGATGAACCATCAATTCGATCAACTGTAGTTCCCCTCAGAAGAAGTATGTTGGCGTCTTCGAGGCTCAACACATGATCGATTTCGTGACTCTCACCACGACGGCGGCCATCACCAACTGGCAAATGTCCACTTACTCCCAAAGTCCCTAGGTGCCAATGATTCAGTATCATATAAGGAGATTAGATGAGTAAGAAAGGTCTTCTCACAGTCTGGGACCCAGAAAGGCAACGGTTTTGATTCAAGCAAGCTCCCTGAGGTGAAAAAAATTAGCTAGCAGAACGAGAACCGGTCTTTCGCTGTTCTACCTACACCGAGATGAACCAATTCTGTTGGTATTCTCTAACATCGTGAGATTTTTCGCTTCGAAAATAATTGCTCGCGCTGCAGAGGTGAAAACGTCTGCCGTACAAGCAGAGTAGTCAGGAACTATAGGAATCAAAGCCGGAAGAATCGATCGTAGCGCGAATATGACATCCCTTGGATCATAGCATTTTTGGGCTCCAAACGTCTCTAGCTCATCTATGGCGTTCTTCGAGGACGATTTCTGTCGACCCAAAAACAACCTCATTGTGGTGTAATAGACAGGTTCGGGCTCAAGACTCTTGATGTCTTCCCAGGAAAACTCGAAACTTCCACATCTGACCAACAAGCTTCTAGCATGTGCAGCCTCCTGTATAACCCATAGTCTGTCCCACCAACCACCCGAAAAGACCGTGTCACGAGCTTGCTCCTCTTGTGGGCTGAGCCTACGCTTGAACATATGCTTCAGTGCATGTGCAGCAGGCTTAGTCGGTGCACCAAGCCAAACGAGAACATTCTTGGCATTTTTGTATACTTCTGCCATGAACTGGACTTGTTTGCTCCGTTCATGAATATTCGATTGATCGATACAGATTGCATCAATCCAGAAGAGGCCTTCCGTCCTCCTCTCCGTGAGAAAACTCTCTCGATGGCAATGCAAGAACTTGAAAAGATTTCTTGTCACTGAGAGTTTCTTGCCGTTGATTTGTATCGTAACAGTATCTGCCTGATCGCCCCAGACGTATGAGAGGGCCGTGTACTTTGGATTCTGTCTAACCTCGCCTCCCTTCAAATTCTTGGAATCAGTTCTCGATTCAGGAATAGAGCCATGTTCGAGGTCGATCAGTTGAGTGCGAAACAATTGGCATGCAATCTGGCCACCAGACTCCCCCGGAAGAATCCTCACCAACCTGATCGGATGGGAGTTCGCTTCGTACGACAAAGCTTCATAGACATAGTGTTCGTTGCTCATTTCTGAGTCTATTGCTCGCTCCGCCTCAAAGGGTCAAATAAACTCTCCAAAAGTTCAAGTTGTGAAGTTGAGCAGCAGAAGGGTATCATGGTGCTGAGTAAGGTGGTTTGAGAAAGGTATTTACGATGAGGCTGAGCACAACACATCATGCATGTGACTTGATGCAGCATCTACCTGAGCCAATCCTCTCACTTCGAACATCAAGTTATTGAGGAAGCTATATCATCCATTCTGAGAGAGATATGATTGTGCAAGAATGCCATAATGATGATCTCTTGCCATATGCCAGTGGTCATCCTCCAAGCCAGTATAGTCCACCCTTGAAGTTCCACTTCCCGCGGCACTCGATATCTTTCTGATTGCCCTTCTCCATTGTCTTTGTCTCCATCTCGTGGTTCTCTTCGCAACATCGACCACAACTCGAATAAACGCGAATAAATTCTGGTGTCAGAAGTTTGAGGAGGCGGCTGGTGTGTTCTTCTGGACAGTGGGATTTGTGATTCAAATGATCGTGCTGTAGTGATATTTCAATATGGCTGTACAGCAGCATCCAGATGTATCCACTGTGAGTTCAGGGCCACGTAAAGCGCACCTTGAAAGACACCTGGCGGTTATTATGCCAGCGAGCTTACCATCTGTTTCTCAACCTCGGGCTCATTCTCAACTTCAACGGCCTGGTGCTTGAGTGGTGCAGGCCGTGCTAGATGGTGAGGTTCCGCCAAAGATGAGCGATGGAGGTGGAACCCCTTTCTTCAAGTACGAAAAAAGCTTCATTGAGTTGCAGCGCTTTGTGCATAACTTTAAGTGCGCTGTGGACGATGGTCGCTTCTTAGGGCCGTAAGCTTGAATGAGGTCAACTTTCCCGAACCAAACGTCGATGCACTCTCTGCTTGCTGCTCCTCCAGCGATGACAAGAATCTCGAGAGTAGGAACATCCTAAGGCTATATCAACCCCAAGTACGAGGAAGTAAAAAAATCTCAGTCGACCTCCATTTAATTAATGACACCCACAATATCTCCAATTTGAGAGATTTCTTGAAGAACGCAAACACATCCTCCATTTGTCCTTCTATAATGACCCTGGATTTGATACACATACTATATCTTGCTCTGTGCAGCGGCACAGACAAGGGGTTCTACCAATACCTACACATCGTTCTTGCTCGGCCCGCTAAATGACCTCTGGTGCGGGGGGAGGGGGGAAGAGTAGAAGAGGGGGTCGAATTTTTAGGGTGCCACAGAAAATCGGCGAAAGGGAAAATCAGTGGGGAGTCGCTGGGTTTGTTTACCAGACTGTCGGAAACGTCCCTGTTCACTATGCAGCAGGGTGTCCCTGTACTAGCATTCTGGCAGTTGCCCCTGTGCCTGTCAAATGCCGCCTTGTTGGAGCGAGGCCAGGTGTTCTGGTCTCTGCAGGACTGCATATGAAATACGCTGTATTGAATGGCATTGTTGGCAGTGGGACGGTAGCTTTTCTGGGAATCCAACATGCACTACACTCGAGGCCTTAAAAGGTAATGCGGCCGAGATGCCGCTTATCCCCCCTCCTGCATCAAATTATTGGTTTAGTTTGTTGTACACAACTTCGGATACTATTTCCAGTTCTAGTGGATCTCAAAGGCAGTCACCGCCATACTTGAAGAGAGAAACGATAAGGTATGAGATCCTCAACGGCCGCAGTGGCTGAGTGATATGCTGTGCCATAGAAAGGCAGGAAAAGAAAAGGTGCTGATCAGAAATCGCAGAAGTCGTTACTTCGTACATGGCCAGGGATTAAGCATCTGCATCGCATCTGCAGGTGATCTAAGTTGAAATCCATCCATCCTTGATCATTCCACTTTCCTAAACTAGCGAACCAGCTCGTAGGAAGAGAGAAACGATAAGGCAAGAAAGGATAAGTGTTGCCGCGTGATATGCTGTGCCATAGAGAGACAGGAAAAGATAAGGTGCTGGCCAGGAATCGCAAAAGTCGTTGCATGGGGCAAGCTAAATAGAATATCTATCTTTTTGTGCAAACTGGGAAGTTTTGAATCTTCAACTGGAGCCTGTAGTCAGCCACAATTGTCTCTAGGTCAGCAGCTAGACGTGTCGAAAAGCAGAGATTGGTCTTCCGTGCGGTGCAACGACTGTACTTACAGAGTACTTACAACCCGCCTTCCTCAATCTGTTGTTGGCCAAACACCGTTACGAGTTTTACCATCCAAATTTTCTCAACCATAGTATTATACTCTACTCATCAACAATCATTAATTTTCTCCAACAAAGAAACATACTTTTTTCATCAACATCGTTATCATGGAGAACCCACCCCCTCCCTACGAGGCAAACCCAAGCCCCTCTCCCACCATACGTCCCACAACCTTCACCACCGCTCCCAAAGAAATCCTCTCCCACTACATCAATATCGTACTACACGCCTCCCCCCTCAGCTTTCCTTGCCCAGAACCCTCTCAATTCTGGGTAGCCCGCGACGTGCAACCCTCCGACTGGACCACCTTCGTCAACAACCTCTTGTATACCACTACCACCACCGATACCAAGTCCGAGTCCTCCGACTCGAAAAGCAATGCCGACTCCGAATTCGAGCTCTTGCAGACCATGTATGCCACATTGGCCAAGTGGAACGAAGGTTTCTTCGCTCCGCGCGGCTTGAAAGTCGTGGCTGGTGGGGAGGCGCCTGCTACGAGGACGGAAAAGAAGATGGAGGTTGGGTTTAAGTTTGGGGAGGAGAATAAAGTTGGGTTGCAGGCAGGGAGCGTTCTGATCGGGCTGGGGTTTCCTGAGTCGAAGAAGTCGGAGAAGTGATTTATATGATGTTATGGATGATCACTTCTAGGAAGAGGCCGCAGCTCACGATGAGATAGATTGCTTTTCGGTTTTTGAATTTGCTTATCATGAATGTAAACATCAATTTGCGTTTACTCACATCTTTCAAATTGTCCTAAGTGACTTCAATCTGGTTTCACTTGAACATAAGACATGTGTGGGGAGTTGTGAGTTTAAAAAAAAATTAAAAAAAATTAAAAGTAGGAACTGCTCTCAATCCATCTCATAATATTCCGTTTTATCTGAAAAACTATTCTCATCACATTGAGCTCCAAGAGACTGTTACACAAAATGTTACTCTCAACTTTTCAATTTGGGGGAATGGTCAAGCTCGAAAAATCTGGAAGCGGCCGCCTGGACCCCGCATGACCCCTGACTGACTGCGCTGGCGCAATCTGAACGGGAGGGAATGACGTGCGTGCGGAACCTACTGTCCGGTCCGTACGGACGTATCTTCTCTCCCCAAGCCCTGCTCATGCATTAGACATTGTCAGGGCCTACACGCAGGCCTTTCTCCTCCCTGATCAGGCCAGCTTGCGAGCTTAGCGAGGAGGCCCAAACAAGAAGGTTCGTGTAAACTAAAATCATTTTACACAGCCCTCGTCGACCTAGCTCAGCTTTTGGTAGCGGGGGTAAGAGCCGTTCGTGCGATAACAGCAGATGAGAAATGGTTTGCGTACTCGAGACTCGAGTACCTAGTAAGGCAATTGGGAACTGCAATGAATGCCCTCGCAAGATCTCTCTATCTTTCAAACTTTGTTTACAGTGTTTTGAGGTCGTCGAAATAGCATCATTAGCACTATCAGTAATGTATGTGTTCGACATGACTTGAAAATACCTTCGGTCCTCAAGTCAATCTATGTAGACGTGCTTTCGACTTTACTCTGCTGCTCGAAGAGACCATCTTGACAATTTTACCACTGACGCTTTTTCTGGTCTTGGTACCTTTGAGGATACTGTCGTTGCTGAAAAGCCTAGTTCGTATTGAGCGAGGCTTTCTTCGTATCCTAAAACTTGTTAGATGAACTCACAATCTACAAGAAAGTTAATTTGAGGTTAACAGCTCGCCTCAGGTCTGCTTTGGGGTATTTAGCTGCTTGCAGTTAGTACTGTTGATACTGTGGGCTTTAAAGCTGAGATCAGAACACGAGCATCGATTGCTGCTGCAGCATTGACCTGTCTGTTATCTTTAGTTCCCCTTCTTGTTTCATTTCGAGCATGTGTCTTCCCTTTGACCATCGGCGTTTTTCAGCTCCTACCTTTTGTATTTGATCTTGGTCGACCTTGCCCGACACGAACACTCTGGATGTTGAAAACAGATCATACAATTGCGATTATATACACGGTGGTAGCAGCCTGGAAAATCCTCTTACTCGTAGTGAAAGAAACATCTAAAGCTGGCATTTTGAAGCTACAATATGCAGAATACCCACCGGAAATGAAAAGTTGGTTGTTGAATAGAGCGACTTTCTGGTGGATGAACTCTCTGTTCTTCAAAGGATTTAAGAGCCTTCTATCGCTTCGCGATCTTTCGTCATTGAAACTTCTTTTGCTTCTGATGCTCTTTTCCAGAAATGTCGCAGTCCTACCTTACTATGTGAGTCTTGTGCCATGGCATTGAGGTGGTGGTAATAAAATTGCATCCTAGCTGCTAAGAAGAATTCCCCGAGTCCGTTTGGTATGGTGATCGCAGATTTAATTTAGCCATTTCTTTCTGTGGTTTCCGCAAGATTGTGCCTTCTTGTATTCACGCTTGCCCAGCCATTTTTGATCCAGGGATCTGTCAACTGGTTCTGTGAGCCAAAAAAATCAAGGACGCAAATAACATTGGATACGGTTTTATTAGTGCCTATACTCTTATCTACATTGGGATTGCAGTAAAACCTTCATTTAAAAACACCAATTTTGCTTTGCTGACATCTTGTTAGCTCTCCGGGGCAATATCAGGTCAATTAAACTACAGATTCATCGTCATGGTGCCAGGGACTTTGGTATCTTTGATCTTCAATAGAACTCTGCAACTGAGCATCACTGCAGTCAATGGCTCCGCGCCATTGACATTGATGAGCACGGATATTGAGAGAATCACATCCGGTATATTCTTTCTCCATAAGCATGGGTGAACCTGATCCAAATTGGGGCGTGGCGCTGCTGAATGTCTCTACGTTTAGTACCAGCTGAGTGGCCACAAACAGGAGATATTGAAAATGTAGCAGGTTTCTGCCGCTTACAGATTTTTAAATATTCTTCTAACATGAGGGCTGAGATGGCTAACTAAAACAGTGCGAATGGAGATTTAGCCCTGAACAACATCACATTATCCATCAAGCACGGAGAGAAAATTGGCATTTGCGGACGCAGCGGAAGGTATCACTTCACCTCCTCTCGTCAAGTTTCACTCATTAATTCCATACAGCGGCAAGAGTTCCCTAATCCTCTCTCTCTTTCATATGATCGAAACAACATCCGGCAGCACCTGGATCGCCAACCTCGACATCTCCACCATCCCCAGAGATTTGGTGCGAAATAGACTCCTAGCCGCGCCTCAAGATCCCTTGCCGTTGTGCGGTACGGTCCGCTATAACGTTGACCCGCTGCAGCTCCACTCCGATGAAGCTATCACTACCGCTTTGACGAAAGTCGAACTCTGGAATACGGTGCGGGAGAAGGGGAGTTTGGATTTGTTGATTGAGGATATAGTTTCAGTCATGGACAGCGGCAGTTACTAAGTCTTGCTCGTGTGCTGTTGAGATCGGGGAGTATTGTTGTGCTTGACGAGTCTACTAGCAGGTTAGTTCCAACTCCATTTTCCTCTCACGTAGTTCGATACTCAAATTTAAGAATGCTGACGATATTGATGATCCAGTATTGATTACGAGACGGGTAAGTTAATTCAGAAGCTGATCAGGAGCGAGTTTGCTGATAGGACTGTAATTGCGGTCGCTCATCGTCTAGGAAATATTCTGGACTTTAATAAGATGGCTATTATGAGCGAGGGAAAGCTAGTGGAGTTTGATACCCCAGAGGTTACGTTGAAACGGGATAGTGCCTTTAGGAGGCTTTATGATAGTCATTCCGGCGGGCTGGGTGAGAACATGAGCAGTGAATTTTGAAGTGTTGAGATGGTTGATGGTTTAGGGGGCTTTTCAGGTTGGTCAATGATTTTTGCTATATGGGAAACCTTGAGAGATTGAGGTCGTCGAGCGTGACACCTACGGCCGCTCCTCCTACAGCATACTTGCCGTGAACCCGTTGCGCATCTCCCCCAAATAAAACGAGGCGTCGCTGCAATGGCTCGTCGCGCAGATTGCCCAGGCTACTGGCTTCGTGCTCGAGATCGTGAAATACAACATCGTGGACATGCAGGATGTATGTGCGGGCAATATCCGGGCATTAGAAGTCTTAACATCTGTGATAAGTAGAAGCAGGTAATCGTGCTGCCGATTGTGGAAATTGATATATCGCTCCCGCCTTCGCAATGGCGGTCCGTGATCCAGGAGGGGAATCAAGAGCCTATTGTAAGTCTGATTAAATAGCATGCGAAATTGAGCTTGCTGCGCTCTACACCACTCCGTGGCACCAATGTCCCGAATCTGGAGCTGAGGCGTGGAGCAGCTACCGTGCCATTGAAAGGGATAGACGTCTCATTCCACTCCTCCCTTCTGCGATGGGGCGTCCTTCCCAACAGAGCTTTCCTCGAGAAGATGGTGGACAAGAATGCTGTAAGGCTGAAAGCGTTAGTGGGAAGGTGGATCCCGAACTTGACCGCTAGACCGTTTGGCATCACGAAGCAGGATTTCGAGGAGGTGTTTAGGTTGACGAAGAGTGTGGTTATCAAAGGGATTTTGAGGGATTGGAAGATGTATACTGAGAAGCCGGAGGTGGTGAATGGAGATAGGGATGAGGATGAAGGTGTCGAGGGGGAGATCGTGGTTGTGAAGGCAGGGGGAAAGACTGATGTGAGGAGAAGTGTGGTGGAAAATGCGGTTGTGGATATGTTGTGGTTCGTCTGAGTCTTTTTTGTGTTGCATTGTTTTTTTTTCCTTGGTCAAGGTCCTACTCGCAGGCAATTCCACACCCTGTTTGGGCTAGCTCGTGCAAGCTGGCCCCGAGCCGAGTGAGAATTAGCCGACGGGTATCTAATCTTCACATATATCATCCATCATCCTACAATAGAATTACAACCTCATCCCCTCTAACGCTTCTTCAAGCCCCATAATCCCACTTGCTCTCTCACCAGCCGGGCCCTTCTTAACCTTCCGCTTGATCCTCAGCATAGGCAAACTGAACGCCACATACTCCCTGCCACTCTCCTTACACACCTCCTCTAACAATTTCTCCTCCTCCAAAAAGCTCTGCCGGAAATAATACCACACCTTCAACAGCCTCTCCGGATCTCCTTTCAGCTCCACAAACTCAACCTCCTCGTTGACGTTGATCTCGTCATCCTCCTCGTCATTCAAGACAATGATAACCTCCTCCAATTTTGGGAAAGAGCGTATAAAAAATGCTTTGTTGTAAGCTTCCCAGGGCCGTTTGATATCGCCGCGGACATGGTCCACTGCCACGCTGCGTACTTCGTCGAGTCGGGAAGTAGGGTCAATGACCAAGCGGCGGAAATCTCGAAGTGTTGAGTCGTAGCCCATTTCTAGGTGTCGTGGGAGGTATAGTGTGTCGCATTGGGGATTGAAATAGATCTTTGGTGAGGAGGTAGTGGTACCGAAGGAGAGTGCATATCGATTAAGGGCAGCGAGGCGGGAGGAGTGCGTTGTTGACAGAAGCGTGGGAGGTGGAGTTGGTGAGTGGAATGTTTTTGTGCTGGGGTCGTAGGTTAACGGAAGAGTGCGGTGGGCTGCTGTTGCGTGGAAGAATATCTTCTGCCTTAATTCCGTGGGAAGAAGTGCGAAGAGGGGAAATGCTGTAGGGGTTGGATGTGTCATTTTGGTGATGTGGAGGAGCTGTTGTGGTCCATAGCCAGGTGAAGAATTGTTCTTGGCGTGTTCTTCAAGCAGAGCAGAGCAGTTAAAGGTGCGGGCATGTGCTGCGGCTTAGTCGAGGATAGTAAACAACTTCGAACAGGAAATGGCAATAGTTCTGACTGTCCTCGTCCTAATGAACAGTAGTCTAGCCTTGTGTTGCCTTTGCGAAGTGGCGATGTCGAAATTGGCTCGTGATATCGTATGACTGGCGGTGTTGATGACCTTGGTTGAGAGTATCTAGCCTTATCCACCAAGAATCTCGAGTCTTGAGTAGGTCGTGAATGGCGTTAACGATAAAGAAAACTGGGGACAACCTCTTTATTTATCAAGAAAAGGCAAAATCCAGGGCTGTCTGCAAATCTGGCGCGTGGAAAACGCCTCTTTCCAGGGTCGTTGGTTCACAAGGCTGAGGGCCTTGCCTGCATGCATGAACGTCGATCTCTGGGGCCCGTTGTACAGCGTACTCGTACAAGATCAATTTAATAATAACAAGAAAAGAAGGAAAATTCACTCTCATTCCTTCTAGGCTCCAACAGAAGAAATAAAGGTTTATATATATGTCCTACCTATCATTTCGACGTTGTGGAAGCGGAGACAAGGAACACCCTCTATCCTAGAAATATGTTGAAGCTAGGATGAAGGCAGCCGCTAAGAAACGTCGCCAGTGTATAACTCATGGGTTCTGATCGAAGGGAACCCACCTTATCCGCCTGGAATGGGATCTAGAAGTAGAAGTGAGGGGAATATCCTTGAGACAGAGCCAAGATCCTGGTGAGGCGAAGCCTTCACGCCCCGCTAACAGTCAGAATGGCCTGATTTTGAGGATAAACGAAGTGGCGCGTCAAGGATAGAGCCTGGTATTGGATGGTGTTGAGTGTTTTCTCCCGCCCCGTCAGGGATGGGGAAACAGAGCGACACGGACGCGTTCGTTATTCATCGATGCTGCAATAGGGGCATCCAATGGAGATTGGTGATGAGTTGTCGTTGAAAAGAAAAGTAGGCGTGTTGCTAGCTCCACGGCTAGCGCCTTAATAATCCACTCCGTGCCTCCACCGCCTGCCACATTTCACCAAAAGGAATTCTAAGAGCTGTTCGAAGCAAGGAACTGTCAAGAAAAAGTACTCTTGCTTTATGTGATTGACCCTTTCACGCAAGCGATCTGCAAAGTTTCTGCAGACTTGGGTCACATTGGGCTTAACCACGGCCTGGAATACGCCAAACCCGAGGCACGTTTCGAGCGGCAGAATAAATTCGAATAAATTCGAATAACTTCATGTCCTTTGAAACACTTTCTTACATCTCTCACCCCCGCTGCTGAAGCCCCACCAACCTCAAAATTCAGCCATGACCCCAATAACGCCAATGCCCTCTGCGCTGGCTTTCGAGCTAGTAGCTCGTTGCTCAGTAACTCCCACGCATCCGCCTCAGATCGCATAAGCTCACTGCGTCCAGACTACCAAAGCTCGAGCAGCGATCCTTACCCTTCCCCATGGACCAGTCCAATTACCGCTGTTCATGCCAGTCGCAACCCAAGCCTCTCTCAAAGGGCTGACGCCCCAACAACTGGAAGAGACGGGTTGCCGTCTATGTCTGAACAATACATACCATCTCGGACTGAAGCCGGGGCAAGAAGTGTTGGAGAAGGTTGGAGGGGCGCATAAGCTGCAGGGATGGAAGCACAATATCTTGACAGACAGCGGCGGGTATGTTCGGCCTTCTCGTCTTTGGAAACAAGCAATAACATGGTGTGCCCAGCTTTCAGATGGTGAGTCTATTGAAACTGGCGAATATCACAGAGGAAGGCGTACGATTCCTTAGTCCGCATGATGGGACCCCGATGCTTCTCACGCCCGAGCATTCTATAGCTTTGCAGAATACGATTGGCAGCGATATCATCATGCAGCTCGATGATGTCCTTGTGACCACATCCCCAGATACGAAACGAATGCGTGAGGCAATGGAGCGCAGCGTAAGATGGCTAGACCGGTGCATTGCCGCGCATGCGAATCCCACTAAGCAAAATCTGTTCTGCATTATACAAGGAGGCTTGGACCTACAGATGCGGACCGAGTGCTGCAAAGAAATGGTTGCAAGAAATACACCTGGAATTGCCATTGGAGGGTTGAGTGGTGGGGAAGCGAAGGCAGATTACTGCCGTGTGGTCAACACATGCACAGGCTTGCTACCGGAAATGAAACCAAGATATGTAATGGGCATCGGATATCCTGAAGATCTTGTTGTCAGTGTTGCGCTTGGAGCGGACATGTTCGACTGCGTGTGGCCGACAAGAACAGCAAGATTTGGCAACGCCATCACCAAACATGGAGTCTTGAATTTACGGCATGCTAGATATGCCAATGATTTCGGACCAGTTGAGGAAGGTTGCGGATGCGTCTGTTGTAGAACAGGAGATGGTGGGCTAGGTATCACCAAGGCATTTGTCCACCACGTGGCCGCCAAAGAGACTGTTGGGGCTCATTTGTTGACCATGCACAATGTGTGGTACCAGCTTGCTCTTATGAGAAGTGTCAGGCAATCTATCATAGAGGATCGATTTCCAGCGTTTTTGAAGAATTTTTTCTCAGATCTGCATGGGGGAGACAAGTCTAAGTACCCAGAGTGGGCTGTTGAGGCGTTGAAGAATGTTGGAGTTGATTTGATGGAGTGAAAAAGTGTAGAAGGTTGTTCATTAGAAAAGATACCCCATAGATAAGACTCGGATTGAGTCCAGGAGAACCGTTTAGATTGGTTAAATCCACAATTGTCCAATCACCAAGGATAATTTCAAGCCTTACGGGAGGGAAATTCTCAACAGAACGTCCACACCAACAACAATTTCTAAATCATTTTAGATTGATTACATCTTGACAGTTCTCGAACATGTATATTGTACTTATTCAGTTACTTGACATAATAAGTTACCTCTCCCGGAAGTACTGCAGCAACATGCACCTAATATGCGGCCACATAAGGCTGATATGCAGGGATGTCGCGTTAGTTTATGCAGCACGCGTAGGGTTAGCAGCATGCTTCACTATTTTGACCTCACTCAAACGTCATATCATCCATCGAAGTAAACAACGTATATTGAGATATTCTCACTAGGAACGGTGAAGTTTGGGCTCGTTAGGGCTTGAAGCCGCAATGGCGTTCTCACTGTCCCAAAATATGGCTAAGGAAACGGCCCCGTCGCCACAATCAACAAACAACAACGACAGTCTTTCGCATTCACTGAAACAGCTTTCTATCAGCGCAGCATCTGCAGCATCGCTCCCTTCTTCACCTCAAAGCGCCTCGCCTAGCAGAGCATTTCCCCAGCGGAATAATTCCATGTCGTCGCCAAATGGCAAACTACCTCCACGGAGCCCCCTTCATCGATCTCCCAGTTCCATGAGCCAGCACTCCCGCGCATCCACTCCAACATTACTGAGGAAAGCGTCGATGAATTCTCTACACGGTGTAGGAGGCATTACGCCTTCTAGAGCCTCGTCGTCTCGACGATCCTCTTCGGCGCAATTCACGAATGCTTCAACGATGGTTGGCAAATCCCCTCTTTCAGAGGTTGACGATACGACTCCACCTCCTCCGCGGCATACCCCAGCTTCGATTGCTAGTAATCACTTCAAGACGGAGCTCGAATTGCTGAATAAGGAGGATGAATCAAGATCTGCGGACACGATCGTGATCCTACATGATTCTTGCTACGGACATCGATACTCTCGACCACGAACCTCGAAGGCCTCCCTCAGTACGATTGTTGAGAGACCGGAAAGAATTCATGCGAGTATTTTGGGGCTATCCGTAGCATATGTGCGCCTGGGAGAGCGACATGCTGAAGGACAATACCCCCTGCATCCGAAAAAGGATGCTTCTACTATCCCTTTTATACCATTTCGAATCAGAAAGACGACTCGTCGGCTGCCTGTCTCCTCTCAAGCTGTTACGAATGTTCATGGAATGAAGTGGATGGAAGAATTGAAAATTATGTGTGATAATGCGGAGGCCAAATTGGCTATGAATGGAAAGGAATTGACTCGACCTGATATGAGCCGAAGCCCCGATCAAGACACCCCGCCGAAGCTGCATGAAGGGGATCTGTATTTGTGCTCAGAATCGCTGAATGCAATGGAAGGAGCTTTAGGAGCTGTTTGTGAAGGCGTGGACGCAGTATTCCAAGGCTCAGCAAGTGGAAAGGGGCCACATCGAACGTTTGTTGCTATCAGGCCTCCAGGACATCATTGCTCAGCTAGCTATCCGTCCGGTTTCTGCTGGCTCAATAATGTCCATGTTGGGATTTCTCACGCAGCACTTACCCATGGATTGACTCACGCGGCAATTATCGATTTCGACCTTCATCACGGGGACGGATCTCAAGCTATTGCATGGGATATTAACAAACGTGCTGCATCTGCTGCAAAGAACGCACTTCCATGGAAGAAGACTTCCATTGGATACTTCAGTCTGCACGATATTAATTCATACCCGTGCGAAATGGGTGACGAGGAGAAGGTCAAGAATGCCAGTATTTGCGTCGAGAACGCTCATGGTCAGAGCATCTGGAATGTTCATCTACAGCCATGGAAGAGCGAATCTGAATTCTGGAACCTATATGAGAATAAGTATTCAGTTCTACTAGAGAAGACCAGGAATTACTTGCGAGCACAGACGGAACGTCTTCGAATGACGCCTAACGGACCGAAGCCAAAGGCAGCCATCTTCTTGTCTGCTGGCTTTGATGCAAGCGAATGGGAGAGTTCAGGCATGCAGCGCCACAAAGTCAACGTACCGACAGAGTTCTATGCTAGGTTGACCCGAGATGTGGTCAAGCTTGCTGCAGAAGAAGATACTGGCGTAGATGGTCGAGTCATCAGTGTTCTGGAAGGTGGTTACAGTGACAGAGCATTATGCACTGGCGTTTTGAGCCATCTTAGTGGTATGTCTGCTGGAGACCCAATCATCATTAAGAAAGAGCTCAGTCCCACCGGTCTTGCTTATGAAATGGGGCAAAAGATCAATGCCTTCAACGGCGTCACTGCGGCAGAGACCGTGTCAATGGGTGTTCAGACTTATGATCCCTTATGGTGGTCCGTCCAAAGGCTTGAGCAGCTCGATGTCCTTGTCAACCCAGCACCACCTCCTCCAGAACCGAAACAACGAGACCTGACCCCGCCCACTTATTCCTCACCAACCCAATCTTTCATTGCAAAAGTTACATCTCCTGGAGGTCGACGAGCAGTGTCGAGTATGTCGAACTTAGGCAATGGCTCTCCACGACCTATCTCAAGAGCGCCAACTCCTCCGCCTCCCGAGGTAGATTGGACTGTGGCTGCACATGAGCTGAGCAAGCTCCTCATTCCCACCGACCGCCAAACTATGAGTTGCAAGCCAGAGGACCTATCAGCAGAAGCAACTCGTGCTAGACGAGACCGTCAATCTATCATCACACCTCCGACTTCAAATTCTGGATCGGAGCCACCTGAGAACCCTACTCAACGGATGGCATTGAGGACACGAAAGCCTGCGAAACCATTAGTGGAGACTGTAGAGGAAGATGATGGGAAGAAGCCAGCTGCAAAGGCCAACCGCAGGAAAACTGTTGCTGGTGCGGCTGTCATCGCTGCTGAGAAGGTAAGTTTGCTGAAGGCCAACTCTTGAGTGAATTATGCTGACACCACTTTCAGGCTGTTTCGAGAAGCACAACTCCTATGCCCGAGCCAAGCTATTCAAAACCAACGAATCAATCAAGCCGGCGTCTCAGCCTCATTTCCAATTCCGGATCTGCTACCTCGGAAGCACCTATGCCAAATGGGCACAATAGAGTCCCTTCTTATAGCCGACCTACGACTTCACAAACTGTTAGACCCGATTCTTCACTGAGCTCTCGCGGCCACTCGATACCTCCGGTCGTGGTGAAGAAGACCAGAGCTCCAGCTCAACCTCGTACGGAAGCAAAAACATCTAGGGTGCGAAAAAAATCACCGCTGAACGAGGGTGGTGCTGTTGCCACAGGAAGTACCTCAACGGCTGTCCCCCAATTAGCCCCCAGTGATGTTGTACTTCCTTCAACGGAGATTTCGAGCTTTCAGACTGCAGATATAGACAGCTTGACATCTGGCATGAAGAAAATCAAGCTGAATCTTACTACTAAGGCCCAAAGAGAGGCAAAGGAACAGGCAAAGCAAACAGCAAAACCTGCATCGAAACCCGTGGCCATCAAGCCCAGGCCTCGACCAGCAGAGACCCGGATTATTCCGCCAGTAGCTCAACCCCAATCAACTAATGGTTCTTCCACTGCCGTATCGCAGCAAGCTTCCGCAATGTTTCCTCCAGCCCAAGTCGCCGTATCCCAACCTACCGAGGCACTGCCGCCAATGCCCGTAACACCTCAGCATTATCTTCCTTCACACGTTCAACAAGCCGCCGAAGTCCCTTTGCCTGCGAGCTCTCCGCCAGCTCCGTCTTACCCCGAACTTCTGCAAGGACCGCCCCTGCCGAAACCCGGCCCTCCACCCACATCAGATCCCGCTCCTAAGTCAGAGCTCTTCGTACACTATCAACCGGAAGGTCCACAACCGGAATCAGTGATCCAACAAGAACCCCTGAAGTGGCTACCACCAAACACATCCACCCCCGCAACAATGAAGCGAGCCGACTTGCCAGTCTTCACGAGCACGAGCACAATTCCATTCGGTCTACCGAGGGTAAATGGCGAGGTCAAGAAAGAAGAGAGTAGGGAGAAGGAAGTCGATATTTGGGAGGTTCCAGAGACGCCTAAGAAGTGAATGAACGCTTTTCTTTTTTAGACGGTTTCTTTTGTTGGGAAATGGCAAATGGTTGTATCAAAAGCCGGGTCCCCTTTGTTAGTTTAGCGGGAAGTTCTTTTCAGGGTGCTGCGGGGCTAAGATGCGCAGGGCGAGGGTTGGTGAAGGAGCTTTGCTTATGATACCCTCTAAGTCTGTTGCAGCTTTTTGTATTGGTAATTTAAAGAACTTTTCACTGGTGTATCTGGTTCTAAGTGATCGAGAGCTGATATCGTGCGGCCCGTAAATAATGGTGAGACCAAGTGAGATATTTTTGAGTCGAGAGGTTCTTGTTTCCGCAGAAGGGAGGTACTTGAAGTCGTCGCTATCTTACCTTCGAGTGAAGTGTGTCACTCTCCAACGAGGCTACCCGAAGGGTCTCGGGTATCCGTTCCGCTGCCACCAGCTACGCCTTTCGCTTATGATTTTTTTCCAACTTGAAAGTAAGATAAATTTATACATAACGAAATACGACGGAGGCCCTCTTACTAACTCATAAATAACCTTTCAATTAGCTCTTATGCCAGTTTTTATTCTACTTTTATAAAAGATTTACAAATTAAAATGCGTTGGAAGAGGTAGACTTTTCGCGTTCTGCATATTTAAGCGAAAGGCGTTGCTAGTGGCAGCGGAACGGATAGTTGCCCATTTCCAGCTACGCCACTGCAGCCTCATGGCGTACAGCATGACTCAGCTCCGTCAACATCAGTTGCTGATCTTCACACAAAGCCTACCCTGCTACTTATCAGACAACATGGCTGACTGTACTCTATGCAGAAATCTTCAGCCCGATAAATTCGATGTCCATGATGTCGATGGGGCCAAAAAAATCCGCATCGACATTCCACGACGCAGCCTTATCACAAGTGCAGATGCAGGCTGCGAGACATGCCTGATCATATACAACGCTTGGACAGCTCTCGCAACGGGTCTCACTCTTCATAAACACTATGTCAGAGTGGATTTCGTCAGTGCAGGAGCACCGCTTCAAATATCTGGAAAAGGAAGTTACAAAGGTGCAGCACCATGGACTGTAGGAGAAATATACACTCTACCAAAGTAGGATTTTCTTTTGTGCTAATAGATTTTCGATTCTAACTTAGAGATAGCGGAGAGGCTAACAAGACTTGGCCTGAGATTGGAACATCTCCCCATTTCCCTCCAGATCTTCTTACTTCCAAGGCCATGAAGCTTCCAAAGGAGTGGCTAAAAGACTGTGTAGAGAATCATGCAGAGTGTCAGGCTCGTCATGAAAGTCAGCTCCCTACTCGTATTATCAGCATTGACCCCGAGAGTGGAAAACCACGGCTCTGTATCCCTGCACAGAGCACCAAAGGTAGATACGTAACGTTATCTCACTGTTGGGGCAACTTCTCTCCATTGAAAACAGAAATGGCTACGTTGCAAGCTAGAATGAATGGAATTACTATTCCGGAAATGCCGAAAACATTCCAACATGCAATTCGGGTAACGCAACTACTTGGATTCCAATATCTCTGGATCGATTCCCTCTGTATTATCCAGGATTCAAAGGAGGATTGGGACCTCGAATCTTCACGGATGCAAGAAGTCTACGAAAATGCGACCCTAAATATTGCTGCAGATTTTGCGCGGGACTCAACAGAAGGCCTATGGACCGGGAAGCGGTTGTTGTCTTCCAGTCAAGCAGTTTGGAATTCGAAGAACGGAGATTGCGTTTACGCTCGATCAGCGTATAACGATCTCGATACATCAGGGCTCTCTCATGTCCCGTTTCAATCCACAGGATCGGAATATGTTCTCAACACGCGTGCGTGGGTTCTGCAAGAACGGTTGCTTTCTTCGCGTATTCTGCATTTTGCCGAGCACGAGATGGCTTGGGAGTGCAACTCTTGCTGTCGGTGTGAATGCAAGATATCTCCCAGGAAATCTACAGCCAAATCATATTTAAGCATCTTCGAAGACCCTACCCTGTCTACGGACAGAAAACTTGATGCATGGTACGAGCTAATCAGAAGATATTCAACCTTGAAGCTCACTTATGAGTCCGACAAACTTCCTGCACTTGCTGGTCTAGCTTCGAAAGCCGCTAAATCTTTGCATAAGACTTATTGTGCTGGTCTTTGGAAAGAAGATTTACCTTACGGCCTTCTCTGGGTTATAAGAGACAGCAGGCGCTCTACACGGCTGAGAACCAGGGTCCCTTCATGGTCTTGGGCTTCAATTCAGGGAAAACCTTACCAGACTAGGCATCTATTTCCTAGTTCGGGCTGGTCAACCGTGCGAGCCACCTTTGAATCGCGGATAATGGAAATATACACCGACTACGGGGGAGGAAGTGTATACGGATCCTTGCAACTTGGGATCATCAATATTAGAGGGAAGAAGGCACCGGTAACTTTTGACACCGAACACAGGGTGGTTATGGAAACCAGTGAGTCGACTTTGAAAACGGAGGGAGACAAAGTTCGGCCCGATGTCAACGACTGGAGCGAATTTCATGAGTGCGATCTTTCTCTCTTTCTCTTGTTTATTTGTGACGAGATATCGACCGAATTTGGAGAACGACGATTTTATGCCATGGCGTTGATACTCAGGCCGGGGGAGATAAGGTCAAGACGCTCTCCTAGAACTTTTTGCTACAAGAGAATTGGGGTTTATCAGTACTGGAGACAAGAGAACAACTCTATATTTCTGAATCGATTTCAGGAGGAAGAAATTTGTCTAATATAAACCTGCCGAAGGGATTGAGGCCATTGGCATTCCGCGCGAGGAGGACACTGGAAATTTCCTCTCGTCACTCTTTGCAATTTTTCTCAAATGATGTATTTCACTTCAAGAGCCGGCGGTTGATTTGCTGCTTCCTTTGACACCGAAAACTGTTCCAAGAGAGTTGTAATAGCAAACCTCACTTGGCTCTCGGAATGGAGGGATGGAGGGATGGATAAACTCAGTGGCAAGATCAGAGTGTAATGATTTACCTCTAACATTTGTTAGAAGCTATTTCCTTGTAGAAATCACCCGAATTTAGTTGCGTTTATCCTCATTCACAAATGGTCCAGAGTGGGTGACATTTATCAGCTGAGAATTCCTTGCCCCCACGACCGATTCACTGGTAAGAAAGACAGCAACAAGTGTAGTTGGCACACACTGTTTGCTCTGGCACCATTCGTTTTTGAAATTATACATTCACCAGAACTTGGGGAGACTAGGACTTCGACATCCAGTTGTAAGGCGTTCGCATATTTTGGTTGAAAAGACTTCCATACAAACTTCGGGAAGGCGAACGCGAGACCCCCGGCAGTCGTAGTGGCTGATTTAATCAGACCAGAATCACGAAACCTGGAAGTAAATTATGCAAATTAGTAACGTGTGAAATTGATTTGAGATCCCGAATCCTCGAAGAAAACTGCATGCAATATCGGGCAATAACTTCGCGTTGAGCTAAGCAGGGAACAATGACTGCATTTCAGCACTAACGGGCAACTTTCCTACGAATTTATCTATCATATGAGAGAGAAATGCTTTCAACTCACTGGAGTAAGGAGACACCCTCTCATTTTTATGCCTTGAATTAGGTATATATGCGACCTTTTCCCAAGATTCACATACAATCCAGATGAGAATTAGTTAAAGAGAGAGGAGTGCCTGTGTCCAAGCATCCCACGCTCCGAAATGGGGGACTTCATGGTTGGCAGAAAATGAATTCAGGGTTTCCCTCAATACCCTCCTACCACTCCAGAGGCTATTGGCTGAGAAAAGAGCGACTCCTGTAATTGTTACCCAGCCTATTTAAATAAAACCTTTGCCAGCTCTTAAAGAACCATTTGACAAGGCATAATCAACCACAACAGCTCATGGAGCAAGTCCAGCATAGCATTGGTGTGCAAAAGTCAATATGGGCAAGTCATACTACCAATCTATGCCTACGGCTTTTGATATAGCTACCCAAAAGTTTACACTTCTTCAAAACGGCGCAGCACGCGTTGTCAAATTTGTTCTTATTGTCAAGGACTTCAACGGTAGAGCACTCTCGAAGTTGAAAACTTAAGGGACGTGATTTGCATCAAGCCAAGAGTATGACAAAGAATTCACTTGGCATTTTAGGACATTCACGCTTCACCAGATCGCGACACGGCTCAGGAAACCCACACCTCGCATAGACACTCTCTCCTCCCCTCTGAAAAGAACACTTGATTGGCCGAGAAATTAAGAATTGCCACTGAACTCCTAACATAGAACTATATCCTAGCTGAACAATGATGTCCTACTATGTTTTCTGAGAATGTCGTGCGATGAAGACGAGCAAAATTTGGAACGAAAACAGAAAATAGCAAGGAGAAGAGCCTTGACAGCACTCAAATATATTCATACCAGATTAAGATGTGCAAGAATCCGTCGGGCCAAAAGCTTCTCGGGTTCTCTTGGCAATATCAAAACCAGCACAAATCGTCAAAGTTTCAGAAAGCGGATAAAGACATTTGTCATCCTCTAGAACAAGAGCTCATAGTCCTCTACCCCCTAATTTTGTAGCAAGTTTTGGAAGAAGGGGATATATATCGCGAAAGCTGCCCCTGACACCTTATTTTGAGGAGTCGGTCTGGCGCTAATCCTGTAACTTGACAAAATGACTCAGTTTAATGTACAACCTATAGCCTGTGCCTTACGAGTTAGGTGGTCGTCGTTGCCTGTGATTCTTCCTGATATTCGTGGGCGAGAACAAGAATAATATGTCATTTCAGGGAGGACAAGGTAGTTATATAAGTAAATATGTTTGGTGTCAGGTATTAAGCACTAGACAGTACAGAAGATGATTGACCCCGCAGTACGAGAATCTGGAGTAGTGAATTGTTGTATGTTTACTCGTGGTTATAATTTAACGGGTGCAACATCTCGCACCCTCCCTTGATGGAACAAACACTTCACTAATTCTTATCGAAATCCGCAATTATCGCCAATACCTGTTCTCCGACAATCTGTCTAATTCTCTCGACCTCCATCTATCCACACACTCCATCATGTCTCGAATCCAAGCCTTGCTCTCCTTCCTTCCCCGTGACTTAGAATCCTACTGAACTCTAAATAGTGAGTGAATTTAAAGGAGGAAAGGAAATCAAATGACAGCTACTGGCCCTCTGATAATAAATATACCTCGTCTTCTCGCCCAACCTTTCTATGCAGACAAAACACAGCCCCTTTTCGGCAAAACCGAAAAAGCGGAGCGAGCCGCGTCCACTGGAGAGATGCTGGAGCACAAATTGTCAGGCCGCGTTTTAGTGTTTTTAGATTTAAGATATACTTGGCTTTGCTTGCCTTAGCATTAGAGTATAGATATTATAAAGGAAGCTAGGGGTAAATCAACACTATAGATCTACCGGCTCTTCTCTAACCTCTCCACTAGCAATAAACGTTGGGCATGTGTCTCTTTAGTAATCTTATAAGCACAACCTAATTAGAGGCATACCTGGGTAGGCTTATCCATAGCAGCAGTTTGCTCCACAAGCAGTAGGTGAAAGAGAAGGGATAAGTAATAGGCAGGGTATGCCCGGCGAAACCTTATTTTCCGTCTAGTGTACTCGTTAGAAGAAAGATGTAAAGGTAATAAGCCCAAATCGAGAACGTACTGGCTTGCGTTCGCCTGTTCTCATTTCAAAACGAGGAGTGATAGCTCGGTAGTCCACCAGCCCCACTACCCCTAAGTTTAGCGAGCGAGCCCCTGAAAGGATGCCTAAGCGATGGGGCCCAAAAGTCTGGTGAAGATGGAGGTCGAACATGTCGGAGTGAATATTATTTAACACCTAAGTTTAGGGGGTAATATAACTCTCATTTCGTCATCCTCGCAAGGTAGACAGGAAGAAAACAGCATCAAATGTCTGACGTCCACGAGGGACAATTCAGCTGCTGCTTCTAAACATGTTCCCTCGGCCTTTATACATTTACGATCTACTGTTGGGAAGAACTAGGAAGTCTTTGAGCTTAAACAGCAAAAGTATTGACAAATAAATATCTAGGAGAGAATTCGTTTAGCTAACAGCCGTATATTTTAGTGGTGCCATGCTAGTCATGATATCACGTCTCTGAGTCACAAGCACAGGGGTGTTTGGGCAGGTGGCAGGTCCAGAATCTTGAAGCGAAACTTTGAATCGGCTTTGAAGAGAAATTTGGTGATTGATGGTAAAGCAAGTTTGATACATTCCTTTGAAGACACGGTTAAGCCATCAACCCTTCAGACTAGGTACTGAGGTGATGTAACACCGAGTCGCTATTATATGGATTCAACGCCCCAGATTCTATTGCTGGCACAAGACATAGCACGTCTCGTAGCCGAGTGATGCGAGGAATAAAATACACGTCTTCTATCGAAGGCTGAAGCGGTCTCATTGGAAAATCGCCAATTGCATCTCGTGTTGACGTATTGATGGCCAGAAATGCTGCCCAGATTTTGAGCACGCTCAGGTCGTCGAAGAAGACCTGGGCGCCGAAGACTTCCTGGCCAGCTTGGGATGATGATTGCTTTTCTCTCCAGTATATCGTTAGAATGCCACTGCCTTTGCTCGGATGCTCGGATCTGTATCTGACTTGAAGGAGGTCAGATAGAGACACTCGACGGACAATTACTTGTCCAGGGAACTTTGCTCTGCCAAACACCAGACAGTTCTGGAATAGAAATATGCTCCTCGCTTTGATTCTTCCATATCTAATTGAGACGCGGGCTTGATCTCTTAATAGAAGCATCCCGGCCGCTGTGTTGTCCTCTGATGTCGAAGTATCCACAAATATTTCTGTGAAAGTAGATTTTCGTCTTTGATAGAAGGCGAGATGAACGAGAATACCGATGAGAACTTCCAGATTTCGCGAGATATGCAGCTTTGATATGAAGAACTCGGGGCTTGACAGGCTTAATTTGCTGACATCTCGAAATTGTAGTGTAGACATATGAGGCACTCGTAGCTGAAACCCTGGATCCTGGACATACCAGTTCCAATGTTGTGCGGTGACAATTCTATCTCGATCTGTGCCGAACTGAGCACCGCCGGCAGTAAAAAAGCTGTTCCGGGTCAGGCCCTGTCGACTATCTGGTACTGACGGGTCTCTGGGAAATCCTTGATGTGAGCTAATCCAGCAGGTTATCAGGAACTGTATTGATCCGCATCAACGGATTGACTCACAAATGCGGATAGGAAGCCAGGATTCTTTTTTTTGAGGCATCGAAGCATGACATTATATCGAGAACTTGAGATTCGCACTCAGCCGCGACACTGTGGAGAGTTGCGTAGATGACCGTGTCACTGGGTATTGTTGCCAGAACTTTGAGTCTGTTGGCCCCCACAGTTCCATTATAATCGTTGAACGCAGAACAGAGGGCATATACTGGCGTGAAAAGGTGAAATATCTCTGCAAGTGCAGTGCTCGCGAGGCTGTACTGCAATGTGGTTGCGCCCTCAAACTGTTGAGGTGGCCCATTGTCCGAGCCAAGCGTGGACCATTCGGCAAGCAAAAAGTTGCTGATCTTCTTAAGTCGGGCTTCGAATAAATCTGTCAACTCCAGAGTTTCTTGCAGATTATTTGGCGGCAATGGAGTTTCCTGGGACAGGCACGAGAGAGTCCACGTCTCGCAAGCAAGAGTGATGAGGACGAGGTGGAACTCTTTGAACTGCACATCTTCGTTTCCCTCCATCCTATTAAGTGTAGTCATAGAAATCGAGGACTATTGGGCGTCTAGCACGGTCCGACAAGAGATGTGGTTTTGGAGGATTCTGGGTCCAAGGCTGCCGACCCTCGACCGAGTACCCCGTCGCCTCCAGGAGCCAGACGTTCAAAAAAGGATTAGCGGGGGCCTCTGGAAGTCCTGCATATTTCTGTCCAATAGGTGAGAGCACTAGGCCGAGTAGGCCAACCATTCGTGCAGAGGAATCGCCCCTTGTGTCTTTCTTGCTAGATGTATGGATGGCTAGCCGGGCTGGCTGCACGGGGCAAGAGCCCACCGCCTCCTTGAGGGCCCTAGCTCTTTCTTGATCGGCATAAAGTCTTCATTCTTCCTCGCATCTTCCACATCTCCCGTCGCAATCTTTTCGTCGCACCAATTTTCCCAGAATACTATCTCAACCTTCTGGAGGACTTGTGCCCTCAATTGAAGCCCCTGCGGGGGTGCCCTTGTGCGGTGACAGCCTCTTCCCCAGCCAGGTCTTGGCCGGGTCGCAGAGCCCGGCGGTTGCGACATCTCCTACAATGGATCTAACTTGGTAGTTAACGATGATAGCTTTGATAATTCGTCTTGTTCTTACGTTGTCGCCCCCTGTTCATCATATTCCAGCTTCCCCTTTGATGATTTCGTGGATCTATCCAGCCTGTCACCATCCATCTCCTGCAAAGAGACTCGATGCGATGTCTTGGAGAGCCAGACACAAACTTTAGTAGAGCCGGATTCGAGGAATATCGAGTTTGATGCACCGAACCATCAAGTCCCGGCTTTTCCAAGCTTCGAGACCACCCTTCTCTTTGACCATCAGTACTTCAATCCTGAGCCCAGTGATCTTGTCTGGACTCGATTTTGTCAAGGTCTACACACTCAGAGTCCCATGACCAAAGCTGGCAGAGTTTCGTCAATTGGGTCGAATGATGGTAGCAAACTACATCCAACGAGTCACTCAATGGGACCCCAACTTCACGCCCTCCCCGAGATAGACTGTTGGTCCGCCGAGCTCTCCGATTTAATCTCACCTTCAGAAATGTCTCGATCAGCCACAGATGCTTCACCACGAAAGAGGTCGAGGTCCAGCCGGTCATCGTCACCAGGACCTGATCAACCGGACAAGCGAGTGATGTCAACTGTCGCTCACCGCTGTCAGTGGGACACTTGCTCAGCAATCTTCGCTCAAGCTGCAGACCTTCGGTAAGACGATCCCTCAATCTATGTGTCTTGGCGCTGATATCTTCAGAACCCACGCTAGAACTCATGCTTCTATTCAAACCAAATGCATGTGGAGCGGCTGCTTCAAAGCCCCGGGGTCGACACCAGATTTGAAGTGAGTCTGGCCGTTACTTAACTTGACCTGATGAATTTCTGATGAATGTTAGGCGGCACCTAGATACACACACGAAGCCTCACATATGCTCGGTGTGTCAGCATCAAGCAGCAACTGCGAGAGATCTCTCTAGGCATACTCTTTGTCACGGGTTTGCCACTGGCAGTGCAGTCTACTATTGCCCTTCTCCATCATGTCCCTACAGAGAGGGTGGCCCCAAGTTGCCATTTGGACGCCGTGACAACGCAACGAGACATATCAACACCAAGCATCCGAATTCAAGCAGCGGCCCCATTCCAGGAATCTATCGATTGTGATCAAGAACATCAACAAAAGCAATAACAACGTAATGAACAGAACGAATATCAAAGCTACTCATCGGGTCGATGTCTGACTGGACGATTTCAAGCGCTGCGAAACGTCGACGTTCCCCTGGCTTGCACATTCTTGTTAGTGTGCGAGTCATCAGGATGGTGAGTATCATCGCTATCATACCTAGGGGGGAACTTTACCTAGTAACTTCACCTCTGATGTCTGTTCGAGGAAGAGTCGGCCAACAACTACTGGAGGAATATGGTTTCCTTTGTCAGTCACGGATAATGATTTCACGAGTTTTGATTTGGGTCACGAGGGTCCTGAGGGTCCCGAATCAACAGTAAGCTTTCTATTTCTTTCCACTTCAGTGTGAATCTGCTGATCCAGTTGTTGCAGTCGAGCTAGGGTCGAAGATTAGGGCTCGCGCCCACCTTTTGCCTAGATGATTTAGACGTTTTTCAAAAGGCGTTGAGGCGTTTATAAAACATCAAAAGCAGTTCAACACTGCAACAAAAACATGCTACATGTGAGAATAAAGGATCCGAGGATGAGTCTCGACGGGTTACACTCTATTTGCGGGTTTCGGTTGTCCATTAGCAGGCGTACCGTCCTTCCACGAGAAAAACGGCACGCCTGCTCCATTTTCCACTATCCGCTACACAAATGTGCACGTACACACATGATGAGTTACTCGGTCTGCGACTGTCTACCCCTATCAAACCAACGCGGATCCACTAACACAACGTTAGATTTTTTCCAATGATGGATGTCGATGGCTCGAGATTGGAACTCGAAATTTCGTTACGGGTTGACTACCCGCTTGCCCAACTGGGCCGGTGCTCATTTACTTCTTCGGCCAGAGTTACTTTACCACTTATGCTGGTTATTTGGTTTGCTTACACTTCACTGAGATGGCTTCCTTCAAATCTGAAAGAAAACCTAAATGTGTTCTATTACGAGTCGATATATCTTTTCCTTTTCCTATTTTTCTTCCTGGACAAGATGGCTGGCTGATGACTTGGGAGAGGAGAGAGGAGGTTTCTTTTGCGTTATGGTCTGGATTCTCAAGCAGATCACTGTCGTTAACTAGATATCAGAATATTCTTAACGGCCGCAAATTGATGGGATCTTCAGATGGTGATACTATGCGCTCGGCACTTGTATTTTGTATTCTTCCCTGCCGCCATTCGCCGTCATACTCAATCGCTCGCACTACCACAACATTAGCAGAGTACCGTTGAATGGCATTGTATATGTATGATCTGGTTTAGCCAAGTTACGCCAGCTATTTCCTCCATAGCAGCCGTGTCCTACTGTGAGAGCAGTGAGTTATCCAGGCAGGCTTGTGGGAAGTAGTGATTAGTGAACCTTCCTGTGTGGTCTTTGGCTGCGCCTTGGTCGTCGTGGGCTTGCCACGTTGTGTTGTGTGCGTTGTGGGTTGCCACTTGGAAGTCACGGGATTTATCGGAATACTCTCAGAGAGGAGTCCTATTGCCTCCATGTTGTCACGGAGGGGGGCAGACTATTTGTCACGGGAGTGAAGGCATATTCAGGGCAGTATGAAGAATACGGCAATGTGATCTTATTCAGAGTCATTAAGCTCATTAAAAATGAATATGAATATACAAGATGTGTAATAAGAACAAGGTAGAAAGACCAGAGAAACTCTGTCAGAAACCCTCATCAAATCGAGCATGTCGAGTCATGAATAGAGAATTCGTCGATGTGATATATACTGTAGCCCGACAATGTAAACGCCTGTTCCATGCCTATGCCATACCATGCCATGCCTGTTCCTGATCCAAAATGCCGGTCCTGCAATACATGTGATGGTGTATTGACTAACGTATATGTGTTTCCTTGCATCGCAAGTCTTGTGACGTGATGTGATGTGGAGTGATTTGATGCAAAACGTGATTTCCGGCGCTACGCCGTGCTGTGTGCTGTCGATATCCAGAGTCTCCTAGTAGGCTTCAACGGGATTTGTGTACCGGAGAGGTGATCCTCGCTGTTCTCGTTCTTTGTGCGAGCTGCCTGAGTTGCGGCGCTTGAAGAGGTCGACCATGACTTTTGGTGACACGAACTCGACTTCGTACTTCAGGGGTGTGAGGGGTACGCTGACGGAGTGGGTGTGCTTGGTCCTCGGGTGGAAGTGGCTTTTGATGCAGTCATCGATCAGGGCGATGAGGCCGGTTGCGACGATGACACTGGGTTTGTTAGATGGGAAGAGCTTGAGGTAGGTGAGTAACTTACTCGGCGACATCTGTGACTGCCTCCACGACGCTGGGATCAGAGATCCACATCGAGCATGGAGGCACCCATTCACCATTCCTCTGTCCTTCGCGGACCTGAGAGGGAGATCGTAGATCGGGAACGATATGTGCTACTGCATTGACCCCATCGCCTTTGTACAGGTGGTATGACACCTCCTTTCCTTCCCCGTCCTTCTTGCTCACTCGCTTCCAAGTGTACTTGTACCCCCAGTACTCGAACTCATAGCGCTTGGACGACTTTGCTCCGCGGCGCTTGACATCTACTTGAGCGTAGTTGGAGAACTCGAGCTTGGTTGTGTTGGTCGGGATCGGGATCGAGTTGGACTTCTTCTCATAGTCCTCAAAGTCATCATCTTCCTCGTGAGATCCATATCCACTGTCCTGTCTCTTTATATCCTTCTTGCTCCGCTGACTGTGTTGTGACAAGCCGGAATTGGTTCGCTTGAAGGACGGCTTCCCGATGCTTGCGAATGCATTGCTCATCGATCGAGTGATGGCTGGTCTCTTTTCCGCCGCTGACTTGGTGTATTTCCGGCTGGAATGACAGACCTCTCGACCAGATTGACGCTCATACCGACGAAGAGAGAACTCGCGCTTTTTCAAGTCATGCATCCGCATGTGGAAGAGCTGTACTGCTCGCTTCTTCCTATCTTCCGTATCCACTCGCAGATTCATGTTCCCATCATAGGTAGTGTTGTCGTGCCTGATGAATAGCCTTTTCGTTGAAGGGAAGTAGTCTGCGAAGTCTGATGGGTTAGATGGCCGTAGGCTGGTCTCTACGACATCTCGGTACTCGGGTACTTCATACTCGGGATCATAGGTATCTGGCTCTTCGCAGAGCTCTTCCTGAGAAGCTACTGTCGAGGCATATGTCTCTGTTGATGAGCGAGGGTAGTGGCTTGCGGATGGAGAGAGGTCTTGCTTGTATTCTGTCGCGGCGTGTTGTATCGATGGTCTTGGACTGCTGTGGAGGGAAGTTGGCGCAGTGCTTGAAGAGTCTTGAGAGTCATCGCTATGCCTCGAGTTGGTGCTTCTTGAACCGACATCAGTCGTGTATCTTCGTATTACTTGAGGCATGTTGAGGTTGATGTGTTGCTGGGATGTTATTGAGAGGTGGAATATATTAACATGAGGTGATGTTCGGATGTTTGTGCTGAGGAGTCAAGTATATATGACAGGAAGTGATTCATCAAAGTCTTTAAAAAGTCTTTAATAAAAGCAAATCTTCAACAGCGGTTGGGCCCGTGGTTTGAACTTGACATGGTTGTGTGAATGATTGAAGATTATTACTGGTACAAGTACATCGACGTGGAGGGGCGAGGGATGAAGTGGCATTTAATGCTCGAAGAGGTTGTCCGCCTTGCAAATCGAATCAATGGGAACAAAGATGGTGGTCTCCGGCCGAGTGGGATGATATACAGAGGGTATAGAACGATTAGATGGCAGAGGTGGAGGTATTGGATGCATGGGGACGATTGAGTATTTGCAGGCGAGGCAGGTTCTGGTGGTTCGCGCACCCGGTTCTCGCCTCATTCGCTGTGCGACGAGCAAACGCCCACAATTTGGGCCGGCGGCGTGTCCAGGGGGCGAAGTGCGGAACAGGGTGGCAGGGGCAGCCACACCTCGCTGCGAACCTTGACAGCAGTTGACCCCCATGCGGCTTGCGCACGCAACTCTTGCCCTTCCAGCCTTCCAGCTTTTCCGTCTCCTCCGCCCACCTACAGTAGTCAGCCACGCCGCAGTCCACCAAGGTCTGCATCGAGAGCGAGAGCGAGAGCATCAAGTCTTCACCAACTGGCATCTGGCTAGACGAGCTCCTGCGATAGCTCGCCGATAGGTGCAGAGAGCTCTTCCTTGTGCAAATTCCGGTGCAAGAGGTTTCATTCATCCCAGTACTGTTGTCGATCAAGGAAACCGCACTGGAAAATGCCTCGAACGGCACCATGACATACTCCAATCGCACAAACCCCCTTCTCAAGCTACTACTGTACTCTTCTCCATCTCCACTCCGTACGCCGCGGCGGTACGTACTGCAAACCTACAAACTATATCCCGTGTAGCCCTCTCTTCTCGATGAGAGGTCCGATGCAATCGCATAGCCCCGAAGAACAGTCACGATGGATTCCAGGGCACCTCACCAACTGCAAATCCTTCTCAGTACGCCTTGGTGCTGCCCAACACTGTGAGTTCTCACATCTGACAGTCATTCGCGCGCGTCAGCCGGAAATCCATACCTCCCTCCGCGCCGATGGAACACAGGAACAGCCTCGTCACGAATAGCATCATGGCGCGCTGAATAACCAGAATCCGTGGATCGAAATGCGAGTGCTGACTGTGACCCTCCAAGAGGCCAAGAATAGCCAATGACATGCAGTTTGCCGCCCTCTGCACGACCCATCACTCGAGTGAGATCGGGATTCAGATCTCATAGGCTGTTACCCCGCCACAAGCTTCTGTGGAGGGGTGAATGATCAGTTCAAAAGCGCTTGTTACATCCAGTAGTTTGGTCAAGCTTTTCAGGTCTCGGACCTCCACGTGTCTATCTTTCATCGAGCTCTGATAATTGTCGGCTCTGCTTTCTCTCAGATATTTCGCTTCTCCTCGAGGTCTTTGGAGATATCACTTCTGCTCGTCCGTCGCACCTGACCTGCGCCGAGAAGCCTCGATGCAGCTGCGCACGAGGTTGACTGCTGCCAACACTCCCATGGAAGGCAAAGCCTAAGTTAGAGTAGGCCATGAGATGGCCTCTTTCAGGGCGAAATGCAGAATACAGCGAATTGAAGACTGCTTTCATTTCGTATGGTTCGTGAGGCTGCAGGTTGAATATTGCCTGCTGCGCAAGAAGCGTTGTCAAGTCGCTATTCGTCCATCGGCACTGCAACACTATACCGCGCACCTATAGCAGCACGTGTGTCGTGGGGAAATGCCCTACCTTGGAGGATTTCCTTGAAAGCCTCGCCCGGTGCTATGCTTCAACTCAGCCTGTAACTGTTGCAACTGTTGCAAGGCGTGGGCATCTCAACGGTCAATGCATGCCAAATTGAATTTGAATCGATGCCCAACTTTGAAGCAGCTTCAAGCGATTCTAGCATTGCCAGCGACTCGTGTGCCGCAACAAGCCAGACTGTCTTACCCGACGCAAAGGCAACCAGATTCCAATGGAACCCCGACAATTGCCTTGTTCTGCCGTGGAACCAGCCCTTGGGGACGCCATGGAAGGCCCATTGAGTGGCCGTAAAACGCCATTTTCGGCCATCGGCACACTCTCCAGCGGCTGTCGTGGTTCGCCATACTCCGCATGCAGCGGGCTGCAATGCAATTCAGATTCGGTGCAGCCCCCAAGCCTGCTCCGCGGGGTGCAGTGATGTTCTCCAGTTTTTCTTTTTGCTCCCAGGCAGGCATTCCCCAGAGTAAAACTCTTCGTGAAGAAATTTCATCTACCTCGAACATGTTTCATGCTTCAGAACTCACCCCCACATGTGATGGAGGTTGGAGTTTCCTGAAGCAGGCAGCCTTCGAGAATTTTCGCATCAAGTCGTGTCCCTGATCTTTCCGACGGGTAAGATGGTCGCTCACCACTCGAGTCGGCTGAGAACAGCCTTGTTGCTGCCCAACCTCGTTTAGAAGTTCAGATGCCAACAAGAAACCTCCCACGTAGTTTGCGCGGCAGTGTTTTGCTCACTGGCGCCATCATCTAATTCAATTACTCGATTTGCATCCCACATACTCTCACCCGACACCGGAAGTAGTCGTCATCCGAACAATAGATCATCATTGGCAAGTTTATGTAACCATTCATGTTCGAGAAGGAGGTACTGCTCCTGCAATCACCTGATGTAGCTCGGATAACGGCGATGCTGTGCATTGTTACTCGCCAGCACAATGACGTGCATTTCGTGGAACGACGGTACAGAAAATACGCAGTGATCCAACGCTGAACGTCCCATATCTCCTACCTGGGTAAATTCGAAGTCGCATGTTTCCATCGGATGACAAGTCTCCCTTCCACGCCAACAACGACGTCATATCTCTCTCATCGTTTCTGCGCTGACTTTCCGAACTCCCGATTCCATCTCCCGCACAGCCTACCAAATAAGGAATCTTCGGCCTCCCTCCAAAATCTTCTTCAAAGTATCAAATCGAGCATCCGTCGGCCCTTCCAAATCCGCCTCCCCGAGCGCGCACCATGTTAGCACTTGGGACGGGACGATCCGCTAGATCGACCGCGCCATTAGTCTTGCCATCCTGTAACTCCGGAGCTCTGCTTCGTAAGTACTGCAAGTACGTCCGTATGGCCAGCTGCATAGGATAGAGAGAGATAGGGAAATCACGGAATAGCACAGGTTGCACAGCGTAACGAGAGAGTTGCTTGTTCTGTCAAAGGCCTCGGTATAATTTTCGGAGCCGACGGCTGGGCCGATTGCTGCGACGCTGACTGTGTGCGTCGTTCTTTGTGTTCTTCTGGAAAATGCTGGAAGGGAAGGTAGAGCTACTGAGTAAGATGTGGGATGGCCGGAGGGAAAGAGGCGTCAGCAGGCTTGGCAACGAAGAGGATGCCCTGGATAGGGAAGGTGGATGGGATGCTCGGAGAGAGAAGAGTGTCACGTGCAAAGTCAGGTGATTAGTCACCTCCCTCTTTTGGAGGAGGGCTCTTGCGCCGCAGCCTCTCTTCCCTTGTTGGGTTGTTGGATAGAGGTGGAGGGGTGTTCTAGGTAGGTGCGAGGTTTTGTTGCATGTCGGCTTCGGGCTAGGCTTTTACGCCGCTGCGTATTAGCTGTTGTGGGAGGCGTAGTCGGGGGTTGGGAGCTACTCGAGTAGTCCCCCTTTTTGGCTTCGTTCTAGTGAGCGATGACTCTTTTGACACTTATCATTGCTTTTTTAATTTCTTGCCAGAATCCAGAATACGGTTGTCGGACATAGTTGAACATTAGAATACTTTGTTCTGATGATAAGCTGTACTTACCTGTCTGCTTCTCCCCCCAGGCCAGACTCTGCGAGTCAGTTCTGTCTTGGGGTAAGATGGTTTATGTAGAACATTTATATGAAGCTTTGTACCTCTCGTATACCTATTTATTCAACATTATCCCTAACCTCCCTGTCTTCGCGTACAGCAAGACCAAGTTGCGTTCAGCAACCTACTTCCCTCCACAATAGTTCCTCTATCTCGTGCGGTCTCAAATCTCCCGCAAAGAACCTGCCTCCCAGATCTGCATAATAGCAACATCATGATATTTGAGTCTACAAGTAAGATTGCCGACCCCAATGTGTTCACTGTCAGTGTCAATCGGATTGTCATGAATTTCAAGTTCGGAAGACGATACGAAGTCTTGTGTGATCGGATCTATAGAAGCACTCAATTCTGTTGTCCATACTAATACTAATCTAGCGCTGCTGTGCACACTATGGAATCACTTTCTATGACGCTTCAAAATAATGTACATAAGACAGAGAAACCTGCTACAGCGAAATAATATGAAGAACAAGGCAATGGATCGACACAATCAAGTGACCATAACGGTGATCACTGCTTTCGAAGTATCCATCTATCTGAATTTTATCCTTCTTTATTTTGCTGCTGACAGGTGAATGGTTCTATCGATGTCACTAATTGGGAAAGTCCGGTGGGAAGTAATTGAAACAGTTGCTTGCGAACTAATAAAACAATCGTGAATAGAGACTATCTGATTCCAAAATAGATTTTAGACTACGCACACCAGCTAGCCACCAAAAGAATTATTCAAATTCAATAAGGAGAGCAAGAAAGGGGCAGGTCACGTGCAGCTCTCTACAGGGATCACTAGCGCAAGTCCAAAAAATATCGCGAACCTCATCAACGTCGACCCAGACTCCACAGCTGACAATCGCCCCAACTCAGCTCCAGGATCCCTCGGGCGCAGGCAGGGCGACATTGGGAGCTCAAAGTGCACCTTGGGCGCAAATTTGATGCAGCTGGGAGGGCGTAAAGCTGCAACTGTTATCTCTGCCCAACCTCTCACAAGCCGGGCGTACTTCAACGCCCAACTTACCACGAGGCTACGATGGCATCGCGAAGCATGTCGCCTGGTGGAGCTCTGCTAAGAGCTTCAAGGGTGTTCTCGATACCACCTCCCCTACCACGACCGGGGGCCGACCTCTCCTCAAAGGCAATCTTCACCTCCGATTCCGCAACACTTCCACACCCCATCCATCAGACAATCACTACGCCCCAGTCCTCACGGGCGAGAGGCGACTGGGGATTCAAACGACCCCTACCTTTAAGATCAACTACGAAGACATCCACACCTTTCATACGAGTCGAAGCAATTGATACGTTCGAGCACATCACCGAGTTCAACTCCTCAGCAGATCATGCATTGTCGCTACAGAAATGGCAGGAGATGGGCGTGCCTCTCACCATCCCGGCTCCCAGAAGGGCCGAGTACCTTCCTGAGACACGGAGAAGTGTATTCGACAGCGAAATAGATTCAACCACTGCGAACCAGTCGGGCCAGGAGGACCACAGGTGGAAGTTTAAGGGGCCATGGTTAGCTGGGCAGACCGAAGGAGAATTCAACACATACGTCATCACTGAGGTTCGAAAGCGAAAGCTCGAGTTCCAAGAATATTTACGGACGGAATGTGCAAAAGCCCTCACACAAGAAGCCAAACGGATTGCAACTGCTGCCGGCGAGTTGGAGGAGGCACCTGCAACAATCGAAGCCGGCGATGTTACGGAAGAGCAATTGACCGCATACATTAAATCCCTACGAACAGGACAGGTTTCCCTGTATAAACTCATACGATCTTTCCTTGACTTACCACCAGCGCCTCATGGCCTCTTAGCTGATCGCATACTGGATGCCCTCAGCGCTAGTTTCATCCCCCAAACGATTAAAGGCACCGATTTGATGGGTTCTCAATCACCGTACGCTGAGCATGGACCTCCTAAAACACACCCCTCTGCTGGTCTTGCATACGCGCGCACCTCGCAATATATCTACAATCATCCTACGTTTGGACCCCAGCAGAACAAGCCTCCAGTCAAAGGACGTGTCGTCATGCCTAAAGGAGCAGCAGTCGGCAGTTTTGCACCCACTCTTGGGGTGGGCGGTTTCGTTACCGAAGTCCCGAGTAGAGTAGGATTCAAAGACTTAAGTCCTTCTAGGCACACCAGCAAAATCAACATTCCCGGCGTCCTGCATATTGAACCGGAAAAAGTGGGTGGCAGCAAGGTTCATGTAAAACCCAAGCATGCAAGAATCGATCCAAAGGGGTGCGTGATTTTGGAAGTAGAACTTGCGGATGCCGAAGCTGTGGCCGTGTTAGAAGGGACTACCGATCAGATCCCTACGCTGTCGAAACTCCCTGTGGCTCCATCGAGTGTGTTTAGGAGTACCGGGGTGGGTTCCACTCCTGCGAGAAGTGATGAATCGAGAGGTTATGGGCTTGACTTTTCGTTGAGTGATAGCGGGGAGGGGCCACCAAGGCCTAATTTTCCGGGTTCGTCGCCGAGCCAGGCGGATGCGAATCGGGCTTTGCTAGATTTGATGGATAGCCAATGATAGGTAGACTTGTATATCAGGTGCATAGTAGATGGATCGTTGTAGTATAGAAACGGCAATGTATTGCCATACTCTCCAAGCCCACTTGGGACTTCTCGTTGTACTCTTTTTCGGTCTTAAAAGCTGTAAGAGACTTACCGAAGCAAGACTGCAAGAATCAGAAGTGCAAGTGCAAGTGTGGAGCTCAAATTCTGGATCTAGTCCATCTGGTGGTTGCTCGAGAAATTTCTCCCTTTTTGAGTGGTTTGATTCTTTGAGCCAGACTTCAGCGAAATTTAGGAGAATCGGGAAATTTAATGAAGGTTCCCTCGTATAAATTCTCAACGACCAGATGCAATCTTCGATAAATAGGGAAGCTTCGAGCTTCGCGACTGTGAAGACAACACACCTTTCAACACCAGTCGATCAACAGCTTCCACGGTCTTCATAGAAGCGTGCTCGATCGTACCAACAGCTCTCTTAAACGCAAGAATCATCTCAGTCACTCCAACACCACATTCTCTACAGCCCCTCAAGTCCAAACTTGTCACAATGAGCCACATCATGAACCATATTTGCGGCAATCATCCTTCCTGCCGACCTCCTTCCCGGAATCCGTCCCGCGTCTTCGATATCATAGACCGTTACGGACCCAACCCAAACCCCTACATCATCGAACGACCAACGAATAACAACGATCCGAGATATATGACAGTCCTCGCTTGTGCAGATGGCCATCCCTGCCCCTATTGCTTCAATTTCTACGTCCACTTAGATGAGATTATCATTGCCGTCGACGGCGCTTGCCGCTTCAACGGCCGCAACGACACTATTCCGCGCTCTTCCTTCGGCGTCTTCGTTGCCAAGCACTCCCCCTACAATTCCTTCGGCAAGCTACCTGACGTCTACACAAACCAAGTTGCTGAACTTCAAGCCGGATTGCGCGGATTGTGGGTTGCGAGGCAGATCACTTATGAGAAATTCGGTGGAGATTTGGCGACGGTGGTCATCAAGGCTGACTCGGAGTATCTGGTGAAGGGCATGACGGACTGGATCCTCAAGTGGCGACGTAATGGTTGGAAGACTGCGTCTGGCAAGGATGTGGTTAATCGACGCCATTTCGAGCAGTTGCTTAGTGAGGTTGAGAAGTTGGAGAGTATGGGTGTTAAGGTGTTGTTTTGGCATGTTAGGAGAGAGTTCAATGCCGACGCTGATCATTTGGCGAATTTGGCTCTTGATACATGAGCGGACGGGGTGCAGAAGGTCATCGGGGGCGATGAAGTAGGACTGTTGCTTGTTGTTGATGTTTTTCTTGGAGGTGATTTGGGAGACCTCATTGCCATCAACTCCAGCTGAAGGCGGCTTGAGACACACAAAGTACATTTGACCAGCACTTTCAAGAGTCTTTCCCAAGTAGGTAAGGTTTCGAAATTTCTGTGTTATCGCTTTTGGAGGTGAATCGACCGTGAATCATATATCTCTGAATCACTGAGAAGTTCAGCCCAGTACATTCACAAGTCTTGCCTCGTGTGAATGTTCCAAGAGTTCCGTACTTTTTCTCAAGCGTTTTAGAAAGTCAGAGACCTCTGAATCACCCCAGAAGTCTACTTAAAACCCCCCTTTCCTCTCCAAGAACAAAACTTTTCCTTCTTTACATCAACATATTTTCTCAGCTCTTGGAACTCTTGGAAAGTCCAGCACAGCTCATAACCTGCATTCAATACTTTACTACCTTGCCCAGAGTACTGAAAAGATTCGAGATGTCCAGCTCTCATCACACTCGACCGCCCCCCTCCTCTTCCTCACAGTCCCACCCAAGCGATGATGGCCAGCCTGGCCCGAGCAGTGAATCCGCAATCCCCTTCCGCCCCTCTTCTTCGGGAACATCGTCCTCAAAGTCTTCTGGTAGTTCCCATCAAACTGAAGTCGGCAAGCCAGGACCAAGTCAAGCACATAAGACTTCTGCACACTCTGCTACATCTTCGAAGCCTGGATCTGAAAAGTCTCTCAGTCACCACGCCTCGAATACTCCCAGCTTCTTGGAACCAGCTATAGGATTGAAACCGAAAAAGACATACAGCGAAATCAGCCGAACGCCGCTCCAGTGGAAAGCAGTTGAGAAGCTGAGCGAGGTGGAAAGGGAGGCGGCGATCATCAAACGAGCTAATTGCTTCACCCAGACAGTTTATCCACCAGACGTTGACCATGTTGCTTATACCAAAGCCATCGAAGACGCTAGAAGCAGATTTATGTATTCTGAGTTTAATCGACCAAAACATATCGAATTTCCTCATCAGTAAGTCAAAACTGCACAGGATTTAAGACAGACAACTCACTGTTGGCTCTCAAATTAGGGACTTAATCAAAATGTTTCCAACTCCGGATCCACACTCGCAAAGCGAATCTCGAGATCGAGAACAACGCGTAATTTTCAACCCAGATGTTGCTACCGTTCGAAAACGCTTCAACGATTCTCGAACTCGGTTTGAAAAAAGCGGTTTAGGTATTCATTTATGTCAAAATCTCGAGTTCCTCTCAGAAAGAAAATGTGACAAAATTGTTGCGTTTGGAGCTGGCAGTTTGTGTTCACCTTATGAACCAACACATCACATTTCCAAGACACGTCTAACTCAACATGCAGCTTTACTGGTTGCCCGACATACTTTGATAGCCAAAAATATTGCTGTAGGGAAGAAAATTGACATATTCGTCCAAGACCCTTCCTATACTCGATTGGATCACGATGTACTCAAGGAGTATGGCGTGATAATTGTTGACGGAAGTATTGGTTGTCAGATGGGATTCGTTCTGATCAACAAAGAAACTCTGATCATTGATTTCAACATGTCTCCTTATGTATTCCCGCTTTTCATGGAGATCGACAGACCCTTAGCTATTTTTCGGGGGATGCCTTTGGATAAAGAGCGTTACGAGGACGCCCCAATAAAGGATACCACGTTGCACGACGATAGCAGAGCAGTCATTGTTCCAGCATCTGGCACGTAAGTCTAGTAATCCCCATTATCTTTCCGATCATCCAAAATGCAAGAAGATGTGGATCATCGCTTACACAATTATTAGAAACTTGTGGGAGAGCATAAACACAATGCTTCAACACTACGACACGGCAATGCTGCGTCTGGATTTGATTAGGGCAGGGCTTATAGGACCTCCCGACACCCAATCTTCAGGGACATCTTCGCTGGATGAACACGATCCTATAACTTATCTCGGTCCTGAGCCTGTACTGTACATACGAAAAGTAAAAACCATGTCTGATGATTATCCTCCAGGATCCGGGCCGGGCGTCGACAGCGACGTGGGCATCTGCATACCAGGTGTCAAAGTTCCTGATTACGGCATTAGACTAGAACCATTGAAGTGGCGGGAGTTGCTGAACCGCGAGAATAGGACAGCTCATTATCCCGAAATCATCGAGCGAGTCAACCTGCTGTCCTATGTCGCTGGAGCAATATTCTGCGACATGGGTGAGTGGAGAGAGTGTAAAAGAAATGCAAAGAAGACTGGCAACTATGGCAAGGTTAGGAAGTTGGAGTTCAAGGAAAGCGTAGATCCGGAGTAAGTTCAACTACATGTTTGAGTGCAAGTATACTTACACCGCTCAAAGTAAATTAGCGGCCATGTATCCCCGCGTGCCGTACTTGGTACGTGGACAAGGACCAACTTTAGCGGAGACGCACCTTCTGGGCAAACTTCACAATCCAGATGTGAACAAGCTCGCAGACACTTTTCTTCAACACTATCGAAATTTTCAAAAAACCGAGTTATGCAGACGTATCAAAGCACTTGTCAGCAAGCTATTTAAGGAACAGAAAGTCACTAAGATTGTGGCATTCGGTCTTGGGCAGATATGTTCTCATTCCCGTGATCCTCACGAGGCTGGAGTGGTCCAACGTCACTATCAGCACGGTGCATTGTTGGCAATACGTGATACATGGGAGAATTTGCACAAAGGAGACTTCAAGATTTACGTCCAAGATCCTGCGTACACCAGGCAGGATGAAGCAATTCTGAAGACATGGGGAATAACAGTCGTCAATGCGGAAATGGGTTATCAGGTGGGTCCTTGCCTACTTGATATTTTTACCCTCGTCGTCGACTTCATGGCAAAGTGGCCAGTATCGCACGTGGTTTTCGAGATCACAAGACCGGCTGGAATTCTCAAATCTGGGATGACAGAAATCGAGCTCGAGGTCGCCGAGTCGGAGGCCATATTTCACTACGAAATGACACCATCATCGGGCTTTAGCGAATACGTACACCCAGTAAAAGGATTCGCTTCAACGAAGTACCAAAATCGACATTATTTCCCAGGAACGGGAGTGTGAGTCAAGTTTTTCCATGACTAGTAATCTAGCATTAAAATGTTTCCTCTGCTAACGTCGTTTTTAGTTCCGATGCGCAGGTGATTAAACAAGGCTTGAGCGAATATAAATCAGAACTGTTAGATTTAACAGGACTTGATATGGGCGAAGAATATCTCTTTCGAAAAATAGCTGAAGCTCTGCCACTAAACACCGAGTACGCTGCTTTGGCTGCGGAAGCAGACGCAGGGAATGAGGCAAAGCGTGCTGCATCAGGTGCTATGCCTGGAACTTCCAAAGGCGGCAAATTTATAGTCTCTGGTCTTAAATCGACCAAGCTAGCGCAGAAGTTGAAAGGCAAAGCTTCGTCATCGGTAGCTGGTCCCGCGTCCACACCTCATGCAGCAGGGCACGAACACGGCAAGACTGAGACCATTAAAGGGGCGGCGAATATCTGGAGGTATATTTTTACAAGAATTTACACGCCAAAGAAGCGCAGAGATCACCTCTATGACGATCCTGTCCTTCGTAAAGATGGCTCGAATGCAATAACTTACATCGGCCCCCAACCGGTCTTGTACACCCGCTTGGCGAAGGCTGAAGACTTACTCGGCAAGACAACGCACTAATAGCACTATTAGATTTGCGTGCGAGCATCATCGGGTGTTTGTAAATAATTTGGTGTTAGACTAGACATGCATGGCTTTCACATGACCGAATGACTCAGATGCACCTCGCTTAGCAGCCCCTTTTCCCGGTTCCTGCTTCTCGGTAAGCTTTGAATCTTCCTTTGAGAGAGGGTTTTACATGCCTCTTGAAATTCCTCCAAAGCTATATCCGTGAAGAATTTATCCCCTCATCAGCAGCGAGTTCTCCCTTGAATATGATCAATAAGCCTATGAGCGCCTCCGATCTCCTCGATATTGTCTCTTTCGGCGTGATCGCCAATTGTTCTTCCTCTTTTCGGGGTTTCTCTCCTGTCTCTGCACCCTCATAGTCGTCTGAAACTGTCGAGCGACTTCTGGCTTAAGTTTTGTGGCTTCTGCTTCTGCATCATCCCAATCGATGGATTGAAGCTGTCGGCTTACCGTGAAATCTATGCCTCCTCGAGACTTGATCGCTTCGATCAATCTGGCGTCTGGAAATAAACCTGAACGGGAGAAAATTCTTGAAGGTGTTGAAAAATACGCAGTGTAACGGGGCTGCTCATTATGAGAACTTTCATTTCTGATATGCATGCTGAGGACGTTTGCATCTGCCCCGCCTTCCACTAACAGCTTGAAGATCTCGGACCATACTTTATGGTCTGGGTTAAGCCTCACATCGACCGTTGCGCTCCCCCGAGTAACGGTCGATGGTTTCAATAGGAGCTGGATGAGCTCGAGCGCGTACTGCCAAACGCTGATACCGCGGAATTTTTCATTCGGATCAGCACCGTGTCGAAGTAAAAGAGACACCATTCCAGCATCTATAGGGTACTCGAAGAATATGATATAGTCCAGGAGAGGACGGCCCCGTTTTGTCAACAGCGTACCTGGATCCTGGTCAAGTTTCGCTTCAACGTATTCGTTCAAGCCAAATGATATAGCTAGACTCAGAAAACAATCTTGGCTATCTTGAGTGGCCTTATCTGTTGGATATCGAAATTCTAAGAAATTTGCCCAATGAGCCTCGCCTTCGCGAAGGTCCAGAACATCTCCCTGTGGGATTCGGACTTGTCGAGGTAACGATAACCACTTCTCCATGACTGTCTTGTCGAGGGTATCGAGGATGGAGGCATATGACAGCCTTGTCATTGCCATTGCGCGGCGAGCATGTAGGAGAGCAAAGTGGATATGGATCACCGGCTGGACCTGTGGGCTGGGCTGGATTTCAGTGGCATACTTAAAAAGAAGAAGAGATGCTGTGAGCAATCTCTCATCAGGATTGAATTTGTCCGTGGTGCGAGAAAGGAGCAGGTGTTGTGTGTCCCGTAGTTCAAGAAAATCTCGGACAGTTCGATGGAGATATTGGACGAACATGCTGCCAGGACCACAGACCTCTAACAAGCCTCCACATCGGCTCTTTAGCCTAGCAGCCATTTCCTTTGCTCGAAAATTAATCTCTTCAAAATTGAGAAAACCTTCTGGTGGACTTAGAACGAATGCATCACTCTCGTTGTCATCGGCCAACGCCAGCGTGATGAGGGATACCTGGGGAGGAGGCTCTCCAAACCTATATTGAAGTATTGCACTGTGCGCACTTCGTACAAGCTGGAATAGTTGCGAGGATTCCTCGTAATAGTATGGCTGAACATGATTCATCAGGATGTGCTTGTAGAAGCTTTCAAGATCGGCGGGAAGCTCGCGAAGACGTCTTTGGAGGTCGGTGATACGATCTCGATTTGTGAAACCAGCGAGGAGCGACTTGACAGCAAGTTGAACCCAGAGAAAGACACCGGATGCTTTGGTCACGATTTCCATTGTCAAATCATGAGCGCTCCCAACATGCATCCGTTGTAGCTCCCTCATTCTTTCGTGCCCACTGATTTTATCGTTGACGTATCGAGTAATATCGTTGAAAGTGAGGTCTTGTAGCTTGAGATTCGGGAAGGGTCGAAATGCATCTTCGAACTCAAGCCAAGGACGGCTCGAGAGACATATCTTGATAATAGGAGAATCAACTAGACTGATGAAAAACGAGATGATTTCTTCGTAAGATCCATCCTTGTCCCCCTCGTATTCGTCTAAGCCATCAATGAAAAGACATATGCGAATTCGATTTCGAGATCGAAGAGCATCAAAGGCTCGTCTGAGGATTTCACAGTTCCACTGGAAATTTTGTTGCCAATCAATTGGGTCGACATACTCATCATGCCACTGATCTGGAAGAAGGATAGGTATCAAGTCCCTATTTTGAGAAAGCAACTCGAAAATAAGGCATCTCAATAGACCATTCTGGGACTTTTGGTCCGGTGTGCCGCTGTTCCAAAAGAAGAAAGACGCTTTCGTAACAGGTATATCTCCGGACCAATGCTTAAGGAGGTCAATCGTCTGTTGCTGATCATAAATATATCTCATTAGTGTAGATTTCCCGGAGCCAGCTTTCCCGTTAATCCAGTATATGCCACTTCCGGACTTCAGCCACTGTGCAAAATCACTCCAAGGCTGGCCTGCCGGCGCTGCCTCCTCGAAGACCCATTTGAAAGTGGCGGCGTGAGCTTCCACAATTCTGTCATAGCGTTCTGATATTGATGATACTCGAAGACTGCGGAGTATGTGATTCTCCGCTCGTTGTCGGATACCCGGCTCTGGCTCCTTGCTGATCGGACGACCAGTCTTTGCGATTAAGGTAGTCTCCCTGAGCGTGTCGGCTTCGCGGAAAGCATTGCGAATTATGGATCGAGTTTTTTCATGTTCCCTGACCGTGACTTCCCTGGTATCCGTGTGCAGTTGGGTGACGATATTCGTTTGGTCATGAATTGACGAGTCAAATAACCTGCGATGGTGAAGTAGAGCTGATAACACACGTTGAGAAGCTTGATCCAAGGCACTGGAGCTCAAGGAGATGGCTGTGAGATTGAATTTGTTCCTTTGACATGTTAGGAACATAACTTTAATGTCGTGGTAATGGAAGCGAACTGTGATCCTGAGCCTTCGCTGTTGAGAATGAAGGGACAGACAGGCCTCGAAACCCCAAGCTAACACAAAAAGGAACTCACCTGAAAGATGTCAAAACACGAAATTCAAGCTGGCTTCTGTATGAGGCTAACTGGACCTCCTCACTCTGCAGCTCCTTCTGTGACCACACGGCCTTCAGCGCATGGAGAAATGCTCGTGGCTTACTAGCCCCTTCATTCAATTTCAGCTTCTCCAAACGCTTGATTATTGTCTCCGAAAGGCCTATACAACAACCACACAAATCTTCCAAGGCCTTATCATCATCCGTCTGAGGGGCTACGCTAGCAGCTTGAGCCCCAGCTTGCAATTGCTCGGATAGTTTCAACAAATCCCGAATTACAATTTCAGCGTTGTAGGCTTCTTTTGTCGTGCCATGTGATGACAGTTCTCGAGTCTTCGAGATAATACTCGCAGTGAAATCCACAAAGTCAACGATATTGCCGGCGAGGGAGACGGCTGAAAGAGGATCGAGCATATTTAAAGCAGGAAAGCTGGACCATTTACCGAGAGATTGAGTAACCGACGAATGTCCCCATCTTCCTGTGAATAGACTGAAACCAAAGAAAGGGAAGGGTCATGACTTCGTGGAAAGAGCCTTGAGGTTGGGTTTTGCCCAACTGAGACATTTGCAGCCTTACCGAATGATGGTTGCACCATGCAAGAGGCGCACTACGGGCTTCTTCCGAGGCAGACTTATGATAGGGTAAGCCACAACCTCCATATTTCGCAGCCTTTCAGTGTTGTAGCAGTCTCCTTGAGAAAAGAGGAGTTACGAACGTTCTTTCCGGGGTTTAATTGTGATCTTCGTTCTAAGCCTCTAGGCGCGTCTGTGTATCACGCTCGCTCCTTTGCGATCTAATTACAGTTACTACTTGGAGAATCGTGAGCTGTACTCGCAAAGTGGTCACGTCACTTATCCCCAGCACCAACAGCGATAGTCTCCTAAGTAACGAGGATAGGTCTTTGATAAGTCTGTTTCACTCCAGAGAGCTAGATGCGGACACAATTATTCCTAATACGAATGTCAACAACATACTGATATATTTCCATAGGAAAGAACTGAAAAGACGCCCAACATGAAGAACTTGCTCGAGTATACATTGCATTAGTACAGGGATTACTTCAATTCTAACTCTAGGGAATCGCCGTATCCTAAAAGTATGTTCCACATGACTGCCATGGGAATCGTCCCCGTTGTTTAAAAACGAATCGAGTAAAGAAGCGTGACATAATGTTGTAGAACAAAAATTTGACACTGACAATGAGATCGATGAGTGAAGAAAAGGATAAGAACCGAGGCTCCAGCTCGAATAAAAGGGAGCCGTCTTGGTATCGCCCACAAAGTGATATTGCTTGTGAGATGCTATTGTGAAAGAAGTCTAAGGCGTCGGCAGACAATTGGCCGCCTTCGTTCTGCCATACTCACTACGAACTCTCTCTCCATTGCCCGTATTCAGATATTCGTCCTCCTGAATAGTATTCTGTTGCTGAAGACAAACTTTTTCTTCTTTTGCTGGCTCAAACCAACGCTCCACAAACGGGAAGAGCAGGAGCTTTCTTGCTTTTTCTCGATCCTCGTCAGACGATCTGTATTTGAGGGTCCCCGTCCAGAAAATATCCGACAGAAAGACAGCGATTCAAAGGGCAATCATGATCCCGGTGGTGAGGAACTTTCCTGTCTCTTCAGCTGCAACTGTTGAATGTGCTCCCTAAAGATTGATTAAAAGAAGCGGAACGCGGCAGCTGAGCCCTCGGAGAATAAGGCTTATTGGCTGCCTTTAGGACAGGATTTGAAACACTCCTTCGCTGATGTAAAAAGATGATGCTGCAAGGTGATCAGAAATTGGATTTAAAGATGAAGTAAAAGTCACGTGATCAGTCTATTGCGGACCACGCTAACCATCTAAAGTTACTGTGGAAGCGCAAGCGAGATCTCACACAATGCCGGCATCTTCGAGAAATTCCGACTATATCGACAACTTCAATTTCGACAACCCTCACAACCGCAATCATGGGTCGCGTTCGTACCAAGACCGTCAAGAAGTCCGCCAAGGTCATCATTGAGCGATACTACCCCAAGTTGACCCTCGATTTCGAGACCAACAAGAGAATCTGCGATGAGATTGCAATCATTGCCTCAAAGCGTCTTCGCAACAAGGTAAGGGCGCACAGTACGCAGAGAGCCGTGTCAATTCCTAACTGTTTCAAGATCGCTGGTTACACCACACATTTGATGAAGCGTATCCAACGTGGTCCCGTCCGTGGTATCTCCTTCAAGCTCCAAGAAGAGGAGCGTGAGCGAAAGGATCAATACGTCCCTGAAGTTTCCGCCCTCGACTTCACCCAAAACGAGAATGGATTGGAGGTCGATACCGAGACAAAGGATCTCCTCAAGAGCCTCGGTGTATGTTCCAATGTCCTAAATAAGTTGGCAGAGTCTAATATTTTCGCAGTTCGATTCTATTCCAGTGAACGTCGTCGCAGTCTCGCAACAACAAACCGTCGAGCGACCCCGCAGATTCAACGACCGTCCTCCAAGAGCATAGATTTGAGGCATTTGCAGCGAGGTTGGCATGGATGGAATGGCACGGATCTGGTTGCTACACGGCGTATACATGGCAGGTTGTGCATACTAGGTCAATGTGAGACATTTTCCACCCAAGGTGTCGCTGATTCTCCTCTGGAGATGACGCTTGATTGCCAATTTCCTCCATGCTATGTGAACCTCTGCCGGATTTAAGTGAGGGTGCAAATCATCCAACTAGAACCAAGTTTCCAGAGCGACAGTGCGACCTATAACCTTATCCTACTGTCCCAACACTTACTGTACTGGATGGAGAATCACAATGAAAAGGCGAGATTTTGGAGATTCGAGTACTTTAATGAAGGGATCTTTGCTGTACGTGTTGGTATCATAACTCAAGACCAGTAAACGCCGCAATCCCTGTCTACATTCTCCAGTCCGTATCAGGACCATCATCGTCCTCTAATTCTTCTGCATGACGCCTCTCTCTTCGACTCCCAAACTCAGGCGTATGGCCTTCCAAAGTCAAATGCATTGTATCCAACCTTCCACTTAGATCGTCCAACGATGGAGCTTGAGCAGGTCTATGAACCTCTTTCTCTTGGACCTTCACGTCTACCAACCCATTCTTGGCAGCCATACCGGTGTCGCCTCTTTCCAACGCAAGATTCGCAACGTCCTGTTGCTTGCCCCCCGTGCCTCCATCTAGACTCATTTTACCTAAGCCTTCGACAATCGCACCATCCACAGGTTTTGGCTCGTCCAGAAGATCAATATTGACCGTCGATCCAGCAGCTTCCCTCTCCCAAGCCGGACTTTCACTCAACTGTACCCTCACGTATAAAGCTCTCTTAGCACACACCTCCGAACACCACTTCTCCAACTCCTCTTTCTCCACAACCTTGAAGTCTTTAGCTTTGCCATTCGTGCCGATAATCCTGTATTTGCCCCCAATGCCATCCTTTACTCGAGGATTCGGACACAACGTGTAGCCACACTTCTCATTGATATTGCGTTCGTGGATCAACTCATCGTAATCACTTGGCTGAAAGGGGCGGAGGAGCCGCTTGAATTCCGTTGCATCGGCGAGAGAAGGATTCGAGGCGTCGTAGGGTGCTTTTGCGAGAGGATAATCGATAAGAGTCTCTGTCGACAAGAGAATGTTGAGCTCGATGTCTTTGCGCTGCTGTATAAGGTTTGCATGGTACAGAGCAACTTCGCGGTCTCGATCTTCCTTCGATGATGTGGTGGCGGGGTAGGTCGCCTTCTTGAGAATGGACTTGGGCTGCTTGGCAGTCGCCATGGCTGCTACCGTGCAGGTGGCAGACCGGTGACCATCTCTCGAGGAAGGAGCCGTGGTCACAGGCGCGCCAATTCGAAGCGTAAATTATTGTATTACTGTGTTCGGAGGCAACCATTCGCAATGAGAGTGATGCGGGACAGTCGGAGGAAGCAGAAGCGATGACCACCCCTGCTCGCCATCTTCGCCGCGTCCCACTTCACCCGGGACAACATCTACCACTCCACCGCTTGTGTCTGTCCTGAGCTGTGTGATGCGGCCAAGGTTCCTTTGCTCTCTCAGACTTGCGAGCGGTTTTGTAATTGCAACCTGAAAGCCGTCTGAACACATCGTCTGGTAAGTTGCTGCACTTGTTGCCTTTGACGGGTCTGGATAATTGTCCAGTCTGACAAAAGCCGTTTCACCCATCACCATTCATGCGCTGACGTAGACTAGCACGTTTAGATACACAACAACGCCCCGCCTTCCTACACATCGCACTCCTGCTTCCCTGGCCTATACGATAGCACATACTGTGGCATTGCGTACCGTTGCACACAGCCTAGTCTACGAATATCGTCAAGCCGGGTGCCAGGCCTGCCTCCGGGCTGTCTCTGTCCACAGCTCCATAGGCAGCAGGCCGAGCAAGCTTGCCAAAACACAATTTGCTGCTACAGACGCCCAGCATGCCGAACCCCCCTTTCAAAGTCAAGGCCGTGTTCGAATACACCTCTCCTCATGATGACGACCTCCACTTCCCTAATGGTCAGATAATCACAGTCACCGAGGAGGAAGATGATGACTGGTACGCGGGGAACTACGTGGATGCTTCGGGCGTAAAGCAAGAGGGTATCTTTCCTAAGAACTTCGTGGAGAAATACGAACCTACGGCTCCTCCAAGGCCAATTCGAACAAGTCGCCCAAAGAAGGAAGCCGAACTGCCAGCTGAGCCTTCCCCGAAAGCATATGAACTGGACGCAGAACCAGAGCCACAGCCAGAGCCCGAACCAGTACATGAACTTCCAGCTACACGAGAACAGCCTCCTTCCATCCCCAAGCCTCAAGTCGCAACATCTCCACCATCTACGAGGCCTGCAGAAATCTCACCGCCGCCAGCTGCCAAGCCGACTCCTTCCAGCTCAAAACCTGAGCCCCCGCCTGTTTCTGATAAGCCAAGTGGTGGTTCCTTCCGAGACCGTATAGCAGCTTTCAATAAAGCAGCTCCGCCGCCAGCACCATTCAAGCCGGTTGGATTTAGTTCTGGGGGCTCGAATAATTTCATAAAGAAGCCGTTCGTCGCGCCACCACCTAGCAAAAATGCATACGTGCCTGTAGAGCGCGCTCCGCCCCCACAGAAGATTTATAGGCGCGAGGAGGACCCAGAGATAGCAGCGAGGGAGAAAGAAGACCAGGAGTTGGCGGAACGGGCCGGGTTAGCCCCAACATCTAATGAGGGCGAAGAGGAAGACCAGCCAAAGCCTACAAGTCTGAAAGAGAGGATTGCTTTGCTGCAAAAGCAGCAAATGGAGCAGGCAAGTCGCCATGCAGAAGCGGCACAAAAGAAAGAAAAGCCCAAGCGTCCAGTCAAGAAGCGAACTGAATCGCACGGCCACACAGAGGGTGAGGAGGGCGATGCAGCCCCATTGGAGAGGATTGTTACAGGAGAAAGTGTTGCCAAGCCTTCAATGGATTCAGTGAGAGAAGAAGGCGAAGGTCCAAGAAAGCGTAAATCTTCAAGGGGCGCTATTACAACGCCCGGACTCCATCCCCGAAAGTCATTTGGTGACGGAAATGAAGCTGATATGTCTGGGGCTGGTGATACAACTGAGGATGTGGAAGATATCTCTACTGGAAAAGATGACAGTGACGAGAAGCCAAGATCTCGACCACCTACCATACCCATCCGCTCTGCCGCACCACCTGCCCGTGAACCTGACGTCGGAGAAGAAGAGGGAGCTTCGGAAGAAGAGGAACCTCAAGGAGAAGGCGAGGGTGAGGAAGAGGAAGAAGAGGACGACATTGACCCTGAAGTGCGGCGAAAGGAAGAATTGAGAGCACGTATGGCGAAGATGAGCGGTGGAATGGGTATGCATGGCATGTTTGGCCCTGCTGGTGGCATGCCAATGCCTGGACTTGGGGTACCTCCAAAGAAGAAGAAGTCTACTACGTCCAGTGATAAACGTACCGGAGAATATGGAGTCGAAGAAAGTTCCACAGTTGCTCGTGCGCCCCCTGTTCCGATGCCTGGCTTATCTCGAGTTCGAAGCCCCGAGGAGCTCAACAGGCAGCTTGAACTCGAAGAAGAAAAGACCCCTATCTCGAGATCCCGTCCTGCTGATGAGTTACCGGATGTCGAGGATATAGTACCACAAGAAAGAAGCGCCCCATCAGGCAAGTCAATTCTTTTCAAGGGCAATCATGTGCTAATATTTTCATAGCTCCGTCACAAGAAGCAGGTGCTCCTCCAGTTCCTAGTGGAAGACCAGCACCACCCCCTGTGCCAAAAGACTGTAAGTTCGTAAGACGTCCTACTTCAGCTTATGAAGCTAATTTTGACAGCACGACCTACTGCTCCGATGTCTCCAAGCGCTGGATCCGAGTCAGATGATGAGATGTCTGAGCGTGCTCAAACTATCACTGCCGCAACTCCTGTAGCGGAAGCACCTCGTGCTCCTCCCAGGCCAGCAGAAGGGCCAGGTTCACCAAAGTCTCCCAATGTCAAACGAGCGTCTTATTTTGGGACCGATCAAGCATCTCCAATTTCTCCTACAACTCCGGGCTTGAACAATAAGCGTGCCAGTCGACTGCCCCCTCCAATCCCGGGTGCTTCTGCTCCTCAACCACAAGGCCGAGCTCCACCACCACCTCCTCCAGCGGCAGCACCTCTTAGTCGCTCATCCACAGGTGATCAACGTGCTCCCCCAACGCCCTCGCGGCCAGCTCAAGAGGAGAGCGATGAAGAAGTTACCGAGTACGAGGGTGATTACGATACTGATATTGCCTCAGCAGCGCCACACAAAGATGCACTGAAGGCCGTAGAGGATCGCTCGCCAGTCATAACACCTTCATCGGCGCCCCCTCCGCTCCCTCCATCAGCCGCTCCACGTGCAATACCGCCCCCTTTGCCTTCACAGCCCCCTCCTAATTCAAGGCAGTCGGCGGAAGTCCCAAGGACTGCTCCGCCACCTCCACCGTCTAGCAAGATGGCAGCACCTTGGGAGAATGACGATGATGAGTATGATCCGTTTAAGTATACTGCCGGGGTGCCTGCTCCTGGAGGAGGGACGCCGAGAATTGAGAGAACGGAGGAGGACCTGTACTCGGCCTCACCGCCCAGGACATTTGCTGCGCCGCCCCAAGAGAGATCAGTCCCACCGCCTCCTCGTGATGCTCCACCGTCGGGAAGCAGACCAGCTCCAGCTACTCGCCAATCTCTTGATATCGGTTCTTCGCGAACAAATAATACGCGAAGATCGGTCGAGCTCGGGAGAATGTCAATGGATTCCGGATTCGTGGCCAATGACGTTGACCTTGGTTCAAGTTCATTCTGGTGGACACAACCTCGTGGAATTCCACCAGTCTTCCAAAATCGAAAGGATATCCTGCTTGAATTCGAAGAGTCCGCATCTAAACGAGGCAGCAAAACAATAGTCGCAAAAGAGCTCTCCGTCCTCTTCCAAGATTATTCCCAGACCATTATCACTGCGCAATTCGATGCCCAGAATCCGTCAGATATCAAACTAGAGCAGCGACATGACCCACCGCCGTCCCGCCAACGTCAAGACCAGCTCGAAGAAGCACACGAGCAGTTCGGCCGCCGTATTTCCGAAGCTGTCTCCTCACGCAAGGAAACCGTCGTCGGAGACGGAACACCACAAGGCTTGATTCAAGAGCTGCTCAGACCGCTCAGCGGCGCCTTGTTACCAGTCGGCACCCGCGCTTATGGCGCCGTGGTCTACGGCAACCTGGCCAACGCCTCAACACAGCAAAACGATGAGATCCGCCCCGGTGATATCATTACGCTGCGTAATACCAAGTTTCAGGGTAAGCACGGGCCGATGCACGCGAAGTACAGCATGGAGGTTGGTAAGCCAGATCACGTAGGTGTAGTGGCGGAATGGGATGGCACGAAGAAGAAGGTCAGGGCATGGGAGCAGGGGCGGGAGAGCAAGAAGGTTAAGCTTGAGAGCTTCAAGTTGGATGATTTGCGCAGTGGGGAGGTGAAGATCTGGAGAGTCATGCCGAGGACTTGGGTTGGGTGGAGTGGTACGAATTAGGAGTCGGCAATGAGCTTGCGATGTCCTAATTGTTGTGTGAGGATATCAGGTGGGATAGGGAAGGACAGGAAAATGGTGATTTTGATGTGTTTGACGAGTGAAGTGAGTGAGGCGTGCATGGGTGACATGAAGGATGAGCTTTTATGAGTCGACTTAGTGTATACAGTGAGGTACATTTACGCATAGCATCGTCGTGCATTGCACATTGCAATCAACATTTCTCTTCTAGTCAATTTTCGACGAGGCTCTTCCCAAAACTCACTTTCAGTATCGTATTCGCTTCTACTCGGTAAATAAAGGGGCAATGTCCACCCCCTGATCTTTGATCGATTGACTTTACCCAACTGGACAAAATTGCCGTATACGATGGAGTGGCTTGGAAGTGAGACGATTCGAAGGTTTCGAGACACCAGATAAAAGAGTGTGTGGATCGAATCCGATCAAGAGTCAACTTGACGAAACAGCAATAAACGAGTATGTGACTAGTAAGAATGCGAATGTTCCGGAACCCAAGACCTTTATATAAAGGAGCAGCAACGACTTCATCCAAAGCACTGCCGATTAAATTGCAGGCATCATGCTTGGCTATATCCCCGAGACCGAACTCTCCTAGGAATGTGCCCAGAGTTGAAGAATACATCCCGAGAAGGAGGCGCGCCGCGCCGAGCACTTGCACACCTTCACTTGAACGAGAATTGATAGGTTTATCATTGCACAGCAGCAAATGCAAAAGGCTCCGGATCGGAGGAATTCCCTTCTCGGAAGCACTTGTGAACGAACAAGGAAATGCACCTCCATGTGGATACGCGAAAGAATGGGGGAGCACGGTGAACTGGAAAGAAACCCTGGGCTGCATACCACAACCCGAGCACTTCGAGCAATTTGTAAAGAGGTAGGATATACAATTCCTGTCTTAAGAAAGACTGAAACTTCAAGGTAGGAAAGCTTAAGTGTAGGGATAAAGTGGTTGATGGGGTTGAACCCTGTTTGAACCCATTTTAAGTTTTTCGACATACTGAACGAGGGAAGTGGAACCCTTCTTGGAGATGGTGCCTTCACCCTTCTTTAGACCCCTAATATCGAACTTCGTATTTAAGCTTTCAAATCGGTTCAACTTTCGGTCTTGTAATATAGTTCGGCTTATTTATGGAAAAGATCGGGTGCACGTGTCCCCAGGTCAGCTGCAGTGCCGAGGAGGGACCGAATAAGACGACGGGTACAGTACTCGAGATAGGCCTTCAAGAATATTATCTGTTGGTGTTTGTAGAAAGCCAAGGTCTCTTTGAAAAGTATGACGGATCAAGTGCTATCCTTGCCTTCTTGTTGCCATCTTAAGATTCATTTGAAAGAAGAGAGTTCAAGCTTGGTACTTCCAGGTACCTAACATATAGTGATAATTAACACGGGTATTCCGAGTCTCGAGCACTTGATTACTATGCTACGTACGTAAACAGACACTCCTCCCCCCTATCCTCATCTACACACGCTTCAACCTACATCTCTCCATCAAAACAAACAATCTCTCATTCCACTCAGAGTAGGGAATATTTTTCACCTGAAGCGAGACACCCCTATTCGAACCCCAATCCCATCATCATTGAAACCCCTTCATGATTCCTGTCCTGACCTGATATAACTTCGCGCCTGCGGAAAATGCAAGTAAATGCTGTGTTCCGTTCCTCCACTCCAACCTTAGCCAACACACGACGCCTTCCTTCGGTCTCGCCAAAAACCCCGCTTGCTGACTGAGATCTTCAAAATGAGAAGATGGATCATGGTATCTTTCTGAGTTTATGTTCTCTCGAATGCTCTCAGGTGGTAAGCCATCCAGCTCCACCCTGAGGTTGGTAGGCCAACACAGCTGCCATGTAGTTCATTGAATTAGCTTCACCATCTGCACCCCACGATTCCTCGACGCACTGCTGGTTGAAATTGTCCATGAGTTCCATACGAAGGCTCTCTATCGGTTTGATCCAGGTCTCGAATAATACGCCATTGTCGGACGGCTCGGTCTGTGCATTTGGTGGCGCCATGGTATGTTGAGCCATGGATGCATAGTTGAGCATTGGCGGGTGTTGCTGAGCGGGATTTGTCTGGTAGTGCTGCTGTAATTGAGTTTGAGCGTTGCCGTAAGGTGAGTTGAGACTTGGAGTCGAATCACCATTGGATGCCGAGATCAGAGACGGTGTATTGGAAGCTTGGTTGGGGGACTGTTGGTAAGGCATTCCGTATGGATAAGGTCCGTGAGTGTATCTTGACCGTTCGTCCGCCTCGACGGGAGGACTTGCAGCGTTGACAGCAGCCCAAGCGCCGTTTGGTCTCTGGGGCGCCGACTCAACTCCTTGCATTGCCTCTCCGTTGACACTACTTCCTGGAATATCATTGGTGCTGGCTCGAGAGCGAGCCTCATTCACTGTGTCGGAACCATCAGATGCGATGTTCTGATCGAGGTCCCTCAAATCCCCAAACTCCTTAAGCTCCTTCTCCAATTGCTTATATTGTTCCAGTCCACCGCCTGGGTATGGCGTTTTCCGGAACTTGACGCAGTAAGTACGGTGAACATCATGAAAATATATATTCATCTTCTCGATGGACTTGAGATATCTCTTTACCATCCTCAGTCGTGGTACCATGTCAATGAGAATCTTCTTGGTCCGTCCTGGGAGGCCTTTGTTCGAATTAGCATTGACATCAGCACTTGGACTTAGAGTGTCTCTCGGAATCAGATGATGCTGCTCATCCATTTGCGGGAAGTATGTCGCATAAACACAGACGAAGGCTGCTTGCCATACTGCGAACCCAATTTGAGGTGACTCCGGAAGGAAATCATTGTCCTGGCAGGTAGAAACAATGTCGATGATATCTCTGGATGCTTTCATGATCTGATCGGCGCTTTCCTCCCAGAATCCGACAGGAATATCAAACTTCTCTCGGGGAAATGTTGGCTCATCCAATGGACCACAAGGCTTGTTGCAGCGGAGCGGTATGAATGGTATATACTCCCGGTGCAACATAATGAGGCAGAGGGAATATAGTGTATGCAGAGAAGCATACGTAGTTGCATTCCGCTTCTCAATGTGGGCAGACAGATTAGCCTCTGTCAGGGTGAGATTTGATGGCAAGGCATCATGGAATCGTTGCAGTTCGTGTCGCAATTTGAAGAATTCAGTAGCCTCATCCCAAGGAGGATGCTCTTCAGTCCTCCGGCCTCCAGCATAACTCCACTCAGAAAGTCTTCCGAAGATCTCGACCAGTCGTATGTATCTACTCAATACTCCGTCGTCGTTGACAGATGAGATTTCCTCAGCAAACTTAGGCTTCAACCAATCCGATTTCAAAAATCCCGTTTGTACATTGTGGACAAACAAGAACTGATCGTCTGAGCATGGAAGCTGGACCCGAAGATTGTTCACACTCATCATGGTAGGCCTGTACTTTCCCGCTGCGAGCATACGGTCCATGATGAAACAGCTCCAGAGAGTACGCCTCCTGACCTCCTTGTCGATGGCATCCTCTCGAGGGGAGGCGGATGTTTTGGATGCACCAGTCTTATGTGAATCTTTGCTGGTGCGACTGAGGGCCAAATCTTTGGGATCATCTTCGTATGTTAAGCCCATTGATTGGGCCAATCTGACAGCAATTCCAATGTACAACCAAGCACTCAATCCTCTCGTCTGTCCCCATTCATAAAGTCCAAGCATCAGCAATGCTTGGATGCTCTCCAAAGTTGGATTGGTGAGATTGCGGATTGTTGGTCCGAAGGCAATGGCTAAGGCGTTGGCATAGTACTCGCTGGCGGCAAGTGGATCCTCCTGGGTTGGAGAGTGATGAGTGACGAGCCCTTTGTGAAACCTTGCAGTGAGGGTCAAGACGCCTAGCAGAAGTACTCTGCCTTCCTCCAAGTCCGCAGCTGTAGTCGAAGGGTCTCGCGGGAAGGCAGCTTGGCGCATCCGGTTTCTGAAAGTTGGCGGGTGAAGGAAGGGCATTTCTGTCGAAAAGTGAAGCTTGAATATTTCATATAGCTCATCCCACACTTTCCTCGTCAGAATCGGAGACTCCAAAGCGTCATCTCCCGCACGCGAGCTGTTCCTCCTTCCCGTATCCTCGGACTTCCTGATCCGCTTCTTGCTTTCACCAGTATCGCCTTCTTGTTTTATTCCAACCGAAGCATCGGATCGTTTTGGCGCGGGAGCCGATCCTGCAACAGGATATGTACACTCTCTGTTGCTTTGGGCGCAAGCTTTGCAAGTAGAATGGACACCGTTATTAACGCCTGAATATTGGTGAGCAGGAATATTTTTCAAAGATGAAATGTCTTTGGTCGGTTGAGACGACTTCGTGAATCGTCGGAGGCTACAAGACAGTCTGCCCCAACTTGCTAGCCTTGCGACCACACGAAGCAAAGCAACAATTGATCGACTGCCTTCGGCCTCGGCGCAAACAGTTGGGGGATACAACAGTCTACTCACATTTTACTTTACTCCTGCGACAACGCGCGCAAGCTATGGAGCTTCGCACCATTTTCTGGGGCTTCTTCTCCTCGAACCCGCCTCTCATGCCTCCAGCACTCCCGTCATCCGCCCCCCGAGAACCGGGGCTCGGCTCCCCTATAGAAGCAATACTGGGTCGGTGGTGGTGTGAGGGCGAAGCTGGATGAAGGTACGGTTGATCGGTGGGAGAGAAAGCCTCTGCGTGAGTGCGCTTGGGTGTAGAAGAGCGCGAGCCACCTGCAGTCGAGTCTTCAGGTGGAGCAGAAGGCGAAAGGATCGCGGCGAGAGAGTGCGGGGAGGGAATCGTGGCGGTTGGGGGTCTTATAAGACCCGGGACTGGATGGCAGGTTGTTCTGGCAGACGGGTTGCTATCGAGGCGCTGGTACACTCGTTCCCATCAGGTTACTGGCAATGGTAGCTGAGAAACTGGGTCGCTGCAGCAGATAGCAGAGGAGAAAGGTAGTGGTGGGCCTTTACAAGGTGTGTCGACCACGGGCGTGAGTGATGTTTGTGTGACAACCGGGATGCGGTGATGCGCCTCGCCGTGCGATGTACCTCAAGAGCGGATATCTGGGTCCTGCGAGGGCGCACGAGGCACGGGCAATTGGACGGTGCGCGAGCGGGCTGGGGGTCCACAGGCGATAGAGCGACTTCTGCAGGCAAGGCAAGGCCAGGGCAGGGCAGGCAATGTTTGTGTAGACGCGAAGTCGGGGATGCAATGCGCGTGCTGAAGTGTGGTGAAGTGTGTGGTGTGTGAAGTGTGAAGTGTGAAGTGTGGGTTGTCTGTCGGTCGGTCTGTAGCACAAGTGCAAGCAAGCAGTAGAGGGAGTGTCTGAGAGAGAGAGAGAGAGAGAAGGAAGGGACGACCGCGGGAGGAAGAGGCCCAGAAGTTGAATGCGGGCTAGAGCTCGGGAGCGGTCGTCTGGCTACGGCTCGTCGGGGGAGAAAGGGGATGGAGGAGGGGAGGGGATTGGGGAACGAGGAGATGGGAGTTGGTGATGGAGAAGCCCGCCAGTCACAGGGCGCGCTGCCCGTGGCCTGGATGGCTAACCTTACAGCACAGCTCTCCTTTTGGATCCTGTTCGAGCACGGGAAGTGACCAGCCCGGGCCTGATTGGAATACCTTTTGGGGGGGTAGCAACACTGGATTCGGGCACAGACAGGCTACCACAGAGCAGAGCAGCACAGAGCAGAGCAGAGCAGAGCAGATCTGTCCTGCTGCTTGAGTCCTGACTCCTGAGTCCGGGAAAGTAAGTGGAGTGGACACCGCTGCTGCACCACTGTTGGACAGTTGGGTTGGATGGACTCATGAACGAGTCTCGATGGGGGGTTCCAACGCTCCCATCGGTACTTCCAGTCTGCCACCCAACGTGCGATTGGGCCTCCCCGCGGCCCGAAACCAATGGCCCAGGAAAAGGCCCAGGGGGCGGGATGTGTACACGCACTTAGGATGCATCACGGCTCTCTTACTCAGGAATTACGCATTAGGTATCCCGCGAAGTACCTTTTTCGAGGTACCTCCGTACTCAATACGATACGGCCTATGGCCTTCATGACCTGCGGAAAGTCCTTCCTTCCTTCACCCACTCTCACTTCCGCCCGTGCTTGCCCAGTTCCCAGCTCAAGCACTCCTTCAAATCCAGCTGCCAAGCTGCCGAAGTACGAGAGAGACGTGACTGATTCAAGATTCTCGGAAGTCCCGTATTAGCACGACTCGGGAATAACTGCAATGTCGCCATTACCCGCGCTCACGGCTAGTAACGGTCTGGTGACAAGTTACAACCCAGGGCGATGCCCTCCCGCGTCACGATGCAAGGTGATATTGACCGGCTACCGCATATTAATAGGAAGCCCCGTCAACTCTCGGTACACTAACTGAAGCGCACACTTTGTGTGGACCGATCTAGACGTGGGTCGCGGCGCTGCCATGACTCGCAGGCAGGGAGCAAGAGATCTCGGAAGGCCTCCTCCAGTACTTTCTCGGCCTCGGTTCAGAGGCACGGCTTTCCCGTCTGTGACACTGCTCTAAGGCTTGTGTCCACCCGCACATGATTCATTTTGCTTGAGAAAGAGCTCCACGACTGTGCTTGCTATGCTGAAGAAGCAATTATCTCACGGCCCAGAAGAATGCATAACATTCACACCTCTGCAGGCTTCCTTTTGATGCTAGATTGACTAGGTTTGTTCGATCACACTCCCCAGACCCGGGATTTCCTTGCTGCAATCTGCTCTCGACCCCGAAAAAGAAAGCACTGCATACGCTCGTCGACATGAGCTCCTCGAGGCAGAGCTCCTATGGGTTGAAACATTCTTGTGATCACTAACCGTGTTTGCTTGAGGGGACAAAAGGGATTTTACATGCATTCGCTGCCCCTGGCTGCTGGGTTGGTGAAGTGAGAGTGACGTATCAACTCTCACAGACCTGGGTCCTGTTGGAGGGAAAATTTCGAGTCTCTGAGCAGGAAATCTTCCGACTGCCCGTGGACGCGAAAATGGAAAACAGTACACACATTGTCGGACGCGGTAAGAAGTACCTCCTAGTACAAGTACAACTCCAACATTCGAATCTTTCCTCTTCACCGAATCCTCGGGAGCTGTGTAGCCAGTTGCACGGGTATGCACCACTCGCCATCTCAGGCAAATCCAAGCAAAAGGGCCAGCAACAGACCAAAACATAAATCTTGGTCAGTGATGACAACTCATGGATGCGACCACCAGCGGCTGGCAATCCAGTTTCAACGTTCGCCTCAAATCACAGGGGCGTCTCAACCCCACCATGTTTGAGATCAACGCTCAACTTAGAAGCTGATAAAGTTTGCACAGCCACACTTTACACGCGCTGGTGGCTTGCGCGCAGTGTACGTCATTGGCTCCTTTTCTCTTGGCAAACATCGTTTTGAGCGCCGAGAGCGCCTAAGAGTCTATTCTGATACCTTGATAACCGCCGAGTGGTGGCCCATCACACTGACGGTAAGATCGCCGGGGCTCTACTTTCTGTTCTCTTCCCTGTTCTCTTGCTTGCAATCCAGCTCAGAATTGCCGTTTTTCTCCTTCTTCTCATTCAATTACCCCTCCAACAGCTCCTTTGGACGGCTAACGAGGCCAACAACCATGGCTTCAGGGCACAATGTAAGCGTGGTTTCGAACTCTACGGGAGAAAACCCTAACCTCAGCAGGATCCTAAGCTATTGTATGCCATCAACGGCATTAATGCATACCACATCGAAAATGGCAAAGAAGAGTGTCTCACGCCAGCAGGGCCACAGACCTTGTCACTCTTGATGGTCCCAACATCCTCACCATTCTCTGGCCTCTCCATTGCCGATACCCAATCCTCAACACCAGAAGAAGACTTCTATCTTCACCTCCACCTTCCTCCTGAGCTCGACCTCCCACTACCTGCCACAACACAAATATACCACCAACCGCCAGACAGTTATCTAATTCCTCGCTGGGACATTGGCCATGGCAATGGCGCATTCACAAGAATAGAGTTCCCAGACATAGGCCAGGGGAAAGGTACCCAAGAAGATATCGACACATTCGAGACAATTCTGGCGCAATGCACCGCCTTTCTAGAGCGAACACCTCCACCCAAATCCGCCCGCCCCAAGTCAAGAAGGACCAAAAGCGCAAAAGACTTACCTATTCCTCCGTATGATCCCTCTACTTTCAAGCCAGGCGAGGCATATGTCCCTGGTAGCGCAAGTTCCCATGCTGGAGGACAAATTGTCCTCGTTGACGAAGAAAATGGAAGTGTTGTGGGTGAACTGGGGGAGGGGTTCCATGTGGTGGAAGACAGCAAGATGATGGCGGGTTCGAAAGGTAAACACATTCTCACTTCACATGTTCCTCATTAACGCCCGCAGACCCCGTTGAAATCACCCTTCCTTCAGATGGCTCCATGAACATCGGCGTCGCGCCGGCTTCTGCAGCCTATCTAGAAATGGCCATGCACCCCGCCTACCGGAACAGCACCCTCGTCTCCAAAGCCGCCATGGCCTCGCGCCTCATCGTCACCACCTCCAGCTACGTCTCCAAAACACTGCAAACCTCCGCTGAGAACTTCACCCAGAAAACCAAGCCCACCTCCAAGCCCTTGACCTTCACGCCCACCACGCACGCCCGGATCAGGAAAGTGCACACCTTCTCTGAAGGCGCTGCAGGCCTGAGCGCCAAGACTGTCGGCCAAGTTCAAAAGTACGCGCAGAATCTCGGTGCGACTCTTGCGAAGAAGGGAGCAGATCAAAGGGCCAAGAGAGGCATAGGGGCCGATGGCCAGCCGCTCGAGGACTACAAGCCTGGGTTGCTGAACAAGAGCATGATGGCGTTCTCCACCATCGCCGATGGCATTGACCAAGCCGGTCGGAACATCCTTGCTTCTACCTCCACCGCTGCGACGACAGTCGTGACGCATAAGTATGGTCCGGAAGCAGGCGAGATCTCGAAATCCCTAGGCGGGGGCTTCAAGAATGTTGGCCTGGTGTATATCGACGCAGCCGGCGTATCGAGGAAAGCGATCGTGAAGTCTGTTGCGAAAGGAATGGTGGTGGGCAAGATGCGGGGAGGTGGTGATTTGGTGGTTGGTGGTGGCGATGGGGGCGATGGGGGCGTTTATAATAACCCTAAGGAGAAGAGCAAAGAGGAGATGAATTGGAAGGAGAAGGAGGCGAAGGAGGGAAGGTTTGCGGATGATGTGAAGATGAGTGGTGGAAGGGAGAGCCCAGCGCCGCCGCCGCCGTATAGACCGGGCTCGAGGCTGGACGGGCAGGATTCTAAGGGCGATGTGAAATATAGGGATTGATGGGGAAATGGAGTTTAGATGATTGATGATATATGGTTGGAAAGGTAAATTTGTAATTGGGTTATAGGTATAGGCATGGCATAATAAGCCTAGGTTTGGGTTCTTCCTCTGCTGAAATATCAGTTTATATCTCTTCGTCTCATGACCATTGGCATCCTCCTTAGCACCAAGAATATCCGAGCCAGCATTGATCCAGCCTGCACCACTGAGGATTGCCGAGCCAACCTGAACAATGGTGCCAAATGCCATAGAGCCATATCCACCCATTGCTGCACTCTGAGCTACGGCAAATGAGGAGCCGGCTGCGATGGGACCACTTGCGGTTTGAATTGCTGCCGCCGCAGAACCTATATGGGATCCCATCAGTCTATTTCCAAACGTGAAAAACATATAACCAGGAGAGGGGTCGCTCAGCTCTAAGAAAGTGTTCGGCAGATGCTCGCTTGATGAAGAATCGACGAGACGGTTGCGAAGAGCCCAGAATCAACACCCCGGTTGAAAGGAGACAAGCTGAGCAGCACTTGAGAAATTGGGAAGGCTTTCTTGTGACAGAAGGTTCTGGCGAACGGAGACTGATGCTATGTACGATGTCATTGCCATCACTTTGATGGAAATGTTTTTCAAGAAAGAATCTCACAAGTAGAAAAGCAGTTAATGCATTACGAATTTTATCACATTCGCGTATCCTTATGCTAGGAGAGACAAAAGCAGCAGTTGTGTCCTCAACCCAAACCCTTTGGCACGTCCTCGGAAAGTATACTTTCTCCCTTAGCAGAGAGTTCACTAGTCTCGGCAATCCTCCGCTGGACTCTCAGAAACCATATTATCCTCCCACCAGAACCATGCCATAACGTCCTTCCACCACAACCTAAGAAGAGTTCTCGTAACTCGGAAGCACCAAAATCTTGAACCCTTCCAGAAGAGCGGGCTTTTGGCCAAAGATTTCACGCATGTGTCTGATGACTCCGGGGCTGTCCAATTTCTCGGCCTTGAACCGAAGCAAGACATCCATAAAGAAGTCGTACGTTCCCGGTTCGTCTGCAAACTCAGCCTTGACTTGAGCTAAGTATCGGAGCCTATCTAGCACCCGAGGGTCGCTATACTGTGTTAGTCAGATCACTAATAGAAGACTAATGTCGTAAACATACAAGCTTTTCTTCGACCTGCTATGATAACAGCCGCCATGCTCCGATCCTGAGGTGTTTGCTGCATGAGTGACACCCTTTTGGGTCGCCATATCTTCAGCTCTAGTGCCAGCTTGAGGGGAGTAGGTTGGGACCTGAGGAGAGTACACCGGAGCCTCGGGAGAGAAGACTGGGATTCGAAGAGAATAAGTCGGGGCGTGAGGAGAGAAGCCTGGGACCTGGGGAGAGGAACCCGGAATTTGAGGAGAATAGCTCTGGGCGTGAGAAGAGTAGGTCGGGAGCGGAGGAGTGCAAATCGGCACTTGGGGAGAGTATGATGAAGCGTCAAAAGAGTAGGGTTGTGGTTGCGAATAAATGGTTGGGACTGACAGTGGGCCCCGGGCGTAGAATCCATTGAAGCCTGAAGTTAACGCCGCCCAAGAACCTGTTCCTACTGCGGGCCCCATATTCTCCTTGCTATGTGTATCGACACCAACTTCAACGTTTCCTGGGCTTGGATTGAGAGTGTCAGTGGGACAGAATTCGGGTGCTTCACCAGCATCTTTAAGAATCGGGTCAAGGTCTTTCTTTTCAGAATCATGAGATAATGCCCCCATCTTAGCTTCGACCAGGTGTTCGTCAGAGTTGTCGTGGAACTTGTCGGCTTTATCGACTGCAGCGCTAGGCTCAGCCTCAAACTTGTCAACCACGCTTCTGAGTTCGAGCAAAGGGAGACTGATATCGTTCATGTTGAGCTTTTCCACTGGACTTCTGCGATGCTCGGCAATGGTTTTTGGAAAGTTTTCGCCACCGCCCATCGGGATGTGCAGAGTTCTTTGTGGGGGTGGATGATGTTGAAGTTGGAGGGTTGCAGGAGGCGAAAAGCCTTTAATAAAAGCGGTCTTTGGCTCTTGGCTCAGACTAAATTTTGTGCTCACTGTGAAAAGCAGATTGCTGGATATATCTTTGATAAATTTCCATCTTGCTTCTTCGACCATGAGTGGGAAATTTATGCGCCAGCATTGGTTTGGGTATCAAATTTGGAAACGCGGTTGCAACATCGACTATTCACCGCGACGACAAAATGCATGCAACACGCTCTTTGAGTAAAGTCGATCCATACCTTCTGAATTGAGTGTGATGGTGTCTCAATTGGTGTGCGGAGGCGTTAAATGGGGGCAGGACGGAAGGGTGCAAACTTAAGCAAGATGAGAGGTAATATTTATGTTCAGAACTGCTTTTCCACGATTGAAAATTCCTCACGAGCCCAACAATACAACATCCTCCTCCATAAAGATGGCATAAACGGTTTGATATCATAGGAAGGATTGGAGCAATGATCTGCTGGAATTCACGCGCACAAGCCAAACGATTGAATCTCTTCTGAAATTCATCCTCAAAAGTAGCTAGACGGAATAAAGTGATGGCCAGGCACCTGACTCTTTCCAAAGAATGATAGGAAAGCCCATTTCGACCTCAGTGTGATGCAAATTCAATGAGGCTCAACTCTGCCGCTCTGAGCTTGCTGAGCTACTGCTCAGCTCAATAATGCTGCAAAATGGAACACGAACAAAGCTTGAGGGGGTATTATTTGATTCATTGTACTCGTGGTGTTTTTAATACTTGTTCATTGTTCTTTGGCCCCTCACTTGGGGGTGTCCGAACTTTACTGAGGAGAGGAAAGAAGGGAACAACTCAGAAAGTTGATTGAGAAAGCGCGTCACGTGGCACGGACGCGTCTTCCAAAAACGCGACCAACTCTCATGAGCCTTCCTCCATGAACAACGCCACGTCCTTGAGCCCCAGAGCCCTATCAGAGAATGATAATACGTGCATATTACAATCTCAAAGCAATGCAATGATTCAATGTGCCGCTTTGAGCTCCTCGGCGCCCTCGTTTTGGTAACTCGAGATCTCAGCGATAAGTTTAGGGCACGAAAGAGACCTCGCACTCAGTCTGTAACCCGGTCTGCCGCTGCACGGAGTCTTTATTAACGGACTGCAGACCCGATCCAAAATGCTCCACGAAATACTCCTCTCCCTCTCCGGTCATCCCTCCCCACTCCTCACCGCCGACCACTCATCCCCAACCTCCATCCTCTCCCCACCAGAGAAAGCCCTCCTCTCCTCCATAGCTCACCTGAGCGACCTCCACTGCAAGCTTTTGGCCCATACCTCTGCCATTGCTGCCTCTCACCAATCCAGTATCTGCCAGGCAGTTGCGACAGCCATCAAATCTACACATCTTGCCGCTTTTCAACGGAAAGTACTAGAGGTTGAAGATGGCATATTAAGGAAGGATGCACGCAATGTAGGCGCATATAATATTGTTCCATTGACGGCAATTGTTGGAGAGTTCTCAGGATGGACCAGGAGGATGGAGTGGTTCCTTGAGGTCGTGGAATACATGATGAAAGGCACTGGTGCGGAGAAGAAATGCACTGGTTCTATGGTCATTGACCGGCTCTGTGAATCTATGCAAACTGGATATATGGATATCGAAGATGCTGCACTGAGTCTGGTCAAAGTTGCGGAAACAGCGTGGTTAAAGCAGGTTTCTGCTTGGATTTTATACGGAAGGCTACCTAGCTTTGGCAGGGAGGACTTTTTTGTCCAGACCGTTGAAGGCGATATTGAGGTAAGTTCAATAATATCTTTCTAGACCTGGTACTGACCTTTCAAGGAGTATGAGAGCAAACGAGAGCTGCTACCTGCGTTTGTTTCGAGCTCGACGGCATCTTCGTTGTTGTTCATTGGCCGGTCCTTGAATCATATTCGTGTCAAGGGAATATCTAGTGCAAGCTCGCCTGAACTAGATCTCCTCTCCTCTCATCTTCAGCAGCTATCAACTTTGACGTTTCCTCTCAACAGCGCGAACTTCTCCCGGGTAGTAGCTTCGATACGACTATCACTTTCACAAACAACTCTTCAGAAGCTACTACCCCTTAGCAGAGTCGTTGAGATTCTATCACTGCTGCGGGAATTCTTCTTACTAGGTCGTGGCGAATTTGCGATAGCTTTGATCAGCGAAGCAGACGACAAGATTCGATCTCGATGGCGTCGATCAGACAATTTAGCCTATGAGAAACGTAACGGCCTGAGCAACATTGTAGTCAAGGATGGCGAGGTTTCGGCAATTCTAGCTCGCACCTGGGCTGCGATGAGTTCACTACAAGGCGAGAATGTGGAGGATCAAGACGAAGATGAGCTTTTCGAACTTGCCAGAGATCTGGTACAGCTCATTCTGGTCAAGGTAACCTCGTCTCCACCTTCGAAACGCGAATCGTCTTCCACAGCAGAATCTAAAATTGCGTCCACACCATTCAAGACCCTGCTTTTGTCAGTTCCGGTGTCATTGACACTATATATTCCGTCACCACTGGATCTATTTCTTACACCCGCAGATGTTCAAAGCTACTCCAGTATCAATGCATATCTTCTCTCAATACATCGAGCGCATCTTCGTCTCACAGATCTGTGGAAGATCACTTCCTTACGGCGAGACCATCCAGCACCTCCAGGACCTCCATATGGCAGTTCAACCGTAGGTCGGAGTAAAGTCCTAACCATTCGAGAACGAATGAAGGAGAGATCAGAAGCTATGCGGAGAGTTTGGGCCACCAGCAGCGCCGCGGTATTCTTTCTCGGCGAGACCGAAGCCTATCTGCAAGGCGAAGTAGTCCAAGGAACATGGCTTGGCTTTAAAAATTGGCTTGGAGGCGAGACCGGTTCGCGACCTACATCGTCAAAGAGTCTTGCAGATGACGATGAAGATATCTGGCTGAAAGTAGGACGAGAATCAACTACGACTGTCACCCATACGCATGATCCGCAATCACTTGCCGATGCTCACAGGAGATATATATCTGCTTTAGCAACGAGCCTGCTACTTACCAATTCTTCATTCACCGACCCACTTTATCATCTGCTTCAACAAATCGATCATCTGGTGGCGCTTGTGCACCGTGTGCATTCGATTTGGCAATCCCTGGACTTGGAAGCTGACGAAGGCGTCGTAGATGCGTTCTCAGATTTCCACAAAGAAGAAAAGGATGTTAAGGAGCAGTTGGTAGTCATCGCAGAGCGAGTCAAGGGCGCGATTGAAGAGCTTGTGAAAAGCCTGCGTGATATTGACCATGATAAAGACGGTTGGGACAACGGATTCGCCGAACTAGTTCTTGGAGAAGAAGGGGCCTATGTTCCTGCCAAAGTGGGAAGAGTGGATAGACTCTTGATGAAGCTCGATTTCGGTGGTTGGTTTGACAATGGAAAGAGGCGAGGCGATGAGTTAGACGGTCTGGATGACAGTGATTATGAGTGATGACCTTATGGCGGGAAAATCAGCAGATACCCAGGCGTTCTCGGATACGGAGAGGAGTCATGACACTCAATGCATATATCGAAACATTTCTACCGGTGTTCTGAGGAGGCCGTAAATTCGTGTATATTGGTATATGAACTATGTCCGTTTATTGGTTTCCTTCAAACTCCAAACTCCACTCCTTCAACACCTCCACTCATGCCTCACTCCTCTAAGTAACCTTCACACCCCCGCTCCACCACTCAAACACTCCTTCAACTAGCTTCCACACCCCAGTACTTGTATTATATTCCTCTCTCGCCACCGTGCCGTCAGGAAACCGTATCTCTCTGCTCTTCAAATTCGTCTCTGCCGGCCTGTCAAAGAATGCTTTTGCGATGAGCGTTTGCTCTTGTTTCGAGAAGGTAGGATTTGGGTTGTACGGCGGCGGGGTTTGCGTGGTTTGGACTTGGATGGAGAGTGCGGTGAGGCAGGCGGGGCAGTGCTTGGAGGGTCGTGTGAAGGAGCGAATGTATGTTCTCGAGCAAATTGTACAGACCGCTTTTGCCCTGGGATATTGTTAGGGTGTGTTGTGGAGAGGAAATGTAACGGAGGCCAAGGACATTTTGCACAGTTTCATGGGAGGTACGCTTGGAGTGGGTTGCAGCAAAGAGACGAGGCTGCGATGTTGGAGGAGAGTGAGGCAGGGAGGAGACAGTGAGGATGTTAATGCTTCAGCCTCGTCCAAGATTGAAGTCGGAAGAGACGCGGAGTTGGCAAGCTTCCAAACTTCACCGGAAGCCCAAACAAAGAAACTTAATTTACTGTGAGGGAAGGTGTGTCGAGTATACAACAGCAATGTTTGTTAAACTTCGCGAGGCTCCCTTTCCTTGCACGTTCATCGCCCGGCGGGGCTGACTCCTCCGTTTTATGCGTCTGAGGGGTAAGGCTACCAATTGGAGTTGGATTTCGTGTTTCAAGTTTATCTGTTAGGCTGGGATGAGGCTGATTGGAGGAGGTTCACACAAAAAGCAGTATACGATGCAACCGCCATGATTGTTCTGATTAGTACAGACGGAAGTCTGTCGGAGGTAACATGTAGAGGGTTCGTCGCTGCTGTCCATTGGCGTGATAATTGCTTGAAAAACTCTTGCCTTAGCCTTGAATGGTTGAGATTGAAAATAAGGATGTTCTGGATGTCATAATACAAAAGTAATCTTACCACTTTCATGACTTGTCTAGTACAGACTGAGCAGACTTGAAAATTGTGAACGACAGAATAGGAGAGTCCTCGAGATATGCTGTCACGGTGATCTATTTTTAGATATTTGCAGGGGCGTTTAAGCGAAGTGGACGACAAACATGCTGCAAGGCCTCCACGTCTTTCTTTACCTAGGTATTAATAAGTACAACGATGCCCTCATGGATGGGCTCAGTGCTGCTGCCAGTGTCATCGCAGTAATCCAGATATCTGCCCAAGTATTTGATCTGTGCAGGACGTACTACTTGAACGTCAAGGATGCCCGGAAGGATATCCAGCGTCTTCGAAATGAGGTCAATTCGCTCCAGGATATCCTGGTCAATGTGGTTGATTTAGCCAACGCACCACAGTCTTCCTCTTTGCGTACTCTCAGCATTATCAACCAGAAAGATGGGCCTTTGGAGCAATGCAGGGTAGAATTGACAGCATTGTTAACGAAGCTCGATCCTGGAGAAGCCGCGAGCAAGTTCGCGCTTGCCTTGCGGTCGTTAAAGTGGCCATTGCAAAGCAAAGAGGTTGATCAGGTCTTGCTTGCTATCGGAAGATACAAGTCTTCGTTCGTTCTTGCTTTAAGTACGGATCAAGCGTGGGTTTTCTCTCATCTCCACTCTCATTTCTCGTTGTTTTTATCTGATCAGAGTGCAGCTCTTTATCTTTGGCCATTAGCAGCGACGTCTCAGAAATCAAGGATCACCTTCAAACTCAGAAATTGAACGATGAACGAGAGGCCATCATTCGCTGGCTATCGACCACGGACCCCTCTGTCAACTTCCATGCCTCGTGCAATAAATGTCAACCAGAAACGGGACAATGGCTGATAGATCGAGCCGAATTTAAAGATTGGATCTTGTGTCCTAACTCATTTCTTTGGTTGTATGGTATTCGTGAGTTTCTGCTCCTCTGTACTAGAACTGCAACTAAATGATGCAGCTGGGTGTGGGAAGACCATTTTGAGGTCAGGCTTTCCTTCGAAGTCCTCCTCCCAGATCTCTCTAACAAATATCTGCAGCTCGACCATAATTCGACACCTACAACAGATCTCTAAATTGCAACATAACTTTGCCGTCGTATACTTCTATTTCGACTTCAATACCACTGCAAAACAAGAGATGACAGCATGCCTGTCATCAATAGTTGCTCAACTTTGCACCCAGCTTAGTACCTTGCCTTCACATCTCAGTCAATTTTACGAGCGCTTCAATCGCGGCAACCTTCGACCCAGCCTGCATGAACTCACTGTCATTTTGTGTGAAGCCATCCAGAGTCTGAATCACACATTCATCGTAATCGACGCCTTGGACGAATGCCCGAAGGGTGACGAGCGAGATTCCCTATTTACAGTTCTCTCAGATATCAAATCAAAGTCGTTGCAGAATCTTCACGTTCTTGTTACGAGTCGACGCGAGCCCGATATTGAAAGCGTTCTTTCACCTTTGCTCACAAGTCAATCGATATCTCTTCAATGCTCTGGGGTTGACTGGGATATTGAGGCCCATATCTCGAGTGTGCTTGCAACGGATCCTAAACTTCAAAAATGGTCAAACGAGATCAAGCAAGAGATTGGGACAACCTTGACCAAAGGAGCAAATGGAATGCAAGTCACAGAACCCATTTCGAGACACGACTGACATCTTCACAGGTTTCGGTGGGTATTCTGCCAATTGGAAGCTTTGAAACGATGCTTGAAAGTGAGCTTGATTCGCAAAGCCCTCGGAAATCTGCCCAAAACCCTGGACGATACCTATTCCCGCCTTTTCTTGGAGATCGATGAGGATTATCGAGAAGAGGCGATGAATGCGTTGCTATGGCTAGCCTTCTCAAACCGTCCTCTACTTCTGACAGAACTCGCAGAAGCAATTGTAATCAAACCTCAGGCAAAACCTCCTTTCGATCCTGAAGAGCGGTTTCCAGATTCGAAAAGCGTGCTCCAGATTCTCTCAAGCCTAGTAACTATCTCAAGGAACGAGTTTGAAGCAAATTTGCTGGAGACAGTCACTCTAGCGCATTTCTCTGTAAAGGAGTACCTGGTCTCAGATCGAGTACGAACAAGCCCAGCGCAATACTTCGCCATGTCATACTCTGCCGGTCACTATTTCATTGCCGAATGCTGTCTTTTATACATCCTGCATTATGCCGATTCGACAATGAAAGAAGAATCGACAGTGTCTCGTGTAGATGTACATTATCTACATCTGGAAAGACTCCCCCTTTTGCGGTATGCCTCAAATAGCTGGTTCGCACATATCAACATGTTGCCTCTAGATCAACAAAAGCTTCTAACCCCACTTGTGCTCAAACTGCTACTTTCGGAGAACGCGTTGTCCAGATGGCATTTTGTTCGCCTTCTCACATCGTCTAGAGGAATAGCCATAGACACATGCCCAGATCTTCTCCCTTTTGATCTGCGGACCGAAGGTCCGTTATGCTACGCATCCTCTTTGGGGCTCTTTGACGTTGTGAAAGAACTCCTGGCCTCAGGAACGGACCCGAACGTTTCGACACGATATCCTCCACTTCACAGGGCAATAATCGAAGACCATGATAAGGTGGCAATCCTGTTGCTGAGCCATGGGGCTGATATCATTGGCAAGGACCACCTTGGCTATTCACCGCTTCATCATGCTACCGAGATAGGCAATTTTTCGATGGTACAGGTGCTTTTTATGTATGGAGCCCTGCCGAGCCCCAGAGACCACCAAGGAGCGACTCCTCTACACCTCGCAGCTCTCCACTCTCATGAACGGATTGCCGAGTTCCTGGTCGCGAGGGGAGCTGAAGTCGAGGTAGCAACGACCGACGAGTTGCGGACACCCTTCCATTGGGCGGCATGGAATGAATCTAAAAGATTGGTAGAATTGTTTCTGAAGCATGGTGCAAATATAAATGCCCAGAACTACGATGGCGAAACGGCATTGCACTATGCTGCCAGGGAAAATCAAATGGTGCTGCAAGATCTACTGGACAATGGTGCAGATCTCGAGGTCGAGACACATAGTGGAGAGACCCCCCTCTACTGGGCTGCTATAGGCGAGTATAGAGGACCAACCGAGAAGCTGGTTAAAGCGGGTGCCAAGATTGCCCTTCCGCTACTGTTATTGGCTAAGGATGAGTTTCTGCCAGTGCATCGTCGGAAGTTTCACTTGCTTCTAGAAGTGGGCATGTCAGCAAACGAAGAAACGGCTTCGTTGACCTTGTTGACGCTTCAGGAGTGTGCTCGCATGGAATATGCCTTATGCGAGGAGTGCCAAAGGATACTTTTGGAATCATCGGGCGGACGTTCTATGCAACAGATTTTGCCGATCAGGAATTCAGAGGAAGCCCCGAAGCACTGGCCGTTCAAAGCCCGGCCTGAGTACCCATTATTATCTGAGATAGAAAGTACGGAAGAAACCGCATAACATCGCGTTTGGGTGAATCGAATGCGCTGAAAAGGGTAGGATTGCAATGCACCTCTTGGATCATTACTAGCAAAAACGTTCGAACGCTGTTGGTTTGGCTTGCTTTTAGGTTTAAGCTCAAGTTCCGAAAGGGTTTCTGTATTCGAGAATATCTCGATCGATCAAAAGTGCTTACTGGCTTTTAGTCGTGGTCGTTCGAATAAGCACAAGTCCACCCTTGAGCCCCTTACCTTAAGCGAAGCTCTAACTTCTTTTCGTATTCAACGACGCTAGCCCTGCTTCGTAGGACGAGATCCTTTCCACCTTGTGATGGAAGACACTTATCGAATGGGAACGTATGACATTTGAATCATTGAAGTTACTCCCGGACTTCTGTCTTGCCGTTGTCCGTGATGATGGAGTTAGCAAAATCTCCGTCTTCCAGGATCTATAAATCCTTCCGTTATGTCTTCGCTCTCAGACAATTTTCTAAGTTTCCATCTCATAGAGGGACTCCAGCATATATACTCGCCAATACATTTATCTACGCAGCTACTCTTCGCTTGACCTTGATCGCCCTCAAGATGCCTCCGCAGAACAAAGCAGCCTGGCTGCGTGCACCCGCAACTCCACTCAGCGTTGGGTCTGCACCATACACCCCACCAGGCCCTCAAGAGCTCGTCATTAAGAATGGAGCTGTTGCCATAAATCCAGTCGACTGGGTGATACCCGACAAGCGTGGCATGATGTTCAAATGGATCAAAGACCCTTTTATCCTTGGGACTGACGGTAAGAACGTTGCGATTCCCTCCCCCTCGCTCCTAAATCTCCATGAAAAAGTAAGGCTAACAACTATTCTCAAGTTGCCGGAGAAGTGGTAGAAGTCGGGAGTGCCGTGACGCGCTTCAAAGTTGGAGATCGAGTTGTGAGCCAAGCGTGTGGAATAAAAGAAGCGTATAATGACTCGGGCGAAAGGAGCCTTCCAATTATACACCGTCCTCGTCGACCACATGACTTCTCCAATCCCTCCAACTCTGTCCTTCGAACAAGCTGCCGTCCTGCCACTCGCACTATCTACAGCGGCGTGCGGACTTTTCTTGCAGGATCAACTCGCGCTTTCATTGCCTACCATACCCCATCCGAAACCCAGGGGTAAAACACTTCTCATTTGGGGTGGAGCGACGAGCGTTGGCTGCAATGCAATCCAGCTCGCTGTCGCAGCAGGCTACAAAGTCATCACCACCTCGTCTCCACAGAATTTCGAGCTCATGAAGAAGCTCGGCGCAAGCCAGGTCTTCGATTACAAGAGCAAGACCGTCATTCCGGACATCACCGGCGCGTTCAAGGGCAAGACAACAGCCGGGGCGCTCACCATGGGCACAGGAGCAGCCGAAGCCTGCCTCGATATTCTGAACAAGTTGCAATGGCGACAAGTTCATCTCCATGGCCACCTACCCACTGCCTGATCCACCACCCACGACCTTCGTCATTCCTCGCACGGTATTCCATCTTCTTTCCAAGAATTTGGAATATTGGATCAAGTCGAAACTCAGGGGTATCAAGCTGGGGACTATCTTTGCCGATACAGCCATTGGGAAGGCGATCTATGTTGATTTCTTGGGCGATGCGCTGAAAGATGGAAGCTATATTGCGGCGCCGGAGGCCTACATTGTTGGACATGGGTTGGAGGCTGTGAATAAGGCGTTTGAGGTTAGTAAGAAGGGCGTAAGGGCTAAGAAGGTGGTTGTTTCTTTGGCAGAATCCTGAAGTGAACCTTTCGGAGGACTGCTCGAGACATAATTCTTCTTGTTGTAAGGCGGATGCGTTCTTTCTGTGAGATTTTGAGATTCAAGTGTTGTAATTAGTGGGGTGCTTGGTTTGGGTCAACCCTACGGACATAGGGAGAGATATCCAAGAGGAGTTTCAAGTAGAATCCAAGTTTCAATTTCGTGATTTCCTGCTCAAGAATTATGCGGCAAGCTGGGCTGGCCACTCTCTACACCTCTGCAGCAGGATAAACGACTTCATCACTGGTATGCCTTTGGACTTGGTCTTTGACCGGGGTTGGTCAAAGCTGTCCGTTTCTAACTTCTCCAATGTTTCTACCCACCCTCTTCCACGGCGTTGTTGTTCTCAACCCAGCTGTTTATGATCCTGCATTCTGGGGGCTCAAATTTCATGCTTCCATTATGCAAATTCGAGCTATGGGTTCGCGCAATGAGACAGTTCCGTTCTGTGAAGACTTGAAGGAAGAAACCCCCGGATGTCAACTCCGAAGATTGTGGAACGCAAGATGTTGTAAATTGGACGAAGTCATGTCTATGCTTCGGTGCTCAACCTGAGCCCAGCTTGCTGTTCATGGTGGGCGAGAAAAGGGAGATTCGGAAGTTGAAGTTCGACGTGAAGAAGTGAGGAGGACTGAAGTCGGAAAGGGGAGCAATGGAGGTGCGAAGGTCTGGTTGATCAGGGAGGAGGCTGTGGTTAAGGCCTGTGGGGGGGTTTTTTTGGCGGTCGATGAAAGGATCTTGGGAAGGATGTTGGGTGCAGGTGTTGATGAGATGACAAGTGGGCAGGCGAAGTCGAGATTGTGAAGCCGGGAATAATTAGAGAGAGCAGAGAAAGGGTAAACCTGCAAGATTAACATACCATTAAGATTGATTAAAGGCTTATGATAATGCACACTGGCAACACGAGTGCAAAAAAAATCCTAAAGGGGAAGCTAAAAGTGGAAAAACAACCACCCAGAATCGCGCGCACATAATTGAAGGAATTCAGCTTAGAATGGAATGAATGATGGCAGTAATGAGGTTCTGGATTGTGATTAGCCTAGGATTACTCGCTGTTGTGGTCGCAATGCGGAAAAGTCCGCTGGCGTGGTATGACCTCGCCAGCTCGCTGTCGCCGGCTTGCTTGCGAATAGCCTCAAAAAATTCAAAGGACTAAAAAATAAATTGCGCACCAAAAAAATCCCAATTTCTCACATCCAAATGGCAAAACTGAACGTCTTAAGCAACTCCGTTACCGAAGCTGCGTCCTATACCTCTCCGGTAGGATGTTCAGAACAGTCTCGAAGACTGTTTTTGCTCATGCATGGTAGAACTAGCGAGCGGCGGGAGGCTTCGGCATCATAGGCGGAGCCCTTCATGCACAGCTACTACGTAGAAAGGGGTGAAGTCAGTGTTTCTCAAAGTTGATAATACCTAAATTTGTTGTCGGGTGTGTTGCCATGTAGGCCATATGTTTGTTGAATTTAAAAATCGCTTATTCACCTACATAAGGCCCATAGAGACGAGGCTCCGGCTAATTCTTGCTGCGAGGCTGCGAGGCTATCCCCGGCAGCGACGGCGAGGTGCCTCGCCGACCTGACAAGCGACAGCCTTGAGGCGTAAGGGACTTCAAGGTGAGCCATCCTCAATATCCTCAATCTGGGCAGGAGATGAAGGAACAAAGATCCTCACCTTCGCAACCTAGGCTCTTGCGAACAACTTCGTGATCAAATCTTCGAAAGAGGGAACATGCTGATCATCCAAAAGAGCCTTTTCTCGCATGTTGGAGACCGAATCCCATCAAGCTGAAGAGGCGCAGAGGGGTCACCTTCACCCTCTCAAAGTGATGTAATCGTCGATAGTCAAATCTAACGATATGTAGGCTTTCTCAAGATCGAACATGGAAAAGAGGATATATGCTGATGCTGATGTACCTCGTCTTCCGAATCGCAGATCGAAGCCCACGAGGCTGAAAGGATACAGCAAATGATCTTCAAGCCCTGGAAGAAGGGGCATGGAGACGAATCCCCAAAATATCCAACAAAACAAAGTTCGGAGCTCTTCGAGATCGAAAATATGAAGGAGAAAGCAGATCAGGTCGGAGTCTGATGTGCCTCGTCTTTCATACTGGAGATCGAGGCTTAAGAGGTGATAGGAGCTTTGGTTGAGCGTCGAACCTTCAGTCCTAGGTTGTCCAGATAGAAGATCGAGACCCTTGGTTCCCAAGCAAGCGTTTGATGGAGATATTTGAAGTCAAATACAAAGAAGAAAAAAATACGCGTTGCTGAATAGGGAGTGTCAAAAAGGCTTTGAATCTTTGAGTGTGAAGATCGAGTCAAGCAGTTGAGAAGCAGTAATGAGTCAAACAAGACTGAATTATAGAGCGGCAGAGTAAATTTCAATTCAAAAAGTCGATTTATCATACAGCCTCGTCATTCCATAGAACGGGCTGCAGGAGGAACTGCAAGAGTCGAAAGCGGGGCAAGTCCTTCCTGGAGTTATCGCCCTCGACAGGCAGAGCGTTACCAGTGAATATCCTGGCTGTCTTACCCTGGCTCAGATCTATATTGAGATCTAGCAATCGTTCTCTCTAATGTTGCCATCAAAAGTCCGGCTCTAACTTAAACAGCTGTGGTAGTATCTCAAACTCCTATGCTTCAAGTCATGGGATCAAGTGGCGATAAGTTCGACTGTATGACGGCAAAGAACAGGCACCGATACGTTTCCGGGAGTTCCTCTATGTGCGGCGCTCTGGAAGGACGATTATATTCCGAGAAGTCGATACCTGTTAGCGGTATCAGAACGAGCCCATAAGGAGACATTATGAAAACGCGGAATATCGCAACTTCCAGAATCTCTTGAAATGGCCATAAATTCAAGAACTGACTCTTGTATGCTGTATTCTGCGCCATAAGCTTTTAAAGGATGCTCTCGGCAACCAGAACTTGCAAATATTAAGCATGCGTTGCTGAAAGAGACGAAGTGAATGCAACAAGTTCGGAAAGAGTCGGGATGCTCAATTTTAAGAGCTTAAAGTAGAAGTGTATAGCAGCAGCGAGTTTCATAAATTTAAGCTTCCAATTCCTGGTTCTCATTCAAGCCTCACATAAGCACCACCAAACATCTAAGATTGGATAGACTTTGCTGTTTCTTCCACTTGAGAAGGTATTTGGTAGGATATCAGAACAAACAAAACAGTGAAAACAATTAACCAGGATGAAAATTGCTCTTCGTGAGTTCCTTTCCAGCTCGCTTTGAGCTCCAGAAGAGCACAACTAACCCAGCATTTGCAGGCTCCCCAAGACGGCCTAATCTTCCGCTGTCTAATGACCTCCATCGGATATCAATGCCTCATCATCATCTCCTTCTTCACCTGGAACTTCCTGCAACGGCGCCGCCTCCCAGGCAAGTACTTTCCGTCCCATCTCTCGCGGCTCCGACGCGTGGACCCGATCAGGCAACACGATTCTGACCTCGTCAAGACTAGTCACGAACCTGTAATTGCCTGCCCACGCACCGCAAGCAGACTCAACTCTCACCAGAAACAACCTCGATATTTCCAGAGCGCATCAGTTGTAAGTTCCATCCCGTCTTTCTGTTTTCATCTGTAAATGTGAAGCGAGGAAGTGTCGTCGACTCTCCGCCAAAACAGGAAGGCTTGCCAGCCCCCGGTCCGAAATTCCTTGGCCGGTGGCCTGTGCAGCTCTGTTCGTTACGTAGCGTCTTGCGAAAGGAGAGCCTTTGCACCTTAACCTCCAGCTCAACCTGCCCTCTCCCACCTACCCCCCTCTCACACGCTCTCAATCCGCATCTTCTAATATCCACCCTTCTCCAGCAACCGCAACGAGATCCCGCGACCCCGCCCCGAAAACGCGACTGAGAGATGTCCACGATGGATTTCTCTGATGCCTTGTGAGTTGCGCCCCGTTGCCTGGCAGCTCCATCTCCACGCGCAAGACTCGAGAGCAATTGCTAATAGAGGCGGGATGGGACAGCCGACTTGTGAACCTGGGTGTCGGTGCGCTGATGGCCGTGGGAGGAATCTGGCACATCTTCCCGAACCACTACCTGTTCGTTGCGCCGAGCCTCACACCCTCTGCACTCTATTGACAATTGGATTACAGCTCGGACATCATTGTTGGGATCTACGTGTTGTTGTTCGGCCTTGGTATGTCTCTTCTGCTCCTGGTGACTGGGATAGGATAGTAGGAAAGCTGACAATGGATAGCGGTCGCACTGCTAGAGTTCCAGATCCCACCGCAAATCTCGCGCTACGCCAGCTTCCTATTTTCCTTCATCGGCCGAGGAATCTGTACGTACCCTCCCCTTCCCCCTTTCCCTCTGTCCCTTTCCCTCTGTCCCTATCCCTCTGCCCCATTCCTCCCACCCCTAAATAAACGGCCCGGCTGACGTTCCATCCGCTAGTCTACATCTTCTGCGGCTCCATCCTCCTTGAGCATAATACCATGGACATCATCTTCGGGACGATCATTGGTATCATCGGCGTCGCGTACGTGGTTCTCGAGTTCATCCCGTCCATCGAGCCGCCGCAGAATATGCGCGAGGCAGATGGTGGGTGGGGCGCTGAGCAGGTGTAGAGACTTACACCTGTCCCTCAAAACTTTCTTTCTCCCTCTCGGTTTTTCTTCGCTGTATAGCAGATTGGTAGTGGAAAGGGAGGTTGATGTTCATGTGGGTGGATTGTATTGTTGTTGGATTTGCGAGGGAGGCTGAGAGTTTGTGTCTTGCTGGGATCGGCAGGAGAAGAATGGGAAGCGAGTGGAAGTGGAGGATGATGCTACGATATGAAGATAGAGAGCGTGTTTTTCTTTGCGTTTGTACCATAGTCTCTTCTTGCCGTGCAAGCATGAAATGCACTAAGTTTCTTGCTCCCAGTGGCTATTGGCATGTGATTGGTGCTTCTTTTCATGTTCAACTTGCTAGATCGCATATTATGAAGGAGAGAGGCTCGAGGTACGTATTTGCACATGTCTAATGGAAGGCTTGGGACAGGTTGAACTTCGTTCACGCATATATTCATTGGGACAATTCAGTGTCAGCTTCGGAATCATAAGATAATTCCAAATTGTCACATGCATCAGATGAAGCAAATATTCTTAAAGATCCATTCTTCAAGCTATACAATAGCCATCCTCCACTCTTTCCCCCTACACAGTCCTGTGCACCTCTTTTCATCTAGAATCTATGTTTCAAAATAAACTGCCAAGAAAGAAGCGAAGATTGTCTGATCTTCCCGAGCCGAGGAAACGCTAAGAGTTCATAGATGTGCTGCATCCGCTCCTTCTTACCGGGCCCGGGCGCTCCCGCCTCACCCAGGAGAGAGCTAGGGGCAGCTCCGAGATCAGCTGGCTCGGACGACTGGCGGGCACTGTATTATCACGTGACCCAACGCGCGTGAACATCAAGTTGGCACTGCACTCTATATGCACGTGCGGAAGCTTCTTACGTGAAAGAAAATGCCATTTGAAGCCAAGTGTTGGAGATAGGCGATCCCGCAAACCCTTAATATCACCCGGCTCCCATTTCAGTCGATGCCAACCGCGCATGCGTCTGAAAGCTCATCACCTTGTTGAAGCGACTTCAACTGAGGTCCCACTTCCCTGCAAAGTAAACGATGCCATCGCCCGTTTGCGCTTATGTAGTCCTGGAAGACCTTACAAAGTAGTCAGCGCCGGTATGTACCTCGTGCTTCTTTATAGCCCGGCGCCTTCTTGTGGTCGTATGAGGCTACCCCAGGTAATCAAGATTCGTATATTCCACTACATACATCATCGCAAATCTCTACGAAGCCCAGCTCCCACATTCCCAAGGTTCAGCTCTGAACTTCTGTTATAAAACGATAACGCCTTCATAAAACGATAACTCCTTCATAAAACGATAACTTCTTCATAAAACGATAACTTCATAAAACGATAACTCCTTAAAAAAACGATAATTCCTTCATAAAACGATCAATATTCCGAGTTTTCTGCCTCTCTTCTTCTTTGAGCTCCCACGCCCCAGATCTCAGCCGAGGCATCTCATATGGAAGTGTTGCTGTCCACTTTGACCACTTCCGGATGACTGCAATCGCCTCCGCAGGAGAAATCTCAAACCATTCAATGTGCTGCTTCAAACAACCCTTGCAATAGATTCTGATTCTGCGGTGATCCAGCTCCGCGTGACACAAAGTCTCGACGCGACGGGCATATCGAACGGGTATAGCAGAGCTGGAAGGAATTGGGTATAGGGCTCTAGGGACCCTGTTGCAGTCGAATTCCCACTCTTGATGGCGCACCTCAACGGAACGCGTGGTGTATCCAAGTTTGACGAAGCCACTGTTTCCTGGAACTTCATAGAGATAAACATATCCGTCCTGCTGGTCATCATTATCTAAAGGTAGCTTAAGTTTGCTTTGAATCAGATGGTATGGCGATATGTCGTCAGCAAGCCTATTGCTCCTCAAAAGAATGTCGAAAGGGGTCGTGTCATAAGTCTTCGGCCAGAATGTGGCTGGATCTCGAGCTAGGTCTAGAGTCAACGATCGCGAGCTTCTCTGAGTTGGCCATCCTCGATTTTGCGAGACGAGGGCATTGTTGTTCGTGGTCGAATATCTTCTAGTCCCTCGAGCATCAGGAGCGCGTGTCTGGCTTCTGGATCTGCCTGCCGCATCACTTTCAATGGACGGCATCACCTTTGAACCCGCCCTTTTCCGAATCTCCAAAATTCTCAACTTCCATTGTGCCACACATTTGAGAGGCCGATGAGTTTGAAGATGACAGCACATATTCGCTTCAAGGACTTTGAGAAAGTAGTCAAGATAGTCATCATCTAAGTAGACTTCTGGCTTGACGATCTCATCAATCGTTTTCGAACAATTCTGAACCTTTTCCCCCCCTATTCTCTCCTTACAGCACTCATTGCCCATCGATATCCCAATGCACTGAGTAGAAACTTGACCAATAGCTTTTCTGATATGCTTTTCAACCGAAGGTTCGGTATCGCCGTCTCCATCAGGAAAGAACGAGGTCAAAGTTTCGATTCGACGTTCTTTGAACTTGGGGGATAGATGGTAATGGCAATTTGCAATATCAACCAGTTTTTTCAGCTGGGATTCGAATTCCGGAGATGATCGTGTGAGAGTTATCATCGAATCGACCTGGTAATTGATCTGGGCATTCGTATCTTTTGATCTTTGCACCCGACAAGGCTGCTCATCGTCCTTAGGACAGTAGCATCGCGAAGCATTAAGACCCAGATTGGTCTTCAAGCTTGAGAGTTCGATGTGATTTCTGTTCCCTGCCGGTTTCTCCTTAGGTGCGAAAGCCGACTCGTTCCGAGGAGGAGTTGTTGGAGGAGTACGGAGCCCAGAAGGAGCTATCCTTGATGAACTGACTCCATCTTCGAGCCCTCTTGGGGATGGTGGAATGCCTGCATTTTGTTTACGTGAACTATTCGGAGGACTTGTTGGAGGAGTAAATCGAGAGGCAGAAGCTCTCTTCAACAAGCGGACTTCGTCAACGTTTCTCCTCTCGGATCTGGGATAATTTGTTTGAGGTGACCACTTTGGAGGACTTGTGGGAGGAGTGAGTGGTGCAGATGGAGCTATCCCGGACGAACGGACACCATTTTCGAACGCTCTTGGAGTATTATAATCGTATGATCTCGTAAGTTCTGTTCGAGACGACCTCCCCTTTGGAGGATTCGTGGGAGGAGTAACTCTCTGTCCAGCTCTAGGCGAAGCTATGCCTAACGAACGGACATCATCATCGAATCCTGGGCGAGCTTTGGAAACGCTATGTCTCGTTTGACGTGAAGTACTTGAAGGCAGCGTCGGAGGACTTGAACGACCAGGCTGTGAGTCGGAATTCTGGGACTCAGAGTGACGGCTATGCCTGCTGCCCATCTCGGCACGCGTATTCTTGATTGAAGACATAATTCAGGCGGAGATATTGTCAAGTAACGACGTTCATATGTACGAATATGATATAATGAATAACAAGATATATTCCGCAGAGGCAGAAGCGCCCAATCTTCCTCAAGTCGCGTCGGCGCGTAAACAGAGCGGACTCGATTACTAACGTGGAGGCTGAGTAAATGGAAACCAGACCGCCATGACCGCAGCGGTTGAAGTCAGCCTCGAAGTCCAATGAAGCCCTCTTTTAGGCGCCAGGCTCCCATCTATTTCCGTACCTCCTTTATGTATGAATACATACCTTACGGGCGTACGCGTACTGTACGGAGTCTCAGTTGGTGGCTCTCCTCCTAGATCCAATGAGAGGTTGCCCCTTCTTGTATCTGCGCTCGATATATCGCTCATCTTGTACAGTCACCCAGCCTTGTCTATACTCGCATAGCGCTGTCAGTGGAGCTTTGTGCCTGTGAAAGTCAGAACGTTGCGAAGGCACCAGTGAGGCGACCCGTGCCGATAGCTCCTCATCACCAACGCCCCTGTAATAGCCTTTTCTATAACAAAAACCAATTACTCAAGGAGCATACAAGACATTTTCACGTCCACAGGCCGGCAAATATTCGCAAGAACGCAAAGTCTCCTCATGCTTCGGCAAATCGACAACCAAAAGTTCGGCGCTTTACTTCCTTCCTGGACTCCTGATTTGCGAGAAAGAAAAATAGAGACCATGTTTTTGCGGTACTATAGTGTAAGAAAGGGTAAAAAGATGAATAACAATTGAAAGGCAAACTAAGAGGAATGGGAGCTAATGCCAGCCTCAAATTGTACGCCCATCTTTCTAATTTCTCGCATTTGGGAATAGTGATTTGTTTTGGGGAGCGCTCACCCATCGGCGCAGTAAAAGCAGCGTGTTCGGGAGAAGTGTTCGCACAATCTTGTTGTATTTGAGCGCCAAGAGATATTCCAATCCCATCCCAACCCGCAATTCTATGCCTTGAATACAAAATCATCCGATCCGCGCTAAAACGCAAGCTCCGGCCATTACCAGTCCCGTCCCATCCCCCAAGTCATTAACGTAAATCATTCAAGTGTGGCTCGGCAAGCCTCATTCCATCATCCCCAGTTCCGCCAGCTCGCGCTCCTTAGCTTTGAGCGCCTCGCGCATCTTCTCAGCTTCCCGTTGCAGCATCTCGCGTCTCTCCAGTTTTGCACGGTCGCTCTCGCTGGCGGGATCCCGCGCACTGTTCAGCGCGCTGCCGACGGCGCTGTTTGCGGGGCTGGTAGCGTAGCCGCTGCTCAGGGGGCTCCCGACACAGGGATACCGTCCTGGGCTTTGCCTATCCCTATCGGTCTCTGAATCGGAAAAGGTTCCTGGGTTGAGGATCGACTTTATCGATGAGAGACGCTTGGGTTGTGTGGAGTCGGAGAAGGCAGAGTGTGGGGGCTCGATCTCGGTTGCGGAGAAAGAGCGCTTTCTTGAAGGCGAGAGGAAGGAGTTCGGGGAGAGGGAAGAATGGCGCTGTGTTGGCGAGGGGTAGGAGGCCATTGGCGGGAGACGGTTATCATTGCTCAAGGATTCCGGGTGCTCGTGTGCTTGCTGTGTGTTTGTGGAAGCGTATGCTGTGAGGTCGGTGCTAGGAAGTGCATTTTGGTTTGCAGTGCGATTGGAGGAAACGGGCTCAGGGAGGAGAGCACGGGCGGTTTCGTTTCGCATGCGGAACCCCAGATTTACAGAGCCGTCTGGGTTTATGGATCCGCGCTGGGACTGGGATTCCGCTGGGGGGCTGTGACGATCTGATTCAGGAGAGCCCACAGAATTGTTTGCGACGTCCATGCCTGATGCTTGAGTTCCCTGAACCGCCGGGACCACTCGCTTTCGTCGTTTGATGACGGATTTCTTCATCGTGACGGGGCGGTGCACGCCGTGGAGCTTGTAGTACAGGCCTAGGGAGTGTTAGCATGGGTGGAGGCGAGTTTGTTTCGGAACAAGATATACGTACCACACGCGTTGCAAATCGTATGACCACTCTCATCCCTTCTCCATAATGGAGTAATGGTAGTTCCACAGTTCTGACAAGCCACGACGACAGTTGTGTTTTGCGCTTGGATGCTGAGCGAAGCAACGTCGATTGGTGAAGGTGCATCTGCGGGTTGGTCGTTTTGGGACTGGGATGTTTGTTGTCGATCCTGGGAGATGGTGAAGTGGGCGCTCTTGGAGACTCTGTTGTTGAATGCTGGGCATCCGCTGCAGCCTTCCGCTCCGCCAGTACCGTTGCATTTTCCACCTCCTGGGCACGATCCAACTGGTGTATGATCCGCAGCTACGTAGGTGGCCCCGGTTGAAGATGCGACGGTGGTTCTTGCTGGAGAATTTCTCTGCTCCGGCGATCGTTGTCCTGCCGAAGGAGGAACAATGGAAGGTGGGCGCTTCAAGTTTGTGGGTCTGGAAGCATTTCGTGCCTTCAAGTAGAGCCCACATGCGTTGCAAATTGTAGCTCCCTGTGGCGACCTCCTCCATAATGGCGTTCTGGTAGTTCCACAGTTGCTGTTGCGATCAGTAATTGTTCTATCTGGAAGCTGGACAAACACACCTGCAAACTTGGCCGCTAGGAATGGATTGTGGTGGGGGAGATGTAGCTGATGAGTAGGATTGGGATGCTTCCCGTTGGCTCCGCTCCACGGAGATTGATCTGGGTGTAAACTTGTGCGTTCTTTCTGATGATGGACTTTTCGATCCTGGACTTTGAAGCTCGTAGGTTGGGGAAGGGCTGTCTTTAACAGTCCGGTCGTTGTTTCTTGCTGCTTGTGCTTGGCTTAGTATGCGCTGGGCAAGCTCAATATCTTCTTTCGATGGTTCTCTGCTGGGAAGTGCCGTTCGCAAGGGAAAAGTGTCGTCTCTCCGCGAGTGCGGCGATGATGATCCTCGGTCACACATGGTGCTGAATGGGTGATCCGACATAAAGCCAGTCACAGGATATTGACGAAGTGCGCAGCACATAGAGTAGTCTTGTTGGGTTGAAGAAGGTGTTATTGTTGTTGAAGGTTGCTTGATGCTTGGCTGCGGAGCTTAGGTGCGATTCGGGGCGACGTGCAGTATCTGATCTGATTGAGGGAGATGAGATGGGAAGACACCAGATTATAAGCGGCGTCTACCAAATGTTTATCAGATAGCTTGTTTGGAAAGATCCATCCAATATCTGATACAGTTCCAGGACGTAGGATATGATCGAGCTAAAGTCAGTGACAGACGTTTCATCGGCCAGGCGTCTGATAATGCTTGCTGCAATGTGATCTGATGTCCTTGCTGGAAATGGGCTTGCCCTTAGGATCGGGGTAGATGTTGAGATGGTTAGGGGTGTGCAGGTCTGGACCAGTGAGAGTGTCCCGGTATGTATATATCTAGCAGGGGTTGGGGGAGCCACTTGTCGGAAAGGAGGAAGATAATCGACTAATAGGGCTTGGGTAACGAGTCCGAAAACAGGAAAGTATTCAGACTAAGACCGTTGGCTGGTAATCTGATCCGCTCAGAGGTGCAGAGGGTGATGCCGGTGGCCGAAGATGTGTCGCCGACTCTGTCTTGTCCGGGAGATGATATGGAGATGTCAACGAATGGGTGATACTATCGAGAGGCTAACAGAGGCAACAGCACGACTCTCTGGGCTGATGATAGAGTAGAGCTATAGATGCCGTGTTAGACGAGGCAGCCAAGCCGGCCTACTTGATATCTTCACAATGCGGGGCGTCGGTGCTGATGGATGTCCGTCCGGTATAGAATCTATGGGCCAGATGGGAATAGTGCGTCAAGGGCAGGGACGTCCTAGGCAATATTCTTCGGCGTCCGGATGCTAACGGTCTCGAGACCTCTCAGATGGTCGGCGTCGGTAATGGACAAGAGATGCGATATGACTGAGAGGCGAGGAGGCTGATGGTCAGATCAAAAGTTTCAGGTGCTGCAGACCGCCCACGCAACTCGTCACCGCGGTTTATGGCCGTGCTCCTCTTAATCATGCAGTTTGGGTTCTTTTTTTAACTGCTGCTCGAAATGGTGCGCTCCAGATGGGGGAAAGGGAGGTCAAGGGGGGTCTCCTTCAATCCTCAATCGTCACAACCTAGTCGAATCTCAGACTCGAAGCTGCCCTCGTCACCTGGATGCGTAGCCTTGAGCTGGGTCCTGGCGGGGTCAAGTGTGGGACGTCTAGAAACAACTTCGTGGATTCCCACTCGCGGTGGCTGACGAAAGAGAGGGCCGCTGGCGACAAGGCGCCTTTCTCTCTATCTTCTGGTCTCTCTTCCTCGCCCCAACTCTCTCGGTCTCGCGTCTTGAAGAATCTGATAACGGTCAAGACACACGGCCGCCGCCTGGCCAACAGCCGGGGCACTGAATGGCAGCGGTGGGCTGTTACTGGCGTGGCGAGACTTCTGGGCCTGGTGTCGCCATTATCGTGGGGTCACTGGTGCAAGTGGTGTTCAGGTCGTCCACCTCTGGGACCAGGACATGCAGTTTCTCCTCCTCCGCTGCTGCAGCGCCGATATGGACTGCCTGGGGCAGGACACACGTCGTTGGTGAGTGGGCCGCTTGGGACGCCGCGTCGGTCAGACAGCGTAATGGGTAATACGTCGACGGCCATTGGTGGATTCCGGGACAGGCCTGGCTCCATGCCAAGCAAATGAAACAACAGCAACTCCCAAATGATGCCAAGCCGCGGCTGGCCTTGTCTGTTTCTGGCGAGGGCGCACCGCGGTAAGGGCCCCCTGCCCCATCGTCAAAGCCACAGCCGCCAATCTAGGATCGACGGTGACATCCTGCGCGAACCACCGCCTGGCACGGACAGTTGAGCCCAGCGCCCATGCCTGCAAAAAGCTTGCCTTGACGACAGATAGACGAGATAGACTTATTACGGTAGACTCACCGTCTGGGTTGCTGGCTGACCACCTGGCCCGACGGTGATCTCCACCTCTGGCTTCTATCGTCTATGCAGACTTCACGCCCCTCAATTTACCCTCCAGCACGGCCATTGGTCCTGCTCCCGGGTCCTGACCCATCGGGTTGTCACTGCCTCTCGTTCTCTGGACCCCACGAAACAAACACCAGCAATGCCCCGTACCAGACTCAGGCACGGCAAGCACGTTTCCTCCGCTGCAGTCCGAACTCCAGCCTCCAGGAGTCGCCTCTCGGGACCACCACCATCGAGTGAGTGACAGCTGCAGCCGCTGCACACAGGAGGGATGAGATGTCACTCTGAAAAAGCCATTCCGGACACTAGAGATGATGCCAAAACAGCGAGATGTCACCCGTAAGATTTGACGGTACAAGTGGAAGCCGTTGATGCAGGTGGAATCAAATATTCGTTTACGTGATGCTTCACCCAGGGCTAATGCTGATGTTGCCGAGCTGTTTCCCCCGGAGTCCATTAAGCCTCGCAGCTTGAAAGCACCAGAGCAATAAGAGATAAATTGGCCTTGACGGGACTATAGTATACCCAGATTCTCGCAACTTAGCATGAAGCCTCTTCATTGCTATGGAAAGCCCACGGCAACCTCTGCACTATCGTCACAGTAATGGGAAACTCCTGCAGGTCGATGTTCTCTACCCCTCAGCCTCGCAATGTTTCCCTCTTCCCCGTTTCAGATTCCGTGTGGTTTTGCGGTCTCGCGACTCGGCTGCTAAGCCGACTGCCCTCGTCTAACTCCTATTTTTACAATGCGTTCGTCTCGTGTGGTACCCCGTGAGGAGTGATCCTCAAGCGAACAGTTTCGCAACACGCAAGCTGTTCGGGGGGATCTTGCGAATTTTTCGTCCGATGACATTAACCTTATATGCTCGAGTTTGATGCTCAAGAAGTTGAATCGAACTGTGCCTCTTTAAGCCATTTCACTCGTCTCAGATGCAGCCACGCCGTCAACGCAGGAGCACTTTCGTCCCAATCCCATGTTCGCACCTGATTCCAAAGATCTCCCCCAAGTGGTCACTGCTCCCCCTGTCTGAAACTGCCCATTGTTGTTGCTATCATTAGACCTAAAACGGCGGCACAGCCTTGCCGTACTCGTAATTCGTCCCTGGGCTTGCCGCATCGATCTCCCGATCTCCACGAAGTTAAGCTTTTACAAGCTGTTGCCCCGCCATCGCTGGCTTAGGCTTCCCCCTCGCGAGGCGTTCCCCCTAATGGCACTCCGACACAGGCAACGTTTCCAAAAAGCTTAAGTTCACCTCTCCTCACCCACTGCCGTTCGTCTAGGTTGTCACTGCTGCTTACATTCCCGCCTCCTGTCATTCGCTACTTGCTAAACTTGTCTCGTTCGGTTTCCTCACTGCATCTCTCCTTTGTTGAATGACATCACGAAACAGCTTCAAATCTTACGAGCATAGGAATACGCCGTGAAGGGTCTCGAGCTAACTGCTGACATGGGCCAGCCGTTGCCGAGTGGAATCGACTGAGGAAAAAATCAAGTTTTTGGGCTCCTCCTCGTGCTCTGTTATTGGACAAAGCCTTTTCAGTGCCTCAAAGGGGCGTCAAAGTACTTTTCGTCCGGGCCAGAAAACCTCCGCATGAGTTCTCAAACGGCGATACCAGCACATTCTTTCTGTCTCCTCAATCGACTCATCCCAAAATAAACCAGACGATTCCAGCACCGTTACATGCCATCCCATCGGAATGTCGCCGTGTCCCATCAACGTTCTGGTGATCAGTGCAGACAAACTGCATTACAGTTCCAAGTTCAACAGCCAAGTCGGCAACCATCCGAACGCAATAAACTTGTGCACAGGCGATTCCAAGCGGATGTGTCTCATGCGCTCCGTCCTTTTCATACTGAGGTAGCGAAGATAAACGCATATCATACTTTGTCTCCAGAACCAGTAGATGTGCCCATGCAACTGCAAATGTTCGTGGGTGTCATGGTACAATCCATGACCCCTGAGACTAAGTATTAACCTTAATACTGCATTGTTTACTTGGGCGGGGGATTGCATAGTTTCACCCCTAAATATCACCGGTTATTTCGATTCTCGTCCTCCCCCACTGTTATTGGCGACCTTGGACGAATCGTTTAGTTCCGTTCGGTTAAGGTAAGAGCTCGCGCCGTTGCTCTACATACACTACTCAGAATCTTTTCATGCGTCGAGCTAGTCGCTAGAATGTTCCAAGAGCCCTGGGACAACCTTGGATATTTAGACAGGCACAATTAAGGATCTGATTGTTCGAACTCTCCTGGGACATTTCGAGTACAACATTCTCACGCTAGGAAAGAACGATGAGCGAGATCCGAGCAGCTCGGCGAACGGGATCGAGGAAATCAAACTTCTTCGCAACGATGACAATAGGGAGATCAGACGGAAGGAGGAAGTAGGAAGTTTTCATCTATGCATCATTTCTATTCCATGATTCTAAGAACGCCTTTCTAATGCAAATGCTGACGTCGAGCACTTCGAGCGTCTGCCTAAACCCCAAACGCCATTGTTCCACTCTAAGCAAACACAATCCATTCGTTCCATGCTTCCCATTGTACCCCCCTAAGCAAATACAATCTTCATTGATTTCGGCAAAGTCACGTGCTTCACCCCCTTTCTCCCCTTGATCTTGATCTTGATCGTGATCGTGATCTCGTCCTTGGCCATTGTACCACACCTTCGCCGTTTATTGGGGCCTCGGATCTCCTCCTCCTCGTCGTCGCCGCCAGATTCCAATGTATCGGGTGATTTGGGAACATTGGGGGGAGCGGCATTGGATTCTCCGGATTCCAATGTTCCAGAAGATGCATGAACAATGGGAAGGGTACCATCGATTTTTCGGACGGAAGAGTAGTGCTCATAGTTCTACGAGATATCAGTACAATGAACTTTCGAAGGGATGGGGACTTACATGATAAGCGACATGAACAACTTGGCGAGCACCTTCCCCCTCAGCCCTGATATCCCTAACTGTCTCTTGCTCATAGACCTTGACATCGACGTTGAATGCATTGGCAAATGCTTTGATCTCCAGGCTATCGGCATAGGTTGTTTTCTTGGACATTCTGGCGAGATACAGATTCCAATCCTTGTCGAGTTGTTCTGGAGTTGGTGTAGAGACTTGCTCAGAAGCAGCAACGGTCTTTCTCTTGGGGTTTCGACGATAGCCACCACCGACTTCTGTGCTGAAGAAATCTTTATACCGGTTCGCATTGTCTCTCATCTCCTGGACAACTTTGGCTCGGATTTCGTTGCCACGCTTTTCGTTGCCATAGAGCTGGTCTGAGAAGGAATTGAAGAGGCAAGAGCCTAGGTAGTTTGTTAATCGTTGCAACAGAAACCTGGAATAGGATTTACTTACCACCACCTGTTGTCTTGATTGTCATGAGCCCCAGTGTCTTGAGTAATGGAAACTCCATGTCGGGGTGTTTGCGTTTCTGTGGCATTTTCGCTGTGACGAGAAGTCTTGCTAGGAGGTTGTACTGAGAGGTTGTGCTGAGAGATCTGGGAGAACGCTTTGGGAAGGGGAACTGCATTTGGAGTGTGAGCGAGGGGAAGTATTTATGTGTACTCTGTTTCTATCTTCAAAGAGCCCCAGCTCCTATTGTCTATTGTTTTTGGCATTGTGAAAAACCACAATACCAATTGACAATTGTTCGGTAGCCGAAGCTCAAGGAAATCAACTCAGGGGCTTATCGAGATCCGATAACGAAAACACAGCACGTGAAGCTGCAAAGACAAACTTGAAGGGGACGCGGTGAAGGAAAATTAGGAGGTTGCTCATGGAGCAGCCAACCGCAATGCAAGGATTCTGCCGAGAAAATAGAACTAATTGGCGAGGCTCGCCTTCTTTGAGGCCAATGACAAGACCATGATTTTGCCTTGATGGCCCACCCACCGCCTTCCTTGAAAGGCGTGGCCACGTGAGGTGGACTTTCGCCTCGTAATGCAAGGGAACAACAACATACGGACTTTTCCTTACCAGAAATATCCACCAAGAGCAACTAGCAATCAAGCCGTCGCTCTCCTCAGCAGGATAGTCGAGATGACTGTTGGTTGATATGAATAATTACCCAATCAGGAAACCGAGAAATCAGAGATTCAAGAGTGGGGATGGTCTGGCGATTGAACGACGGCGTGGCGGCTGGCTGCATTGGTGGAAGGCGCGGTAATGGCATGGAGAGGAGAAAGAACCGACGGACACCAGAAATATCTTAAGTACTGGTCCGCGGCCGTGACTCACGCCAAAAACATTCACAGTATCGTGATCCTCGAACCTCGAATCGTAGCGTCGATTGCAAGGTTGCAAGGTTGAAGAAGTCTCGAAAACCTCGAGGTCAAGTCAAGTCAACCTTAAATTTATCTTCAACTTAACCGACACCCTCCCTTTTCATCTCGGAACTCCCGGTCAGGTCTTCGTTTACTGCTAGTCGTCTGCGGCCAGCTTCCACTTTACCGATCCGAGATATTTCAGAAGGCAAGACCAGGACAATGCCAAACATAGTTGTCGTTGGGTTCGTCAACCTTCTCATTGTCCAGTACACAGGCTGATCAGACTCCAGTGCTGGCGTCTCTGGCCTAACCACCGCTCTGCTCTTATCGAAGGACCCTAAGTACAAGGTTACCATCATCGCAAAGCACATGCCAGGTGATTATGATATAGAATATACATCTCCATGGGCTGGAGCCAACTACCTGCCGTCAGTAACCTGATGACTATGATCGCACGTGATGTTGATACTTCGTACAGGTTCTCCACCAAGGAAGGCAATCGATGGGAGAAAGGCACTTGGCCAGAGCTTGCTCGACTTGCCAAGGATGTTCCTGAAGCTGGAATATACTTTCAGGGTGAGTTTGTTGCATGTGATCTGGTGTCAGCTGCTGCCTCGTAGCTATCCTTGAAAATCATATGGTTGTCCCTTTCGAAGTCCATGCTGACTCCCATCAGAGGCACTCATCTACAGCCGCAAGAAGGATGCCGGAGGTCCTGTAACAGATTGGTTCAATGACTTGCTCTCAACAACTCCATGGTTCAAGGACCTCGTACCCAACTTCCGAATCCTCCCCAAATCCATGCTGGTCCCCGGCGCCGATTCCGGAACGGCATTCACGTCCGTCTGCATCAACACCGCCATCTACCTCCCCTATCTCGTCTCCCAATGCCTCGCCAACGGCGTTGTCTTAAAGCGTACCGTCATCACGCACATTTCCGAGGCAGCCAACTTCCACCACTCTGGTCAGAAAGCCGATTTGGTCGTCAACTGCACCGGTCTCCTTGCCTGCAAGCTCGGCGGAGTTATGGACACAACCGTTGTTCCAGCCCGTGGCCAAATCGTCGTCGTCCGCAACACCCCTGGTGCAATGTTCACCATCTCCGGCGTAGAGGGTGGCGAGGATGGAGATGTCTGCTATATCATGCAGCGAGCTGCTGGTGGCGGTACAATTCTCGGCGGGACCTATCAGAAGGGAAACTGGGAGTCGCAGCCTGATCCTAATACAGCTGTGCGCATCATGAAGCGAGCAATTGAGATCTGTCCGGCGTTGGTGGAGAAGGGGCAGGGCATCGAGGGGTTGAGTGTTGTCAGACACGGTGTGGGATTGAGACCATTGAGACAGGGTGGTGTCCGTATTGAGAAGGACAAGATTGATGGGATTTGGGTGGTGCATAACTATGGTCATGGCGGCTATGGATATCAGACCAGTTATGCATGTTCCCAGGGAGCCATGGATTTGGTAGAGGAGGTGTTGAGCCCGAAGGCGAAGCTGTAGTCGCCGTCTCCTGATAGAGATTCGATTAGAATTTGCGAGGAATTAGAACTTAGAATTCGATGAGCTTTCTGCATCTAATCTCAACGTTCCAGCATTTGTGTACATGGCAAAAAGAATATATCGTTTATATCCTACCATGTAATCACCTCTATTTTCGTCTGCCTAGTCAGATCGTGCTCACTTTCCAGTCGGCTATAGACCAAACTCGCCCTACTCCGTTGAGGGTCGAGAACCGGGAAGACATTTGATATGCGAGCCCATTCCGGAACATCATCACAACTTCTCACATCCCGCAACCCAGATTCTTCGATATCTAGAACTCTTTGAGCAACTTTCGAAGTCAAGAAAGCATCCCATTCTCCTTCTGTCCGACCACAGTTTTGAAGAATCGAGATTGCTCTCCTGCGGATAATAGGATCTCTACAACGACAGGAGACCTTGACAGTGTCAGAGTCAGTACGCAAGTCCGGGAATTCACTAATGCAACCTTGCGAACTCTTCGGAGACGGAGAAATGTATAGGATAATATGCTTACTTTGAACAAAGGTCCAACAATAGCCATGTCGATGCAGAACTTCTTCGGGTTCAGTGGATCTGATATCCGGTCAAGATTGACGATATCCTCGGCCAGGGAGACAATCTTTTGAAACATGGGGCAGAAGACATCCCAATCTCTTTCATCGTTCACCCTCGTTCGTGAGAGCATCTTTGACGTAGAGCCAAGTTCTTTCAGGATGCACAGAGCAGCGGTTCCTTTCCTCTTTGTATCTGTCAGATTGTCGCCCTGGATGTTCAAGTAGGCATCGTATGCCGAGGACCATCTCGCCAGAATGCTCATGGATTTCGTTTCCCAAGCTCCAGCTTGAGGGACTGCAGGAAGCTTCTCACTTGTGGGATCCCATATATTCCTTGTAGGGTAAGAAGACACATGCCAATGAGATGCAAGCGAGTCTCGGGCCTCCAATAACTTCGAGAATATAGCTGGGATCTTTCGTGTTGAATTGTAATAGTTTTCTTTTTGCCCACTAACCATCTACTTAGGTCAAAACAGGTACCATGCGCAATATTGACGCCTTACCTGGGTCACTTGCAGGTCAAGCCCTACGAAAAGCCTTTCTAGCACGTCCATGGATACATATGGTATCTCGGATGCTCCAAGGACATCATGTTCATGGCGCTCGGTTATCGCGTTGTACTGAACCTCGGACAAGATCTTCATACCGCTTTGGACGTGTAAGATGGCTGGTCCGTAGCTGCCTTGCATTGCCTATCAGAAATGGGGTAAGCAGGAATGAAAACTTGAATTTGAAGATGGACTGCTCACCTCAAGGCATGCAAACAGAATAGAGGATATCAGACAGACGTCAATAGCCTGCTGGCCTTTCTGTGAGACTGGTCTGACGAGAGACTTGATGGCCTGATTATAGTTCTCCAAAATAAAGTCATCTGTGGGTCTACTTGTATGGCTTTGCACGTTCAAGCCACTATCTTGCTCTAACGCTTCGTGCAGAGACCCTAGAGCGAGGATTGCATGTCGAATTGAGGGCTCATGATGGGCCGCTTGGAGGAGGTAACTCTCCCAGAAATTATGGCCAAAAAATCCCGTTAATTGGGGTGCGGTTTCCTGTTGAAAGAAGTGGAACGACCGACGTTCCTTCTCACTGCCGAGAAATCCAACAGACGGAGATCGACTCAGTGCGCCCGAACAAGCATTTGAGAGGTCTGAAGGTGCTTCCTTGTTTGGCCCGTACCCATCACACTTCCTACCTGTCGAGATGCAGGGAGAACATGAAGGGTTTGCCTCGTCGCACTTGATTCGCCGTACTAGCCCACAAGTTAGTTTTCTCTCTATGTTTGACAATTTTTGGTCGAGCCTCACCTCTGCTCTATGTTTAGTATAAACCACGGCATAGAAATTAGGCACGCAATCTGGTCTATTGAGGAAAACGTACTTGCACGTGTAGCACCCAGTTCGGGTTTTTGGTCGATAAGCCCTTTTCCTTTCGCCTCGAGCAACCCGGGTCATGGCGGAAAATTCAAGGTCGACCCCGAGGAGAGGCTATGCAATATGGCCTGCATTGACTCGCGTTGAGTTGAAGATTATTCTGAGGAACTACAGCAATTGAAACCGAGCAGAAGGTTCAGCCAGCCAGATGAAGGCTTCGAGAGAAACGACCATACAACCTGGTGGAAACAACAGCTTATAAACTAGAATCTTACATGCTCTGGAATTCAGGGCTTATTAATACCCATATCCCCGTATTCTAGCGCCGGAGATCGCTGATTTATCCCCGACGAGCTTCCCCGAAGCGATCGGGACGTTCCACAGCATTAAGTTTATTTACACTTCTTCAGATCTGCTCAAAATACAATGTTGAAATTCTAGACCTTGCCTGACGCCCTTTGCTCTACCATAGTACCCTGTTATCAGATAATCAAACTGTCACCTCAGAACTCTCGTCGACCTTGTCAGATTTCTTGTGAATGCCTTTTGCTTTTCTCTCCTTGCGACTAGGAAGATTGCTGTCTCCCCCAGGCATGATGCGACCTGGATGGAAAACATTGAGTATAACAAGGCTGCATATCATTGGGGTAGAGTCTAGGCAGTATTGGTACGCCTCGTGGGTAGGAATGGTGCTCTTGTATCCGTGAGCATATTCGGCCAGACGGAAACCAATTCTCATCTTTGCAAGATGTTAGTGCCTGGGCTTGTGAGGATATTGACTAACGTACCATGATGAGCAATAGTACTGCGTACAGCGCATACAATAACGGCAATGCACTTGAGACTCCCTCCACACCTTCTCGAATTTGTTGAAGGATTTTTCGGTGAAATTTGATGGCGAAGAACAAGAACGCAAAAATGGACAACTGCTGGAATGCCACCCCGCCCATGTAAACGTGAATTCCTGGCGATAATATCAGCTTCAAATTCTACCAACGTAGTTGTGTAACTCACCGTTGAGTACCGTTTGATCAAAGTGTTTCTCGTTAGCGCCAGAGGCTGCTCCAGCTATCTGAACTAAGAGAGCGCTGCATGGTGGTTAGTGTCATTCCCAAGACTTCCTAGACGTAGACGTACATAATATCAAGAATCACAAAGTATGTCGTGAACCTCCACGCAGTGATTCGATAAAGTTTTGCGTCGGGGATATAATTCCAAACCATCCTTCCTAACCCTATTATCAGAGTCCTATCATGTTGTGAGATTGGGGGCTAATAGGACTCACCCATGACCATATACACAAATGCGTTCGTGAAAAGGGGAGCGATCTTAATTGGAGTCAGCTTCTGACTTCTGAGGCGGCGAGAAGATGACTTGCCAGAATAAGTACAAACCAAACTTCGTAGGGAGGAAGACTGGTGGGATTTTTGATGCTAATGATCCGGGAGATGTAGTTGGCTGTTTGAATAAGTCCAGAGCCAATTATCACCCAACAATACGCCTTTTTGTAGAATATTGCCTGCGAGATGTGTGCGGACGTGGTGAGAGCGAATAGAACTGTGAAGAGAATTGCAGCTGGGGTTGATGGGCAAAATGCCCAGACAGTGTTGGCCGTATCTGCGCGGGCTGTAGAAGGGTAAGCTGAATTCACAAATACTTACATGTAGCAACTGACCAGGGCAATTCCCAGACATTTTGAGAGATGGAAGCTGTTCGGTGAATTTAAAAACGATAGTAAGTTTTGCGTATTTGAAGTTGTTGAAGCTGGAAATCTGCTGAGACCAAATTCTCGGGGCAAGGAAATACATATACCCAGTACACTCCCTAGCAAATCGACTGCCCGCTACTACTCGTTAAATTCTGTTCTTCGATAGGAGTTTGTTGCGTCAGCGTCGGCTTCTTTAAATTCCCGATACGGTATTTGTTACTTGTGTTGAATTGGAGACCGACTCCATAGCATAGGTAGGAAGTGGGTGGGTCTTATCCAGTGCAATAATTGGTTGCTTCGTACGGGCATCCCTGCATTCCACGACTGCGCACTAAGTACACTTAATTGGTGAATGTATGTAAGCTTTCCTCCTCTTTCTATCCGTCTTTACTTCGATCTCAATCTCAGCCAAATAGAAACGAATGAACGTGCGAGTCTATTCGGCCTACGCTTAGACCCAGCAAGAAAATGATTGCAATTCTCGGGTCCGAAATGACGACTTGAGACAAACGCTCGCAGCCTTCAGTCGTGCGCTCACGGTGCAAAAACATGGGCTCCTTTCGGCCTTCGGACTGCGGCAACCACCACAGTACTACGCTATCGTTGTAAACGTCGTAAGGGGCCTACACTAAAGCAAGCTCGCATATCTGTTCTATATCTTTAAGTTTAAAGCCATTCTGTTTCATTATGCTGTCATATACCTACCTATTCTTCACAGCTCAACTATGGTTGTCACTTAATGGTTGTCTTCAAGCTCGGCATGAAATAACTCCATCCCATATTGAGACGCAATTGAAATAACTTGGGGCTCGGAGCTAGAGGAAGCCACCAAAAGGAAAGACAGCACTCACAAATGTCCGTGTCTTCGACGGGCGGGGCATTGGTGAACCTACCACTGTGATCATCGACGGGGACAGCATAACTTTCGATCCTCGTGGCGTACAAAAAACCATCGATGGGAGGGGGGGTGTTCTACTCCCGGCATTGATTGATAGCCATATTCACCTCAGCACGTTGGCCAGCCTTGAAACATTGAGTAGTCACACCGTAACTACTGCCTAGACATGGGCTGTGGGAACTACACGTTATGCTCAGCACTCGGCGACCAGATCGGATTGACCTCCTACTTCGGCGCTGTGTTAGAGGCTGTCGCATCAAACAGCACGCATGCAATGGTAGTCAGATCCAAAGGCTTCGTGATCGCACCAGCCCAAGCACCAGAGTTTGTGGCCAATGTCTTTGGAAATGGGTCAGATTACATGCAGATAATGCAGAACCGAATGGGTTCGACCAGGCTATCCAAGATGCTCTTGTGAGTGCAACACATGCGTTGGGTAGGGTTTTTATGACCCATGCCCAGGACTACCGCTAGTACGAAGTCGCGATCTCTCGAAAACCAATGGCATCCAACATGTGCCGTTCGATATTCCCCTCACGGAGGCGATGGCACGACTCATCAAATAACAGTCGCAATATGTGACGCCGATACTGAATATCAGGAAGATTGTCACGGAAAACTTGACCATCGAATCGATCGTCTCACCCGGAGTGAACTTGACATACGAAGCTGGAGTGACCAGTTTACAACGGCTGCTATGAGCGGGTGTTGCGATTATCGCCAGAACCGACGCAAACGACTATAGCGACAATTTCCTGGAGTGTGATCTGACTGGGATTACTCTTCATCGAGAATTGCAGTATCTGGCAGAGGCGGGTATGAGTGAGGTTGATGCACTGGGGGCCGCGACGGTAGTTCCTAGCAGATGGCATAATTTGACAGGGAGAGGGTCAGTCAGAGAGGGAGATCGTGCAGATTTACTCTTGCTCAAGCCGGGAAGCAATCCACTGCTGAACATTTCACAGACAATGGATATCGCGAGGTTTTGGAATGGTTATATTGAATTTATGCCCACGGCGGGGGCAAAATGATACTATGCAATTGGAGAGGCCACCCTGAAAACTCGGGTGTTTGTTTAGAAGAGTAGTTTTGAAGGTGCGGGTTCAAAGGCAAGGAAGATATAGTCGGTTTGGTGCTCAGGCCCTGAGAAGTAACTTCAAGAGTATGAAAGCAGATTTATTGTCAATACTGTAACGCTGTTCCAAAAACTAGGAGTTGCATTCAATATCATGTAGTTGTACCCTCTCCAGCTCTCCCCCGCCAGGTCGCTCAATCAGCCACAACACTTCCAATTTCTATCAGAAAACCCTATTCAAATTTGAAACGAGTCAAATCGATAGCACTAAAGGGTCTCGAATATAGATCCCTACTTTAGTATATAACATCATAGTTTATAGAAGCGTTGAACTTTGAAGTGTTGTGGTTGAGTTAAGCGACGGCTATGTCTCCTCTACAGTACTTGTTCACTCGCTAATACCCTGTTGCTACATGCTGCTGCCCCTAAACAATAGCCCCAACAAACCCGAATTGCATTTACCCTATATCACTTGCGAAAATCAAAGCCAAGAAAGAAAGAAAGAAAGAAAGAAAGCGGACGAGATTACCTCTCACTCATCTACGAAGTATTACGGAAATACGCGGAAGGTAGGGATGTCTCTGTAGAAAGAGGCCAACCGGATACTGTACCCGGCACTACTGTTCTTCGCTTAAGCCCCTTTCCACAGGCTAGAGTGGGACGACGGACGACTTCGAACGAATTCGGACGATTTCGCCCTCCTTGTCCAGGCTGATGTGGCAGGCGCGCGGAGCCTCCTCCTACAGCGCGCTGCCAGAGGTAAGCAGCGTCCTCCAGAGCTCGCAGGAGGAATGCAGTCAGGGTGACTCACGGTCCAGTCCTGTCGGCGTCGGCGTAAGGTGATCTGAGACGAGCTGCTTGCTCGGACGGCGCAAGGCAAGAGCGAGGAGAATAGCTGTAGCCGAACTCGAGCTACTTCTTATAATGTCAGCAGTCTTTAATCTTGCGTCGTAAGCACTGATACGGGGTTATGATTCAATACATATAAAACCAGAGGCCACCTATCTCAGACTTCCATTGAGTTCTCAGTGCACTCGCATCCCACAACATCACTTTATCTTGAGAACCAACCAACATGCCTTTCCCCAACGACGAGGCGATCATGAAGACCGCTGAAGCTCTCATAGAGGGTTTGCAGGGCGTGTTTGGGAAGTACCCAGGAATGCGACCCGGTAAGACAGACTCCCCTCAACGCAGTTAGACTCTTTATGATTAACGGATATACTCTAGCTCACTCCAAAGGCTTCCTCCTTACAGGGGCTTTCAAACCTACCCCCGAGGCTGGCAAGCTCTCAATAGCACATCACTTCACAGCTCCATCTACTCCAATCATCGTCCGATTTTCCAACGGCACCGGCCTCCCTACCATCCCGGACACTGACCCCAATGGCGACCCTCGCGGTATGGCCATCCGATTCAGCTATCCAAACGATGTCAACGGCCACCGTGTCCACACCGATCTTGTGACCCATTCTGTGCCATTCTTCCCCACAAGGACTGGTGCCGAATTCCTCGAGCTCCTACAAGCGATTGCGACTAGCCCGCCAGATGCAGAGCACCCGACCAACGTCGAGAAGTATGCTGGATCGCACCCTGCAACTCTAGCATTTATCCAGGCGCCAAAACCTATTCCGGCAAGTTTTGCAACACAACAGTACTGGTCTGTCACAGCATTTGTCCTCATCGACGCCGATGGGCAGAAAACCTTCGTGCGATACCATGTGACGCCCGATGCAGGCGTGCAGACTTTAGACGCCGAGGCGGCGAAGACGATGGGACCGAATTTCTTGCACGACGAAATGGAACGGAGGATTAAGACCGGCCCACAGATATTCACCCTCACAGCTCAGATTGCGGAGGAAGGAGACGTTACTGACGATAATACTGTCCATTGGCCAGAGTCGAGGAAGGTTGTAACGCTAGGAAAACTGACGCTCGATTCTATGCTGCCGGATGAAGAAAGCTTGAAGGAACAGAAGTATCTCATCTTTGACCCGATACCTCGCGTCCCTGGTGTTGGTCCTTCGGCTGATCCGCTGCTCGAGATGCGTGCTGCTATGTACCTCATTAGTGGTAAGCAACGCCGTAGTGCTTGAATCTGCTGCCAGGCTCTCCTCAGAAAGAGGATATCTCTATATGCTTTAGCGAAGATTCAAGCTCATTAAATCACAATGTATCACAACATCAAGAGCAATGAAACGCACTTAAAAACCATGCATTAAAACTTCGCTAATTTAAACCATGCTACCCTAACCCTCAACTACCCCTATAAAAGCCACCCATTACCCCTCAACCCCGTTTCCCTTCCGAAAATTCCACACACCATAAAAAATATCCCCCACAAAACTCACCTGCCCCTCCCCCTTCAACCCAAACAACCCAAACAACCCCTCAATCTCCCCGCTAACTCTCTTAATCTCCTTTTTGGCCTCGAATTCATCCGCCCACTGCTGAGCCACGAGCGCGACACCGCCCCAGCCTGTTGGGTGTTTATCTGTTTTGAGACCCACTGAGAAGGTTAGGGTAGTGAGGTGTTGGAAGTTGAAGTGGAGTTTGGAGGTGGAGTTGGGGCTCTGGAGAGGGGCAGAGAGGAGGGAGAGGAGAGCGAAGCTTGATAGGTGCGTTGAGGTTGGGGAGCGGAGTTTGAGGGATTGGAGGTTGGTGAGGGTGGTGAGGGATGTGTGGATATCCAAGACTTGGAGGGTGGTTGGGCTGGCGTTGTTAGTTCATTGTTCGATTAGTAGTTGGGAGAATGAGGGTGATGCGAGGTGAGGTGTTGGGTGATTGTTCTGTGAGTTGGTGGAATAACGAGGATGTGATGAGGAGAAGGGCAGTTGATTGTACCAAGGGAAACTGGGACAATGAGGAGAGGGACTTACGGAATGGTGACAACGACTTTCTTTACCATGCCCTTCACTTCTCCTCTCAACTCTGCGAACCATCCCAACCCTCCTTGCCATTTCATATCTACTTCATTGACCTGATAAAATACCTTCAGAGCTTGATGATAAAGCTTCTTGTCTCCTCTCAAGGCTATGAGGAGAGCGGGCGTCTGGCTATCGGTCTGAATAAACGAGTGGGCAAACACGATATCTCGGAGCTCGGCTGAAAGGAGATTGAAATGAACGGCTGTGTATTTCTGGCCAGGAGTGACGAATCCGTTAAAATTGCGAGGACGGAGCTTGTACCGGGCTTGACAAGTCATTGCGAGGTGCTTCGAGCCCATATTTTGGAGGATAAGGATGACTTTGCGGTGGGTAGTGGTTGGTTCGAGCGGATGTCTTGACGATTTGGCGATAGCCAGTCAAGGTGAGTTGTGCGAGCTGATTGATGTCTTGACGAATTTGGGAATTTGAAAGGTAGAGTTGATCGAGCTGAATTCTTAACGGTCGGCTATAGTCAAGGTAATTTATTCGAGCCAATGAAAAAAAGAATTTGGTGAACTTGAAAGGTGGATTTAATCGAGCTGAACTCTTGACGGTTGGCGATATTCAAGGAGAGGTGATCAAGCTGATGTTCTGAAAATTTGTAGGCCTTTAAGGTAGAGTCCATGGAGCTAATGTCCTAGGGATTTTAGAAACCTCTCAGGGGAAATTCATCGAGCTGATGTTCTGGCGTTTTTATAAATCTCTTGAGGTAGGCCTGGTCGAGCTGATGTCTTGACGACTTTGTGAACTTGAAAGATGGAAGTGATCGAGCTAATGTTTTAATGGATTTGTGAATCTCCAAGGGAGAGTTGTTCGAGCTAATGTCTCAACTATTTTCTGAACCTCCAAAGTGGAGTTGATTAAGGCGATATTTTGACAAATTCATAAATCTCAAAGGCTAGTTGTTGGAGCTGATACTCTAACGATTTTGTGAACCTTCAAGGCGAAGTTGTTCGAGCTAATATTCTGACAATTCTATAAGGCTCAAGCTCTCAGCTGAAGCTGTTCCGTCTTGGTTATAGAAAGAGGTAGTCCTGAGCTGAAAATTTCCCATCTATCTCTGAGACATTTCCATTGCTATCAAGCTTCTAGCCAATCTTTTGAGAAGTGGCAAATTGCACAATCAAGCTGTATCAAGTTGACGATTCAGTGAACTTCAAGCTCTAAACTGAAACCTTTCTGTCTTTGTCATGAGATGAGGTAGTGAACTCTAAGCTTAGGGCTGAAGTATACCCTGTTACATTGAAGACAAACTTGTTAGCTTCAAACTTCAACTTTTGAGCTGACTTTCTGCTGGAGGTGTAAGGTAGGTTGTATCGAGCTGATATTTCAATGATTTCGTGAGCTCCAAGCTTCGAGCTAAACTATCTTCGTTGATTATTGTGAATTGGGATGATTCAATAAGCATTAGATTTTAGGCTGAAATGTGCTTACCTTCATAGTGGGATGATTTGGTGAGCTTGAAGCCTTAAGCTGAACTATTCTCGCTAACAGCGAGATGACTCGGCTAAGTACAAGTCTTACAATGAAGTCTTTGAGCCTTAGACCCGATGAGTTTGTGGCCTTCAAACTTCCAGATGAGGACCTTAAGCCTTTGACTTAGTGACTGGGTGAGCCACAGGCTCTGAACAATTTCCAGCGCCCCCTAGATGACTTGAGAAGCTTGAACCTTGCGGCGAACCCAATCTCATTCAACGCTTTCGCTGCTGAGTATCAACCTTGCTGAGCTTCAGCTTCGAGCTAGGAGTATATTAACATAATAAGCCAATTTTATGAGCATTAGCAATTAAGCAGATTTATGCCCGTGTGTGTATACCGAGACTGTTTTCTGAACTTGAATCTAGGGCCTTTCCCCTTTCTCCCCAGAAGATTTGGCGGGCTTTAAGTATCAAGGTATACCCTTCTCGCCTTCGCTACGAATAATAACAGAGGCATTAGAGGTCTCAGCTCTATAAGAACAATCCAATTGCTTCTACTTTAAATGTACCCTGGACTTTGGCCCCATTTCAGGAATATTATGAGTGAGGGACTGTTGCCAACGTCTATTGTACATCAAGAACCGCAGAAAAGGAGTATGGAACGTTCCCGGAAATAAGGCTTAGACGATTAATGAAGCCACTCGGCATATGGCAAGAAACCTTATTCAGCTCTCACTTCTCAACATCACGTCACGCCACAACGAAACCGACTTCAGAAGACTTCGCAAGCATCGCATTTATTTTTGCATTCTGCAAATCATCATAATGCTCTATCCACAACCCCCGTTAACTTCCAGTTATCCGTCGATCCCCCACCCAAATTCTTATTTCTTATCAACACATTCCCATTCACCCCAAATGCAAACCAACCACTCTACTCGTCGCTCTCAACCGCCTCCTTAATCGCCGCCAACAGCGCCTTGGGGTTAGCACCCACGATCTCCTTGACCTTGTCCGCGTTCTTGAAGATCAGGAAGGTGGGCATCGCGCGGATGCCGAGCTCTTGCGCGACGTCCGGGACCTCGTCGACGTCGAGCTTGACGAAGTGGGCGCCGGTGAACTCTTCGGAGAACCTGTGGGTTGTCTATTAGCTTCTGCCTGCCTGCTGGCGAATCCCGATACTTGGTAGATGGGAGGAGGGAGATGAAGGTGGGGTGGGGGGAGAAGGGAGACTTACTTGACGACTTGAGGAGCAATCACCTTGCAAGGACCGCACCAGGTTGCGAAGGCATCGAGGACGACGACCTTGTTGTCCTTAAGAGCCGCCTCGAACTCTACTTTGCTGTTCATCACGTTAGTATCTCTCAATTGCTTGGCCGACGCGTCCGCAGCCTTGGACGCGCCGGAGTCGGGGAGGAACATACTTGGAAAGATTGTGGACACCCATTTTGATAGTTGATTGCTTGAATCCGCGTGTGAAGTTGTGGTAGATGGAAGGAGATGTAGTCTTGGTGGTTGTTCGGAGAAGTGTCGTTGACGATCTGAAGAGGAGTGACATCAACTGTCTGGCGCGGTGCTCGGCTGTTTAAATAGGTAGATGGATGGAGGGGTCTTGTGTGTGGCAGAAATATGTAGGTGGACGAGGCTGTGCTGTGGTGCGGTAGGAAGTGCTGGAAAGAAAGGTGCTGATTTCTAAGGCCCCTTCGATGACGCCTTCGCTTCGCTTTGAGCCACTCAGGAGGCATTAATAAGCAGCCCGGCATGTGTCAAATTCTTTGATTCCAAAGGCTCTCCTTGGTCTATTGAATTTTCCTTTCCAAATAGAACATATTCCATGCTTTCAACAGCACTGCTTACACATATACCAGGTTTCAATTCCTTCAATTCCTTCAATTTCTATTCATCGTTCATGCATCTCTCGGAGGAGTCTCGTCAAGCATCTGTACCTGGCCAGGGTCTGGAACACCTGCTTACACACCCCTGCTCCCCTGAGAGAATGCCTCATTGCCAGTTCAGTAATCAGGTTACAATTTAACCCCTCTCACGTGATGGTGGAGAATTTGCATTTTGTTGCAAGATAGTGAGAGAGAGAGAGTGTGTGTGAGACAGATCCAGAGGACTGATTCCGGCGAAAAACCGGCATTATGCGGGGAGGAAATCTCTGTCTTATATTTGCTTTTGGAGGGGTTGATCGACCGATAGGCGGGGGAGCTCCTTATCGTCGAATCAGAGAGGATCTCTCAAGAGCCTGCCGCTCCACTAATAAGAGCTGTCGTCTGTCAAGCTCTTGCTGTATATATTGAAAATGAAGAGACATTATGTATTTGGGCAAGCTAGCTGGACACAACGGAAACAGAATAGAGTTCAGAAATCTTCGATTATTGTTCTCAGAGCATATTGATAGAACATACAGGCTATTTATCTCACGACTCTCCCAGAGTCAAATCCACTCCTATCAGAGCCTGCTCTGCCCTCCCCAATCGCCCATTGCTGGTGCTGTTATTCCACAATGAGTTCTCGCTAAAACGTTACAGAGTTCCTTCCTCCAGATCCCGATCCAAGGGAAGCAAAAAAGGGAGTGACGCCGTCGTTTTTCTCCCCGACCCAGATTTTCCGCAAATGCCCCAACCCCCAAGATTAAACCGCTAAAAACTCAAACAGCAGAAGTCTATGTGCTAAGTGGGGAATCAATTCGTCGATGAATATTAATGAAATCATGAAAGCTTGAAATGGCAATCCATGAGCGCGAAAAGGTGTGGTGATGCCGAGGATGCTGAAGCGTAGAACTGGCGGAGTCCAGCGAGATATCGAGACACAATTTGACAGAAGACAAAGCGGTTTGTTGTAAGGAAATGGTTGGAGCGAATGACTTGACTCGGGCCTAAGGAGATGGTCAAAGGAGTGTGGTGGTCGATATCGATATCGAATACAGTTGAAGGAGATGTCCTGAAGAGGGTCGGTGCCAATATCGGCGTGGATAGGTAAGGAAATAGATAAAAAGAGTGTCGTGCTTGTCTTCGTCGTATTATGCTGTCAGGTCGTTCGGTTCCACTAGCCCACCTTCACCAACCAGTATCAGCCAGAGCTCAATCTCTTCGCTTCTCCTGAAGCTCTTGGTTTCAAGTCTAGCAATCTCGCGCTTCCAGCACTGATATGCCTTGCGTGCTTTCTGCCAAGATCAATGCTGGTGGCTCTCTGCAGACCTGGTCCGCCATCATCCTCAAAGCCCTTAGAAGTGAGCTCAGTGGGAGTATCACCCATGCTCGAATCATCGTCGAATTCGTTGAGAAGTCCTTCCCGAGATTTGGCACGAGGCTCACGATGGACTACCGTTGCATGTCTGCCAACAGCACCCCATTTTGTCTTTTCGGAAACTGGGCTGCCCATACTCCCACCATCTTCTTCATCACTAGACGGCATCGGGTTCCCAGTAGATTGCCTGTTAATCCTGTACTGTTCTTCCGGTCCAGGAGTCAGACGGCTGAAGTACTCGTCTTCTGCAATGCCGAGTTCCTCGGCTGATTCGCCAAATTCTTTGTACCGTCGATGTAAAGAGCTTGCGCTGTCACGGAGAGGATAATGGGCCAGGGGAGTAGAGCCTCGCTTAGAAGCTGGCTTTCGTCCAGAGAGCCATGAACCCTCGGAATCGATTGAAGCTAGTGATTGTGACAAGCCAGTGGGCTCTGGTGAAGGAGCATCCATGGTGCGGTGTCCGCTCGTAGGGGTTTCGTCCCGCAAATTGATTGCATTAATCGATCTATAGCCACTAGTAGGTGTATCGTAACGAACCCGTGGGTCCTCTGCTGAGGCTCGATTACCAGTCTTAGGGAAGTCCGTCCGGATTGGTGGTACCACATCAGCTTCTGGGGACTGTACTCTCGATGCTGGTGGCGATATTGGTAGCTCAGGGAGATCTTCTCTGAACTTTGACATTGTCCGTTTTGGTATGTTGGATTTGATTGGAGTGTATGCCATTTGAGGAGCCTGTCCGCTCTGCATCGAGTCTCGTGATGTGTTGGAGAAGGATTGCGGTGGGGAACCTCGCTTGTTCTTTGCTCGGAGCTTGAAAAATGATGCCCATGATGAGTGGGCTTTGGTTGGAGTTTCCAGAGGCTTGAGAGCAAGTTCAGGCTTCATAATAGGTTCGGATTTAGCGATAGGCTCAGGACTGGAAGCGGGTTCTGGTTGTGCTACAGAAGGCTCGGGTTTGCTGAGTTCCATCATCTGAGATATACTCGATGCTCCTCGAGTATGACCCCTAGGTGATGAAGGCGGGGAAATGTTGGCTTTGGCCACAGTGCCGACCTTGGCTGTCTCAATGACGGGGTCTGAATGCTCGGATCCAGGCGTCATATTTTCAGTTGCCAAACTGGGACTTCGGTTGGAGTCTCCGAGTGGATTTTGGGCACTTGCAGTTGAATCCTCTTGATACGCATCCGCAGGACGCTTTCCTTTGCCTCGCCCAGTCTCTGATCCGGTCGAGCCCTTTCTCTTACTCGAAGTGACCACTGCAGATGTACCGATTCCGAGGCCAACAATCTCTCTGCCCAAAACCCCGCGCTCCATATTCGCAGGTGGAGGCGTCCCGTCGCGAGCAGCAGCAGCTTCATCGGCATTCTGCTTCTCTTGACGTCTGGCAAGTCTCTTCTCGATCTTTATCTTGTCCGCAATTTTCTTCTTCTCCCTCCGCTTCTGATCCCTCTCCATAAGCTCGCGCAATTCCCTGGCGTCCAGATCGTCAGCAAGATCGTCGATTCTCTTGCTGGCCTTCAGAGTCTCTTCGGGGATAGCTACGCGATCCAATGCCCTCCTTTTCCGTGATTCAGATCTATCAGATCCAAGCCCACTTAGTCCCGGAGTATACCTGGGATTTTCAGAGTATCGTAGTGTAGGTCGAGGTGCTAACACGGCGAGAGCATTCAATTTGTACGACGTACGGCGTTCAGACCCCGAAGAAAGGGAAGAATGTATCGACTCGGCAAGAGGGAGGGAAATATCTGAAGACGGGTTCTCCATATCTCGATTTAAGCCATCATGCATCTTCCTGCTTTCCCTTCTCAAAGGTCTACCAGAAGAATTCGGCTCCGCAGCAGGCCGTAGAGGCACGAACGCTGCCATGGCTTTGATCTCTGCCTCTCTATCATGTTGCTCTTTTCGTTTCTTGCTGGATTTTCGATATGCCAGTTCCTGGGCGCTCCTCTTATGTAATGTGGGCATCCTCTGCCATTCATGTGTGTCTTCGGGCGGCTGTGTGCTTGCTCTTTGCGGTTTCGTGCCAGCAGTGGCAGCATCTGGTGTCTCGGTATTCGATAGAGTGCCTTTGCCTTTGAGTTGTGCCGGTATGGGGGGAACGGGTGGTCTGTCAGCGTCGCGGGGTACTGCGATGCTATCTTTTCGACCGGGCGAGAAGCTGTACGTACGACGCTGTTCTGGATCTCGCTGTAACTTTTTCGATTCTCTAGAAGATTTTCGTTTTGTGTCCCGGCGACTCCTTCTCCTTTCAGGACCCGCTGAAGCTAATTCCGTGCCATTATGCCTCGCAGGGTCCCGCGATGCCCCAGCTTCATGCATGTCTGATTTGGTATTCTCCGCCCCACCCGTTGATTTTCTTCGATTGCTTCTCCTTCGAAAGGGCCACATGCCCATGGTTCCATTCGTGTTGTCGAAAGTCCAATGATTGTGCCGCCCTGCGGCCGGGCCTGTTCAGTCCAACAGCTCGTGTTGTGCCCAATGGTGCTAACTCGCGGCGTCGTCGGAGCTGGCCATCAAAGCTGTGAACTCTCGCACAGGGATAAGATATGAAATCTGTCTGTCAAGCACGATTACGAGGTTGTCCTTGTCGCAAAACTTAGTACGGGAGCGCGTAGGAATGCCGTGGTAAAGAAGTGGGCTGCGTTTGCGCTCGCATGGCCAGTGCGGTGGCAATCGAGGGATATGGTCAAGATGTGTGATGCGATGGAGGATAACGATTGACAAAGAACAGCTGTTCTCGAGGTCCTCCAATGCAAGGGGTGTTATCTGCTGGTTGCGATGTGGCGAGGGTGATGTTGAAAGAGAGGAGAAGGCAATGGGTCAATCCTCTGCGAGAGTTGCGGTAGCCGAAAACGGGCAGGCACATCCAGCAAGGGACCAAGAGCCAGAGCAGCCAGGCCAGACAGACACACAGTCCAATGACGGGGGCTGAGGAGGCACGAATCTCTGGATTAAGGTACTGTAGCACGTACGGGGGCAGTTGGACGCCTTTGACGTGCTAAGGCTTGATAGCCTGCTTATTAGGCTCTACTGCGTCTGCATGCACTATGGCAACTACAAGTAAGTAAGTATACGAGTAGTAGGCCGATCCTGGTCACGAACTGAATCATGGGCTTGTTGGGCTTGGGCTTGCTGCTTGCTTCTTGCTTCTTGGCCCTGAGCCAGCCTGCCCTGCCCTGCCCCGGCCGTCCTTATCCTGCCGCAGCCTCCAATGCTTCCAAGCTGCTCGCACCCTTGTCGCAACGCCAGGACGATGGGGAGCGGTTGAGACCGCAAGAGTCGCGTGCGGCTTGAGTGGCCAGCAGCACCTCCACCTCTCATCTTTGCTCCTCATGCAGTGCTCTGCTGCATGCGCGGAACAACGTGATATACCCACATAAGGAGAGCGCTGTGGAACAACGCTTCTTCCGAATTGTAGTCTGACACGTAGGAGAGTTACTGGAAAAGGAGGCACCCAAGCACAGAGCGTCACCATGGCCCACGAACCCTTCCGAAAGCCCTCGCCTTTTTCGTCCGGTGTACGAGCAGACACGAGGACGCTATAATCTAGGGGAAACCCTCCCAGCAGCCGGGCTCCGGAAGGTTACAATGCGCAAGATTAGGGTACGAGAGCAAATGTCGTTGACTGCCACTCCCGCCCTCTGCATCGCTGGGTGTGATCGAGGAGACCAGAGCTCTCAAGTCTCGAGACGCTCTGCCGGCGATTGCACGTCATGAATGAAGCCGCCGACGATCTTGCTCTCCAACGGGCCAGCAGCTCCGCGCCAGCCACAATCTCGAATGCTGCCGCGCTGGCGGGCGTGGGCCGGTGGGCGTGGCTTGCCCAGGACGCAGATGACCCCTCCATCCGCTCAGGGTTTAGGAAGAAGCAAACCGCTTAGACTCGCGGCATGATGTCGGCAAGCCGTTGTTAATCCCTATCAATCGCTATCGCCAGTAACAAAGGCAACGTAAGCCATGTGGTGAGCAGAGCAGGCTCTCGAAACAAAAAGGTGGGCCAATCGTCGCCGGGTGTGGCGCTCTTTCTTCACTTTGTCAATCACGGCGGCGGGCGAGGGTGATGCGGTTGAAGAGCAGGAACTCTGGAGATGAAAGCAAGTTTCTGGGTGGCTGTGTCGATGTCGATGCCGATCGGGCCTAATTTTGTGCTTCAGGCCCAGGGCGAGGGGCAATTTCGTCACTAAATCGCCGAAAGCTGCTCAGACAAGCAGATCCGAAAGATCTAGAACAGATCCTCTAAATCAGTAGGTCCCATGCTCCTGTTAGAGGCTTGGCATGCAATACGGGTATTGTGTTTCAACTCCTGGTCGCAATCCGCCAATTGGGCCATGGATATGTTTCGAGAGCGGAAATACCCCGAAGCTCATGAGACATGCCGAGCATGCCTCTTCGATACCCGATCTTTCTTTGCTTCCTTCTTTTCCTTCTACGAGCTCGTGTCGAATCACTGCGTGGTGGGCGGTCACCCCAAGCCCTCCCGGAAATGGGGTCTTGGGTCGCAAAGCCGTTGACGGGCCCTGATAGGCGCTGGAGATCGCTCAAGCGAGATGCAGGGGCTTCATGCAACTTCCATCGCTGCGGTGCAGACCGATTTCATACCTTCCAGACTTCTTCTGCTCATCTCATCCTACGATGCGCTCACTTCCGGAAGGGAAATTCTTGAACCCGCACTTGTCTTGGCGTCTGCAGCTGACTGTCTGAGCGCCGATCTTTCCGGGGAAGGTTTTGATATGATCTGGGTCCCAGCTGAAGCATCCTCGCGAAAACTTCGACATCGAGTGGTTGTCGGCAGCTTCTCCGCAAATTGAAAATCTCCGTGGATCTCGCATCTACAGGAAGAGCATCAACCATTGGAAATAGGGCTAATCGTGCAATCTTGTTGAAAGGCTCTTATTTTCTGAATGATCACTTTTTGTGAGCTTGTGGCTTGTGGCTCGGATCTCCAAGCGTTTTTTGATTACATGTACCAGCAGCTCTCTCCGACGAACCTTCTTTCAAACCCTAAAGGCTTTGTGTCAGACTCCTGATCATTATGAAATTCTAAAGTGCCGAGTACTAGCGTACCACAGAACTGTTGACATTGCAAATGCGAGATGCAGATGCAGTCATGGGACTTGTGGTGCTTCTCTGCATCTGAATGATTGGATCTCAGCATATATCATGATGAAACTTTGTTTCCTTTCCCCAGATTTGAGACGAGCTTACGTGTCCAATCAAAGCGCAAACATGAAGGCATATTAGAGAACGAATCTCCAACTTCAATTTCCGGCTCTGAAGCGCGCTTGACTTCTCAAGATGCACTGCAAGGCGGCTGTTGCTACATTTGAATCCGCAGGCAATGGCTCGGACGTATGTCTCTGTTAGTTCATCTCTTGAGACAAGCACACCCTGAAGCAGGGTCTGGATCTGCTGGCCGATACTCTGTGGAGCCAGCACTGTTTACTTGCAGAGGCCTTGGCTACTCTACTTTTTTGAAAGCAAAAATAGAAGGCATATCTCAGTCTCTGCATTCAAGTGGTGTGTCACTTGCCGCTCGACAACAGTGGCACAGAATTTCAAAGATCTCTTTGGCTGAGGGGAGCAAAGTTGCGACACGCTTCGTGTCGAGAATGATCTCGAATGTCAAGTTGTTCGCATGGAAGGAGACAAGAGCTCAAATCATGTGTCCTTCTCTCACAGCTGTTTCGCAACTTTGCACACACCACCAGAATCACTCCAGATGGATGTAAGCAGCCCTTAGGCTGCAAAGGTGGAGATGGTCGAACCGTGGAGGTTTCTTGGGAGATGCAAGTGACATAAGGATGCTATCTCAGGCTCGCTTCACTAAATTTGACAAGTTCTTTTTTTTTCATGTTCAAATGTTTATTTTCCTAGCCAAGCTGTTTGGAATGGTACTAGAATGTTCTACATCACCAAGTGAATATCAAATGATATCATGCTCCTTGAAAGCCATGTATCACGTGGCCAAAGATAGCTTTTGGTCGCGTCCCGTCTTACACCGTCCAACCCTCGTTTTCTGATTTGAAGGAGGTTCCAAGCCTATTCTCGAACATCGAGTTATAGTACTAGATTTATTACCTTTTTATATTTCATCATGTGAAATCCGGTTACTCTTCCCATCGGGAGCTACTGCCTCGCTTACCGGCTAGGCCAACGAAGCGATTTCGATGCTCGTCACGACGGCAGCCGTCTCTCGATTCTGGGCTGTTGTTATGACCCCCCACAGGCCAAAAAGCATGCCAAAGTAGCAGTCAGGAGACTTCCACGATGTGCAAGTGGGAGTCTAGGATGAAGGTGACCCAGAAGAGCCATGGATCGATGGCTGCCCCTCCCTCCTCTATGGTTTACATCTGAGACCAAATGATTAATACTGAGCAAGTTTACCTCTAAAACACTGCGATATATCCCCCACCTGCAAAGCAGAGGACTTGATTCAGAAACGTACGGACTTCTGGGAATGGATTAGGTTCATAATAGGCTCTGCTCCACTGAACCGATTGTGTCCCCTGTTCCCTTCCCTCGAGTTTTTTGCAATATGGGCCCAAGACTTTCTCTTTGATGCCAACTTGATCTTCTCGCAGTGCAGAGAGGCAACAAGAGTGACTCCTTTGATTGCTTATCAATATAGTAGTATCTGGTCACGTGTTAACGCGATATCGCTTTCGTGATGACCGTGTTCTCAAACATCATCGCGCTGATAGCTTGAGAGACTTATCATCCAAAGGTCTGCTCTTCTCGTACCACTCTTATCATTTCAATATGAGCAGCCCACAAGATATCCTCCTAGCACGCGGTTATTGCTACCTCGTTCAACGGATTGACTGCGACGAGCGAGATTACAGTGACTACTCAGATCGCAGGAATCACGACCATCTGTCAATTCTTGGCTGCTACAGCACACTCGAGGAAGCCAATCAACGTGCTAAAGCAGAAGCCAGAAGATTCTAACTTAACATGGGTCGTCGAAGTAGAAGGGAACTGGACGAAAATGACTGCCCCGGAGATATGGAGCCACGGTGTTGCTGAGAAATGGGGATGTTGAGAGAGTGGAGTTTACTGTTGAAAAGATGAAATGTTAGATTACATTTATAAACGATGGTGATGATTACGGTGATGAGTCTGACGAGTACTCCGATGACGATAATTATGATGAGGATGAGGATGAAGAGGTGTATTGACTAGATGACAATCTTGTGCAGCTACTTGTAGCTCTAGTTCCCCTAGCACCTGCTCAAGCTCCAGCAAACATATCTTTTGCGCAAGTCACGCAGCCAGTCCAGCAAGCACCACAACGACGCAACACCATCGCACACGTACCCACAAATGCATCCTATCCCCTTGTGCAGATCCCCAAAGTCCCTCAATCACTCACCAGCTACACCCTCACCCTCGCAGACTCACAATCCCCACTCAGCAAAGCAACACTAACCTACATCATCTACCAGCACGGCGGCCAGGCTATCTCTCTCAACTCGGCTTCCCACCATATTGATCGACTGTCCCACAGCATCGACTTCGTGATCAACGGAAACGAATTGAACACCGCCGAGTTGCAACTTATAGAGCAATACGGTCTGGAAACTATACGCCAAGATGCGTTCCTTGCATATCTGCCAGAAAGTCTGATGAGGGAGCCCATGCTTGCTGCTTACTCGGAAGGGAGGTCAGTGGAGAGGGCGAGAGACGCTGTGATAGCGTTGGCGAGCGCTCCAAATACTGCGCGTGACGCAAGGAGAAGTGCTACGACTTCTGCTCGAGCAGGCGATGAGGCATCACCTGCTGATCGTGCACCTGCACAAATCCGAGGAGAGGATTTATCACTCTCTTTGTCTCGAACAGAACCTTCGAGATCTGCTGCTAGGCAGCTTCTAGTGGCAGGTAGTTTGATCGCCGGTTCTGTTAGAACTATTTCTGAAGTCGAAGCTGCGGAAAATGAGAGATTAGGGCTGTTAGGAGACGGAGATTGAATGATATGTAATGGCAAACATAATACCTGCTAAATCGGCCGATTGCCAGATTGAGCAAGTGTATCCATGTTTGATCCATTATTATATCGGATCGCTATGATTAGGGAACAGTGTCCTCCTATCCATTCTCGTCGAGTTCAACTCCTTGCTGTAATATACTCTGATCTCAATGGACCAATCAGTACTTGAAATTGAGCCAGGTCCACATAAACATCTATTTCGATCTAATTTCCCCTTGATTCCTTCCGAGTCCTTGATCACAGCTCGCTCAATAGGTAGATTGTTGGAATATGGGTCGCAGTCCGAACGACTTTCGCATTCTGGGAGTGAGTTTGCTAGCACGATTATATAATATAATATATGTAAAGTGATTTTAAACTGTCCAATAAAGTCGTGAGAAAGGCTTGAACATGGAATGATGAGAAGGGATTCTCAAAATAGTGGAGGGGTTTTCTTGTGTGGTCGGTCACGTGAATTTACAGCCCCTGAACCCCTTTATCAGTTTGTTTACTTCACCAGCATACCATAAATCATGTCATAATACATTATCATTACAAAAATTATCTCATAAAATTGAATATCGAGTGCCTCTGACAAGGCCAGCTTTCAGATTCGACCAACTTGCTTCTTCCAACTTGGTCGTCATCTCTTCGTGCTCCAAAGAAATCGCGCAAAAGGTGTGAAAGGAAAAGGAAAAGTGACGAGTGGTGTGCAGGACAACATAAACAGAACTCAACAAAATCCAGCCAATAATTGCAACATATCCGCCCATCATGCTCACTCACTTGACGGAAATGACCAATCTTCCTCCACGCCTCTTGTCAGAGGCTTTCGAGCTGCTGCCTAGATCTCTTTTCCCTGCCAATCGCTGCGAGTAGCGCTTCACCATCTCGTCGACATCTTCAGCGCCTTCCTCTTCTTCAATAGAGTCGTTAATGCTCGTATCGTCGGACAGAGGCTGCACTTTCTTGAGGACGTTTCTCTTTGTAACGGCCACTTTCTTGACGTAGACCTTTGGTTGCTTCGGCGCTGGCGTCGTTGGTGCTTTTCCCACTTGCTGCCACTCATCCCCATCTTCAACAACTTTTGCAGGAGTATGTATGACATTTTCCAGAATGACCACTTCAGCCGCTTTTGCATCTGCTTCTTCGGGCTCGTCCTCTTCTTCCGGGAAGAACTCCATCCTCGGAGCGCCCTTCTTCTGACCCGTCGCCCAATCCAAATCTTGTCGTATTTGCTGGATTGCATGGTACGCTGTCTTTCCAGCCCACCGCCAGAAACCCTCCTCCCTCATGGCAGTCTCTGCATCCTCCCGCTCGATGATCTCAATATCTTCTTTGACCGCTGCAACCAATTTTGCGACGAGTTCCTTACGATTCTTCGAGTTTTTGGGGGGATACTCCACTTCAACGCCGAGCCGGAAGAAGATCTTGGGGTCCATGCCATCAAAAGCATCGATTTTGGGAGAAGCTAAGGGTGAGAACTTGCGAGAGCCCCCTCCGTAGCTTGCGTGGTTGATGGAGCTCGTGAACTTCTTGACCATCTTCCTTTGCCTCGGTGTCATGTCAAACGGAGACTTGACGCTGAGATCATTGAACTGCTCAGCCACGTTATCAAGGTCCAGAGCTATATCAGTATCATCGATAATAGCACCATTGTCTTCCGTTTCAGGCTGCTTATGATCGTAGACGTATGTGCCTTCCCAAGCCCCCTTGCTCTCGTGCACACTGAGATGGAGCGCTTCGCTGACGAAATCTAACTCTTCTTTCGGGAATGCTTCTATATTGCGCCGATCCTTGCTAGTAGAATTGTTGCTGGATTTTTTTACTCTTTTCCGTTCTCTCCTAGTCACCTTTGAAGAGTCCCCGCTGACGCTCTCCGAGCTCGTATCGGTAAAGGCGATGGCGCTCGATGTCAGAGTTGAACCTCGGCGGGGCTTGCTTCCACTGAAAGCATTGCCTGACGAGAGCATAGCCGTGGCTTGATCAATGGCAGATATCTCGCGTATGATTTTGAGGATCTCTTTGTGTCGGTTGTGGTGCATCTCGTCGGAGGAATTGCAACTATTAAATTGTGAGTCAGATATGGGAACAGGACTGCAGATGCGTACCCAAAGCATTCGTGCGATTTGCCTGGAGAAAAGAAAGCGTTAATACGGTTTCAATGATATCAATACATACAGGCAGAGCGTTTCTTACCAACGAAATGCAATTGCTGATGGAACCTGTAGCATGGCTCGACATGCTTTCCAATGCAGGACGTCTTGGCACGAGCATCTGGGGAGATGTTAATGGGAGCAATGAAGATCTTTGACTGGAGCTTGCGTACTGTGAAGGGGAGTCGCACAGATCCCGCAATGATGCTCTGCAATAAAGTCAGCTCGGTTTGTTTGAACACCGAAGTGGAGGTTACATACCAAGACCTGGAGAAACCTCCCATCTGAACAGGTTCTTGCCCTTATAGATGCGAGTATCTGGTGCAATCGTCGCCCAATTCATCTTGGAAAGATTGGACGGGAGGGTGTGTTGTGGTAGATGTTGATATCCTTCTATTTTGTTTGGTCGGGTCAGTAGACGAATCCGAAGTCTCCAGGCCTTGGGGAAGATTGATGAAGATCGATAGCAATTGTCTTCCCTCCAAGTCTTGATAGATCGAAGGTCCATTCCCAATGGTTTGAGTTGACTTAGGTAGCCAAATTTTAAGGTCAAAGAACGTGTAGTGGCGCGTGGGCGCTGGCGTTTCGCACCGCTCATGGGACAAGGAAGTCGGAGTTGGGGGGGAAGTTACTTACAGCTGCTTGAGGAAGGAGACAAGCTAACCAACAGCTTGTTGGAAGGGGCAAAGCAAGGTGTTAAACAGCAGGTATTGATCAATTGGCTGGTGGTTTGTGAAAAGCAGATAATTTTTGATGGTGCAAGATGAAGTTGGTCACAGAAGAGGCGAGATGTTATGAAATTTCCGAATGCGGTCGGGCCACGGCAAATTGACGGCACCGAGACTGCCGTGAAAAGAGACTGTCGATTTACAAGATTGATTCCGCTGCAACCATGGCAAGAGTGAATGCACCCATTCTCCAAAAGAGTCCTTTGGGAGGATTTTTGTGAAAGGGCCCAGTTGTGCGTAGTTTCGTTTGCATTGTGCTGACCGCTTTTCAGCACAACTCCCATCAACGGATAGTCACATTCAAACAAACGCTTCACCAGCATTCGCCACAGTTTCACAGTTCTGCAACTTTTGCCACGGGTACTTGAATCTCGATGCATTATTTTGTATGAAATGGTAAATGACAAAAGACCACCCGAACCGAAACCCACAAAAGTCCACCCAAATTATGATTAAGGGGCTTTCAGGCTATTAGAAGGCATTGAACGAAGTTTGGGCTGCCCCATTGAGATGAATGTGAAAGTGCCGAGCAAATATGGAAGTAGCTGACATGCTGAAGGTAGCATGAACGATCTACAAGTCGCGTACCAGTCGAGCCCCAGCCCAGACGTACGGGTAGTTGCGTTGGTACCAGTTGACACTAAATACGTAAGCGTGTATAAAAGCAGATATTTAAGAGGGTCTACTTACAAGGTCTTGCGTCCGGCAATACGAGGATGAGTTGCCCAAGAGCCACCAAGAACGATGTTATGCTTGCCATCGAAGAAGTCGGCTACGAACATTTAATAAATATTCGAATAAACGCAAGAAATCGATACGCACCAGTATAAGCTGGGTATAGCTTCATAGGCTCAAAGCCCTCGTGCTTGGTAAGTGTGGAGCTCGTCCATTCCCAAACACCTCCCATGCCAGCCTGGCCAGTAAGCTTATCGCCATTCGCCGTAACAGGGACAGGATGCCAGTGTTTGAATCCTACATTGGCACCTGCTAAATTGGTAAAGAGCTCGTTCGAGGTCTCACCGTGTTTCCAAGCTGCTGATGGCGGGCTTTCTTCGACACCATCATTGACCAAGTGCCTAGTTCTGTGTTAGCTAAGTAGCACTTATCGAGAACTGTAGAAAGCCTACGCATTAACTGCAGGCACGGTGCTTCCCAACTGCCGCTCCGCCTCTTTGGCCTTCAAACCATCCGCAAAGCTATAAATGCTCCGAGCTTCCTCGAAGGTTGGGATTCTTCCGCCCATCCAGCTTGCACATCCTGCCAGCTCATCAAATGCAGCAAAAACAGGCCAATCTAGTGCGTACTTAAGCGGTATCAAACCATAAACAGTACGCATTGCTTTGCCTTCCAGAAACGCCTTCGTTAGAGGGGCGAGACCATTTGAGTGGCCATTTTCATACCCGTTCGCATATCCGTTTGTATAGCCATTCGTATGTCCGTTATAACAGCCATTCGTTAGGTTGCCATTACCATGAACATTGGCCCACGAAGCTGGAATCTTGGAGCTGTGGGTCTGCTCAAGATAGCGAGCATACTGTTGCTTGGTTAGTCGAAGAATGGGGATGAGGTGGAAATTATATACTTCTTCATTCGTGATCGGGCGCGCTTTGGCTTCAAATGATGGAACCGTAATGTTCCTAGGAGGTTTCTCATTGTCCCTGTTAATCATCAGATATCAGAAATTGACATGGGGAAGCACTGAAGCTAGACTTACCACCCAAAGTGATGATCGGGGCCGGAGTTATCTTCTGGGTCATCGAGACCGACTGTGATTCTTTGCTCGGGAATCTTGAACCATTCATTTGGTACCCTGGCAGATTTGGCACGCTCTGCATCCCCCTCGAAATCCGGAGTAAATTTGGTGGGTGGTAAGGTCTTGTCACTTTGCAAGAGCATGTAGAGAAGGGTCTCTAAGTGCATAATCTCATGCTCGAAGCCGATCCAAAGGGCCCGTCCAATATCGCGCGGAATGTCTTGGCCATTGGTCAGCTTCTGGATCTTGGCTCTGACTTTGTCCTGGTACGCCAGAATCTCTGGTAGCGGAGGCCACTCGTCAGGAATCTCTGAGTGAGCATGGCAATGCTCGGGGTTGTCGACATCTGGATCAATACCCCTTTCGAATATTTGAGGGTAGTAAGAGGGCTCGCAAGGAGGCAGCGTTGTGGTCTTAGTAAGCTGAATATCCATGAACGTTGGGATGTGACCCAAGTAGAAGATACACGCGTTCCGAAGCTTGATTGGCTTCTCCAGCAACTCTTCGTCGGGAATCATGCCTCTCGTGACGGTGTCCCATGTCTCCCACAGGCCCCTCCAATCATCCAAGGTGGGAACCGGGGTGGTTGCGTACACAGCAGGGTCGGAATCGAAAGCCATGATTTTTTGTTTTGTCAACAAGTGGACACCTATGGATTGTAGAGGTGGTTAGCAAACTTGCCGTCCCGCGTGTCACATCGGGAGAGACCCTGCATAATAGATCAGAAAGGGGAATGAACTTGGTGATCCTCAGCCTTGTTCCTCTTCTATAGCTTGAGGAACATCACCCTGGTCCGTGCGTCACACCTCACACAACCCATCTTCCCGGGACCCCCACACGGTCGGGAATAGAGAAAGGTCATGCGATCAAGATCCTAGCCAATTCGGACTCACCCGGGAATCAGAGCCTCAGCCCAGCGGTCCCCTTCGAATCGATTCACGGTAGTTGTGAAAAAGCAAAATGGAAGATCTGCACTACTTACTATAAGCGTCCGATGAGGCTGACCAACGACCAACCTCACTCAAACCTGAATCTTTCCAGAGTTGTGCAGCATCTTCAGCCGAGAACTTCAAACTTTGCTCGACCTGGACTCGTTCGCCAGCTTTGAAGTGGATGTCCTGATAGCGGATATCTCGGAGTGGGGAATAGAAGGCTTGATGGCGTCCGCCCTCGCTGTCATATACGTATTCACCAATCACCTTCCAATCATCAAGGTCAAACACTTGCTCACCGAGGATCGAGTTGGCGTGAAGCAAACCATTCAAGACGAATCTGTTCAGAAAGTCAGCCAGAGGAAATTGTCAGCGTGGAAGGTCGTACTTGTGAGTGATTCCCACCGAGTCTGCGTTGAAGGGAACGTCAGTATTTAATGGAAAAGGTACATATATTTATAGGACGAACCGTTGTAGGCATGGCTGGGGCGTTTGTCAGTAGATTTGACCCTAATAAGATTTGGAGACTCACTAGACTTTGGCTGGATCATTGGTTGCATCCAATCCAACGAGCATGGAATCCCCCGACTGCAAAGCATCTGCAAAGCCACGCAAAAACTGACCTGCTTCGTAGCGGTTAAAATTACCTAGACATCGTCAGTTCGCGCTCGAGTCATTTTAGAAAACTTGACAACCACCTATGCTTGATCCAAGAGACATAACGCATTTGGGACGACTCCTGTTTTGAGACAATTTCAACCAGTCGAGCCCATCCTCGTAGGTTCCAAGCAGTCCATGACATCGAACATGCTTAAACTTTGGAACTTGTTCCAACGTCCTCTTCAGCTCCTTCGAAGACAAATCCAAGGCATAATAATCAACGTCCTTGCGAGCAGCCTCTAGCGCGTGAAGCAATATACTCACCTTTCGTAAATTACTGCTCTTGTGTTAGTTGAAGTATCACTAGGAAATGTCCCACGGATAGTCACCGACCCACTACCGAGCTCGACTACCATCGAGCCAGACGGAATGGCTTCTGCAATACTGTCAGACGAAGTTTGAAGAACATTGATTTCCGCATTTGTGAGGTAATATTCTTCTAAGTACGTAATCTGCTTCCTGGTTAATCCCAGATCCGTTTCGCTCCACATCCGAAGCAGACTCACCTCCTCAAATAATTGCAAACCGCGCTCATCGTAAAGAAGAAGAGTAGGCAGCTTCTTTGGGCCAGCTTCGGGCCGCAAAGACGTCAAAATATCAGCTTTCAAATTGAATTCAACAGTGTCGTGGCGAATATCGATGATATCACTTTTGGAGATGTTGGCGGGATTTTTCAAACCCTCCAACTTGCTTCTGTAAACCATTTTTGCCTCCGTACGGCCAGCAGCGCCGTTGATAACACTGGGGATCGTCATGATGAGGAGCAGAGTTGAGACCGAAACTTTTCCGGCTAGTGGGGAGAATGAGAAACGTTGAAAGGCGTAGATATTAATTTATCAAGAGTTGAAAAGTAGTGAGGAGAAGTACTTAATATAGTGCCCGTTGCATGAGAGAAGTTGGCAAAAGCCGAAAGGGATTCCCAGCCATGCAGAATGCCCCATTCTGAACCTGTATTATTCAGGCTAGGCTGAGGAATCACCAGGAACGCCTCCAGAAACATCTCTCTGCGGGCCAAAGTAGCACCCGTAGTACCTGACTTAGAAAATGGATTAGAGAATCGCCCCGCAGTCAGCAATGGCGTCCGAACGAGCAAAATAGAGAGCCCCCCCACGCCTAGTTGGTCCGGCGTGACCTCATCATTAATAACTCACTGCCTACCCCGCCGAATCGCAAGACATATCGGAAGGCGGGAGTGATTATATATGACGTTCCTCGGAGACTCGGGTGAGAATAGCCTAGCGATATGGTTGGTGTTGGAGCTTTGTTGTCGACTTTGACTTTGACGGTGTCGCCTAAAAAAACATCGACGTTTGGAATCAGGTTGGACACGGAACCTTAGCTCGTGCTGGCAGTTGGCCCTCAGGCGTCCACCAGACTACAGGTCTGTTTTCTGTCAGGTACACAAAAGGCGCTGTGGTCCCAGAGTGTGAATCGTATCTGGTTCCGAGGGAAGGTGCAGCTTACGTTGCAGTAGGGCGGGGGTCAAAATGACTAAAACCGTCCTGCTACAGTGCGCGCAGCGAAGGAGGGGTCAAGTTGGCTGCAAGTACGAAGTACCAAGAGGCGTTTTCTTGAGGTGGCTGCAGCATGACCACTGGTTTGTTCCCAGCCCTGCATCGGAGCGGGGCTTCACTGTGGGGAGAATTGGTGGCGTGCTGGTGGTCTGTTGGAAATACATCCTCTCGTAGGTGACAAATATCATCAGGTCACAACCTGTCTAGTCGACTTCGGTGAGGGGCAAAGTACCGTAGCGGCACCCCCGAGGACCTCTGTCACATGCGTCCTTGAAGGATCCCTCATGATTCCTAAGAGGAGCCCTTCAAAACCAAAAGTACAGCAGAGTATACGCGAGTCAGTGTACGAGTTGCCAGATGCAGACAAGACAGTGGGAAAAGTTGCTAGAAGTGGAAAGAGCAGGTGCAGAGGCGAGTAGGGAGAAGAATAGAGCCAGACAGTGCAGTTGTTGAGTAAGAGCTTTCCACTCGCGCATTAGCGGCGCCGGCACGACTTTGCCTTGACTTCAACCAAGACAATAGATAAATGAGAATGTAACATCAATATTCTGAGAAGCCAATTGCAGAGACAACCACTTCCAAACTGGACACGATACCGCTCAAGAAGCACCTGTTTCTAGAAATGACTACTTGACTCGAGCATGGCCTGCAATGAAAGAAACTTCTAAGAGTCAGGAGACAGAGCAAAGACTGATCGATAATTCCGTACTCAAAGTTTTTGGTATAGCTCATATATCTAAGTCAACGCACATTGCATGTAATTGACGACTTTAAGCCACTCACTGAGGTGCAGTGTCTCAGTTAAGATCACCTGATCTATGTGCTGAAAAGTAACTGGAGCGAGACCACAACAAATAACTTCAAGAGGAAAGAATGGCAAGAAGAAAGTATTCAACTTCGACTTCCAAGAAAAGAAACCTTTTGTCCATTGAAACTTGCAAGGGGGTTGACGTGCTCATGGAGCCACGTGATGTTGCAGCTAAAGCTCGGAAAAACACCCGGGCCGACTTGTTTACATGGCAACCGCTTCAAGGACGACAACATCGCAAACGCAATTCCTTGGACTTAGTTTTACAATCACTTTTCAAAAACAAACCATTCACCTCCAACCATGTCGTACAATCCAAGGATGTCTATCGTGCCGCAGCAGCAAAATCGGGGAAAGAAGAAGGAGGAGGATTCTGATGCATTTATGCGCCTAGTGCGAAATTCCCCTCCAGTTAGTCCTGCGCCAGAACTGATTCAAGCAGCCCGACAAGGAAATTGTAGGATGCATAAGTGATATCGGAGTTCCGTTTACCGTCGCAGATCTACAAAAACCCAATCCGCTTCAGATTCAAATGATCTTCGAATGGTTCGCGGAACTGCTCATGAACGCGACACGCGAAACTGTTGATCCGGCGATGCGCGCTGCAGCAGAGGACGTTTGCGGCGAATATATGGACATCATTCCTTCAGAAACGCGAAATCTCATGGGTTTCTATGTCAGCCTGCGCAAACTGTTGATTGAGTGTGGAATTACGGACTTTTCTTTCCAAGACCTGTACAAGCCAACACACGATCGCCTGGTCAAGATCTTCTCCTACATCATTAACTTTGTGCGGTTCCGGGAAAGCCAAACAGCTGTTATCGACGAACACTTCAACAAGGCAGAGACGACGAAGGTCAGGATCGAGACATTATACATGGAGAACCAAGAGATGGAGGTCCGTTTGGAGGAAATGAAACGAAACCGAAAGGCAATGGAAGCACATATCGCGGAGAAGGTTAAGCGTAACGAGGATCTCAAGAAACGATTGCTGGAGCTACGCCAAAGCCAAGAGAAAGTCACTCGCCGATTCGAAAATGTGAAGGCAAAGAAGGGCGAGATGACCGCGGTTCTGGAAGACAAAACAGCCATGACCATTTCGCTGAGACAAGAGAGTTCGAAACTGCGGCCTTATGTTCTACAATCGCCAGCTGCTCTTCAAGCTTCTCTGACCGAGCTCAGCAACGCTTTGAACGCTGACAAAGCACATATTGACGCGCTGGATCGACGAGCTCGTGGCCTGCAAACTTCGACTGATACATTTTCAGTTGTCTCATCTGATGTTGCATCATGTATAAAGCTTCTAGACGAGATTTCAGCGGAGTTGGCAAAGGAAGAAGAGGAAAACATCCGAATTGCAAAACAACGAGATGCGTTGGGGGAGCGAGGAAACAATGTCCGAGAAGTCGAGAGAACTGAGGGGCTACTGCAACGGCAATTATCAAAATGGCTGGAGCGGACAGAGAAGTTGAGGGAGGGCAGCAAAGAGAAAGCTATGAGCGCGAAGGAGAGGATGGAAGAGCTTCGTGCTGTGCACAGGAAGCTGACAGAAGAGAGAGGAGAGAAAGGTCGTGATATGGAGAGGAGGAGGGTTCGGATAGAGCAGACGGAGAAGAAGGTATGTTGGTCCTCTATTTCTCGACACACATCACTGACAAGTTTCAGATGGCGGACTTGAAGGAGAACATCGAGAATGAAATCCATAGTGCACATGACGAGTTCCTCAAGATGGATTCGCACATTAAGCTGTACATCACTGAGATGGAACAGTCGATTTATGCTTGATTAGTTTGTGTTCGGGTACTGGGGTTGGAGGACAAGCGGTTGGTAGCAATTGCCATTTGGGTATACCTGTCCGAGATAGCATGATAATGACATAGCAATACAATGTTTAAGTTCTTGAATGCCGCAAATCATCGTCTGGAACATCAATCGTACTCATCACCTTCCCAATCACCCTTCCCGAACTTGAACCACCTGGCCAAGATCCTCCCGACCTCGACAGTGCGCCCACTCCAGCCTCCATCCTCACTCTCAAGACCAGCACGCCTCACACTCCCATTCAACATCGGCACTCCCTCTTCCCAAATCCTGAACCTGTTCTTCCTTCTCTCCTCTAGCCCCGCATCACTTAAGTCATCATCCAAGCCCCGTTCCTCCAAAAGCACAACTTTCCGCTCAGTCCTCGAACCTGCTTCCACCAACCCCGCAACGCTATTCCCCAATCCCTGCGCACTCCACTCACTGGTATCCCTATGCAGCTCCAATAACCCGTAAACAACCAACAACGGCGGCTTCTTTCCCGGCTTGTCAAACCTCTTCTCCGGCGGGCCTTTGTCTTCTGCTTGTGTAGAGAATACAGCAAGGTAAGCTCTAAGGTGCGAGAGTGTAGGGATGAAGACCAGGTTAATGTGTCTTGATGTTGCTATTTGGTGCAGTGTAGGTACCAACAGTGGGTGAAGCGGCGGGGGGTCGGAGGTGGGTTCGGATTGCGGGTCTGAGAAATCATCGGCTGGTGGGGGGGGAGGTTGTGCTTGCGGTGTCTGCGGGATCGAGGTTAAGAGGGAGGAGAGAAAAGTCGAGCGTTGTTGGCAGATTATGGCAGTAGTTGGGTAGGTTTGGTGGGTGAGTATGTAGGTGAGGAGCTCGGAAGGTAGAGCTCGAGGTAGGGCGACTGGTGTGGGAGACATTTTTGGTGGGAAGTGAAGTGTGTCGGGCTTGCTGAGAAAGTTGGAGGGGTAGTTCGCGCCGTGGAGAATGCGACGAGCCGGCGCTGTAATTAGTGGGGGAAGTTAATCGGAATCAAAATTGACATCCATAGCAAAGCCTTGTAGGGACCTTCCATTCGATACAAACAATGTTGCGTTGAGTGATACCTTGGGTTTTGTAGCTAAATTGGAAGAAGCAACCAAGGAGGACGCGCCGAGCCGTTCAAAAAGGTCGCTTAGCCCCACTATCAAGCTTCCAAGTCACGATGCGCCATCTCTACCTCACCACCACGAATGGAGTCGATATCTAGGATTTCGAGCCTTCTAGAAAGCGGTATGACCCCTCATTCTTCCTAAATTATTTCTTTCCCAGGAGTGGTTTGCTGACCTGACTCGCAGCTCGAGAGCTCACCCTCGATGCTGCCCAATCTGCCCGGAGCTCACGCAGCTCGACGAAGACCTTGCCAACAGCGCAGATAAAGAAGCTACTCGATAGTCGAAATGATCGAGAAATATTAGAGGGGTTGCGGAGGGTCATCTCTGTACGTCTGCCGCCCTTCGCCGAGCCTCCACTGCTGCATTTATCGGAAGGCATCTGGAACATTCAAATCGATTGTATAGTGAAACTGATTCCAAAAATCCAGATGATGTACCGCTCCCAACCATGCCTCACATTCTTTTCCTCCGTCGTGAAGAATGTTGCCTCCCCGAACATCGAAATAAAAAAGCTAGTCTACATTTACCTCCTCAACCACGCCGAGCAAGAGCCAGACCTGGCTCTCCTCTCCATAAACACGATTCAGAAATCACTCTCAGATGGCAATCCACAAATACGAGCTCTGGCGCTCAAGACGATGTCAGGGATCCGGGTACCCGTCATCAGCCAGATTGTGTCTCTGGCGATTAAGAAAGGGCTAGGGGATATGAGTCCGTATGTGAGGAAGGCTGCTGCGCTGGCAATACCGAAGTGCTACAGGCTGGATCCGAACACGCTGCCTCAGTTACTAGAGTATCTGTCTGCGCTACTGGGAGATAGGCAATACTATGTGGCCGGAGCTGCGGTCACAGCTTTCATGGAGATTTGTCCGCAGCGGCTTGATCTCATACACAAGCATTACAGGGGACTGGTCAAGAAATTAGTAGATATGGATGAGTGGAGCCAGCTTGCCACGCTAAGATTGATGACCATTTATTCAAGGAAGTGCTTTCCAAGGAGAATGCGGAAAGTGAAGAAGAGCAATGGTGCTCAAGGCTTCTACGGTGACGAGGGCGAGGGCGAGGTGGAAGAAGACAGTGAGGAAGTGATCCAAATCCTCGACCCTGATCTCGAGCTTCTTCTTAAGAGCATTAAGCCACTTCTACAAAGCCGGAATTCGGCAGTCGTTGTGGCGGTTGCTCGATGCTATGTCAACCTCGGGACGCAGGAATACATCAGTAGCTGCATTGGACCATTAATCGCACTCTTACGAGGACCGCAGGATATTCAGCACATCGCACTGTACAACATTGTAGCAGTGTGTCTCACAAGGCCAGAAGCATTCGTCAAATACGCATCTCATTTCCTGGTTCATTCTACGGATCCGCCACAAGTCTGGGAGCTGAAGCTTGAACTCCTCACGTTGATATTTCCCCATTCCGACACTTACCTGAAGAGCTTAATTCTCAACGAGCTCGAACACTTCTCCCAAGGATCAGATAAAGAACTTGTACGAGAATCAGTACGAGCAATTGGGAGGTGTGCTCAGAGTGATGCGAGGACATCGGCACGATGCCTGCGTCTCCTCTTGAAACAGATTACTAGTCTCGACGGAAACCTGGTCGCAGAGTCTTTGACAGTTATTAGACATCTGATACAGCAAGATCCTGGATCACACCAGAGCACCGTCATCCGGTTAGCAAAGAATCTTGATACCGCAACGAACCCTCGAGCGCGGGCATCGATTATCTGGCTTGTTGGGGAGTTCTCTGGCATTGATGGCGAAAATAACATCGCCGCAGACGTCCTCCGAATCCTGGCCAAAGGCTTTGCAGATGAAGCCGAGCCAGCGAAACTGCAAATTGTTCTGCTAGCAGCGAAAGTGTACCTTCATCATCTCAATCGTTCAGGACCGGAGCCCGTGAAACCTACTTTAGTAACTGCACCATCAAACGACTACTCGTCAGTAGGCAATGAAGGGTTCGCAGAATTCGAAGGGCAGGCTCAATCGGATTTTCAGCAGCCGGAACCAGAGCCAGACCACCCCATAGTGATGCTGTGGCACTATATTCTCCTCCTAGCTCGTTACGATACTTCGTACGATCTTCGTGACCGTACAAGGCTTTATAAGGCGCTCCTTGCAGTGCCATCTTCAACACAACTTGCAAGTCTCATGCTGTTAGCGCCAAAGCCGGTTCCCCACACACCCAGCCCATCAGAGAGTCGTACTGGCTTCACACTAGGCTCAGCAAGTCTAGTCGTCGGCGAAGATGGTGGTTTACACGGACTTAGAGGCTACGAAGCATTGCCTGAATGGGTGGAAGCTGGTAAGGAGCCTGACCCTGCGTTGAGAGAGGCGGATGTATCGAAGACCGAGTACGATTCGAGCCGTGTTGTGCCAGCTGGTGATCGCTTAGATAGTGCTGTAAGAGAGACGAAGGTTGGTTCGCCATCAAAAACTAATGGTCTTGGTGCCGCTGGCGGAAGGGAGAAGACCCTCGATGATTGGTTGGCGGAAGGCGACGGCGAGGAAGAAGAGACCGAGGAGGAAGAAAGTGAAGAAGACAGCGAGGATGAATCCAGCGAAGAAGCATCGGAGGCCGAAGATGTGGAGAGCAGTGACGATGACAAGGAGCATGATAGACTCGTGAAGTGATTAGTCGCGAGGCTGCTTCGCAATCATAATTTCAAAAATGTATACCTCAACTAGAAGGCATCGAAATATGTGTTCAAGTCGAGAAAATTTGGTCACAAAAACAGTCGATAAAGCCACAAAAGAAGAAGCCTGCGGCATTACTATCAGCCATAAGCCTGCATTGAGCCTGGCCCATTACTATCTGAATTCTCCATCAAGCAAACAATTGTGAAGTGTGACTTGCCCAGGGCCAAATAACGCTGGAAAATAACAAAGACGGATGCTAGATCCATGGGAACCGTCTAGTCTAACCAGCCCATAGTCAACCCGCTTGCAATGCAAGAATGCAATAAAGATGTAATTGTACAAAAATCAACTGTATGAGCCTGACTGAAATGCAAAAAGCCCACACTTAGAAGCTGAACGAACCATGAAGCCCTTCATCCGAGTTCGAGGGACCCAAATAATCGCAAAGTTACAAGAAGAGCAAAGTGACCATAGACCAACCAACTACTTGAAGGCTTTGCCGAGTGACGAAAGAGGCTCGTTGCAACACTACGTGCGTTTGACTAATATGGTCAAAGACGAGTCTCGAATTCAGTGGAAGATCGGGTTTATCCGGTAACAGGAATAGCAGAGTGCATTTCACCAACGGCGGCTGGTTGCAGTTAGCAAATGAAGGTAGCACAGAGGTTCTATCACAAACCTGTAGGCATCCGCAACCACTGGTTGAGGTCTCTTAATCTTGCGATGAGCCTCGTTCTTTTGACGTGAACCATCGCCGCTGCTGTCCTTGCGAACCAGTTTTCCGAGAATCTCTGCTGATGTCGGGCTTAATGGTGTACCTTCATCCTCCGGACTGTTCGTTCCGTTGCTGTTAGTGGTATCAGCATTGCCATCTTCAGCACTGTCTCTACCATCTGGCTGGGGCCGGGGTTTGTCTTCTTTTTGGCCTTGATTTTGATTTTCTGCGAAGCCTTGAGGTGGGTGGTTAGGGCCATTCTGAGGAACTGGTTGGGCCGAGTTATGAGATGCAGTTTGCTGGGCATAATCAGGAGGGCCGGATGCGTTGCTGTACGAACCGCGCGCGCTGACATAGCCAGAATCCTGGCGAGGGGGCCCATTGCCATACTGAGGCTGCACAGGAGGACCGTTTTGATAGGGAACATTTGGTTGCGGGCCATTTGGGTAAGGACCTTGGGGACCATTGGTACCGTATTGCTGAAGAGGGTTCGGGTATGCATTGTAGGGGAGGGATTGAGGCGGGCCATACTGAACAGGACTAGACTGTGGGGGGCCACCGTATGGGCTGGGGGCTGGAGGTCCATTGCCAAAAGAAGGGGTTCTTTGCGGTGGATACTGAGGGGCTCCTTGTGGGAAGTTACTAGGTGGGCCATACGGCGCAGCAGGCGGGGAATATTGTGGAGGGCCTTGCTGAAAATTCGCCGGAGGACCATACTGCTGAGGATATGGCTGGGGCACATTATAAGGGGGTGCATTGCCGTAGGATGGAGTTTGCGGAGGAGCATATGGTTGTGGAGGGCCCTGTTGATACCCATTCAGTGGACCGTAAGGGATAGTAACAGGCGGTCCGTAGTATTGGTTCATGGGCGCAGCGTAAGGGCCAGGTCGATTTCCGTAGGGAGGGTTTGAATTAGGTCCATATTGACTGTTGCCATACGGTTGGTTCGTAGGTGGTCCTGTCGGGCCAGTAAGCGGGCCAGTTCCATATTGAGTATTTGTCGGTGGACCATATGGGGTGTTTGTAGGAGGACCCCACTGAGACTGAGACTGAGCTTGAGGAGTACTTGTATCCTGCGTCGTATTTACAGGTTGGTTCCATTGAGGCTTTCTCTGCGGTGTATTTGCAGGAGAATCCCATTGATTATTGCCTTGAGAAGTATCACTGTGGGCGGTATCTATTGGTAGGCCATGACTAGGTGCAGAAATCGGAGGTGAGATTTTAGGGTCTTGTTGCATCTGTTGACTTGCCGCTGGAGTTTGAGCTTGTGACGATTGATTCTCTTCGTTAGTCGAAGCATATGGCGGAAGTGATTCCTGCTTCACGGGTTTAGGGGAGCCAGACACTCCAAGCGATGCAAGAAGCGCTTCCGTTGGGTCCATAGGGCTAGCAGCACGCTCACCTGCCTCGGGAGCCCAAGCGTCGTCATCAGTTTCGAGACATGGTGTGCCAGCTCTTCCGTTCATCAATACGGGTGTTCTCGCAGTAGGCGTTCCCATCACTTCGTCTAATTGCCCCCCGTCATCTTCATTCTTCTGGCGCTTGATCCGAGGTCCCATGACTCCAGTCCCAGAGGCTTCGAGCTCATTCTGGTAGTCCATATCGTCTTGCTCATCAATCTGACCTTCTTCCTGATCCTCAGATCTCGGCCGTTTTCGGCTGTCGAGACCGTCGTCATTCTCAAATTCTTGCTGTGGCTCAGGTTCTGGAGTGGGAGGTCTAGCGCGCGCAGCAAGCCAAGCATCAACTTCCGAAAGTGGGATCAATGGTCCCTCTAGGGGCTCATCTGAGAATCCTGGATCCTCTTGCAGAAAGGACCATTGCGGGGCATGTCTAATGCTTCTGGTGAACTCTTTTTCGTTATCCTTTCTCGCATACCTGGAAATGGAAGGGACAAGAATCGACCATGCTTGCACCAGTGGAACTGGTGTAGACTTGAAGTTTGCGGACAACGGCTGTGCGAGTGCAACGGTTTCTTTTCTCTCTGGGTCTTTGAAAATGTACTTCAAGTCCCAGTCGAATTGCGCATCCTCATCTTCGGGAGTTGGAGTCTCGCTCTCCACTCTAAGTGCGTCCTCTCCATCTTTGTCCTCGGAAGCTTTGCTCTCGGAAAGTTGGCCTTCGGAAACAAGTGAGTGAGTCGATTCTTTACGCACAGGAACCGTGTTGGCTAATTGCTGATTACGTGGTGTGCTGGCAGAACTGGCCACTTTCGACTCAGCAGCTGCAGTAGCTGGCGAGCTTTGTGAGCCTTGACGTGTACCTTGCTGAAGACCTCCATGGCTAGACAAGGGTGTCTGTGGCGCCTGCTTAGGGCCTTCCGGTCCATAATCAAGTTGCGTCTGTGGTTGAGACTGTTGACTTGAGGGTGCAGAGAGCTCCCTTTGTTGAAACGAGGCGCTCCGCCGAGGTTGTTGAAAGGATGGTCTTGATGTAGGGGTGGTATTCCATTGGGGCAACGGGGCTTGATAGGCTATGGATGGTCCTTGCTGAGGGCCTCCATAAGCAGTGGAAGGTTGTGCGTATGGAGTTGGAGGCTGGTACGGTGCTGCAGCTGGAGGCCCGTATTGCTGGGGAGGCGCCTGATAGCCAGACCCACCGTACTGCGGAGGTCCATTTGGTTGCGCGTACTGGCTATAGGGAGAAGGTTGGTATCCTGGGCGACCATATTGTGGGACCGGTGGAGCGATATATGGTTGCTGTGGAGGATTGTATGGAGGTTGGGGGGCTGGATTTCCATATTGCTGATTCTGGGGATACATTGTGTATGGTGGCTGGGGTGGACCGGCTTGGGGCGGATATGGTTGGGCCGGAGCAGGAGCGGGTCTAGGGTATTGCGAAAAGGTTTGTGGTTGCGGTTGAGGAAACGAGCTAGGTATGTTATTATCCTATGGGTGAATAATTGAGAGCGCAAGTGACAGAAAAGCAGAGACAACATCGATAATGGAAGCTTAGTGATAGCAGGAACTTTGCAGCTGATATGCATAGCTGGTCTCGGATATTGCGACAACGAGGAGAAATACCAAAGTGTGAGAGCAAGTAGACCGCTAGGTTTAAGTTGACTCCACTGTCCCTCTCTCACAAAATGGGAAAGCTTGAGGGTTCGAGAGTTTGATTTACTCACCTAGCAACGGTCCGCCGGGTCTGAGGACAGTCCTTGAGGAAATGGGGCCCTTCACAGGTATAACACACCGGTGGAGGATTGGTACCCTTCCGCTGGGGCTGCGGGGCACCTGATGAGTACTGAATGCCATTGCTCTGAGTAGGAGGCTGGGCACTGTGGGACCAAGCTGTTGCCATCTTGGACAAGGCTGAAATTGCTCAGCAACGCATCGATTCTGTCCTTAATTGAACGTTCGTAAGGTGGAAGACGTTGAGCAGTTGAGTGGAGACAGGAGCCGCCCTTCAGGTGGATGTCAGATTTAGATTTTAAATGTTTGGGTAAATTTCGGCCTCTAATAGCCTCAGGGTGGAAGAGCAGTGTCGAGAGGAAGAAGTCAAAATGCAGTGAAACATACTCAAATGTCGTGCAGGCCCAGCCAACACCGAACCGACCGCCCTCTTCACCCCCGAACATGTACTGTTTAATAACGAGCAAGAACACAAGCAGAGCTCAGTGATCACCTGATCAGCTGAAGAAGACGGGGAAGGGTGAACGAATTCAAAGCAAGGCGATATCTGAATCTTGAGGAAAAGGGGTGGAGAAATGAGAGAGCGAGTTGAGTTTACGAACAAATGCTAACGTGAGAACAAATTGATGGACGGAAGAAAGTATGCAGAGACCGAGCAGGGTTCTGCCATTCGGAGAAGGCACTAGCTACGGTGATCGTCACCGGCCATCATGCATGAGGCTCACGTGCAGCCAGAATCCTAAGCGCGCCAAATTGTCAACGCCTCCCGTCTTGATAATCCACACATCGAATACTAGAGTGTCGACATATCGATGTTGTGTCAACGAGACGCCTCGCTCCACTTCGTCTACCCGTGATATGACTTAGTCTCGCTCTCACAGCACGCGACAATGTTGTTGCGATCACAACCATTGCTGAAAGAAACCGCCTCTTCCAGCTCTGACCCCCCTTCACCTCCTGAGCTCTGTGGCGGACTTTGCCGTCGATAGTCTGGGTCATCTTGCAACATGCCTGGCTTGCCTTGTAAGTCTGGGCTGCCTGGAAACTTCCCTGCCTGACTCTAATCTGCTTTCTTCTTCCTCAGCCTCGGTGGATCTCGATGAATGCATAGAAAGCCTCTACAAGAAGAACCTCCTCGCCGAATCCGTCATCGAAGCAATATGTGCCAAGACGAAAGAGCTGTTGATGCAAGAGAGTAATGTGGTACATGTGCAGGCACCTGTTACGGTAGTTGGGGATATACATGGCCAGTTCTTCGACCTGATCGAGATCTTCAAGATCGGAGGATGGTGTCCAGATACGAATTACCTCTTTCTTGGTAAGACATCCATCAACCAACGCAAGCCAAGTATTGACTTGGACAGGTGATTATGTTGATCGGGGCATGTTCAGTGTGGAAACGATATCACTCCTTGTTTGTTTGAAGCTTCGATACCCGCACCGTGTGCATTTGATACGAGGGAACCATGAATCAAGAGGAGTTACTCAATCATACGGCTTCTATACAGAGTGCTCGAGAAAATATGGAAACGCGAATGTGTGGCACTACTTTACAGACATGTTCGACTTCCTCACGTTGAGTGTCGTCATTAACGACCAGATCTTTTGTGTTCATGGAGGTAAGCTTCTCTCCAACAAGCTGCCTTGAGATCTGAGACTAACAAAAATGATCAGGTCTATCACCATCTATTCACTCGATTGATCAAATCAAAATCATAGATCGATTCCGAGAAATTCCTCACGAAGGGCCAATGGCCGATCTCGTCTGGTCGGACCCAGACCCTGACCGGGACGAATTCTCTCTTTCCCCACGCGGAGCAGGCTATACTTTTGGCGCCCAGGTGGTGAAGAAATTTCTTGAAGTCAACAGCATGTCACACATTCTCCGCGCCCATCAACTTTGCCAAGAAGGCTACCAAGTCCTGTACGATGACCGTTTGAGTACTGTATGGAGCGCCCCCAACTACTGCTACAGATGTGGAAATATGGCAAGCGTGTTGGAGGTCAGTGATACAGGGGAAAGATTTTTCAATGTTTTTGCGGCGGCACCAGAGAATGATTTGCATAAAGATGTGCAGTCAGGAGGGCAGGACAAGATTGCAGATGGAAGCGCATTGCCGGATTACTTCTTGTAAACCTTAGGCTCTAGAGATGACCTAGTCACCCGGATAGAAATTTTCTAAGACCCCAGAGTTGCTGAAAACTAAATCACAAACGCTCATAATCTGAAGATTTGAGTCTACCTTCAAGAACTGAGATTCTGGCTCGAGGCAAAACCCGGTCGTGGTTCTCATGTACGATGCAAATGGAAGGAGATTCCCTCCCAGGCGTGTCTACCAGTCCTTGCCAATATCAAAGCTCCAGTCGAATACCAAGTGTTGCGTCTTGTCATCATCTACGAACGTGCTCTGTGCGGTATAATGGCCACGGGCAAGCATTCCAGTCGGGGCGGATTCCTCGGCGACTGTATATGGTTAGCTGGAATTCAGTTGGAAAGGTGGGTAAGGGCAAAGAGAGCTTACATTTCTTGGTGTAGAACGGGTTCTGGTCAGTATTGGGAGCAAAAGAGCCCTGTTTCAAGATTAGTACAGATGCAAACAGAGAATGGTGTAAACATACGATCATCTCTTGATCCTTGCTAACCCGAATGCCTTTACGCTTGACAATCTGGACATAGTGCAGACCGGAGAGAATCTGATGCTGGACCTTGAATTTCGCCGACATACTGAACTTGGCGCCCTCCTTGATCTTGAATGGCTTGTCCTTGAGAGTAAGTTCGGAGCCCTTTGCGGAGAGATCCACTTCGACAGGTGCGCGGCCTTCGGAGTCCATAGTCAGGGAGAGAATGATACAGTGGCGTGGGTCGTTAGGATCCGATAGGTCTTTACCAGTACCGCCAAGACCAAGGGATTGCTTGTACCGTTGCATAGCTTCATCATCGGCATCTAAAAGATCATTTGGTCAGCGGAGGCTTTGAGCCAGCTCGCGCTAGTTTGCTAGTCATATCGCGCCGTCTTGTACTTCTATGTCTCACAGGCATAAACAATGTAAACAAGCAGAACATAAAATCGAAGGGGGAGCGAGACCCGCTCACGTGGGTGCTATCAACATTTCAGAAACTTCTGAGGCATTGCTTCCACCATCTTGGCATTAAGCCTCACAGAAGACCACGGGTAGGCATGGATTGGCTAGTAAAAAATAAGAAGACACCAAAATGCAACAGAAAACAGCCAAATAAGGTGAAAATCACATACCAAGCTTGTGATATTCATCTATCGTCTTCTTCTCTCCAACCTTGAAACCCTCAGTCTGCTCCGGCAACAGATCTTGTTCATTGCTTTCGGAGGCCATTTTTGCGATCGGATGTGGTGCCAAGAGTATTGTGCTCAGATTCTCAAGAGAGATTGATTGCGAGGGCGAGGTGTATAAGAGATGTAGTTAGATGCGGAGAGGCTTAAGATGAGAGAGTTTGTGGTTGATCTGCAGTGGGGTTGTTTTGTCTCCGGCTGCATCCCTGTCACCCACCGCCTTTCTGCAAGGTCCCGCCACGTGAATGAACTGAACTGCTGTGAGATTTTTCGAAGAATCACACAATTCTCCAAGATGAATGAATGTGCGCGAGGAGGAGAGTTGGCACTTCGCTACAGCTTACAGTTCTGACTTTGTGGCGCACGTGCAGTTTAGATCACGTGACTAAGGGGTTCCTGAGTTCTGATACACGGAGGAAAGTCCCGAGAAGTGGTCAAGCACTGCAATACAAAGTGCCGCAGACCTCTCAGTTATCTTATTCAGTTCCCAGCTCCAGGTACCCATCATCGACTCGACATATCCTCGATCGCGACGAGGCTTCCCGGGCATCCAGGACAGGGTCTCGGCCAGCGCACTATATCGCCCATTTAGGAAACAGCGGCTCTCGTTAATACCCCGGCCGTCCCCCCAGCCTCTGTTTAAAGTAGCCTCGTGGTCCGCCCCAGACGAGCTCGAACTCCTCAGGGATATCATCCGAATCCCCAGACCTTGAGACATTTATTCGCATTGCGACTGCGATACCATTCTTATCGCCGTTCGCTTTGGTGGCTTCCTCTCCTTGACCACCGATCGTCGCCTGTAGACTTTTCTTCCCGTTCCTTTCGATAACGTTTTGCGCGTGGAGAAATCAGATCAGCTTACCGCAAGTCGCGACATCTCTTTCTTCGCAGGCGCAACCTTGATACTGGTGGGTTCTACAGCCCATGCATTCTAGCCCCGAATGCCCCGAGTTCCGAAAGATAGAATCGCGAAGCTGACGTCTTTTGGGCTCTAGTGAAGTTGCGGAGTTTGTCTCCTGTCTTTCCCCTTTGCGCCCAATCGCGGGTCCGTCCGCGAATTAAGCATCATCGACTTCAATACCCCAGTCCGCAATAATAAGATTCAAGCCAAATGGCTCCAAGTCGTCATCTGCCAGCGAGGACCAATCCTCTGATGACTGAGGAGGTTCCGGAATGTAGGACGCCCCAAGCGCCAATCGCGGCGAAAGCTAACAACGAACAGACGATCAACTCGTTTCTCGTCGCCGCCTCGGGCAGACTGATCTCGCAGTGAAAGCTGGTGCAGTTGGGACGACAAATGCGACCAAACCGAAGAACCTGGGTACTTTCGATTATGCACACCTCCGAGCTCCGCTGCCGAAAGGCATCATCTCCGGGATCTTCAAGCCGTCGCCCGCTTCATACTTTCTTATGCGCCGTAGTCATGATGGATATATAAGCGCAACTGGCATGTTCAAGGCAACTTTTCCATATGCCGAGATTGCCGAAGAGGAGATGGAGCGCAAATACATTAAGAGCCTTGAAACCACAAGCTCGGATGAGACAGCTGGCAATGTTTGGATCCCTCCCCAGCATGCTCTTGAACTTGCCGAGGAATACCAAATATTACCATGGATCAAGGCGCTCTTAGACAATAAGCCCATCGAGACCAATCTCCAAAAAGATTCTACTCCGAAGACGATTTCTCCACCTCCAAAATTTCTCATGCCTCAAGAAACTTTGGCACCTCCTACTCCCACCCGTGGTCGTCCCCGAAGATCTGCTTCCCCTAGTAAGATTGCGTCTCCAAGGAAGATTGCGGGATCTAAGAGGGCGAGAAAGAACGCTGCACAGTCCGAGTCTGTCAAGTCAGAATCTCTCGAGCCTTCCGAGAAAACCTCTTCCAAGAATGTTCAGGATGCTTTGAAAGCTGCATCTGTCAAGCCAGAGTCCACTGAAGAGCCTGTTGTGCGCGTCAATGTTGATACTGAAGTAGAGGTCAAGGGGGATGTTGAGACAACTCACACTCACGTCGAGGTTGAAATGCCAGCTGGATCGCCTGAACTGCCCCTGCCTGAGGATACGGAAGCGATGATTGCCAAGGCCAAGGAAATGGTGGATGTTGCAGTGAAGAACCAGAATGGAGCGGCTGTTACCACCTCCAAGAAGCTGAAGAGAAAAGCCGAGGTGGAAGAGAAAGAGGATGAGTCTCCCGAAAGTGCTCGGGCCAAGAAGGCAAAGGTCGAAGCCGTCGAGCTGAGAAAGGAGAAAATCAAGACACGAGCATTGCTTGGCATCAGTGCTACGCTGGCAATTGGGTAAATCTTTGCTTCAGTCTTTCTGTGGGCAATAAGCATGCTAATTCAAACACAGTGCCGCTGTTCAATACGCGTTCAATGTTCTCTGAATTGGCAAATCGATTCACAGACTCGGTTTTCTTCATTCTCAATTGTATTTCAGGCGTTATTGATTATGCATCAGGTTCCAAGCCCCATGCGGGCAGGTGTCTGAGGATACCCAAATCCATCGTGGTCAGAGTACATACAGCCAAGAACGTTATGTACTTGATAAAATTGGCCTTTCCATAGGTTCTGTTTGATAGGCTTCTTTAATTTGACTCTTCAAGATAAGACTCTTCCTGCCCTTGGCTAGTTTGCACTTTCCTCCAAATTACGAAGCCAGCAGAAGCCCCTTTGATCTCCCTGTCACGTGATGGGTAAGCGAGCTCAGTCGTGCCTGCCTCCTTCGTTGCAGCTTCTGCCCCACTAACTCTTCGTGGGCTCATCTTCCTTATCATCCATCCGTCAACATTTAAACCTATTTTCATCGTCTGTTTTGAATCACCTTTGATGGTTACACATCCGTGTCGCAGAGGGTTCTTCCTTGCCAACCATGGCACCACAGCTCTCTGAAAAGGAACAGCTTGCCCAAGTGCGCAGGATGCAAAGACTGAGACCGCAAACCTCTGCTGCGGTCGTGGCTGAAGGTGCCTCGAGAACTCCTAACATCACGAGGTACATTCGTGCAAACGAGAGAAGACTCGAAGCAGCTGGTGTTGATACATCGTCAGTTGCTACAACTCCGAATACATCAGCTATCAAGGTACATTTCCATGTGCGAGGTTTAAGCGGAATCTGGCTGAAGCTGACTGCGACGAAGAAACATTTTGCTACTTCAAGGCTCATTGACGACAAGAACGAAGTCTTAACCAACAACGCAAGTAATGTCTTGCTACCACATACACCATTCACGTCCGGGAGAGAGATCAAACGATTCCCTCAAGTGAAGGGTCGTAGAAACATATATGAGCTGCCAGAGGACAATAGCTCTGTGTTCACACCAGCTCCTGTCCTGCAGGCTACGCCCAACAAACCAGCGCCTGCAACAGCATTGCAATCAGAGCCACTTACCGCCAGCTTCCAATATCCTGACACTCCCTCATCTGCCCCAAGAGAAGAGAGTCAAACCTTTGAAGAGTGCTTGAATGTAGCTCGCAAGGCATCTCAGATGGGTCACAAGGAGTCCAGCAAGCCTCAGTCTCAACACCCGGTGGAGGATGGTTTCGGAAGCCGAATAAACGAGACAGTGACAACTAGAACTCAAGAGATCCCGCCCAATCCTCGGCAGTAAGTTCTTCCGTCGCAGTCACGTTTTCAGTGCACATTGAGCAATTGTTGGATCTTATCCTTGCTGATGATAATCACAACTGACTTGCTGTTTGCAGTCTCAGAGAAGAACAACTCACCAAACTTGATATGGAAATCCTTCATCTCGACGAGGAAAACCAGGATTTTGATTCTGCAGCCACTCCAAGCAGCCTTGAGCGTGCTAGGATGGCTATTCAAAAGGAGCACCACGACAACTTCGGACAATTTGTAGATGATGCAGACGGCGAGAGTGATGCACATTCTGAAGGGCCGCCTAAGAAACGAAGACGTTCAAGTCGCCAGATTCCGAACGTTGTGAGTCGACACGTAGCTTTACAAGAGCTAAACCACCGACACAGATCGAAGGCAGATGGCAGACCAACCGGAAAGAAATCAAAAGTTTCGAAGGTGTATGGCAAATCACAGAAGTCCCAAAAGAAAAAGCGTCGACTGACGGTCAATGAGCTTATCACCGTGAATGAGCGGCCTGGAAACTCCAATGTTGAGGTGACTGGCAGTGAGTTTTACACAATTGACTTGAGATTCTCTACTAAACCACTGTTCCTACAGGCAGACAAGTAGAACTTTCTCAAGATCCGATATCTCAGCAAGCAGACGAGTCAGACTCAGATGAGAACGAAGAAGAGTATTACAAGCCAGGTCTCCGTCTCAAGATCAACATTAATTCTCGCAAGCGCTTTGGAGCAATCGATATCGCTCTCTTTCGCATTCCCAAACACCAAGACCCGGCACCCGCAAGAAGTGGCCACAAAAAGTTTTCTTATTCAGATGGGTTTGAGGGCAAGGAAGCTGCACCAATTGGTCTCTACATGCCCGTGAAGCATCCTACTCGCCGTCGAGAGTCATACAAGAAGTTAACAATTAAACTTGGCAAGCTAACTCTTGTGTCTGAGAGACCGTCGGAAGAGCGCCAAGCTGAGCCACAACATCGCCCAAGCAGAAAACAACGACGTCGGAGGGTGGTGAAGTCAGTACCCAACGTCCACGTTGAGTCTGGTACTGCTCCGGGTCATCGAGAACATCGCGAGCCCTCATCTGAGGTCCTGTTCTTGACGAGAGTCTGCTCGATAATGTCTTGGCGGAACATGATGAGGACCAGATGTTGATAGATGGTCCTGACAAAGAAACCGCCGCAGACATCGGGGTACCGAAAGGCGGCCTGAAGGAACAAAACACGCCGAGCGTCCCAAGCATCGGTGCGACGTCTGAGACTCCCGAACATCTAATTTCTCCGCTGAAGAGAAAGCTGTCTGCCGTTGATGAAGATATGACAGCCGTCGGAAACTTGCAAGGATCGCAGAAGCCTGCCAGTCAAACCCCACAAGGGCATCTCGCTAGAAAGCAAGATGAAACTCGGATTTCTCAACATCGAGCGGCTACCTCAATAATCAAGAAGACCCCAATTCGTGCAAGGACGGAAAGTCTCGAAGTTGCGAATGAATTGATGATGGTATCTGTGCAGAGACGACCAAGAGAATCTAAGTACGATACTGACAGTTCCGAAGAGGACGGAGATAGTGAAAGGGAAAGCGCTGAGAGTTATTTAGCGCCTGACAACGAGGACGAAGATGACTTCGATGAAGCCTCCGAGGAATATGACGAAGATCTCACCCCAGAAGAAGATTCTGAACAGGACGAGGAGGATCGTGATGCAGCAGAAGAAGAATCACAGCATCGTGGGTTAGTTACTGAGATAGTTGCTGACAGGGCTGGAAGCGGCAATCCCCTTCAAAATTCCTTGCGTGATGGCATTCAGGTGGCACCTGAAAGGGTTGAAATGCCTATCAACTCTGAAGTTGGCCGAGATGTAGGTACAAGGAACAAATTTCCATTGGTTAACCAAGAGTCTCAAATCACTCGTGGAGGACCATCGGACGCAACACTTAAACAAATGGCATTGCAAGCATTACAGGAGGTAGAGACAGCTGAACTGGAGAGACAATCTCAAATAGAGCCAGCTTCCCATGGCAATAGTGGACAAGAAGCCAAGGGTCAGGCTATCACTTTACCGAAACATTACCGGCCAGAAGAAATACAATTAGAACGGAACGATGATCTTGATCCCTCATGGCGGCCCCGAATGCCTAATACAAGAGGTCCAGCAATGGAAGTTGACGAGGATATCGTCGACAGTCCCACGCCAACAGCTTCACAAGGCCGTTTCAGTGTACATCGCCGTTCGTCAAGACGACGCTCAGGAGTTGGGGGCCAACAGTCGACTATGGTCCGTTCTCATCCCCACATTCCGATTCCAGAAGAAGAGCCAGCCGATGAGCGTGACATGCAGGGATCCGTTGAACTAGGTCAACAACAAGGAAACGGTCGACACTCACCGTCAGATGCCAGTCCGGAGAGACAGCCGAGCAAGCACCTGGAGATTCCAGAGACGCAATTTTCAGTCGAACCGCAGATGAGCTACATGGAGCGTGCCTTGAGTCAATTGAATGAGCCTAATTCGGTTCCACGCAGTCGGACAAAATCAATGCTAGCTCGGGCTTTCTTTGCTCAAACGGACTATGAAGACGATGGGATGATGGCAGGTGGAATCACCATGAGTGCAGCATTTCATCACACCGTCTCTCCACCCAAGAGTGGGAGTTCTCTCCTGGAGGAGAGTCCGGCGCAGGAAAAGACTTTGAAGGCTCTTACGAAACAAGCGAGTCTCAGTATGGGGACCATGCCAGGCAGCGCAAGAAAACGAACTCCTTCATTGTAGTTGAAACCGCCGTTCTTACGAAGCGCTATGTAACGAGTCAATGAGATGATGCTGTATGATGTACTTGCTATACACGAGGACAAAAGAGGAGTTTGAGGGAAATTTGCTCAAAAGTATATTTGCTCTCGCTATCGAAGAGCTGGATTTTGGTAGAACTATCGCACTGAGGAGGTGCTTGAAGTAGCTGAGGATATTGCTATGACGCTATGAACTGCGTTCAAGTAGAGCTCATCGTCACCAATCAGAAGAACATGATAATAAGGAAAACCTTAATTACAACACTCGTTAAAGAATATCTGTCTGCGTAACAAGAGAAAATGTTTCGCCAGGTGATCGTGGTTGATTGCAGCAATGTTTGTGTGACCAACGTCTAATGAGGAAGCTCTCGAACGGTCGTACTTCTAAGTTGCGCATCACATAGGAGGAGCTATCATTTCTAGTCCTTGCACACCTGATAAAAAGGGGGGAGAAGACAGGAGTACAAGTGATAGACCCAGTTTTGGCTTTTTAATGAAATGCTCTCCAAGTTCAGCAGATCTTCGACATCTGACAGGACTCAATTACTGGTTCTGCTTGTTGTGCACATATTTGACTTCCATTTTCTTGCCCCATAAACGCCATGCTAAAGCAACTCTTCCACGGTTTTTTAAAATAATTTTGCCCCTTTTCCCTTTGCTTCTGTCTCACCCAGTTCCCGGATAAAGACATGCGTTGCTCCCTCACCCGTGTAATCCTCTTGGCCATTCTCAAATCCAGGACAGACGCCAACCGCAAGGTACTTTCCATCGTTTGAGAATCCTACTGCCGCAACACTAGACGGATATTTCTGATACTGTCGAATTCTCCTCTTCGCAACTGCATCCCACAATGCAACGACACCGTCGCCTCCACCTGAAGCAAAGGTTCCGTGGATAGGGTTGAATGCCAAGGCGTTGACTGGGTAGACGATATCTGTTCCATCACCCTCTGGATCTGGCTGTCGATGGCACTTGAAAGCGTATTTCCTAGCTTGCGATTCGGTAGAAGGATCAAACCACTCTACAGCTACTCTTCCCTCAATACTGCTCGTGGCATAACCAGCATCGTTCGGCATGCAAGCCACTGCTCTGGTCATGAACTTCAGTGATGATTCCCGTGTTTGCCACGGGGCGAGCTCGGCAGTTGCTCCGTTGGCGTGTGAGGCTAGCATGGCGATTGCTTGTAATTGGTATATGTGAACGAGCCGGGAGGTCATGGCTACAACGAGCTTTGAGGCTGTAATTGAGAGGGAGTGTGGTTTCGCGGGAAGGGTGATTGTGGTTGGCTCTCTCTCGGGATCCTTCAAGTCATGAAAATGGAGTGTAGAATCCCATGATGCTGAGATGAGCAGCGCTAGTAGCTTCGTCAGTTCATGCTTCTGTGATCGACGGGGCAAACTCACAATGCTCTTTACTGTAGACTACTGACTTCACTGGCGCTCCGTGTCTGCTCAACACTGTCTGCTCACCCGTCGTAAGATTTATCCTAGGAACTATCAGCACATGAAACCTGAGGGTTCTCAGATCTTTATACCTCTTAACCTGCCAGTCCATCCCCGCTGTGAACGCTTCATTGTCGTCGGCTCCGAAGCAAACATCGAGTACTGGCGCTCGGTGCTCATACTTCTCGATCAGCTTGCCGCCCGCTTCTTGGTCTTGTGTATCATACAAGTAGATATGCTTGTCCCAAGAAGAGACTAGCAGTAGTGTGGGCGACTGGGGCGCGAACTTGAGGGAGGATACTGCGTCGGTAGGAGGTTGTGAAAGCTCGAATTGGATTGCTGGGCAGAATTAGCATTGCAAGCGTTTCCTGGATACACGATAGAGGTAAGCTAGACAAGAGGAACATACCGGGAGCCATTTTGTAACACTTCAATTAAAACACCGAGGTGAGATGGTGGATGAAGTCCGTTGAAGTTTGTTTATTTTGCGTTCTGCCAATCTCACCGCCTAAATTTTGCCAAAAGGGGATTGCATTCCATCTTCTAGAAATCTTTATTATACCGAACTTCTAAGGAACACTAAGAAACAGGTCCCATATCTTGAACCCTTCAGTCTCCGTCAAAGAGTTCTGCTCTTCCGATAGATTTTTACTCCACAAATCCTTTCAAGGCCAAGTCCGATCCAATTTCCATCACCCCACATTGCCCCTCACCTCGAATCTTGAACGAGGACCAGAGCTCCCCAAAACGCCACTATGCCGTTCGCACAACTTGTGCTGGGCAGTCCTGGCTCTGGAAAGAGTACCTATTGCAATGGCAGTATGTATATATTCCTATAGTCCTCAGGCGCAGGTCTGACCTGCCCCAGTGCAGCAGTTCATGTCCGCCATAGGAAGAAAATGTTCCGTAGTCAATCTCGACCCCGCGAATGATCACACGAGCTACCCTTGCGCCATAGACGTGCGAGATCTCATAAAGATAGAAGACATAATGGAAGAGGATGATCTAGGCCCGAACGGAGCTGTGCTTTATGCGCTCGAGGAGCTGGAACATAACATGGAATGGCTAGAGGCTGGATTGAGCGAACTTGGAGAGGACTACGTGCTATTTGACTGCCCAGGCCAAGTAGAGCTCTATACGCATCATTCGTCGTTAAGGAACATTTTCTTCAGGTTGCAAAAGCTGGGATACAGGGTATGCTTCCACTGGCCTCTCGTATGGCTTTGCTGACTGAAGTAGCTTGTAGTACTCCATCTCTCCGACTCCTACTGCCTGACCTTGCCCTCACTTTACATTTCCAATCTCATCCTCTCACTGCGAGCTATGCTGCAAATGGACCTCCCACATCTCAACGTCCTTACAAAAATCGACAAGCTCTCCACGTATTCTCCTCTACCATTCAATCTCGACTTCTACACAGAGGTCCAAGACCTGTCCTACCTTTTACCACACCTCGAAGAAGAATCCTCAGCAATGCGGGGCTCGAAATTCGAAGGTTTGAACACAGCTATTGTCGAGCTTGTAGAGAGTTTCGGGTTGGTAGGATTCGAGACGTTGGCCGTAGAGGATAAAAGAAGTATGATGCATTTACTGCAGGTTATAGACCGAGCCGGCGGATACGCGTTCGGTGGGGCCGAAGGAGCCAACGATACCGTGTGGCAGGTTGCTATGAGAGAAGGCGTGACCACAATGGATGTGAAGGATGTCCAGGAACGGTGGCTGGATGCGAAGGACGAGTACGACGAGAAAGAGAACAGAGAATGGGCTGAGCAAGCCAAGATCCGAGACGAGGCTCAAGCAGCCGCTGACGCTGAGATGGAGGATGACGATGACCTGGAGAATATGTCGATACCTGCTGGTGGTAGCGGTATAAAAGTAGTTAGGAAGAACCAATGATACCCCTTCATCCATCACCATCACTGTCGTCCTCGTTCTCTTCTTCGCTGTCTGACCTGTCTACCATCAATATGTCTTTTTCTTTCGTATTTTCCGGTCGAATGTTTCCTTCTGTTGCACCTCCAAATATGTCGTCGAGGGTTGAATTGCTCTTCTCGCCTATTTCCCGTCTAGCCTTCAGAATCAATTCTCTTGCTCTCCGGATAGCTTCCTCTTCCGCCTTCCTAATAGTTCCGCTGACTCGTACAACTCTAAACACGCAATTCTTCCCTTCTCCATCTTTTACTGGGACAGAAGTCATGAGCGATAGTGCAGCCCAAGCAATCCTGTAATGCGCCCGCGAGACTCGGAGGATGAAGGTTGAAGTCGCTGAAGAAAGATATTTTACTGGAAAGAAAATAAATTAGCAAACGCTGCATCTGAATTAAGCCTCTTACAGTACCCGTCATGCTCTCCGCAACAGCTCCTGAGCCATAATCCCCAAACATACTGGCAATTTCTGCTCTCAGTCCTTTGAGAAGAGATCCTGCAGTGAAAGCGTCCGTCGTTGGCTGGTTGAATTCCACAACATCAGGGACCTTGGCCCTCCCTTGGCGGTCCTCCAACTCGGGGTACAGGATGTTGACCAGTAGATACCGATTTTTGAGGCGGACCATTGTTGGAACCCTGGCTTTATCAGACTAGCTGGTCACCTAGTATTAAACTGCCTCCAGGTTGGCTGTAATGGTCGTCAGATGTTGGTGACGCGCTTTGCAAGAAAAAGAAAGTTCGGGGAGACGCGAAGTGAGAACCTCGGCGAAAAGCGACCATTAGTGACAATTCCGCAACGACATGCAAGTTCAGATGGATTCATGCAATAGGGGGCAAGGCTATCACAGATTTGTTCGATTTAATTGAGATATGACATTGGGATAACGCAAACATTCTTCTCACCTATATCAAACCTAAAAGTCGTTGCTGTACCAGGGTTCCGGGGACATTTGTCTGACGAATCATACTGTAAAGCGAGCTCGTCTTAACCATAACCTCAACCTTAAGCCGGACCGCTTCATGACCTATCAACTCGAAACAGCAATAATGTCGACCCTGAAAGCTGCAATTCTGATTGTCTCGACGACTGCCTACAAAGATCCATCAGCCGATTCATCGCGTGGCATCTTGACAGATGTCTTTGAACAAGACGGCGGAGGAAAATGGAAGGTGATTGAAACGAAGATCGTTGGCGATGAGGTCCTTGATATTCAACGCTGCATCATGTATTGGGCTGATCGGGATGATGGCGTAAATCTCATTATTACCACAGGTGGCACTGGCTTTGCAGTCCATGATAGTACTCCTGAGGTTGGCAGCATTCAACGAGTTTGCGGAAGAGAGATGCTCATCTAAATTAGGCTGTCACTCCCCTATTACATAAACATGCTCCTGGAATTGTTCATGGAATGCTCGCTGCTTCATTGGCAGTTACTCCTTGTGAGATCCAATATATCTTGCTGTCGAAATCAGCTGACAAATCTAGTTGCTCTAATGTCAAGACCAGTAGCTGGAGTGCGTAACAAAACCATAGTAATTACTCTCCCAGGATCCCCGAAAGGTGCCAAGGAAAACCTTCAAGCGGTGCTGAAGTTGCTGCCTCATGCATGTCTTCAAGCAGCAGGAGCAGACTCGAGGTCGCTTCATGCTGGAGGTGTACGAAAATTGGAGAAAGAAGCTGGAGTGAGCTCAACGCCTCCTCGCCATGAGGCACACTCTCATAGCCACAATCACTCGCATGGCCATTCCCATGGGCACGACCATGGTCACTCTATGCCAGTCAGGCACACCTTAGCGGAGGAGAACCCCAGGTCAAATGATCCGAGCCTTGGGCCAACAAGACGAAATCGTTCCTCTCCATATCCTATGCTAGCAGTTGACGAAGCTATCAAGCTAATCAAAGAGCAAACACCTTCGCCACAAATTGTGAAAGCCAAAGTCGATGGAAGTCTGGTTGGCTCAGTACTCGCAGAAGATGTCACCGCTGGAGAAGCTGTTCCGGCATACCGAGCAAGTATCGTGGATGGTTATGCAGTGATCGCACCAGAAGATGGTACTTCAAGCAAAGGAATATTCCCAGTAGCTTCGATATCTCACGCAACCCCTGGTGAAATTCCTCCCTTAGAACGGGGTCAAATTGCTAGGATTACAACAGGTGCTCCTCTTCCACCGGGTGCAACGTCGGTGGTAATGGTCGAAGACACGGTCTTGAAGACAATGACAGAGGATGGGGAAGAGGAGAGGGAGATTGAGATTCTTGCAGAAGGAGTAAAACCAGGAGAAAATGTCCGAGAAGTTGGAAGCGATATCAAGAAAGGAGAGGTCATACTGCGAAAAGGAGAAGAGATCTCGGCTATTGGCGGAGAACTTGGATTACTTACATCAGTCGGCAAGGCAGAGGTGTTAGTCTATAAGAGACCTGTTGTTGGCGTCCTCTCGACTGGAGATGAAATCGTGGAACACAGCAGACCCGGCGAGCTACGCCTTGGCGAAGTTCGAGATTGCAACCGACCGACTCTGTTGTCCGCGGTGGGGGGTCACGGCTTTCAAGTAATTGATCTTGGCGTTGCTAAAGACAAGCCCGGTGATCTCGAGGAGACACTGCGGGATGCACTCCGAAAGGTTGACGTTATTATCACCTCTGGTGGAGTCTCCATGGGTGAACTTGATCTGTTGAAACCAACTATCGAGCGATCTCTGGGAGGCACAATTCACTTCGGACGAGTTTCGATGAAACCAGGAAAGCCTACGACTTTCGCTACGATACCGGTGAAGAGTAATAGCGGGGATCGAGTTTCAAAGGTTATATTCTCCTTACCTGGTAACCCGGTATCGGCTATGGTAACTTTCCATCTCTTCGTTTTACCTTCACTGCATCATGCTTCTGGAGTTTCTCCTGCAGGGTTACCCAAAGTCTTGGTAGCCTTGGACCACGAGTTTCGTCTTGATCCTGAGAGAGCAGAGTACCATCGTGCTATAGTGACTTTGGGAAGGGACGGTCTTATGCATGCCAGTAGCACTGGTGGGCAGCGAAGCTCAAGAGTTGGAAGCTTGAAAAGTGCGAACGCATTACTTTGCCTACCAACTGGAAACGAATCTTTGGCAAAAGGGGCGAATGTTGAGGCTTTACTGATGGGGAGGTTGAAGACTGATTTTGATGCTTTGTAGTTTAGTACATTTGAAGGTCAAATTCTGAATAAGTCTCATAGACAATCCACTGTTTCCCAAGTTCTGTGCAACAACTTGTGAGATCAATTCTTAATAAACAAAGACTTCTGGCTCATTAAATGTCGGAAGTCGGCAGCTCGAGTATACTCATTCTAAACAACTCCACTTCCGAGTTCGGCATTTCTCTCATGGTCATCTTCTGGCGATGGAGACTCGCTTGCCAATATCTCGATCTCTCCCTTAAACTTGAACAACATCAACCACCAACTTCGACATATCTCCAGACAACCTCGAAGATGTGCGAATTCAGCTACTACATATACAGCGGCTGTCAGCATCGGTTCATCGAAGTCACCAGCTACTGTGCACCGACACTGTGGAAGGCTGGATTGACCGGAACGCTGAAGACGTGCCCAGAAGTCATATACAGGAGAATATTGCTCAATTTCTGGAAGTCGATGCATCCGAAGACAAAAAAGACGAATGCTCAGTTGAACTCTGTCTCGTCGTTTGGAGTCAAGTCCAGGAGTGAGTACTGGTGGAGAGCGATGTCAGGATTTTGCAGAAAGTGTGAGGATGAGTTCAAGGTAAACAATGGCCTTCCACTTTGATCTAATTATCCCGTTTCAGCAACTGTTATCGACAGTCTTTGCTGATCACTAATTTATCCGCATTGGAAAAGGATTGCTCCAGAAGTGGATGCTAACGTTACTTTCAGATGCCTAAAGTAGCTCATCAAGCAACGCACGACGGCGCTCCTATAACCATCATCCAGAAGGGGCCAACGAACCAGCATCCAGCGACTACGCCGAAACCAGTCACAAGACCAAGACGAAGACCAAATCCAACACCAGCACGCAAGCCCATAGTTCCACCACCCGGATTTGACCCAACGTACAATCCGTTCTACAATACTCCGGAACCCGTCGAGGAGCCTGACGAGGAGCCCACTGCGCTGCCAGAGATCGATCATCCGTTCATCTACACACCTTACATCAATCGAACTGTCTATTCACTCTTAGAAATCATTGATGAGTACGATGCCGAAACCTCAAAATTGCCGTACTACCTGTACTTCCCGCCGAATCTTGAAGTCTACGACCCCGAAACCAAGTCCGAATGGAGTTCTCGCGCTCATTACATGGGTGCTCCATGGCCAGGCAGTCCCAACCCGTACTTGACAGCCAATGGTGGTCTGACCAAAGCAGACAAGGCTTACTGTAAAGAAGCTTCAAGACTCATGGAGATGGATCTTCTCTGGAAGTAGGGTGTCTTTTTGATGCCAAAAAAGTAATTACTTGCTGACTCGTGAGAATAGGAGAGAATTCAGATATAGAGGGATCGACTTCGAGATTTTCAAGTTCCATGCTCTGCAACCAGAAGTCCTTCCATCTGAGGAGTGAGCAGCGGTTGCCCAAGGATAAATGTTATCGTGGATATATGCTATTCGACCCACGGGTCGCGTCTGTACTATAGTAGACAACATCATGGCTCTTCATCGTGATAGATAAGCGCTGGCAGAAAAAGTGATCTTGCGTTGCATTTGCAGATGTACATACTTTCTCGGATCACTGTCATCGTGAACCATTCCAAACCTAAATGTCTACCTGAACGCCATGCATCACCACTCTGCTGATATACACAACTCTCTCGAAGTCTTCTCTTGTCCACGTAGTGCCACGTAGTAGTAGCCCATCCGATTCCTTTATCCTTCTGCCCCTTGGAACTCCAAAGCTTTGGAAGACACCAGTAGTCCGATGATCAAGCCGAAGAGCCCGAGCACAGAACTAAAAATTTCAATGACTAGAATCTTGACAAATCTAGGGAGTATCATCAGTCACCGACCGAGATATAGGGGGCTTCTAAACTCACAAGCTCGGATCAGCAGCATCAGCCAGTGCTGCACCACTGCCATTGATCCCCACAGACACACCACAGATCAAATTACACATCCCCACGGTTAGACCTGCCCAGAATAGCGCATATCCAGTGTAGTAGTTGCTCCCTGTAAACAATTCATCCCCCTTTACGTATTTCAGCTTTGCTGAGAAGACAATTGACATGATGACGCCGTAAATGGCGACGACTTCGCAGAAGATGATGGAGATTAAGTTCTTCGTTCGAATGCGAGGTGCACGGACACCACCACCGATAATCGAGGAGCCTGTTATCAGAATTCCCCTGGGAGTTTGTGAGAAGTGGCAGGGAAGGTGGGTGAGAGAGGCGATTACCATGCAGCTCCAACAACGGACAATCCTATGCAAAGTCCAATGCCCAAACTTGCCCAGGCGTGAGGTGATACGTCTTCAAGGAATTGTCCGACCTATTCCTCACATTAAATTCGAATTCTACGCACTTCTCAAGGGCCGAACGTACATTGAAAGCTTCGCCGTCGCCAGTGAAGAGCATATCTGCAAAGGTTAGTCTTAAGTTTTCACGCCAGAACTCCTTATCTTACAGGCTCCGACCACTGCCAATGCCGTGGTAGCACCGCCAACTCCATATCGTAAACTCATATTGCCGGCGGGATACGGATTCGGATTGGCGATCTCAAAGATTCCGTGGTCTCGAAGTTCAAGGTCGTCAAGCATCTCAAGCTCAACCGAGCTAGGCTTCCATAAGTTCACTAGCGCGATGCTGACTCATTCTCCCCCAGGTATATCAAGGACATTCACGACAAAGGCAACCCCGACTCTACAACGTCGTTTCGCATCCAGCATAACCATCATGGCGGCGACTGGACAGTCCTTTTACGAGCTCTATCGCCGTAGCAGGTACTGTGCCTTTGCTCTACAAGCTAGTTTGCTATTCTGTACTGACTGATAGTCCTTTAGCATCGGCATGGCGCTCACGGACACCCTCGACGACTTGATCAGCGAGCGTCGCATCGAGCCCCAGCTCGCGATGAAGATCCTGGCGAACTTCGATCGCAGTATCACAGAGGTGCTGGCTGAGAAGGTGAAGGCGCGCTTGACGTTCAAGGTAATAGGCCCTGGAGGGAAACGGAGGCAAGGGCAGTGGCAAAGCTAACGGACAAAGGGCCATCTTGATACCTATCGTTTCTGTGATGAGGTCTGGACTTTCCTGATCAAGGACGTCACTTTCAAGATGGAGAACTCGAGTCAGACGGTGCAGGCAGACAAGGTCAAGATCGTGAGCTGCAACAGCAAACGGCCTGGAGATCCACAATAGGACAAGGCCTAGGGGAACCTCATAAAGTCGATCTGGGATCGCAGTGCCTTCTATGCTGCAGCGGGCTGTTCTTTGTTCGGGTGGGATATCCTTGCGCACTTCTATAGAGTCATAAAATACTCTACAATAATGGGGCGACGACTTGAGGACACGGGAGAATCATGGCACGGTGTTCTGGCTGGGGGGCGTTTGATACAGGGCAAGACAAAGAACGATCTCAGAGAAATAGAGATAGGGAGGCTGATACCAAACTGGAGTTAGTCAGAACGTTGAATTCACAAAATGTTCTCATCCATATGCGGCTGACGCGTTGGTAAAAGCGCCACAACGCTGTAACATCAAATTGATATGCAGGTACTGATGCACACTGAATGTGAAGGCTTTTCCACGTGCACGTTGAATTAACATGAATTATGTCCAAATTATGCTAGGCAGTCCATGATACATTCATTTTGAGATCTTTATCTGTAAATGGTGGGCAGTTTTCCGATTCTTCCGGCCATATTGTGGGCCCGTCGAATAAGTGAGCTCCGCCTCCTTTTGAAACCTTGATTTCCATCACACTTCACACGAGCAACCCACGCTTCACCCCCAAGTACGAAACAAACCAATCCGGCTCTCGTGTTGTCCGTCTACCTGCATTTCACAAACGGCCAATAATAGGTTCAACTGTCTTACGCACACGTAGCACGGGACATGCTGCGCCAAAGAGCCCCTAAAGATAAGAAATCCAGCGTAACCAAGACTTCACAGGCCACACAGCCCCCCAGAACAGGCCCTGGACACGCCGCCGCGATGGACACGGTTGATGATCCGCAGCAACCCCTGCTTGGTGCGAGGGACGACGCAGCTTTATCTCAACGACATCTCTCATCACCTTCTCAAGACCGCTCTTCTGAAGATCCTCAACAAGAGAGGTTCGAGGACGGTCAAGCAAAGGAGATGGAGAACCTGAGCAAGAAGAGCCAGTGGATCGTCCTGGCGCTGGCCAGCGGTGCATGCGCAGCTTTCAATGGGGTGTTTGCTAAGCTGTACGTCATTCTCGTTTCCTCCCCCGAAGTTCCGGTTGCCCAAGTCACGGGCAAGGAGATATACTTCTTCTCATGTGAGGAGCTGAAACAGTCGAAGAGGAGATATACCTTTTTGCTCTCCATGTTATCCCTCTTCCATAGGCCGGGGAGCCACGCCGTTGAGATGGTACCTGCAGAAGCGGAAAGTGACATTCTCGTGTCCCCCAGTTGGCTGACTTGTATCAATATACAGAACTACCACCGAGCTTACAACTAGCTTCGCAACTTGGGTTGCAAATCTGATTGGGCTTTCAAATATCGAAGGAGGCGTCGAGGTTGTTGTTCGAGCTGTATGTTCCCCCCTTTTTTTCATCCTGAAACTTGATCCCGTCTTCTGATTAGGAACGGCACTTCTCTCTCAAGGGGGGGAGCTTTTACTCTTTCATTTGAACGAAAGTGCTCATATTTCAAATTATGGCTTATGATTGTATAGATATTCTTTGGCCTAAACCTTATTTTCAACGGCATAATGTGGACACTCTTCACCAAAGCCCTTGCTCGAGGTACCTCCACAACCCAAGTCAGCATCCTGAACACCTCTTCAAATTTCATGATTACCGCTGTTCTCGGCTGGATGATCTTCTCGGAATCTCTACCCCCACTCTGGTTTGTAGGCGCCGCGTTGCTTGTTGCAGGTAATGTGATTATTGGCAGGAGAGATGAAGGTGAGGAGAAAGGGAAAGGGGATGAGCAGGCCAGGGCTGAGAATGGGAACGTGAACAATGAGGAAGCTGAGGGTCTGCTTATCGGCGAGGAGTTAGACGATCTTGATGAGTCAGAACTTGAGAGGAAGAAACGAGAAGAGGAGGATGTACTTCAGCTTGATCTGGAAGAGGAGAACCATGGCAGGAGTGGTGGGACTTTGATCTGATATATACAGGCAAAGGAGCGACATTTATATACCACTTGGATGGGCTATGCAACATACCCTCCCGGGAAAGCAAAGGCAAAGGCTCCTTCGTACCTTCCGGTTGCACAAACAACGGGGAAGACTGCTGATATCGAAGGAGCAACTGACAGCTATATGACTGCTATCCCGTTATTCAGCCCAAATTGTTGTGATCTATTTCCATAATCCTACTTTCTGCAGCTCCGTATCACTGGTGTCAGAGCTTGGAAGGCTTCCTGTGTCTGTTGTCTCAACTAATGCTGTTTGGCTTTGTCCTACTTTCGCAAGTGCTACTATGCATTCTCTCCCATTGTCAATTTGCTCTTACTTCTTGTCTGTCGTCATGTGTATGTTTTTTGTCATGCTCTCAAGCTTTCTAATAAAGTATATCGTTCCTCTTTGACACCTGTTTAACCCCGAGCGCGAAATGAAACCAGAATGACACTTTCGGTTTCCCTTTTCAATGCACTCTTCTCTAATTTCGGCACAAGGACTTAAGATGTGGTCCGAAGCTTCCACTACATACATGCTTCTGCTTGGTGGCAGTGGCAGCATATATAATGCTCAGCGGCAGGAAGCAGGGGAGAAGAGGCAGGAGCAAGAGAAATGCTTGTCGTTTCTAATCTCATTCCGTAGACACCTACATTTTGCTTTTGATACCCCAGAAACTCTTGAGACTTTGACGTCATAAATATTATGGAGTTTATGCTCACACATAGTCTTTGAGACTGAGTGGAACAGCCATGATCTGGTGCTTGCTCTTGAGATCGGATGAGAATGTCCCAAGCAAGCTCAAACCAGCAAGTTTTGTTTGTATTCTCACAAACGTCGACGCCGGCTCGTTTCGTCAACACCCGAAATCACGAGTGGCCCAAGCAAGCTCAAACTAGCAGGTTCGTTTATATTCTCATAATGTCGACGCCGCATCATTTCGTCAAACCCCGACACCTCCATGGTCACCCACGGTCTATACCATCGACGCCCTCGCTTCGCCTCTCCGATCTACTGGATCAACACGTACATCATTGATTTGCCTCTCCGATCTACACGACAGAGACATCGGCCTATGCCCAATAGCAACAAGCATGGCAACTCAATCATCCTCAGCTGCTAGAACTCCAAGTGACGTCGACATATCCGAAGCACCAGATGTTCTGACAAACTCTACCCTCTGAACTACTCATCAAATTTATCTGCAAGATACCATCGAAGTACTTCCTCGATCTAGTCCAAACAAGCCGGTTCCTCCGAAACTTCGTAAAGCTCAATGCAAGCAAAATCTGCAACGAAGTCATCCGAACACTCTTCCTCCTTGAGGATACGCTATTGAGGTCAGAGCTGGAGGCGGGATGGTTGGTACCTACACATGATATAGTTACGAAAGCGGAACAACGAATCCAAAAGCTTGAGTTCGGTCTGTACTTCTACGACTTCCACAGAAACAAGAGGTCAAGTAAAACTTTTGAGACAATGTACCTAGGCCTGGTCCGTCAAAATCAGAAGCGCTCCCAAATGGAACTCTTCAGCCTGCTGGGGGAGTTACATCAAGATAGCAAGATACATCTCGCGGTGTGCTCCCCAGGCCCACAATACCTCTACTTTCTCGAAACAGATCCACTTGTTATTGGCATCGGAGACTTTCAAACCTTCCACTTTCAACGTGTGGCGCAGGCGGAAGTAGATGGGCAGCGGTTCTTCTTCGGTATTTGGGATGAGAGCGGCTCTATCAGACGTCTTCCCTACTCACTGTGGGATTTTTTGAAGCGCTTCAATCTCGTGGAGCTGAACGTGAAAGATCAGCAAGAGTTGATGAAACCTGAGGGCTCGGAACAAAAGTTTCCGCGGGAGCTGATCTGGTTTTACGGCGTTGAGCGGTTGCGGTATGTCAAAGACGAAGAGCGAAAGAGTGGTTGGAATTGGCGAAGTATACCAAGGCTGCTTTGGGAATAGCTAGCCGGGGTATTTTCATTGCGGGGATGCTAGGATAATGGTTGGTGGCTTTCAGTGGTATACATATGGCGAGAGAAATATCGAGGAGGTAAAGAGATTGCAGTCCTCGTATTGATACAAGGAGAACATCAAGGGGTAAGAAGACGTAGTCTTCTCAGTGAGATGAGAGGAGGGAATCTCGGGTATCAGAACTCTGGCCCTCTGCTTCGATAGCGTCAAGTGCATCACTTGAAGCATTCAGAGCTCACCCCTAGAGAAATTAATAGAGAAATACAGAAATCATCAAAAACAGAAGGTCTCCACTCTCTAACATTATCTGTGCCTTCGGACTGTGCAATCTTGAGCCTCCCATCCCACTGGAGTTGGGCATCAAGAAATAACACTGTCCTACTTGACAGCCCTATATGAGAGGCGCCTATAAAGGAGATGTCGATGGAGCACTTTCAAGAATGATTTTCCGTCAGTAAAGTCTCAGAACGTAAAAGAAATTTGCTAATCAAAAGGCCACCGGAAAAGCAAGGACCAAGATCACTTCACTCAGTTTTGAGTTCAAGAAAATATTTCCATTGCTCAGAAGACAAGGTACAGGTATCTCATTAGAAAATCAGGCAGCAAGAGACAATCTCTGCCATTAACTCCAATATCCAGTCCCTTACTCTACAAACCTCATCAATCTCCCTATCTCAAACATTAATGAACCCCCCTAAAACGTTCCAAATAATCCTTTCATGCACCCCTGGCCCAATCATCTCGCTTCATATGCTGATGGCGATGCCTTAGGACCTTCACACGACTTGTTGTAGGGTCGCAATACCCCCAAAGTGGCTGACAGTCCATCTTCCCACAATAATCATCAGTCGAGCCACAATAGCCACTGCTGGAACAACACGGCCCGGCTTGGCTTCCAAAGCACGTGTAGCCTTTTTCCTGGCCGCAGGTCCCGTCTGGGGAGACCTTGGAACCTGGAGGTGGGCTGTATGCTGAGGAGTCTGCTGAAGATGGCGTGCCTTGTCCAGTGGAAGCAGGGACTACTGATAATGAGGAGGGCTGTGAGGAGGGCGTTTCGATTATGGTTGTTAGTTCCAGCACTGTGCTTTGCGATGGAGAGGGAGTGGTGCTGCCTATCGTGTTGGGAGAGTTGACATTGGGGGATAGAGAGGTGACGGGGCTGATGACTAGTGTTGAAGGGGAAGAAGTTGGAACGTAAGAAGGAGTGCCTTGCCTTGAGTTAGGCGTGGTGGAATCGGGAGTAGAACTGATAGCGCTCGTTGTCCATACCGATAGACTCGAAGCAGAGGTGAAATGACTGGGTGTCGAAACTGCGGCACTTGGGGTTAAGGTGGTAAAAGCGCCTGAGTCTACCAATGAAGTTCTCGACAGTGGTGTGGATATGGTAAGGGTAGGAGCAGAGCTTGCTGGACTGGAAACTAAGGAGGAGACATAAGGGCTGGAAGCTTTGGCAGTTGTATCCGAAATAGACAGCATGGTGCTTGTGGTAGAAAGAGCAGGCGTAGAAGAAGCTGAGGTACTGAGAACAGTCGAATCTGAAATAGAGAGATCGGACGTGGATGGGATAATGCTGACTTTGGATACAAAAGTGCCCGAAATGTAGGTAGACTCGACATTAGTAGTACTGGAGGTGGAGGCGGCGATCATGCTGGACAGCGAAGAAAGAGACGAAGTAGCTGTAGAAATGAGTGTATATGTGTTTGACACCAGTGTACTTGATGTAGACAACGAGGCGATCGAGTTGAATGGTGAAGAAGTAGAAGATGCATGGCTTGGAGCAATTGCGCTGGTGGTTGAAATTGGTGTGCCGGAAGTGCGATATGAGTTTGTAGATCCGGAAACAAACGAGGAGGTGAGAGTACTGAGCGCCGAATCCGAGCTGAAGGGAACTGTGGTATATGAGGTCGTGATGGCCGTCACCACCGGGACACTCCCTACGGAGGTTGGATTGACTGTGGAAGCAGATTTTGTAGAAGATATGGCGGGTACAGTATTCGGTGTTGGGGTTGAGGTAGAGGAAGAGAAAACATAGGGCCCGGTGCTGGAAACTGAATCCTGAAGACTCGTAACAGAGGCAGGGGCCGTTATAGAAGATACAGCGAGACTGCTTGGTTGAAGAGACGGAGCATGCGTATTGGCATACAGAACAGAGCTGGGCGTGGGATTCAAGTTTTTGCCTTGGTCTGGAGGGCCGATGTAGTTCCCAGAGTTGCAATTGGACTCGATCGTTTCGCATTTGTTGACCCAAATGTGGCAATTGGCTGTTCCTATTGGACCCGCCATAGAGAGGCAAGCAGTGGATTGGTTGTAGCAGGATGTGGTTGCCTGTCCTTTTCGTCACTTGACGGTCTGAAAGCACTTCATGGGATCTACTCACGTTACTGCAACCTTCGGCTGCTGAGTAGGAGCTCAATTCGACACCAAACCAATTGCCATTTGTAAGAACAGCGTTTGAAGGCAGAACACCTACATTTTGAAACGGTAGGCTCGGATGTTGAATTGTTGGGGACACGTTACTGACGTAAACACTTGGTCCTGGCACCGTGTACGGCAATACGGGTGCTGAGATATCGAATTGTAGGGTTGGATCACCCGCTTGGATATAGCCAGGTATGCTGACAACATCGTTCGGAAGAGTTGTCTCACCAGAGTCCAAAAAGATTTGAGCGCAACCAGTGTAGAATGATGGTGTGCTGTCGCCCTGAGGCAGGGTCATTAATTCAGGTCGAACGAGATAGTACCCACCAGCGAGCTCAATAGGCACGGCAACGGAAAGCAAGCCGTTGTCTTGAATGAGGGTATCGGTGCACCATTGTGATGAGTTCTTATCGTAGCCCTCTTCGTAGATCTTGAACCAGCCGCTTCCAGCACCAGGATCATCAATGGCTGAGTCGACATATTTCATGTACACACTACACGGTCCCTTTTCGCTTGAGGCCAGAACTCCGGCTCGAGAGTTATCCGGATACTGTTGAAATTTGAAAGTAAGTACACCCCCTTGCTCTACTTTGCAGACTCGAAAAACACTAATAGTCCCATTGTACCCTATCAAACATTAGCAAGGCCTTGAATTGGCTGTGGATATTTAGATTTGACAAAGCAAAGAAAGCAAGCATACCGCAGGCTATATCAGAGCTGGTGAGATCTGTCACTGGGGCTGTCGCATTCGTTGTGTACTGTGGCATGCGAATGCAAGCCCCAGGACCCTGATCAACATCAGTGATAATTAAGTCGGTGAATAGAGTGTCCGCCAAGACTGCTTGAAGGGCAGAGAGGGCAAGAAGAAGTAATTTCAACTTCATTGTTCTTTGATTGAATCTCCTTTAAAGATCGAGATAGATTGTCACAGGGTAGAAGGAAGAAGAACGAGGCTATAAACTAGCAGTGGAAATATTCAGTAACATCATGTTAACGCTCTGATTCAAATCCTTGCTCTATATAACAGAAGTTTATACGCTGAATCGAATTCTGGTATTGAATCGAATTTATTGTTCTGAATCGAACTTTTGAGTTGTGATAGGATAAAGAGTTTGTGACTTAAGTGCTATTGGTGTTCACAGCTGCTCTTAAGCAAGACCAATTTCAAAGACAAAAATATAACGACTGACAGCATACGGAAGGATATGTACAGGATAAATAAGGCAACTAAGAATAGAAAAACTTCTTGAAGCATGCTGTGCACTTGCTACTTGATATTCCTAGGTGGAGACCATGAAGCCACTGCCAGGTCGATTAAAAGATGTGAATCGCTCCCAACTTAGGATGAAAAAAGACGGCAAGAGTGTTTACCTCCAGCCAAAGCCCAGCCTTTTGGAAGACCTTGTCTTCATCTCCAAGAGCACTTCGACAAGGAAGAGCAAAAGTCCAACAGGCAAGCACTGCCTCACTTCTCAAAAGCCTGTACAACCAAATTGTTTCCCTGCCACCGTGTGTTGATGTATTTGTGGCTCTCAGAAGCGGTGAATGATGTTGGCCATCTCAAAACTAGAAGTAGGACCAAAGTTGGAAGAGAGGAGATTCATTTCAGGCCCCAGCAACACCGCCGGCCGACTAAATAGGCTCAGGCAAATCTCATCTAGTCCCCAAACCGCTCTCACTATACAATTTCACCAACACTCCCCATCCTCATTGTTCGCTATGCTTGTTTTGATACATGTATAGTACATTGTCCTCGTTCTCTCGGTTTAATATGGTTGGTCGTTTATTCATTGATCTTGGCGAGAATACTGTGATTGTGATTAGAATGCGCCAGAGCAAGAGATATGCATGAGGTCGACTTACTCATGGTCTCTGAAGAGGTGATACTCCTCATCTCCAACCTTGACTGGTGATCCACCATACTAAGACCTAGTCAGCAAAGGCTCATCTCAACCCGTCGATCTCAAACTGTTTTCCCCATTCACATTCTCCACGTCCATATGCAAACTCGAGGTGAAGAAGCCGCTGTTAACTCACCTGAGGAATCAAAACTTTATCACCCGGCGCAACACCACACGCAACCCGCTTGCCATCCTTATCCAAACCGCCTGGGCCGACTGCCAACACCCGCGCCTCGTTCAGTTCCTTGACGCTCGATTCCGGCAGGAAGATGCCACCGGCGGTCTTAGCCTCCATCTTGACACGCTGAACCAGGACACGGTCGAGCAGCGGCGCAAGGGACTTGATTGATTTGAGTGCTGTAGACTGCTCAAATCATGAAATTAGCATATATGCGCATTGTAAAGCTGTGTGGTGAGGAAGACGAAGGACGTAGTACAGAAGAGGACATGGGGTGTTGCGTTGGACTGATTGGTAAAGCTTTGAATTTGGAGAGAGTCAAGCGGAGAACATACCATTTTGAAGGGGTTTGAAGCTGCTACGCTGGGAATTTTGCACTTAACAAATGATTGATTTCGTAGAGTCGTTAGAAGTCGTGAGGTAAGTGAGAGAGAAGGTGTTCAGGAACGACTTTCGCAGAGCTTCGAAGAAGTTCTCGGGAGACTTTTTTTTAGCCGAGTCAAGCCACAGCAGGGGTGGTGTCACATGATTGTCGCTGGAAGGCCCCTTTTAAGGTTTTGTTTACACATCCCAAATTTGACTAGAACAAACGTCGGCAATCAAGAGCGAAGGGGTTAATGGCATTAGGACAAAGCATTATTCATGGAAACTCTATGTAGTCCTAGTCTTCAATTCACGCAGGCGCCAGCGTTTGGACTCTACAATACCCTTCCTCCTCAAGCCCTACAATCTACAGCAGCGCCTCTGCTCGGAAGGCGTCTATGAACAACATTATTCAAGGGCCGGAAAATACACGATCCAACTCATACGTGACTAAAAACAATCGTGATCCTTATCCATAACACCAGTCCATCCAATGCACCTTGCAGCCATTCCAATTCAAATTCCCTTCGTACCCCCAAATTCTTCACTTGCCAGCTGGAGCTGCCGGCGCTGGCGGCTCTAGAGTATGGACGTGTCCATCGGCTTTGATGACAGCACCTCCTAACTCCTGGCGGCAAATGGCTGTCCCCGAGACCCAAGGATCTTCCAATACTTCTGACATCGTCGCTCGGGTCTTAGGGTTGATCTCAAGCATACGGCCCATGATATGTCTGCTTTCTCTTGGCAGAAGACGGAGAAGACGCCAGGGGCCTTTGATAACCTCGGGCTTTCTCTCAACTTCGGAGGTTCCATTGGCTCCATTAGCAGCTGCGTTTTCTGTTTTCGGCGTTGTGGGGTTTGATTGCGAGTCAAGAACAGCATCTCGTGCAGGAGTGTCTAAATCGTTCGTGGACTTCGATGGAGAGTCAGATATCCTTCTGATGTCCGTTCCGGGGGTTGGAGGTGATGCGAAGAGCTTGTAGGAATTGTCCGTCATTCGTGGCATTTTCCATGGAAAGCGGCGGAGAGACATGCAACAGAAAATGATTGCCAGTGACCAGATGTCAGGAGGCTGTGGATCATACTTTCGCTCATCGTAGACCTCAGGGGCGAGATACGGATCGGATCCAACAATACCTGAGAACATTAGTACGCCTGACTTAAGAAGAGGATATTGCTGGCTTACCACTCGCGAGGGTGATACCATTTTCAAATGGGTATTTGAAAACGGTAGCACTGCCAAAATCGATGATCTTCATGATTCCCTGATCATTCACAACAACATTGTCAAGCTTTAGATCTCGATGCGCTAGTCCCATACTGTGCAAGTAGGTGACTCCACTGAGAATTTGCAGAAATGAACAACTGATTTCCTCCCTTGACATCTTCCCAGTCATGACGATGGCGAACAAATCGAATGGAGCGTACTCCATGACTTCGTACCACTTTCCCTTTTCATTGATGATGTCGAGAGTCTCGATGATATTGCCGTGATGCAAAGTCGACCCAACACAGAACTCGGCCGTGACTTTCTTTGCATACTCTTTCTCCGTCTCATATGAATGCCTAGCTCTGAATTCTTTGACTGCGAATGTCGTACCATCACTGCTTCTCTTCATCAGACGCACAGAACCACCAGCTCCGGCTCCTAGGACCTTCCCGAATTTGCCATACTTCGACTGAATTCCATGATCATCGCCAAAAGGTAGCTGCTGCGGAGTTTTATGATGAGGGGGTGTCTTGGTCCCGGATTTTGCGGAGGGAGTCGGGGATGCTGCTCTTTTGGCTTTGTGGTGTCCACCAATTTTCAGGAATCGTTTGAGTTCCGACATCGACCCATGCTTGCTGTGAATGGTGGAGGAACTTTCGTCATGCAAATGTGACAAGTGTTCCTTATGACCTCCACCGAATATATTCGAGTGCCTCTTTTCAGGAACATTCGAGTCAGCTGTACTCCGAGATGATTTAGGGAGATTAACAGATGAACTAGAATTGCTCGTTGGCCGATGTTTTGATCCGAGAGCAGTAAATTTGAACCTTGCATCGATTGCATCCAGATTCTTGGATTGAGGAGGACGTTTATGAGCAGCGTATGGGTCGTTTGCATCTCCACCTGGTGTGAAAGGTCTTGTATATGTTGATGATCTGCTGGGACTAGTGTCTCGGGAGGCAGGGACTGAAGAACCGTGTGTCTCGGGACCAATCGAGAACGCACCGTGGTGTTTAGGTACAGCTCCGGCAGACTCGGTAGAACGACTCGTCGGTGCTGTTTGGCCAGATGATCCAGGTCGGGAATCGTCTACATTTGTAGATGATGGTGACGTACCAGGTGGTGAGATTTGCGGTGTGACTGCCGTAGGATCTTCATCCGTTTTGACGCTTTGGAGAGGGGCACCTTTGACGGTCCCCTCGATTGCGTCCCGCGATCTCGTTGCTGCCGGCGTAATTGGCGGTGAGTGCATCGAAGATGGTCGAGGACTTTGGTGAGGTGACGGCCGGCTTGAAGAGTTGTGTGTATTATGCCGGCTAGGTTCGCGGGAACTATCTTCGTTTGATGGAACCTGCGGCATCGACGGATTAGACAAATAGTAAGAAGAAGAACAAACAAGAAAAGACAAATAGAACTACATATGGCCATGCTAGAAGGTGGGTCATCCCTGAGGTTGTCTCATTAGTGCGGGGGGTGGATCACTAATATCTAATGGTCTCAATGCATATAATGTAGCTGACGAACGGATCCCAGGGAAACGGCAGAACGCCGAACTTCTCCCTGAGAATGACTCGAATCCTCGTGGAGGTTCAAGACACAACGCCCAGTTTTGCCTTTCGGATGCCCCGGATTTGACAGGTAAGAGAAAAGGATACATACCCTCGAAGCGGGAAGGGAAACAGGTTCGAAGGCGAAGTGGCTCATCCGGCGTTCCTGTAGATGCGTGCCATGGAGAGACTTGGAGATCTCCTTCAATTTGTCCACGTCGTTCCCGGAAACAGCTTGTGATGACTGGACCGCGTCGAGGTTTACCGGCTCGATTTCTTCGTTGACAGAGGCAAAGCGCACAGCTGGGGAACCTTCGGCTTTCTTGGGATCAAGGCTGGAGGCCGTATTCTGCCCGGGAGCTGTAAAGGGGTCTTGTCAGAAATACTGCTTATGGGTTCTAGCTGAGAAACACAAGATGGCGTAATTGAAACATCTGAATAGTAAGCATTGACTTACGACCGAGGCCTCCTTGCACTTCTTGGTTTTCTTGCCCAGCCATGGCGAGTAAGAGCTATAAGATAAGCTGAGCTTTTAGCAAGCACGAGGACTGAGCAGCCCTTCGACAGCAAAGGACCGATGGTGGCAGATCGTGGAGTAGAATTTGTGCGGTGTGGTCGTGGTCGTGGTGGGGTAGACTTTGGCGTCGGGGGACTAGGATGGGGGGTTCTTTGGTCCGATAAAGAAATGAGGGAAATGCAGAATTGGAGCAACTGCAATGCACAGCAAGACGTTGTCAATGGATAAGGGTGCAAGAGCCAAGAGCCAGGTGCCACGCGTGGATCCAGGAAGATGCAAATCTGAAGGACCACGACGATGAAGACAAAGCTGCCCGGCTGGTGAGCAAGCTATGTCGCTATCGTGTCTACGACGAAAGAGGCAGTATCCTCGCCAAAGCACGGCGACTCGGACACTTGCGAGATTCGTTGCTAGGATATCGGCAATCGCGCCTACTGAGGCTGGAGCCAATGAGCATGTCTCAACAGGTCTCCTCAATGGGGCTTATTAAAGCCACACCTCCTCCAGCCTGCCCGTGATTGGAGCTGAAAGTTTCTTTGCAGAAAATTCCATGTGCAATGGAAGCCATGTTGCGTCACGTCTTGGAGGCAAAGGAGAGCGGTTCCACATGTTGCTGTAAGCCTGTACCTACCTAGTGTATGGGCGGGACGACCAGGGCTGCTCGTGGCTTCAAAACGGCCCGGAGACGTTCACAGCCCGACTTTTCTTGCCCCTGTTGAACTTGAGAGTCATTGATGAAGGTTGCGGACCAACATTTTTAGAGAGCGAATCCCAACCTACGACGTCCCTGAACACAAAGATCTGAACATGTTGGGAGCTAGACTACTATATTTGTTTCATGCACACACACCTCCAGAGTAAGGAAGGTTCAAAGATTGGCCGAGAAACGGCAATAAGTCGGTGTGCAGATCTGCTTGGGTGAAGCTGTACGAGGACCGACCGTACCTTTTCTGGAAGCCTAGATCCAAGTATACCCGGTACCATAGAGAAAGCTTGGCGAATATTGCCGAGGATGCACAAAAAGGGGGGTCCGGTTACCGGCATGCCGCATTCATGCTGGTCTTTCTACGATTATTGATTGTTACTCCGCACGTGACAAGAAACCATAGGAAACTTGAACGTGCTAGGAAAGCGCAGTGCTATGCAATGCTATATTGTTTAAAGTACTCTATAATATACAGTCTCCCACCCCAGACTTGGTGTTGTGCCTCTGTTGTACAGAAACTTCTCTGAACGCCGCCGCAATGTTGATAAAGCAAATTGATCCGTGGATCAAAGCATCTTTCTGACACCTCCAGGTCGTAACCAGCTAGGAAAGGAGGCTCCGTCCACACTCCACACCTTCCATTCTCATGCCAAGATTTCCCCCATATACACAGGCTCCGCGCCCTTCCAAGGCACTCTTCCCACATCACTTGTCCCGTACATTCATGTCATTCATTTCCAGCACGCGAGCCATTCCTAAGGCTGAATTGCAACTCCGACCGTCTTCGCCTGGGCAATAACACTTTTGCAGATCCCCTCCAAGCTCAATCCACTCAACCGCAGCTCACTCTGCTTGATTTTTGCAATTTCATAGACATGCTTGAGACTAATCGTTCCCACAATCTCATTTCCACTGGCGCCCTTCAGCTTCCCTTTCTTTTCCTCTACTCCTGCGGCATTCAATAGCAGCCAACTCGTTGTAGGCGTCCGGATCTCGAAGTGAAAGGAGCGATCGGGTCGGACGGTTACGCGGGCTGGGATTGGGATTCCGGGTGTCATATGTGCTGTGCGAGCATTGAATTCCTGGGAAATTTTTTAGCTATTGTTTTCATAGCGAGCTCGGGCTTTGGGATGATGTTGTGAAGCTCAATTGCTTCGCATGATGAGAGGTTGCTAGAACATACTTTGCAGAAATCCATCGACTTCACACCCTTACTTCCGAGCGCAGGACCGACTGGCGGACTGGGACTGGCTTGACCAGCCCCAACAATTAGTTTCACGATCTGATCTGTTGCAGCGCGTGCTTTCGACATGGTGATGCGGCGGTTTTCATATGAGAGCTTGATGGGATGAGGTTTTGATATTTCACGATTAAGGTTTAGAGGTCCGTGCACAACATCAGGGGTTATCTCACGTGCCGAAGACGCTTCTCTAGATTCCTTCCTCAACAAACAGGAGAGGACTTAAATTAAGGTGAGAGTATGTCTTCTATTCTTAGTCCTCACTGTCACTTAAATATCTTATGTGATTGGCTCTGCGACATCTTGGACCCCCTTCAGGTAACTATCATAGAGGAGCATTCAATACTACACATGGAACTGTAACAGGTGCTAGCGACCAACCACTACTCACAAGGAACCTCCTGCTTGCCCTGGAATAGACTCGAGACCCAGCCACTCAATTTGAATACGCTGGAAACATGACTTCCTCAGGTACTATGGTGGTTCGCTTTGAAATTGTCGATAACTTCCCTCGAGACAAAACGTCGCACCCGGGGTATCCGGGGCTTCTGTTGTTGAGATGACATCGTTTTCTAAAGTTACTTAATTTTCACGGCTTCAGGGAAAGATGTTTAACTTGGTGCGAATGTGTAGTTCATCGCATTGATTGACTTATGTCGCATTGAATGATGATGTGTGTTTTGCTAGTAACACCCTTTGCATCTGCTGACGTAGGAAGAAGGCGCCAGCGAGGCGAGGCGGTGGAGGGGCGATTAGATATTTTGGAGATTTCGACCTTCCGTAAACAATCACTCACAACCTCAACCTACAATAACTCCCAACACGTTCCTTCAAGATGATGAATTGGGCGAAACAGCAGTATGCCTCCTTTCAATATGCCAAATTTGTGCTTGTCTAACCAACATGTCTGAGCGAAAAGGCTGGCCAACGTGGCCGGCACCCAGGAGCCGATCTATGGCCCATCACACATCCAGTCTGTAGCCAAACAGGCGGAAACGACACCCTATAGTCTTCTGAAGAGAGAGGACATGAAATGGGTGACCCCCGACATGACGAATGTGGAAACAGCAAGCTTCTACTTTAACGGTGACGACGGGCATATCGGATTTGCACAAGTGATCTACAGCAATGTTGCGTATGGCTTCCCCGGCTCTGCTTGCCCATAAGTTACTGACGATATGTGAAGCGGCATCAAGACGACCGTCCAGTTTAACACGAAAATATTCTACCCCAAAAGCCAGAACAAAGAGCCCCTCTTTTGTACTGACCAAGTCAAGGATGTGGACTTCAGCGAGGACAAATGCAACTTTTATGCCGAGAATTGCGCTATCGAGTTGTCAGAAGATGGCAAGACATACACAATCAAGTCGTTGGTTAACGAGGGCTCTATCGTCAACCTCAAGATTACACAGGCTGCACCCGCCTTCCAGGTCGGGACAGACGGGACTACATATTTTGGGCCAGATCCACAGGCACCTTGGGGCACGATGAGACACACATTCTGGCCAAGGAATAAATGCGAGGGGTCAATTGTGACCAAAGATGGCCCGATAAATTTCAATGGCAATGGGCTGTTCATCTATGCAATTCAGGGGATGAAACCTCATCACGCTGCTGCAAAATGGAAGTTCGCCGACTTCCAAGGCCCAACCTACTCTGCTATAATGATGGAATTTATAACTCCTCCGTCTTATGGTTCCACAGTGGTAACTGTTGGCGGGCTAGTCAAGGACGGCGAAATCATCACGGCAGGATCTTCATGCGTTGCTTCCCACACAAAGGTCAAGGAGGATCCCGAGAATGAGTGGCCAGAACCAGAGGAGGTATCATTTGAGTGGAAAGGCAAGACCCAGGATGGCAAAGATGTCGAGGCTGTTCTTGCAGGACCCCTCAACGACAAGATTGATAGAATTGATGTCATGTTTCACGTGCCCGGCTTCGTCAAGAAGATCGTGGCGGGAGCTGCTGGAACGAAGCCGTACATTTACCAGGTATTTATTGTCTTTTATCTGACGAGAAACAAGTCTAACAACGTTGCTAGTACTCTCCAACAGATCCTTCATTGCCTCTGAAGATAAAGATCGGCGACGAGGAGATTACTGAGCAAGGCGTCCTATTTTCCGAGGCAACATTCATCTGTCCATGATCTTCACGACATTATCATTGCATCGTTGATTAATAATGACCTTTCATGGCGTTCTGAGTAGAAGAGACAACCACATTCGTTGGGTAAATAGCGCATCAGTAATGCAGCAGCTCCGGTAGCTTAATAATAGAGCCTCACTATGAGCCTTGAATCAACTGAATGCCCTCGATATGACCATCTCTTCATACCTCGCACAGGTGACTTCGAACACCTTTGAAAATGACCATCACCCTTCACTCACTTCAATTTTAAATTGTTGCTTGAATTCACTTCTCAAGCCACGCGGAGTACCCCTCAACACGCTACGGAGTAGCACAAGGCTCGGATCGCGTCGCACTTAGCAACCTCGAGCAGGTCAACAACTCGAACAAAACAATCCCCATTGTGCCGCTGTCTCCTCTGCAGCGCTAGGCTTGAATACACCCGTTCTCAAGAGTACGCCAGGAATGAAAGCACCATGCCACTCTTCTCGTCACCAGCAAGTCGTGCCTTTCCCCATAGTAGCTCCCGCCTCGATTCACGCCCCCGCCCGACTCTGGGAGGCAAGACTATCCTAAGTAGTCAGGCTGCCGCAGGACGGGGGAAAACGTCGGGAGGCATTGGTTTGAGAGGCCCAAAACGCATGCGGTAAGTGCTACATCGTCCGTCCGGTCCTCCCAACAGTACGTGGTACTGATAGCAGATCTTGCTACAGAAAGCTCGTCCGTGATACCATACAAGGAGTTAGTAAGTTTTCTCTCCGCTCTTCTGCATGACGTGCATGTATGCTAACTCATCTGCAGCCAAAGGTGACATTCGGTACGTTGCATCCAAGACATTCCCACCTTCCGCCAGCAGCCTCGTTACGGAGCGACCGTTCTGTGAGCATTGCTGATAAGATGGAACAGACGACTTGCGAGACGGGGCGGTGTAAAACGGATTTCTGGGCCAATATACGATGAGACGCGGACGCAGTTGAAGAAGCGTCTTCAGGAAGTCAGTGTTGTACCGTCTTCCATTCCTGTCGTTCTAACCAATGCAGATCCTCACAAATGTTGTAATTATTACCGAGCATTCCAAGCGGAAGACGGTCACTGTCACGGATGTAAGTTCACCTTTTGCTGCTTCAACTTGCGGGGCTGATAAGTTCAAGGTTATCTATGCGCTTCGACGGATGGGCACACCAGTGTACGGCTTTGAGGGTATGGGCGGCAGCAAGAAAACCACGTTGAATCACTAGTGATCCTCTTCGGAATGATGTTTATGACTATTGGCAGCCCAGCTTGCCTTCTGGATCAACAAGAGGGCTGAGGATAGACCGGCCTCACGAAACTCATACCGTAAGAATTACACAACTGCTCCAACTTCGACACAGAGCGCCATGAGACACGCTAGTGACGAGTGTGTGTTAGACGGGTGGTGACCGCTACAAGGCCGATTGTGGTTGGGATATACTGGCATCTGCAGATTTGCAGATACTGTAGGATACATGGTCTCTAATTGAATATGTTTCGCGATGGAGGATTCCAACTGCGAAAGGTAATACTCAGACGAATGTGGATAGAGACATACATACTGCTAATGTCTTCAGACTACAGAAAGATTCTGATTCCAGTCTGTCAAGTCTTGAAAAAAGTGCTAGGATCCGCAAATGAGTATCTTCTCTCTACCTCCTCCAGCTCGAAACTTCCCTCATCGGCCTCACCTGCACACTTGGCGTCCGCTCAACAGGTCGCCTCTCCTCCCCATCATACATCACTATATCATCCCTCCTCATACTTCCCCTTCCTTGAGCTCCCTCCCCACCCAATCCACTTGTCGCCCTACTCCCCGTCCTCCCCAACCCAGAGCTCCTCTTACTCCCCCTCTTCCCCAACCTAGCATCCTCCTCCTCCTGCTCCCTCCTCTTCTGCTCCCTCAATAAATCCCTCACCTTCTCATTACTCGCACCCCCATTCCACACCTGCTCGCTGAAGATAAACGCTTTCTTGCCGCCCGGGTAGCGGCCCTTGCGCACCTTGCGCTTGCGCCGGAAGTACGTGCATGTTATGTAGAAGCCGTGGATGTGCCCGGGGAGCACGCCCGCGATGAAGAGGATGGCATTGATGATGCAGTCCATGCCTGGGCCTGCGACGATCATTCTGGGAGGGAGGAAGTTAGTGATTGATTGATGGATGATAATTAGGATGGATTAGATTATGGTGGTGGGGCAAAGTCTACATTCGATTGCGAGTCGAGGAGGGCTGCTCCTTGCTACTTACACTGAAATTGGGGGACCTTGGAATCGTTAGCTAGGTTGGACGCGGGAATCAGAGGTGGTACTGACAGAAGATGTTAATGAAAAAGATCATTAATCGTTCTAGCATTTTGACGGTGCTCTGAAGTGTAGCTTGCACTCAATTTCTCGTTTGTGAATAATTATCGCTGATGTTGTGGACGAGTGCAAGGCAACATGTGTTGGGAAATCGCGGGGAGAGAAGGTACTTAGGAAAGGTATTTGTAGAAGAAAAGGCATCAGCCACAGTTATAACAGAATTCCTACTTATCTTATTGCTTTCCTGTTGATCAATTTTCAGGGTCCTGCAAGATCTGATGTTTTTTTGGCAAGATTGTCGTGATGACGCTTTTGATGCATGCGAAAACTGGGAAATATATTTGACAGGGGTTAAGCGAAGCGCTGGTTGGTTGAGCGGGACGACGGAGACGTTTTGTGGCTTTGGAGGCTGATTGTTGGCGTCGAAGTGGGATTCCACATCAGGAGATGTAGAATTGGAGGTACAGCTTTGCATTCAGGATATTAAAAATTGATCAAGAGCAAAATCCGTGTTAGTACTTCCAAACAATCGGGCGATCGCTAGGAGGTTCTGACAACTAGAGGTGGACTTTTGATATGAAACAGCACCACAAGCGTTGTTGCTATTATAATTTTTGATGCAAGCAAAGAGGTGTTCGGTAACGGAGAGGAGAAAGGAAACCACCTTAAAACAACGTAAAGAGGACAAGTAGGAGAGCTCTCAACCGCGATAGTTCTCAGTTTTTCGCAATTTCAGGCTCGCTAGTTGACGACGAATAGAGGACCAACAGAAGAGAAGTAGCATACATGAACAGAGGAAGAACCAAACAAGTATCGCTCATATCACTTCAACATCCCTAATTTCCCTTTGATGCTAACAGAGCGAGCGAATAAACGGCGACTCGGTACTACCAGCTTACCATGAGCAGACACCAGTGCGAGCTGCGGTGTCTGATCAGATCTCTGCTGGGCATGGGTACGAGGAACCGCTTTGAATTTGGAAAGAGCTGCGCTCCTGCATCCCTTGGTGTCATTGGTGGGGGAAGGAAGTCCAGAAATATCTGTATGTTTGTACAATTGCCATATTCGTATGGAAAGGTGCACGCTTGCGAAATTGCCTGGCCAAGCTGCCCCCCTGCAATGCCGAGTGAGACTCAGAGGTCACCTGAGCACCCCACTTTGGTCTCGCTCCCATTGGCTGCGTCGCAATTGCAACCACAAGATTCACAAGGCTGAGGAGGCACAGGCGTTTGGCCTTGACAAGGATGTACAAGACCACCAAACGCCTGTAACGCCACGCTTACCCCCCTCTCACAAGGCTGATGTGAAGTGACCAACCAGACTCCCCAGCTCGTACGTCGTTAGGCTGATGCTTTGCCGTACATGATCGATTCATAAGATAACATCTCCTTCCCTAGATTCCTTTCTTTCGTCTTTTCTCCTTTCATCTGAATTCTGTACCAATCGTATATCAAAGACGCTCCATGATGGAAATAACAGCTACCATGGAGAAGACCACCAAGAGGAGCAGGAAGTCAGTAAAGCGAGACAGGACCGGATGTATTACTTGTAAGATTCGTCGAGTGAAGTGTGATGGTATGTTCACTGAGCAAATGAAATATCCTTCGCACGCTTCCAATTCAGCCCACTTGTCATGAAGCCTTGCTGACAATTGGCACAGAAGGAAAGCCAACCTGTCAACGCTGCCAGAAGTTTGGAGTGAAGTGCGACGGCTACGCTCAGCCTAGAAAGGTCCCCTCGGCGGTCGTGTGTAGTCGACAAGCGCTGCTTCCTAAACCATCAGTCAAGATCCTGCTGCCAACCTTCGACTTTAAGAACGAAGTTGAGAGGAGATATTTTGCACAATTTCAGGAAAAGACAGCTCAAGAGATTGCTCCATACTTCGACTCCGAGACTTGGCGACGGCTTGTACTACAGACTTGCCATGTACCAGCCATTCGACATGCGATCATTGCCATTGGTGCGCTGGACAAAACATATATGACCTCGCGGACCGAAAATGATACGAATTTGGACCTCTCGGAAGACCCAGATTCTCCCAATGTACACCGAAGGATCGCACTTGATCAATATTCCAAAGCCATTCGAAGCATGCGAGAAGCTGTGAAGCATGGCAAGCAAGATTTGAGAACCACACTCATTACTTGTCTAGTCATTGCTTGTTTCGAAGCTTTCCATGGCAACCATCCTCTTGCAAATACACAGATAAAAACTGGCATGAGCCTGATATATGAATGGAAGGCGACCTTCTCAAACGAACTACCTATGGGGTTCAAATCCCCGAAACCTGACGTGGTCGAGGATGATTTGGTACAGACATTTGGGAGGCTTGAAGTTCAAACGTGTGACTACATAGGAATGTATGCCAGGCCCTCTGCTACTAAAGAACGAGAAGAAGCTTTACGAGTTGCTGGCACGAACGTCCTGCGTAAGTCTCATAGCATGTCGCTTTCTTCTGCTCTGGACAATTAAAACTTGGGAGCTGGCTATTAGGCTCACTGTCCTACACTCTTTCCTACGCACCAAGACATTCCTGAGCACTCGCTAGTTCTAGATCCTTTTGGTTCTGGTGTCCCTCGGTGCTAACATACTGCGCAGGAAATATGCCGCAAGAATTCCATTCACTGCAAAGCGCAAGAATATATCTGGAACTGATTACGAGGCGACTTGGAGACCTTTGGCACATTTGTATGGGTCTTTTCTACCCTCCAAATAACAAGCCTGTGGAAGGAGAGGCCAACGATGCCGACTTCAATGACGTTTTCATGAGAAAAGAGACATCTATAGCCGAGTTGCGGCTCTGGTATTCCTCTTTCGAACCCATGATGAAAAGCGGTCGTGTCCCCGAGACTATCGGCTCATTAATGCTGAAGATGCATTTCAAGGTTGCGGTGATGACGCTGGAAACAACGATGCACACCAAATTCCAGGATACCCCTGAGATGTGGGACGTCGTTGATCTATCAAGGAAGATTCTTATCGCTTTAAAGAGTGGTCCCACTCCAAAGTTTGCCCTTGATGTAGGCGTTGTCATTCCTCTTTATCTTGTTGGAATCAAGTGTTCAGCCACATCGGTTCGCAGAGAAGTTATTGAGTTGATGAATACATACCCCAGGAGAGAAGGCCTTTGGGACAGCGTTGTGGCAGGGGCAGTGGTAAAGTGGATTTTGGACGTGGAATCGGTGTATGAAGACCGAGCGAGAGGTCGGATACCAAACTGGGCCAGGGTGCATTCCGTGGAAATGATCGCCGATACTTGGGACAGGTCGCTTTCTTTGTGGGCTTATCAGCAAGCATCAGAGGAGGATCATACTATGAAGAAGCTGGAAACAATTGTCAGATTTTAAGGTATCATGGTTGAAAGAAATTAAAAGGACGTTCAGGGGTTCTAAATTTATTTGAATATCGAGAGGGAAATGAGGAGAATGTCCTTCGGCAATGCTTGAAAGTTCGAGAAAGGGGTCGGGTCAAAACAAATCTATGAAAAGCCTCCAGTGGGCTATAAACTTGCAAATTCACAACTGTGCAGCTTTGATAATCCTCATAGCAGTAAACAGCAGGCCATAAATACCAAAAGTAAGAAAAGAACAAATCCGTAAGGGGAGGCCATGCGATTCAGTCACGTGTACTGGTGATCCCTAGCGCGTTTTTAAACAAGCCCCGAACGCGACTGAACTTCAAGCCTTTGAGAAGACAAACTTTCAAATCTTGCATGAGCAAGGATACATCATGTCGAACCTCGGAAAGCGCCCCACTGCTTGGGTCGATCTGACAGGCTCCGATGATGAGAACTCAGCACCTCAGCCCAAGCAGGCACGCGTCTCTGCCAGCCAGTCCGGCTCCGCATCTCAGCCGCGACCGAGCCAATCCTTGAATGCTAGAGACGCGTGGGTTGATGCTGATGAAGAGGACGAGATTCTCGATCTCAGTCAAGATGCTGATGAAGGAAATGGATGGGTCTGTGTCGGCGCAATCGATGGGAAGATCGTAGGCATCCGATATTACAACGGCGTCGCGACAATGGGAGAACAAGTCATGGTTCAGAGAGAGCCCGGGAATCCGTACGATTCCAACGCAATCAGAATCAACAATGTCCAGGGCACCCAGATTGGGCATCTCCCAAGGAATTTAGCCGCCAAGTTGGCTCCTTTCATGGTAAGTCATGTCTCATCGTCTGTCTGATTGGACGATTCTCACACGTGACAGGATTCAAGGAGTATTGTCATTGAAGGAGTGCTTGCTGGGGAGAAAGGGGGCTGGGACTGTCCCATCAATTTGAAGATTTATGGTCCCGGCGAGCCAATTGCTAGGGCGCAGGTTGAAGCCAAACTCAAGTCCGACAGAGTACCGATCAGGAAGCTGGGAATCGCAGCGCCAAAGCAGCCCAAGCAAGCTGTTCCCCCTCCACAGAGAAGACAAATGGGCTATCACAGCTCCCAAAGCTCATCTCAGGCATTGAGTAGCCAACCTGAACCTCTTCCCGAACTTGGCATTGAACATTTCGTTGAGCACAGCGAACGATTCAGACCAAGAGATGTTGAAAAGATGGTGGAAGAATGGGGAGCTGGTGAAGATGCGCTTAGCAAAATGCCCTTTGCCGAGCAGCCTCAAGACCTGGTCTCAACTCTTCTTCCTTATCAACGTCAGGGTCTGGCTTGGCTACTAGAGAAAGAAAACCCAGTTCTTCCGGCTCTCGGCTCCACTGAGATTGTACAGCTTTGGAAGCGGTCATCTGAACGATCAAACGTCTTTACCAATATCGCAACCCAATTCAGCACTCAAACGCCACCAGTATTAGCTAAGGGTGGAATTCTTGCGGACGATATGGGACTTGGGAAGACTTTGCAAGTCATCAGTCTCATCCTGGAAGGTGGACCAGGAACAACTCTCATTGTTGCTCCGGTTAGTGTCATGTCGAACTGGGTTCAACAAATTGAGAGACACGTGAAGAAGGAACGGAACATGAAGGTGTTGACATACCATGGAAGCAACAGAAAGCGAATGACCCACAGAGAGTTCGCAGAATATGACGTTGTTGTCACCAGTTATGGTACTCTAGGCACAGAGTATTCGTCCAAGGGCAAGAATGCGGAGAAGATCCCTCGAAAAGACGGTCTTTTCTGCATCAACTGGTCAAGAGTCGTGCTTGATGAAGGGCACAATATCCGAAACCATGCAACGAAGTCTGCAGTGGCGGCTTCAAGCCTTTTAGCGACCTCACGATGGGTTCTTACCGGAACTCCAATCGTCAACAGCATCAAAGATTTGTATTCGATGCTTAAGTTTCTTGCCGTTACAGGTGGACTAGAACGCATGGAAATTTTTAATGCTATTCTCTCGCGACCGCTAGCCGCTGGTGATCCTAGAGCTGAAGCCATCCTTCAGTCTGTCATGCGAACTTGGTCGTTGCGGAGGAAGAAGGACATGAAGTTTGTTGACTTGAAGTTACCCGAACTATCCGAGTACGTCCATCGTATCACATTCCGGAAGGATGAGCGGGAGAAATACGATGCCTTACAGTAAGTTCTCTTAAACCCTATCACTATGAAATATAACTAATTGAAACAGAGCCGAGGCCAAAGGTATGGTGAAGCAATTTGAAGCCGGAAAGTCCAAAAATGGCCTCGATATATATCGCCATATGCTTGAAGTGCTTCTCCGGATGCGACAAGTTTGCTGTCACTGGAAATTATGTGGCGCTCGAGTAACTGACTTGATCGCTCTAATGGAGTCCGATGGGGCGGTCGCTTTGACAAAAGAAAACCGCGCAGCTCTTCAACTCCTGCTCCAGCTCAACATCGATAGTCGTGAGGATTGCCCGATTTGCCTGGAGGAATTACACAACCCTGTTATCACCGCTTGTAAGCATGTCTTCGGCCGAGAGTGCATCGAGAAGACGATCCAATTGCAACACAAGTGCCCCATGTGTCGCGCTGAAGTAGCGGATGCCGAGTGCTTGGTACATCCTGCAATTGAGAAAGAGGCCGAAGAGGATCCAGATCTTGATGTCGAGACCAAGAGTAGCAAGACTGAAGCTCTGATGAGCATCTTGACTGCCAGCCGTCGGGACCCCAAGTCGAAGGTTGTCATCTTCTCTCAATGGACGAGTTTCTTAAATATCATCCAGCACCAGCTGACCGAAGCCGGCATGAAGTACGCCCGCATCGATGGTTCAATGTCAGCCCCGGTGAGAGACCGTGCAATGACAACACTCGAGTCCGACCCCGACACCCGAATCCTTCTCGCAAGTCTGTCAGTCTGCTCCGTCGGCCTCAATCTTGTTGCAGCCGATACCGTCATCCTTGCAGATTCTTGGTGGGCACCAGCAATTGAAGACCAGGCCGTGGATCGCGTTCACAGACTCGGACAGACCAGACCTTGCACCGTCTGGAGATTGATCATGGAGGACAGCATCGAGGAACGAGTTCTTGAAATTCAGGCCGAGAAGAGGAAGTTGGTTGGAAAAGCCTTCCAAGAGAAGGAAAAGGCAGGCAGGCAGAAGACAACGAGAATGGGCGACATCTTGAAGTTACTTTCTTAGGTTATCCCGGCTCTCTTCGGCTTCTTTTCCGAGATCATAAAATGGTGGTTGCTTTGCCTTTTTAAAAAGGAGTTAGTGTGGCTTGCGTTGTATAAAATTTGGTGCAATGAGCGGACTTTGCTTAGGTGTGCTTGGATGGTGGCTATTTGTTTTCACTGGGCGCTTTTCCTTATTCTGTACACTAACTTCTAGACATAGAGCGCCAGCGCCTTGTAGATGGTTGACTACGGTGTATCAATAGAAGTACTACATACTTCAGGTTCTTCTCACTATTGGTCCCCATTTCATAATCGAGCCACGATTCCTAAATTAAGATTACATTGCTGGTACTCGACCGTGGGGCAACGATTCTACTTCAGACAGTAGCATGTAATAATTGAAAAGCCACCATGCTACGAATGGATTCTGGTGGTTAGAGCTAGGATTAGTGGAATGTAGTGAATGAGAAGGAGAAGCGTGAAGTGGAAGGGGAAAGTACTATATTTGTGGATCTGTGAACTATCTACTCTTCAATATGACCTATCTCTATGTTTTATACGTAAACTCCTACTTGTAGCATATTCCTTGGGTCAAGAAGCTTCACTCTAACCCCTTCTGCACCGAATAACCCTTGGGAAGTTGAAGATGTTTATGAACGCCCTCAAAAATTCAGATTCCTCAGCACTAAAAAGATCAATGTTGTTTGTACAGCAGTCAACCATTTTGATTTCGACTTTCAACTCCAATGCATTTCTTAACTGTGGAATCGTACATCCTCCAACGCTTTTAGCTCACATACAATAGCCTTGGTCGGTGGCAGCCACGGCAGTATTCCCCCATTATAGCCCGGCGTAAGATCGGTTTCGTTGAGGTCCTTCCAGACTTTCTCATTGACAGCCAAGAACTTCAGCTTTTCCTTCAATTGATCATTCTTCGATAATAGCATTCTTGCCCACTTGATATGCTACCACCCAGTTAGTATACTATGTTCATGATTTCGAGGTTCAAAAGCTGAACGCATGACCAAATAAAAACAAACTCGGGGACGTGGAGAGAAAAGCTCACCATGTCAGCGCAAATCCACAACGTGTCGACATCGAAATTAATGTACAGCTGTGTCTTGCAAGGGATCCCAACCACATCCGGCGAGAACGTCAAGACATCGTAGCATCTCATAGCAACCGAACGTGATTCTGAGCAGACTTGGAAGATGATAGGAGGCTTGCTGTGCGAGAACCAGCGACCATCGGGCAGGTAAGAGGCCGTCGGAGTGCAACTGAGCTCTAAATTATTTGGATCTTCCGTTGCTGCTTCCCAAATCTTAAGCCGGAGCTCCATTGGTAGGAGAGGAAAGAGCGTGAAAGAGTTGGTGGAAGGAGGAGGCATGAGTCCTTTCTTCGATATAACACAATGCTGGGAGTGGTGGTACATGAAGAAGATGAGGCTTATCTCGCTCATACTGAAAGAAAGAAGAAGGAAGTACAAAGATAGAAAGATGAGAATTAGAGATCAGCCCAAGCTTCCAGTGTATAGACGTCTGCGTCGTTGTATATGACTGCACGCCGCTCACGTAAGATTTGGCTGGGAGTTTGGCTAGATTTGCAGGAAATACGACGAGAACCGTGCTCATCTTATTCTTTTTGAAAGCAATATCACAAGTCATTGCTTCTCCACATCTGTCATCACGTAAGAGCTACGAGAGCTGAATCGGCCAGACTGCTGGTTCGTGGCTGACTGGAGCGAAGCACTGAAGTCTCGTAGCCGGAAGTGATTTGACATCATGACATGCAGGTCGTTCAGGTATCCTCAAGATAGCCAATGCAAGTGCCCAGAAGCTGACCCTTGGCAATCTCGTGCCTAGAACTTCACGAATTATAAAAGTCCTATTCTTCGATTGATATAGTTTCGGTTGAGAGAGTTTCGTAGCGTGTGCAACACTGCCCAAAAGGGGAAAGGCTCTGCAAGGGGGAGTTTGGTCCGCTAGTGCCCGCTCCAAGCGGCCCCACGCAAACTTTCCCCTCTAAGGCTCCATGCTACTGCCGAACGTCCCCAAACCGAAATTCGACGTCTGTTCAAGATGGCGGAAGAGACGTGGATGTTTGGGCCTTGGCTGCCCTTTGAGCTTGCTGGTATGAACAGATAGCGCCATGTGAACTGAAACGCACAATGCTGACTTCAGAAAGACATTGTGGCAGTATGGCACGAATACCGGATACCGATTCTCCTCTCGACATTTACAGCCCTTATGATCTTTCGGACTGTGTTGCACCTTCGATCCCCTAGAGAAAAGCTTCTCTATACACCGCCAATCTTGCCTCCACTGCCGGCGGAGAAGGAGAGCCTGCTCTATGACAAAAGGGTCAGTGAAGAGAAAGTTCCTCGACGGATTGTGGGAGGTCTGAAGAAGAAGAAATCCTCAGAGGATACCCTACAAGTGGGCGATCGGAAAATTCAAGTCCTGGTGTTTTTTTCTTCCTTGACTGGGACCACCGAGAAGAAAGCGAAGGCATTTCTGGAGGGACTGGCAAAAAGCACCAAGAACCTGGAGGATTCGACAACCACATTTCCTGACCCTCAATTACTTGATCTATCATACATAGACTATGATGACTATTTCATCACACCCCCAAAAACCGATACAGAAACTCAGTTCTTCTATTTACTCCTCCTACCAACATACAACATCGACACGGTCCTCGACAATTTTCTCGAACATTTACAAGAAACGCATAATGATTTTAGGATAGATACAGCACCATTATCTCCGCTCTTGGGATATTCGGTGTTTGGATTTGGGGATAGAGAGGGATGGCCAACAGAGGAAGAGGGATTCTGCTCGCAGGCGAGAGAAGTAGATAAATGGATGGCGAAGTTGACGGGAAGAAAAAGAGCCTTCCCATTGGGAATGGGAGATTCGAAAACGAATGCTATGCAGCGCCTGGAAGAGTGGAAGGAGGGGGTGGAAGACGTTCTGGGGCATATTGCCAGCACAGGTGGCCTGGGAGAAGGAGTTGTGGGCAGCGGAGACGCAGTAGAAAGCGATGTGGAGGATCTGGATGAAGAGGACGAAGTTCTATTCGAGGAGCAAAAAGTTGCCCAACGGAAGACGAAGATCCAGAAGAAAGATGTTCTGAACGATTTGGAAGATATCGGCAGCACGTTAAACAAACCAATGGTTGATCCCTCTGAACCATTGGAGGTAGATTTCACCACTTACTCGAAGAAAGCTCGGGCAGCACCGACAACAATTGTCAAAGAAATGGTCCCCAAGAACTCACCAACCTACAATGCCCTTACCAAACAAGGCTACTCGATCGTCGGTTCTCACTCCGGCGTCAAAATCTGCCGTTGGACCAAATCCGCTCTTCGGGGGCGAGGGTCCTGCTACAAGTATTCGTTCTACGGCATCGCCTCTCACCAATGTATGGAGACAACACCCTCCCTCTCCTGCTCCAACAAATGTGTCTTTTGCTGGCGCCACGGCACCAATCCCGTCGGCACAACCTGGCGCTGGGTAGTCGATCCGCCAGACATGATCTTTGCCGGCGTAAAAGCAGGCCACTACCAAAAGATCAAAATGATGCGCGGCGTGCCAGGCGTCCGAGCTGAGCGTTTCGCCGAAGCAATGAGGATCAGGCATTGTGCTCTCAGTCTGGTAGGAGAGCCGATCTTCTACCCGCACATCAATGAGTTCACCGCTATGTTGCACGCAGAGCACATCTCCTCATTCCTAGTCTGTAACGCACAGCATCCAGATCAACTGGCTACGTTGAAACCAGTCACACAACTCTACGTCTCAATCGACGCCTCCAACAAGGAGTCTCTCCGCAAGATCGACCGTCCTCTCCACCGAGATTTCTGGGAGCGCTTCAACCGCTGCCTCGAGATCCTCCGCGAACGGCGGTTCGAGCAAAGGACTGTGTTCCGCCTAACCCTCGTAAAAGGGTTCAACATCGAAGACGAAGCAGAAGGTTATGCCGCCCTGGTAGAAAAGGGACTCCCTTGCTTCGTCGAAGTCAAAGGCGTAACCTACTGCGGGACCTCCTCGTCCGCTGGCGCCGGCCTAACAATGCAGAACGTCCCTTTCTACGAAGAAGTGTGTGCCTTCGTCGAAGCACTGAACGTCGCCCTTGAAAAACGGGGCCTGAAGTACGGTATAGCGGCCGAGCATGCTCATAGTTGCTGTATCCTGATTGCTAGCGAGAGATTCAAGAAAGAGGGGAAATGGCACACGAGGATTGATTATGAGAAGTTCTTTGAGTGTCTGGAGAGTGGAGAGAAGTTCACGCCAGAGGATTACATGGGTCCGGAAACCCCTGAGTGGGCTACGTGGGGGAATGGGGGCTTTGATCCCAGGGACGAGAGGGTGTTTAGGAAGGGGAAGAACAAGGTTGCGTTGACGGACAGTCAGGGCGAGGTGATGGGTGAGTAGCGTAGCTCGAGTCACTTTAACGAAATGCGAGACTCGGGGATGAAGTTTGGGAGCAACAACTTTTGTGTATTTCTTGGTGTGCAGATAATGGGACTATAAAGAGCCCAACGCCTGCAATGCAGCAATTTCGTCAGCAGCCGTGGACGTCCGTCAAGTCGCTAAGACGCCTTCCAGTTCGTGAACCCCAAACTCCCCAATTTAAGCCAGATCATTAAGAGTAAAGAGGATGATAGGCACATCTAGCTCTCATCCAGAAGCAGCTCCGGAAGGCTCGCCCTCCTTCTCCAACCTCTCTCGCTGCACCATAACCCGCTCGTTACAAATATCAATAAACATCTCGAACTTCTGGATCATCTTGTCTTTCTGCCGCAGCTGCTCCTTCAGATCTTCAACCTCCGTCCGCCATGCCTCCTTCGTCTTCTCGACCTCGGCTTGCGCGTTCGCGACCTCGGTTCGCAGCTCTGCTCGCAGCTTCTCTTCGAAGGTCATCGGCGGTTTCTTGTAGAAAGTGGGGAGCTGCTCCATGGCTGTTGCTTCGACCCGCGTGGGATCTCGCTTGATGGCTGCACGGGCATTGTATATGTCTCGTGGTAGGTAACGTACTGAAGGGTTCTCTCGATGGAGGATTTCTAAAGTTTCTTTCACCGAGACACCTGTTTCCAAGTTAGTGTGTACTCTTGTAACCAGAAGAGTCAAGGTTTTGTACCATTTTCCTCAAGCGCCTTCACAGCAGCAATAGCCTTGGGATCCAGCTTTCTCGCACCAGGATGCTCAGTAGGACTCTCGCTTGGTGGATGGTTGTGGGTCAAATGCTCGCCATCAATCCTACCCCTCAATAGCCACGCCGTCTTATTCTCCAGTCCGAAAACACCAAATTCACAACCGCATTTTCTTGACTTGGTCTTCCGTTGTCTTTGCTCGCCAGGGACTTTCTCCTTATTTGTTCCACCTCTATCGCAAATCAGGAAGACCTTCTTTAGACCTCGGTTGTCGCGCTTCGACCGTCCAATAACGAAGGCGTAGCCGTGGGCAAGTGCATGTGCTTGGGCAAAAGCAAAGAGAGCCTCGAAGGTAGGAAAGCTGCCGCCGGGTGGCGGCGAGAGCATTTCTCCTTGGATTATTTGCGGCGTGGTGGGGGAGCCTTGGGCGTCGAGCATGGAGTTGTTAGGGTCATTGAGCTGTTGGTCGATTGCTAACTGGGGGTCGATCATCGAAAGGTCTTGCGAATTGCCGTCTGGAGAGCTCTCTTGTGGTCTTTGGCCGAGGTTCGAGTTTCCGGGGGAAGCTGTCATGCTTGGTCTTTGGAGGGTCATGTTTTGCATGGCGGGAGAGGCATTCTGGGATTGGCGCTGGCCTTGGTTGATGGAAGATGAGGGATTCATTGCGTGGTTCACGCTCATGGATTGATTTGGGGGAGCGCCATGAGGGGGCATATGTATTGTTGTACCAAGAGGTGGAGGTCGTCGTTGAGGGGTACTTGTACCAGATCCAGCAGACGGATTACTCAAGACACCCTGAGCAATCTGCTGCTCTGCCGATACACCAACATTTCCATTCTGTCGAGGTGGTCCTGATTGTGGAACATTGCTCGGGGTGTAGGGAGTCGAGTAAGGTGACTTGTGTTGACCAGGAGGGCGGATGCCTCCCTGCGTTGGCCGCTGCACCTGCTGTTGGAAGGCTCGCTGCTGCGACGGTGAGGGATTAGCAATATTGGGCTGCTGGACTTGGAAGACGTGTTGGCGGCCGGGGTTTGTCTGGGAGAAGGTTGCTCGCCCGTTATCCTGTGGAGTCAACGACATCTTGTCGACTCGAGCTGGTATCAATGGGTGCGTAGACGTATCAAACGCGGTCGGCGTGAGGGTGAGGGCGGGAGTCGTTGGATCAAAGCCTTTAAAATCGCTCGCTCGTGATCGTCGCCTAAGCGAGTGCACGGGCCCACGTGTCAGGACTTCCCCAAAGGAGACGGGAGACGGGAAACGGGAAACAGGACCTGATTGATGATCTCATAGACGGCAGGAAAACAGCGACCCCCGAGATCTAGGCTATTACGTGGGTTTCAAGGTGGTTTCAATTTGTGGATGAACGTTCATCTCTAAATTGGGCATTGAACTCAATTTAATTTTAGTCGCTGGCGACCCAGATGTTCGTCTCACGTTTGTACTTGGAAGTTTGGAAGAAGTATTATATTAATATTTTCATGTACTGTCCTCTTTCACAGGAAAGAGCAATGGTCGAGTAGCCTGGGTATTCAATGCTCCTAAAAACTCCATATGCATGCTCCCAAACGCAAAATGCAAAATCGTACACTTTATTGTCTAGAGTACAGGAATGACCGCAGGACCGACTGACTGCTGGTCGCTTCACATCAAGCCGCTGCTGATTTCTCTTCATCATGTGCTGTTACCGGCCTACTGCTGACAACAGCAGGAACAGGAGTAGCCGGCTCGGCTGTTTGCTGAATATTGCTTTCGTGGGCAGATCCATGGACCGAAGCTGGTGGGGTTGGGTTGCTGCTCAAGGGACCGGTAGGCTCTACTTCCTTCTCGTGAGAAGGGTCGGTAGGTGCAAAAGTTGCAACCTCTTGATGCTCCACATCTGGTGGGGTTGGATTGCTACCCAAGGGAGCGGTAGGCTCTGCTTCCTTCTCGTGAGAAGGGCGAGTAGGTGCAAAAGTTGCAACCTCTTGATGCTCCAAATCTGGTGGGGTTGGATTGTTGCCCAAGGGACTGGTAGGCTCTGCTTCCTTCTCGTGAGAAGGGCGGGTAGGTGCAAAAGTTGCAACTTCTTGGTGCTCCAAGCTTGGTGGGGTTGGGTTGCTGCCCAATGGACCGGTAGGCTCTACTTCCTTCTCGTGAGAAGGGCGAGTAGGTGTAAAAGTTATAACCTCTTGATGCTCCAAATCTGGTCTCCTCTTTCGTAATTCTTCAGCGCTTCCCTCATCGAAGACCTGTTCCTCGTCCAGCACCCTATCAGCAAAACTGGGCCTCCTTTCCACTCCACCCTTCGAGATGCCAATGTAATCTCCAGGGCCATGGCTTCCGTCGGGGACGTGGAATCTCTTGTCGACCCTAATAATGGCGTAAAGTGCAACCACAATGATCTCGATGGTGAAATTGAACAGGTAGAAGCATTCCTTCGAATCGTACCAAGCTGGGTCAGCGCTTGGTCGAGGGACGTAGTTAATACCCGCTCGAAACGCGGCACCAAGAGTGAGCAGCACGGACGAAAAGAGGAGGATGAAGATCTTGGTTCTGAACCGTCCGTGTCCGAACTTCTCAATTGGAGGTCTATCGGGGATGATGATCCTGAGGAACATCAAAGGAATTGGAAGGAAGGCTGCCACGGCGAAGTAAGTTCCTCCGACAAGTTGAACGTCATGATCGATTCGCCTGATGTTGTGATCGAGCGTATAGAAACTCTGGACCGTGCAAGTAATCAATGCTATCAGCATGAGCACGATGGAGACGTAGTAGAGCTTAAACGCAAGAGAGAACCACTTCGCCCACGCCCAATGGGGATGAGATGCTCGAACAATTCGTTGGACGAAGATCAAGTTGACGATGAAGAGGATGAGTACTCCTGCTGATACGAAAATCTGGGCGGCGATCGCGACCGAGATATTGTGAGGATAGCTGGCCCAGACTAGGCGCATGGTCATCGTGGTGATTCGTGCCATACAAAAGCCGAAAATCAAGCCGCTCATGACAAACTTCTTCTTCCTTCGAAGATTGATTTGGAGAATTGCCATATGGGTTGCAGCTCCCATGACAAACAGAACAAGAAACACAGCACTGATGGGATCGTCGACCTGTTTCGTAGGCAGCCCCCCTAGTCCAGCAGTCGTAGGAAGATATGGCGGACCTTTGGGAGCTTGCGCCTGTAGCCATGTCAGTACTGTACATATGATGATCACTGAGGATGTTTGCTCACTCCTCCTGGACTGGACATTGCGAATGTGGTACGGTATTCTAGATTGCGAACGTATTTGGTTAAGTGAGTGTGGGGAAGCCCGTAATCAAGATAATCGGCCTGTTGATTGTGGACTTGTGATGTCTCGTACTTGCCGCCACGCTCGAGGAATGCGATGCTCAACTTTCAAGTCTCAACGACGCGGCGACGCCATACTTATGGCTTGCACGCGGGGACGTATCGCTCTTTAAATTCGTCCGACAGCCTGGGAGAAGTCCACGACTCGGGCACCGCAAGAGCAAACACCCATGGCATCATGAGAGACATCGGGGCTTGTTGAAGCGCGACGCCGAGGCCGTTGCTCTAAGGCTGAGGGCCAATGGTATCCGTTGCGGAGGCCGGAGGACGGACATTGCTACTGCGGGTCAGCACTTTCTTTTGATGTGCGATGGGATGTTCGAAAATTGACGTCGCACGAGGGGTACATTGTTTTAGCCTGCCATCATGCCCGTAGAGGAGGTCATGGATCGAGACCTGATTTGATCCAAGAGCGAGGTCCTTGTCAGATCCTTCGGTAGCCAGCCATCTACAGTCCACTGCATGTCATAGACTCCTGGCCTGTGGGAGAGCTAACTGCACTCTTTCGGTACATTGCATTCGACTTTCTGCAGGCGTACAAGGTACTCTACCAATGATTGCTGGGTTTAACCAAGGGTTTGGATCTTGGGAACATATGTACTAGCGACCCCAAAATAAACAAGCTCGAAATGCTCAAGGGTTAAGGTTAGAGGCACCCCTGGCCCTATTTTTCTCCACAATACTCTAAGGTGTGGAGCTTCACAACATGGCTAAGGAATATGCTCAGCCACGGCAGATGGAGTGCAAGCCACAGGTTCTGGGATTCTTATGAATTCTCATTTGCATCCCGAGCCTATTTTTTAAATCGGTCTGTGGCAGCTCCGTAATCTTCATCACGTGTTCCTTTTTGCAGATATCTACTATGAAGAAGCAGGGGCACAAGCGAGGAGACGATCGCTACGAGACATGCGGAGAAACGGTACTCGCTGTGTAACACTTTTGCATTCTTATAAGAGTCTACTGCAAGTCTACAAACAGCGCCCTCGGGTTGGTCCATTGCTGGTCTGGCCCTTCTCGCTGTACGAATGCCAGGTGGTCTCTTGTACATGAACAGAATTTTCATTACTTCTGTGGCACCTTCGTAGTATGCCTGCCGTGCACCAAGTATCATTCCTCCTAGTAATCCTCTAGAGGAAGTAATCGGGAGTTCCTACAAATTGTTAGAAATGATTGATTCACGATACGGGAGTTTTATCACTTACGTCTTGAAACCATCGGCTCACCTGCTCTTGGGCAGGGGTCAAATTGCAAGCTGTGCGTGTTTCGTCAGTGAGGCTCCCACTTCTCAAAACACGCCAAAACTTACAAGGTGTACTTCAGATGCTCGTCAATCTCCATGATAGCTGCTTGATTACCACATCTGTAGCAATAATTCGGAGCTGAAAAGATCAGTTGGATCCGGCTCCTCGGAGAATGGCTTGGACATACCTGAGAAAATGGTGACTACGTTCCTGTCCTGAGACCAATTATATCCCTCCATGACCAGTTGATGGGCTCTGGCCACCAGAGTCAAGCCATTATTGTGGTTGAACGCCTCCGAAATGTCCTGCCCAAAGGTATAACCCGCACCTCTGGGTGAGATTCCCCATCCGCATCTATCATCTGGATCCGACCACAACAAATCGCACATCGGCCCCTCGTGTGGAACTTCCTGTATACGATCGAGGGCTCTGATGTTATCAAGGGTGTCGATGCTGGGGGAGAGACCTCCGTGGAGGCAGAAGATCTGGTTGTCGATCAGGGCAGTGAGGGGAAGGTAGTCGAAGAGATCGGTGAAGTACTTCCATACGTTGGCATTGCCGTATTTTCGAAGGCACTCATCATAAAACCCATAGACTTGTGTGATTTGGCGGGACTCGTGGTTGCCACGGAGGATGGTGATGCGTTGCGGATATCGAATTTTCAGAGCCACAAGGAGAGTGACGGTTTCAACGGAATAGTAACCTCTATCAACATAATCGCCTTGTCTGATGTTAGCCGCTTCAACGCTGGAATTTGTCTGGGGCGCCTTACCCATGAACAGATAATTCGTGTCTGGATTTGGCCCGCCAATTCTGAACAGCTCCATCAAGTCATGGAATTGACCATGGATGTCTCCGCATACGGTGACTGGGCATTTCTTGGGTAGGGTCAGCTTTTGATCGTCGTAGTGGCACGCTAGATTTGCTCACCACTGGTTGCACGTTCGACTCGTCCTGCAAGACCTCTCGTGCCTAGAGACGCGTGGTCAGAGCCCGGTCTGAATCACAGTTGCACCTGTGACAGTCCAACGATCTCATTGAGATCTGTACAGCCCACTTACCTTCTCGCAGAGCCTCTGTACATCGACCTCGGCCAACTGCTTACAGGTCATCAAGCTCTCAATCCATCCATCTAGGGTGGGGATGGATGCGGGTTCCGTGGCAGGCGATAATCTCGAGGGCTCGGGGGCTCTTCCCACATCTTCCATATTGGTATCCATGGTATCTCTGCTACGGTGTGGCGTTCAAGGTTGCGAATGTTGATGGCGATGGCGGGGAGCTTGAGAATGACGACAACGCGGTGAGAGGTTCCAGATAGAGCTGGTCTCTATGCGATAAATAATCAGGGAGTTGAGAAGCGGTCGACTGAAAGCAGTAAAGAGGCAACAAGCTTTCACTTTGCGCCTGGGGTATCACAGAGAGGTTGCTGTGCAAAACAGGGGAGTTCACGTTTGGGGAGGTGCAGCGGTAGCGGTCCCTGGCCCAAGCGAGAAATTGATAGTGAGGCTGGGGTCGTGATTCTTTCCAATAACGCAAGCGACAATTTTCCTCGCGGTTTTGAACTTTGTCTTATTCACGCCACAAGAAGCACATTGATAACAAATAAAAATTCTATGATTTTGCTCTGGATCTAGACTAATCCCAAACCCACAGGCTCCTTCTGACTACTCTCTCCTGTAGTGCCTCTCCCGATTAGACTCTTGAAGTCTAGTCCAACGTCAGACAGCATTTTTGCATGCTCCTTCGCCTGGTCCATACACTTGTTCCAAATGTCGCCGTCCTGAGGGGCACTGCTCAGTTGTCTTGCCAGTATGATATTGAAAGTATCCACTTGCTCCTTAGCCCATTTGACGCAAGCGCTCATTAGCAAGGGAGGGAAACACATCTGGAATGTGGAAACTGTATTTCTGATAATGGTAAAGTAGACGAAAGACACTTCCCAGATGTACTGATGAAGATTGCCCTCGAAGATGCATTGCCTTTAGATCTTAGTATGTATGTAGTGTAGGGGGTGTGACTCAATATACCGTGATCGTTTGTGGATAATGTTGCCACGAGCTTCCAGATACGCCTCCCTAGCACGATCTTCAAAACCCAGGCGAGCTAGATAGAGGACATTGCGCTTGGTATGTTTTGGCTTTTCATGAGTATCGACGAGCTCCCGAGTGATCAGTCCAGCAAGCTTGGTTGCCCGTTCTTCGGCTTTGAAACTTATGAAATCTTGTGCCACAACGTTGCTTTTGAGACTCTTGGCCAGGGTATTTAGCTTCTCAACTCTTACCACCGCTTCGTCAAACTTCTGAAGGGCGATAAGAATGTCGAGTTCATCAACTTGGCTTTCGACCCATCGTAAATTTTGCTGCTTCCCATCAACTTCAATAAGCATATCTTTGATGTCGGAAAGGGTTTCCAACAGCTCAGTCTTCTTAAGCAAGCCAGGGTCTCGAGACGCGAAATAGTTGATAGTTTCCTTTGCCTTATTGCTGGACTCCATTTCAGATCGAAGGCCTTTGCGTAATTCTTCAACGGCTTTTCTGAAGTTCATCATCAGGGTTTGCTTATCGCTGTCATCCGGTTTCTCAGTCCGATACGTGAAGGACTCCTGACCAACCCCTCTGATCATAATAGCATCGGCAACTTTGTTTCTTGAACTTGATGATTCGCTCGTTCCAGCTAAGTCGACCATTTCAATATCCAGCAAAGGCCAACATCGATCCGCCACAAGCTTAGACGGAGCTTGTCGCTGATCGGCACTATTGGTGCCTTCAACCTTCCTCTTCTTCCTCGACGCGATGAGGAGATGATCATTTAATAAGATGATTTGCATGGCACGGCGCGATTTCCAGGTGGCATTGTCTAGCTCGATCCATAATCCAGCATTTTGTACCACATGTCGGCCAGGAACGGCAGGGAGAAACTTCTGTGATCCCTCAACGGTTTTCCATAATGCCTGCAGTTGATCAGCAGGGTTGAATTTATTGGATTATGAAAAAAAAAGCTCACCTGAAGTTGCGAATTCCACATTGCTGTACGGTCAGCCACAGAACTCCTCTTGTCCCTCTTGCTTAGAGTTGATGGGAAACCCGAGTCAAAGTCGTTGGAAGCAGAGGAGCCTTGGGAAGAAGTAGTTCTGAGGGCGGTAGTGTTGGTCTTCAGATCCGACATCAAATTCCGTAGAGCTCGCATTTCCCCCTTCAGCTTCTCGGCCTCCTTGCTAATCTTGATGAACTGTGTTCGATTTTGGTAGACATTTTGCTGAAGATCTGTTGAAGCTCGATTCTTCAATTTCTGTAAAGCTTGTTGGTAATCATCGATGTCCTTCTCCGAGGCGTCACTTAAGAGACCGGCAATATATCGTTCGGGGCGTAGATTGGAATCATTCAGCGCCTTCGTATCGACATCAATTCCCTGGCTTTTCCCAGGAGAAGGACCTCTTCCACGATCTTTAGATCCTGCAAATTGGGATGGCAAAGACGGGACATTGGGCACTGGCGGAGCGGTAGCATCGAAGTCAGCAGGGAGGTTGTTAAATCGAGTCGAATATCGACGCTTGACCAGATCTGACGTCTGCATATGGATTAACATTATATGCACAAATGCTAGTTTCAAACGTTACCTTTCCTCCAACTTGCGGCCGCTGTGGCGGAGCTTCGAAGGAGGACTTTCCTCCAGTGCTTCGCGGCGCATCCCCCGTGGATTGTATTGGGCCTGATATCTGCTTTGGTGCACTAATAGCTGGCCGTCCCTTTCGTTTGGTCCGAAGGGAGATCCCTTTGCCTCTGTCTTCGGACATCTTGCTTGCAAAGTTGTTGAGGTCGAGGTCGAGTTCGAATCCGAGTTCGAGGTGAGGGTGAATGTCCGACGGTCTGTCTCTTCACTGTCATGATCAACCCTCCTCGAACGTCGGAAGTTCCTTTCCAGAATCCCGACATCCACTGTCGCAGCTTCCCTAGCGTGGCACGCTAACACCAGAAGGTGTCTCTCAGCCTTAACACCTCAGGTTCCAAGTCCGAGCTTTCAAAAAGTTCGAGAGCTTGATATCTCCTGTCTTCGGATTCGCCTCAAGCTTGTCTACAGCGCCTACGAATTTCCAACCTCCGCATCAACTCGGATCCAAGGAAAATAATTCTAATTGCGAAATGGTTCAGACATCCACTATCGTTGCTGCAACAGTTGGCAGTCTTGCAACTGGCTTCGTCGGTATGGAAGGCTCTTTCAATCCATACCTTGAAACCTGCTAACGTGTTGCTGTTAGCATACGCAGTCTATTTCGACTACAAACGCCGGAATGACCCACAATTCAGGAAGCAGCTAAAGAAAGAATCGAAAAGACAGGCCAGGGCTGCGAAGGAAGAGGCGGAGGCTCACACAGCGCGGCAACGGGAGGCCATTCGGGCTGCTGTAGAAGAGGCCAAGGAAGAAGGATTCCCCACAGATGTCGAGGAGAGAGAGGCATATTTTATGCAAGAAGTTGCCAGAGGCGAGGGCCTGAGCGGAGAAGGTATGTCTGCTAGCCCTATTTCCAAGTTGAAAACTAATAAATTTCTAGGAACGGACAATGTCGAGGCTGCTCTGTGCTTTTATAAGGCACTGAAAGTCTACCCACAGCCATCGGACTTGATCACAATTTATGACAAGACTGGTACGTACTTCTTCAATCCCTTCTTTTTACGAGCCCTTGAGCCTTTTCGAACGCGCCCCTATTCGTCTTGCGGACATATTTAGCAGCCAAGATTGTAGAAAACCAAGGCTGACCTATCAAAACTAGTACCAAAACCAGTTCTCGATATCCTTGCCGAAATGATTGCTGCAGACTCGACTCTGAATGTTGGACCATTTGCCAGTGGGCCGGGCTCAGATAGAGGACTCGATTAGATATCTTCAGCTCGATAGACACCAAGACTCCCCTCTCCACCGCAATTCCTCGAATCGACGAATCATCATGCCTCCAAACACTTTAAGATGCGACCTGGATACCCGCGTGTGGCATCTCGCTCTGTGTATATCAGCCACTAGAGTCTAGGACCAACTTCTGCGTTATTTGTACTGTACATTGTCAATATTATGAGGGTAAAATAATACCCAACTGGCGGGAAGCGCATCAATAATATAAAAGGGATGGGTCTGTGAATGCTGTCTTACTAGTGTTTTTTTGAGTGAAGTGATACAATATTCCTCGAGAAAGGTTGGTTGTTTTGAATCTGTCCAACATCATAGTTGTCTCCCCCATCCCGGCAAGCCCCTCCCCTTGCATGGCCCCCCAAGCTTCACAAACTTAGGTGTATTGTAATGTAGCTGTCTGCTACCACGCATAAAATTTTGTCACTTTATCCAGCTTAGAATCAGAATCCTTCTTGCCCGGTCTGGAGCACCCGTACCTAAAGTAATAAGGCAGTCATGAATTTCCCGTGAGTTCAACTCAGGAGACAAGCATCAAGAAACTCTTGATTTCCTACCTGACGAGGTCTACTTGCATGCCAAAGACCTCAATAGGCACACTCTGCTTACTGACCAAGCCATACCATTCAATTGATATCCGTAGCGGGCCTTTACATTTTCCAGAGTAATCGTCTAGGCTTGCTGGGCCCTAAGTGAACGCGACGTACATGAGACTGCAAGAAATAGGGCTATCCCGAGATCTAGTAATGTGTCAAAGGGAGTCCGAGGTCTTCAACAGACAATTTTCTTTTGTCTTTCACTTTTTGCATGCTTCGAGGATACTGAGGATATCTACCTTTAGTAGTTTCTAAAAAAAAAAAGCTACGGCATAGCTCGCCATTGCGCCTGTGGCTTCTCGGACCTTTGGTTAGTATAAATTTTGATTTATAAATACCTGGAAATTTAATTATTTGAACGGAGATTTCATCAGAAATGGACAAGTCAAACTGACGTTGATATCGCGTTAAGCTTGCAGTAGTTCGCATAACTGTCTAATAGAATCACCCAAAATTAATTCGGCCACACCCATGCTCAGGGGTAGGAACGCGATTCTGTGACCCTTCTCGCGACTCGCAATAATCTTGGTGAAGGTCAACCAGTCAACAGACTTCAACAACCAGATCAACAACCACCACAGCTGAAGCCACTTCGTCATCAGTGGGCATCAGTCTGATGATATCGAACTTCTCCGCCACGCTCTGGAGATGAGATAAACCTCGGAAAGCGCAGCCATGACGGAGGTCGACTCCCCGGCAAGCCCTAACGGGGTTGCCAAAGACGCATTTGCCGTAGATCCCATATTGATCGTGGAATACCTAGCAAAGGTCATCGAGATTACTTTGGGTGCTGCTCGGAAAGATCTAGAGACTGGAAACAGTCTCTTGTCAAAGAGCCGGTACCAAGATACGATTTCCCGATGTACTCGATTTGCCTCGGAGAATCAAGTTGCACTTTATGTTACGAAGGATATTGCATCAGCGGGCGGGCTAGATGGCTCCCTTGATGGGACAAGTATGTTTCTGGGATCTGCCACAGAGAATAGAGCTAAATCTTCTTCGCAGACTCCTTGAGCTACAGCTACAGTCTGGCTACGGATATCTCCTTCTCCGCCTCGAACATGGCATCTATCGCGCTCTTGAAACGACCACAACCTATTGACCCTACGATACCCATAACTTCTCAGATACAAATCATTAATTTACCCGGTGTGGCCACGCTGAACAGCACCGCGAATGGCCAAGGTGGCACGTCTGTTTCCCCTTTCGAGATCCTCCACAGTGTCGTCCACTTGGCGCTGGGTCCATACTTCGATGCATACACAAAGACTCAACAGACTACAAATGGGGTTCGAGGCAGGTCAGATGTCGAGGCCAAGACAGGCATTCCGGTAACGAAGAAGAGGATAGCAGAGTTGGAGCTCAGCCTGCTGCACTTACAGCAGAACATCGAGATTCCGGATTTGATCCTGCCCTTACATCCCATGATACAGAATGCAATCGATGAAGCTGCAGCTAGGAGTATCAAACTCTCTGTAGAGTTGATCCCTCAAGCTCTGCTTTCAGACAGCACGTTCCTGAACAATTTGCAGTCGATTGTGAATGGATGGATCAAGTCGATACAAGCCATTACGAAGATGTCTAGAGATGCTAACAGTGGGACTGCAACTCAAGAAATCAATTTTTGGCTTTCGATGGAGTCAGCCTTGGAGGGGATCGAGGCCCAATTGCGAGGCGAAGGAGTTGCACTCACCATGGAGATACTTCGAACTGCCAAACGATTTCAAGCGACTGTCAGCTTTACTGCAGATACGGGGCTGAAGGAGGCAACAGAAAAGGTTCAAAAGTACAATCAGTTAATGCGAGATTTCCCCCTGGACGAGTTACTATCGGCAACGTCTTTGCCCAAGATCCAGGATGCCATCGGTCTGATATTTGCGCACCTGAATAAGAAGCTTCGGATATGCCCTTATCCTATTCGACGAGCTTTACCTCTGGTTGAAGCCATTTCAGCTGATCTAGATTTACAGCTACATTCTCTGCTGCACGGGCGATCCTTGATGCATCTCGACTACCGGGAGTTCAACAATTTAATTGCAACTACTGAATCGATCTGGAAGGCATGGGACGAGAACGTGAAGGAATTTACAAACGTTGCTCGGGAAGTCACTCGTCGGCGAAATGAGAAGTTCATCCCCATCAAGATCGCTCCAAAACATGCAGATCTCCAAGCGCGACTGAAGTATGTAAGCACTTTCCGAGACAATCACGAGCAACTACAACGAACCATCGTCAATGTGCTTGGACCCAAGAGTGGAGAAGGGGATGGTAATGGCAATGGCGCTGTAATTGTTGAAGAGATGGGCGATGTTGACGCTGTCGAGGAAGTCCAACAAGCCTACGCCGCTTTGAACAACGTGGATTTACTAGATGTCACGCCTGAAGGCACACGGATATGGGTGCAAGCCGAAATCACCTATAATGAGCGAACGTCCCGTGTTGAAAACTCGATTATTGCACGACTACGAGATAGACTGGCTACTGCCAAGACGGCCAATGAGATGTTTCGAGTCTTTTCGAAGTTCAACGCTCTGTTTGTTCGACCAAAGATTCGGGGTGCTATAACCGAGTACCAGACTCAGCTGATTGACAACGTCAAGCATGATATCTCGTCCCTTCACGAACGCTTCAAGCAACAATATGGTCATTCCGAGGCCCATGCAATGGCTCAATTAAGGGATCTGCCTCCGGTATCAGGAGCAATTATCTGGGCTCGCCAGATCGAAAGACAGCTCGATGGCTACATGAAGAGGGTTGAGGATGTTCTTGGGAATGACTGGGCTCTTCATTCCGAAGGGCAAAAGCTTCAGAGTGAGAGTAATCTTTTCCGAAAGAAGCTAGATACACGACCAATTTTCGAAGCATGGCTCCACGATGTCCAAAGAAAGCAAATCTCAATCGCTGGTCGGCTATTCAACATCAACAAGATTCGGTCGGCAAACAACACACTTGAATTAGCAGTGAACTTCGACCCTCAAGTCATCGCACTATTCAAGGAAACTCGAAATCTTCTATGGCTCAATTATGCTGTGCCCCATCAGATCAACAACATCTCCAAAGAAGCAAAGCGGGTCTACCCGTACGCTGTTAGTCTTATGGAGACCGTAAGGACTTTCGCTCAGACTAGTCGGCAAATCGCGGAAATGTCTGATGTGTCAATTCTGCTAAGCGGCTACCAAAACGAGGTTCAAGCTCTTATAAAGAAAGGTGTACCTTTGAAATGGGAATCGCTTGTTCACTCATTCGACCTACACGTCAAGCAAACGCCCTATCTCTCAAACGGAGCTATTGATCATACCAATGGACGCAATGAAAGCAAGCATGTCCAGTTCGTCCGGGAATTTGCCGCGTCAGTCTCATTGTTGCAAAACAAGACCGCCACCTTGGCTGCAATCAACATCACCATTCAAAAAGCGCTCGCAGATCTTCAGACGTGTTCATATGACTCCGAGTCCTTCAAGCAACTACTTGAGACCATCCAGAGGGCAGTCGATCAACTGAACCTAGAGAACTACGTCAATCTATCATACTGGGTTAGGCAAATGAATGACCGTATCAAGACCACACTGCTCATTCGAGTGCGACAAGCCATTGGAGCTTGGATAGAGAGCTTTGAGAGTGATCAGTCAGAAGGTGTCAACGATGACAGCCGCCGAAAGCATCTAAGCGGAGTTCTGGGAGTAGTTAAGGACGAGGCACCGACATTGAAGCGCCTTGTCCACGAAGTTTCCATGCGAAATCAAGTGATATATCTTGAGCCACCGTTGGAAGACGCCAGAGCAAACTGGTTTCAGCAGCTCCATAATTGGCTCGGAGTTGTCTGCAACCTCCCCAAAGTGAAGGCTTCGCGATACGAAATGAGCTTGTCCACCACAAACGAGTCGGAAGCTCGTTTCACCGACCTACCTGCTTCTTGCACAGACAGCTTATCTCGCGTATACTCGTCCATCGAGACAAAATTGCGCGAGATCAGCACCTATGTTGATAAGTGGCTTCAATTCCAATCTCTTTGGGATCTTCAGTCCGAACAAGTCTACGAACTTCTTGGAGAACAACTATCTAAATGGCTGCAATTACTCCAGGAGATCAGAAAGGCTCGGTCAACCTTCGACACCACCGAAGTTAGCAGATCTTTTGGCCACTTGACAATCGACTACGATCAGGTGCAGACCAAAGTAAACGCCAAATATGATCAGTGGCAGCATGAAATATTGACGAAGTTTGCCGTACGCCTTGGAACTAGGGTTCGCGAAGTGTATTCTGAGATTGAGAAAGCAAGGAAGGATCTGGAGGTGCAATCCTTGGAAGCAACTTCCACAGCTCAGGCCGTCCAGTTTATTACAATCGTGCAAACCTGCAAGCGCAAAGTCAAGGCCTGGGGCCCTGAGGTGGAGACATTCAGGCAGGGTCAAACCACACTAGTTCGGCAGCGTTATCAATTTCCGACGGACTGGTTAGGCGTGGAGCAAGTTGATTCAGAATGGACTTCGCTCAACGAGATTCTGAACCGGAAGGCCAAGATTGTCCAGGACCAGACCGATGCCCTTCGTGCCAAGATCACTGCTGAAGATAAGGTTGTGGGCGATAAGATTGCTGAAATCACCAGTCAATGGAACGAAGAAAAACCCGTATCTGGAACAATCGCTCCAGATGTCGCATCTGCAACGCTCATGTCATTCGAAACCCGTATCACGAAGCTTCACGAAGAGTCCGAGATGGTCTCAAGGGCGAAAGAGGCTTTGGACTTACCCTCAACAGCAGACACAGCTCTCGCAGCCATTCTAGAAGAAGTCCAAGATTTTAAATCTGTTTGGGCAGCTCTCTCGACGATTTGGAAAAGCTTGAATGATCTTCGCGAGACACTCTGGAATAGCGTCCAACCACGAAAATTGAGGTCAGCTATTGACGGATTGATCAAGATGACCAAGGAGATGCCAAGTCGGATGAGACAGTATGCCGCTTTTGAGCACATCCAAAATGTCTTACGGCAGTTTCTCAAGGTCAACCCTGTCCTGACTGATCTCAAATCCGAAGCTGTCCGCGATAGACATTGGAACAAGATTTTCAAGGCGCTTAAGCCTGGAAAAAGGTATTCGCCTATTTCTATGACACTTGGCGATGTCTGGGATTTGAATCTTGCTGCGAGCGAAGTCGTCATCAGAGACATCATCGCCCAAGCTCAAGGAGAGATGGCTTTGGAAGAATTCTTGAAGCAAGTCCGGGAGATTTGGACCAACTACTCACTTGACCTGGTTAACTACCAGAACAAATGCCGACTCATCCGCGGTTGGGATGACCTATTCGCAAAATGCAGTGAGAACCTGAACTCTTTGCAAGCCATGAGACATTCGCCATACTACAAAGAGTTCGAGGAAGAAGCTTCATCGTGGGAAGACAAGTTGAACCGTGTCCATGTCCTGTTTGACGTATGGATTGATGTCCAGCGGCAATGGGTATATCTCGAAGGTGTCTTCACTGGCAATGCCGATATCAAGCACTTGCTCCCGATCGAATCCTCAAGATTCCAGAATATCAACTCGGAATTTTTCGCTGTGATGAAAAAGGTCTACAAACAGCCTTTCGTACTGGATGTTCTCAACATATCGGGCGTACAGAAATCACTCGAGCGTCTAGCAGAGCTGCTCAACAAAATCCAGAAAGCCCTTGGTGAGTATCTTGAGAGGGAACGTGTCTCCTTTCCACGATTCTACTTTGTTGGTGACGAGGATCTGCTTGAAATCATTGGCAACAGTAATGACACCCTTCGCATTGCGAAGCATTTCAAAAAGATGTTTGCGGGCCTGTCCGGTTTGATAATGGACGAAGATCATATCATCTCTGGGTTCACTTCAAAAGAGGGTGAGGAGGTCCGGTTGAAGAAAGAGATCTCGCTCATTAAGACCCCGAAAATCAATGATTGGCTCGCGCTACTTGAAAGCAGCATGAAATCCACTCTTGCTGAGCTCCTTGCTGAGGCAATTGAGCGTTACGAACCTATCTTCTCTACCGATGAGATTGACCAGGTCTCCTTGAATGAGTACATTGCCTCATTCCCCAGTCAGATTGTTGTTCTGGCTACGCAAGCTGTCTGGACAGCTACCGTTGAAAAGTCTCTTGAAGCTGGCGGATCTACCTTGCGAAGCTTGTACGAACAAGAAGTCAAAGTCCTTCGGCTTCTTGCTGCCACTGTCCTTGGCGATCTGGATCCGATACAGCGAAAGAGATGCGAACATCTCATCACTGAATGCGTGCATCAGAGAGATGTCATCGAGAAGCTTATCAAACTCAACGCAACCACACCGAATCATTACATGTGGCTTCTTCAGATGAGATATGTGTACAAGGCCGAAGGCGACTTCCTCTCGCGCTTGTACATCAAAATGGCGAATGCCAAGCTCAATTATGGCTTCGAGTATCTGGGAGTTGCAGAACGTCTTGTTCGAACACCGCTGACAGACCGATGCTTCCTAACTTTGACACAAGCACTTTGTCAAAGATTAGGTGGCTCTCCATATGGTCCTGCAGGGACCGGCAAGACCGAATCTGTCAAAGCCTTAGGTGTCCAGCTTGGACGCTTCACCCTTGTCTTTTGCTGCGATGACACCTTCGATTTCCAAGCCATGGGCCGCATTTTCCTAGGTATCTGTCAAGTAGGGGCTTGGGGTTGCTTCGATGAATTCAACCGACTTGAAGAGCGTATCTTGTCCGCAGTATCGCAGCAAGTGCAGAACATTCAACTTGGTCTTAAGCAAGGTCTGGAGGATGAAAAATCCCAGATCGAGCTGGTCGGTCGTCAACTCCGCGTCAATGCAAATACTGGCATTTTCATCACCATGAATCCTGGATATGCTGGTAGATCCAATCTCCCAGATAATCTCAAGAAGTTGTTTCGAAGTGTTGCGATGTCAAAGCCAGATAAAGAATTGATTGCCGAAGTCATGCTGTATTCACAAGGTTTCAACCAAGCCAAGCAGCTATCGAAGCAAACAGTACCTTTCTTTGATCGCTGTTCTGCGAAGCTTTCCAAACAAGCTCACTACGACTTCGGACTTCGTGCTCTCAAGAGCGTCCTTGTTAGTTCTGGTGGCCTCAAACGTGCTCGCCTCACTCGTACTGGTGGTGATCTGGGTCCTGAGGAAGAAGTGGAGCCGCAGATCATCGTCCAAAGTATCCGCGAAACCATTGCGCCAAAATTGATTAAGAGCGATGTTGAGATCATGAGAACTATTGAAGCGGAATCATTCCCTGGTGTAGAGTATATTCCAGCCAGCCTAGAAAAATTGCAGGAGGCAATCCACAGTATTGCCAAAGAGAGACATCTGGTGGTCAACGATACCTGGATGACCAAGATACTTCAGCTGTACCAAATCCAAGGCATACACCATGGTGTAATGATGGTTGGAAACTCTGGCTCCGGAAAGTCCGTGGCTTGGAAGCTTCTTCTCCAGGCTTTGCAGCAGGTGGAGGGTGTCGAAGGTGTTTGTCATATCATTGATTCGAAAGTCATGTCGAAAGAGGCGCTATACGGCAACCTGGATTCTACAACACGAGAATGGACTGATGGTCTGTTCACGAGCATTCTCCGCAAGATCGTCGACAACTTGCGGGGCGAGGAAACAAAAAGACATTGGATCGTATTCGACGGCGATGTTGATCCTGAATGGGTCGAAAATTTGAACAGTGTCCTTGATGATAACAAGCTTCTCACCTTGCCGAACGGCGAGCGACTCAATCTCCCTCCTAACGTTCGCATAATGTTCGAGGTTGAGACTCTGAAATATGCCACTCTTGCAACAGTCAGTCGTTGTGGAATGGTCTGGTTCAGCGAAGATACTGTAACTTCAAACATGATGGTTTCTAATTACCTCGATACTCTTAGGACAGTTGCGTTCGAGGACCTTGACGAGGACGCGGTCGCCACAGGGCAAACGGCGGCCAAAGCTCTTGCTATTCAAGCTCAAGTTGCCGACCTTCTTCAAGCTTTCCTAACCACGGAAGATTTCATCTCCAACGCCATAGAGCGAGCCGAAGGTTTCAACCATATTATGGAGTTCACCATCGCGCGCGTTCTGAACACCTTGTTCTCGCTTCTTAACAAGAGTGTCAGAGACATCATCGAGTACAATGCCCAGCATGTGGATTTCCCTCTCGACCCAGAACAAGTTGAATCATATATTGCGAAGAAGCTCCTCCTCGCTTTGGTTTGGTCCTTGACCGGTGATTGTCCCTTGGGTGACCGGAAGAGCTTCGGAGACTGTCTTGCTGGGATGGCCACGTTTGGCTCGCCTATTATGGGTGATAGCTCGTCACTTATCGATTTCGATGTCACACTACCGAAGGCTGAATGGACTTCATGGCAGAATTCCGTGCCGTCAATCGAGGTCAACACACATTCAATTACCCAGACGGATGTGGTTATTCCGACCCTTGATACCGTACGCCATGAAGATGTGCTATATTCCTGGCTCGCAGAGCACAAACCGCTCCTCTTGTGCGGCCCTCCTGGATCAGGAAAAACCATGACTCTGTTTAGTGCTCTCCGCAAGCTGCCAAACATGGAAGTGGTCGGCCTCAATTTTTCTAGTGCCACCACCCCCGATCTGCTGATCAAGACTTTTGAGCAGTACTGCGAATACAAGAAGACCCTCAACGGCGTCATCCTCTCTCCAACCCAGATTGGACGTTGGCTTGTTCTCTTTTGTGACGAGATCAACTTACCAGCACCTGACAAGTATGGAACCCAGCGAGCAATTTCCTTTCTGCGACAACTGGTGGAACAAAATGGCTTTTGGAGAACCTCGGACAAAACATGGGTCACGCTTGATCGAATCCAGTTTGTGGGTGCCTGTAATCCTCCCACAGATGCTGGTCGAACTCCAATGGGTGCGCGGTTCTTACGACATGCTCCCCTCATCATGGTTGACTATCCCGGTGAACTTTCACTTCAACAGATTTATGGCACGTTCAATAGTGCTGTTCTCAAGATTATTCCCTCACTCCGAGGCTACTCCGAGTCTCTGACAAAGGCAATGGTCCAATTTTACCTCGAATCCCAGCAGCGTTTCACACCCAAGATTCAGCCCCACTACGTCTACAGTCCGCGTGAACTCACTAGATGGGTCCGAGGTATCTACGAGGCAATCCGCCCACTGGAGACCCTCTCTGTGGAAGGGCTTGTTAGGATATGGGCTCACGAGGCTCTCCGATTGTTCCAAGATCGTTTGGTAGCCGAAGACGAGCGACAGTGGACCAACGAAGCTGTTCATCGTATTGCACTTGACTTCTTCCCGACAATTGAAGAAGACAAGGCTCTTGGTGGGCCAATCCTGTTCTCCAATTGGCTCTCCAAGAATTATGTTCCTGTCGACCGAGAACAGCTTCGCGAGTTCGTTAAAGCCAGGCTGAAGACCTTCTGTGAAGAAGAAGTAGACGTACCATTAATTCTCTTCAACGACGTTCTTGAACACGTCCTTCGTATCGATCGTGTATTCAGACAACCTCAAGGACATCTGATCTTGATTGGGGTCAGCGGTAGTGGCAAGACAACGTTATCACGCTTTGTTGCCTGGATGAACGGCCTCAAAGTCTTCCAAATTAAGGTACATGGCAAGTACTCGGCCGAGGACTTTGACGATGACCTGCGCGATGTCCTTCGACGTAGTGGATGCAAAGGAGAGAAGATATGCTTCATCATGGACGAGTCGAACGTCCTTGATTCTGGCTTTCTCGAAAGAATGAACACCTTGCTAGCAAATGCGGAGGTTCCTGGTCTCTTTGAGGGAGATGAGCTCGCCTCGTTGATGACTGCTTGCAAAGAAGGGGCTCAACGTCAAGGTCTCCTTCTTGACTCCCAGGAAGAATTGTACAAGTGGTTCACACAGCAGATTGTCAAGAACTTGCATGTTGTGTTCACCATGAATCCACCAGAGGACGGTCTCTCTTCAAAGGCTGCGACGAGTCCTGCTCTTTTCAACCGTTGCGTGCTGAACTGGTTCGGTGATTGGTCCGATCAGGCACTCTTCCAAGTCGGTACCGAGTTGACACAGTCTGTTGATCTTGATCGACCCAACTTCCAAGCCCCCGACAGTATTCCAGTCGCTTACCGCGAACTCGCGCTCCCAGCCAATCACCGTGCTGCTGTGGTCAATTCTATGGTCTACATCCATTATTCCCTTCACCGATTCAATATCAAGCTGTTCAAACAGCAAGGACGAGTTACATACCTCACGCCTCGGCACTTCTTAGATTTTGTCGCCCAGTATGTTAAGCTGTACAACGAAAAGCGTGAAGATCTGGAGGAGCAACAGCGCCATCTCAACGTTGGCCTAGAAAAGCTGAGGGACACTGTTGACAAAGTTCGGGATCTGCGTGCCAGTCTGGCAGAGAAGAAAGGACAATTGGAGCGAAAAGATGCCGAGGCCAATGAGAAACTGCAGCGTATGGTTGCCGATCAGCGAGAGGCTGAACAACGTAAGACAACGTCTTTGGAGATTCAGGCTGCTCTTGAGAAACAAGAGGCCGAGGTCGCTCAACGTCGCGAATTGGTCTTGAATGATCTGGCCAACGCAGAACCTGCTGTGATTGAAGCACAGAAGAGCGTTAGCAACATCAAACGCCAACATTTGACAGAAGTGCGTTCTATGGGTAATCCACCCCAGGGTGTCAAGCTCGCATTGGACTCTGTATGCACTTTGCTTGGTCATAAGGTCGACAGCTGGAAGACAGTGCAGGCGATCGTCCGAAAGGACGACTTCATTGCTAGCATTGTCAACTACGATAATGAGAGACAGATGACGAAGAACTTGCGCGTCAAGATGCGCAACGAATATCTTTCAAACGAAGATTTCACATATGAAAAAGTCAACCGCGCAAGTAAAGCTTGCGGTCCCCTGGTCCAGTGGGTCCAGGCTCAAGTCAACTACTCGGAAATTCTTGACCGTGTTGGCCCATTGAGGGAGGAAGTCGGAATGTTGGAAGAACAGGCTCTGCAGACCAAGGCTGAAGCTCAAGCAGTCGAAAATACAATCAAAACACTCGAGCAAAGCATTGCAACATACAAAACGGAGTACGCGGCCCTTATCAGCGAGACGCAGGCAATCAAAACCGAGATGTCTCGGGTGCAATTCAAGGTTGATCGAAGTGTTCGATTACTCGACAGCTTGTCGTCTGAGCGAGTTCGCTGGGAAGAAGGGAGCAAGTCATTCGAGACACAAATCGGCACGCTGGTGGGCGATGTCCTTGTTGCAGCCGCGTTCCTGGCGTACAGTGGCCTTTACGACCAACAATTCCGAAAGAACATGATGGAGGACTGGTTACACCAACTCCAGCTCTCTGGGATCAATTTCAAGCAGCACAATCCAATCACGGAATATCTTTCCACCGCCGATGAACGACTTGGCTGGCAAGGAAACTCGTTGCCAGTTGATGATCTCTGCACGGAAAATGCAATCATCTTGAAGCGCTTCAACCGTTATCCACTCATCATCGATCCCTCTGGTCGCGTGACAGAATTTCTACAAAAGGAGAGTAAGGATAGGCGCCTCACGGTCACAAGTTTCCTGGATGATTCGTTCACAAAACAGTTGGAGAGCTCACTTCGTTTCGGAAATCCAATCCTCATTCAAGACGCAGAATATCTCGATCCTGTCCTCAATCATGTTCTCAATAAGGAATACCAAAAGACTGGAGGTCGTGTTCTTATTCAGCTAGGGAAGCAAGAGATTGATTTCTCTCCGGCTTTCAAGATCTACCTGTCGACAAGAGATCCTTCGGCCACATTTGCACCTGACATCTGCAGTCGTACAACCTTCGTCAATTTCACGGTTACACAAAGCAGTCTTCAAACCCAATCTTTGAATGATGTCCTGAAATCAGAACGACCTGACGTCGATGAGCGTAGATCCAACCTCATTAAATTGCAAGGCGAGTTCAAGGTGCATCTCCGCCAGTTGGAGAAGCGACTGCTGCAGGCGCTAAACGAGTCTCGCGGAAACATTCTCGACGACGACAACGTCATCGAAACCCTTGAAACATTGAAAAAGGAGGCTGCTGAGATCTCGACCAAGATGAGTAACACAGAAGGGGTTATGGCAGAAGTCGACGAGATCACTCTTCAATACAACATCATCGCGAGATCTTGTAGTGCAGTCTTTGCTGTACTTGAGCAACTCCACTATCTGAATCACTTCTACCAATTCTCCCTGCAATACTTCCTCGATATCTTCCATTCAGTATTGCATGGGAACAAGCGACTAGCCAGCGAGACAAACCACAACGTTCGTCGAGACATCATCATCGAAGATCTTTTCGTTACCACATATCAGCGAACTTCTCTAGGCTTACTTCAAAAAGATAGAATCACATTAGCTATGCTTCTTGCTCAAGCTGCGCCTTACAAGATGGACAAGAGTTTAATTGATATAATCTTAGATGAAGGTGTAGAAGGCATCGACGTTTCGACAGAATCGCACAGGAAAGATGAAGTTCTGGCTAGAGCATCCAGAATACCAGTTCTTAAGGGGAAACTCGACGCGATCTCAAATGCCGCCTGGGAGCGCTTCCTCTTCGAAGAGATAGGAGAAAATCACGTTCCCCAAGTCTGGGATGCAGATACCGAAAAACGAGACCAAGAGCTTATGTCCCTCCTACTCATCAAGCTGTTCCGCCTAGATCGCTTTGTACCAGCTGCTGAGCGCTTCGTCACAGCTGTATTTGGACAAGGTCTTCTAGATACTACGGAAGATCTAAAGCAGACTGTTGATCAAGTTTCCGCCAGCAGCCCAATTGCTCTTTGCTCAAGTCCTGGATTCGACGCCAGCTATAAAGTTGACAATCTTGTCGAGCGATCTAGCGCTACGTGTACGAATATTGCCATGGGATCGAATGAGGGCTTGGCCAGTGCAGACAAAGCCATCAGCAATGCTGCCGCGAACGGATCATGGGTCCTCGTGAAGAACGTACACTTAGCTCCAACATGGCTGCAAAGTCTTGAGAAACGCATGGACTCTCTCAAACCGCACTCAAATTTCAGGTTATTCCTATCAATGGAGTCTAGCCCTAAGATTCCCGTGAATCTTCTAAGAGCCTCTCGAGTCTTGATGTACGAACAGCCGGCCGGTGTTAGGGCAAATATGAAAGATTCGATGGCATCTTTGTCCACTCGGGCGACCAAGAATCCTGTCGAGAGAACGAGACTGTATCTTCTCTTGTCGTTCTTACACGCAGTCGTTCAAGAAAGATTGCGCTATGCTCCCAACCTGGGTTGGAAAGGTTTCTGGGAATTTAATGACAGCGATGTAAGTGATACATATTCATAACTATGTGGAAACCTTCTAACGGGGATTAGTACGAATGCTCGGCCTTTATTATCGACACGTGGGTTGAAACGGTTGCTCTGGGTCGCACAAACGTTGCTCCACAGAATCTGCCATGGGATATGATTCGTACCTTGATCGTCGAGACGTACGGAGGCAAAATTGATGATGAAGGAGACTTTGCGCGCCTCACGCAATTGGTCAATTCCTTTCTCACTCCCTCCGCATACGACATTGGCCACAAACTTGTAGAAGGCATTGCAGGAAGTGGTTTGGACGATGATGATGGAAGCTTGGTTGTGCCTAGCGGGACGACTCTGAAGGACTTCACGGACTGGATACAGAAATTGCCGGAGAGAGAACCACCTACATACCTTGGCTTGCCCGCGAATGCGGAGAAACTTCTACTGGTCGGTCAAGGCATGAGCATGATTCAGAATCTGGGGAAGATTACGGAGCTATTGGACGAGGGAGAACAAATTATGGCGGAGGCTGTTTGAGAAGCTTTAAGAGGTGTACAAGACTTCCATTCTTGATCTTAGATCTTTAGGGCATGGTCCGATGAGGCGCTGGTCTCTTTACTTCAGCATGGTTTGCAGGCATGGGATGGAATTTGGCGGTCGTTATTATACCCAGTCTTGCGTCGCATAGACTTACAGATTGCTTCTCTTTTGTTGTCTTAGCTTCTTGTAGCATAGCGATTTTGGCATTTGTCTAGTGTATCCATTTGCCATCCAGCCCGTGGCCTCTGTGACGAGAGAATCTTAGGTAGGTCAGAACGCGGCAGCCTCGGTGAGGGCTTTAAGAAGCTGCCACGCCCGGGGCAGGCACAGCCATCGCCGCCTCCACCGAAAACTTCCACCCAAAAGTTCGTTCTGCGAGGCTTGCATCAATAAAGCAGGTAGCCGCTGAAGAAGACGGCAAGGTCCCGCTTTTCATGTGAGCCTAACAAATCGAGGCTGCTGCTCAAATATTGCGTGCCTCCAGCCACAGGAAAAAGCAAATTCGTGCAGCATATGTTCTCAACAACGGCTTTACAGGAAAATAATTCGCCAATGATGACTCGGAGAGCCTCAAAGTGTGGCAAGGCTGCAGGTAGGTCCCTGATCGCATAATTTCCCCGGCTTCTCTTCACCGAGAAGTATTGGTGACACAATCTCAGCTCTGGTTGAGGCTTGGCTGTCTAAATCGGCAGCCGAAAATTTTGGGAACTCATAAAGCTTTCTGTGTCGCAGCCTTGACCGTCTATTTTCGTCCCATGTATTCTCACCTTGTATCAAAGCGTCTTCCTTTCATGTTTCATTGCCTTGGGGTTGGCTAGACTTCCATTTCTCGTGTAAGGTATTTACCGATGTATCATGGCTGAGTTTATCAAGTACTGCAAAGGAAGCAGCGATACCGGAATTCATTCGAACTCGATTGAGGATGGCCTACTCCACTTCTCTGCTTGCCTGAAGTTTTCAGAGCGTGAGGGATATCTTGAGAGTTTACAAGGAACAGAGAGGTTAGAACTCAGACAACGAATTGTAGATGAGCTTGCACGGACTGCAAGATTGAGAAAGATATTCGAGGCTGAGGGGTTGAAGACCGAGACCGGAAGGCTGCTCAAAAGTTTCAAAGCGACTCTTCATCAGCAATTCCAAAGGAGACGAGCCCGTCAAAAATCGTCGGAGAGTGAACCTTCCTCTCACGTGCCAATCACGAAGTCGAAAAACCTTGACGACGAGGTGACGGAGGTCGTGCTGGAGGACCTAAGAGCAAATGTAATTTATTTCAAGAAAAGGGCAAAGGATGCGCATCCCCACCCGTATGATCATCCTGAGCTCGAGGGAACTTTCCCCAACCAGAGGGTCCCACTCGGTCTCCTACTTAGAGACAACCCGAAGAATCCTTTGATGTGGAAGTGTGAGGAAGACATGATTCGATACTTTCATATCCCAGCGAACAACATGTCTTGGGTCGAGGTAAAATCACTCACTTTTGCTCCTCTCTCTAGTCTAGTTCTAACTTTTACTCTAGGAAGCAATTGCTCGGTACTACAATGAAACAAAACCTGATATCGACGGCCCATATCGTAAGCCGCCACAAGGAGTAAAGGAATCAAAGACGCGAATGTTGCTTCGCCCACAGTTCTGGCGCGGCCTCCAGCATGGTGATCGTCCGGATCTCCCGACTCATACTCGTCACATGCGTCCGCGATGCTATCCTATCTCCACAGGCAAGTTTCCTTGATGCAAGGCTTGGCATTCGGTATGACTTATTTCTCGGGTAGACCATGAGAACAGTGAGCCTAAACCGAAAAATCTCATGCTCTTCGTAAGTGTCACCGTTGGAAGTTGCAAACACTGGCTGAACTTGCTTAGATGCCGTATCTCCATTGGGAAACCGATCGAAGAAGGCTCAAGAGTGCCGAAATACTGAAGCGTCATGGCCTTGCTAAATGGTCTCCTTTCAGCGATATTGTTGACAATGCACTGGACCCTGCTGTGGAAACGAATATGGACCGAGTAGACTCGGACGGCCTATTGGAAAGTATGACGACAACATCAAGGGCTGGTAGAATTTCGTCTAAACCCGTTAAGATCACTCACCAGTCCAAATCCCAGAAAAGGAATTTGCTAGGGATATTGCTCTTGAAGGCTGCTGCTCTATTTGAAGCCATGGATGGGTTTGCAGACGAAATGCTAATCGAGAAGCATTTGAGCCGAAGGCCTCCTTTACACCCTCGCCGAACATTAGACCAATCCTACTATTGGACGCTCAAAGACACTTGCAGCAGGGATAGAGACCAAGTAGTCTATAGAGGGACGGCGCCTTCGCCAAAGCTCTTACTCTTACACTCGGGGTGTACGAAGGACAATCCGAAGAAAGATAAAGCGTGTCCTCAATGTATGGAGAATGTGAAGAAAGTTCCTCGAGTGGTGATGGTTGACCAGCTCTGGATGTGGATATTAGATGAAAGTAAGTCATGTGCTCTTCATTCTCAACTTTTAGGATTTATTGCATGGGCTGACGGGTTGCAGATACAATCATCACCAGTTTCCCGAAGAGGTGGGGAAGGAACAAACCAGATCCATCAGCGGTGCAAAAATGTATCAGAACACGCCTTCGAGCCGCTCGAGTCGACGAAGTTCGTTGCGTATACGACCTTGGAATCATTATTTTAGACCAGGTATCGAGGGTGTTCTTTGACCGAACACAGCCAACAGATCTTCAGCCCCAGGTCATTGATAGTTTTGCGAATGCCATCGGGAAAGTGGTAATAATTCTCCTACTAGGCAAAATCTACCTAAATACTGACGTAAACCAGACCCATAAGCAGACCGTAGCATTCGACCACTTCTGGGAATGCACACAATTGGTCTCGAAGGGATACAACTCTCGAGATGAAACTGCCTTTACCTCCGTCAAGAAATGGCAGGACACTTTACTCGACATTAATCCTGAAGGGGACCTCTTGAGAGAGATAAAGGACATATTAGATGAACTGTTCATCATAACCCTAATCAAGACCCAGGAAGAGACAGTCATACGAACTTTCGTCAAGAACTGCCAGCGTCTCCAGAACTGGTCGAATTTCGGAGAGATTGACAGCCGCAGTGACAGAAGCTCACCGGGACTTAGTTCGATGAAATTAAAGCAGAGAAGACAATCATCTCTTGCAACAATGCCATACATCACTCTGGATCAACAGTACGATCCGGAGGACGTACATTGGACGATGATATGTGCGAGGGAACTTCTCGATAACTTACAGGATCAGCTGATGGAACTGCAATCACTGAGAAATGCCGCTGAGAATACTTCTTTCGCGTTGAAGGACCTTTTGGCTCTCAAACAACAGTAAGTGATCTTCACTTCACGAGGAAGATTGCTGTCCATTCGCTGACAACTGAGTCTCTAGGCAAGCAGGGGTTGTGGAAGCACGAGAATCAGTGAAACAAGGGGAAGAATCACTCAGACAAGGAAGATCGATCATGCTTTTCACTATTGTGACAATCATATTTTTACCTTTATCTTTCTTCACTGGAGTTTTTGGCATGAATGCTACAGACCTCACTGGCTCCAGCGGCCCCGGTCTGTACAATTGGGGCGATATCTTCCGATTCATGAGTACGAACGATCCTACACCCACTCTCCGAATTACAAATCTGACGTTCTTCTTAGTTCCTATCTCCGCTCTCATCATAACTTGTTCCCTCCTCCTCGCCTTCAGCAAGCTCGTCCGTGCCGCTCTCTCCTTTTGGTTCAACGTCGCCTGGGCCTGGCTGATCACTTCTACCCCGGCATATGTCAGGTGGCGCGAGACTCATCTAACCAGCAAGAAACTTGCCGAAGATGAGACGAAAATCATTAATAGGATGAAGAAGAAGGCGCTGCAAATAGAGTTCGAGCGAAAAGAAAGGGAGAGGAGAAGGAAAGAGGGCACGCCGAAAGAGCCGGCGAGCACAAGAAACTCGACGAGTTTACAACCAAGCGTTATGGGGTTGGACGATGGTGATATTGAGATGGGTGTACGATTACGTTGATACTTGGTTTTATTGTCTTCCTTGTGATTTGTATTGATGTGTAGGAATATGTTGTGTAGGATTAAGCAATTTGACCGATGGTGTATACTTTCGAGGCCAGTCTGTTCAATCAGGGTCATGGTGATCGACCCCTTCTTGCCCTCCCATGTGATATCCTCTCGTCATGTTCACAATCTCGTGCGACAGGTATTGATAAATGAAATCGGTGCGTGGCTTTATACATTTCCTGCTGTGTACGGGGAATACAAAAGCCATGCATGATTACATTTAACAACTCATCGATTGCAATTCAGGTTGTTTTACTCCACGATCGCAAGCGCTTTATAAACACCTATGAAAATGCATCCGATTACAAGGCTTAGACTTATGAACTCCTGTTCCCTTATTCATACACCATATCTTTCTCAATCATTTCCCTATGGCATTTGGCCGCAATGCTTAAAGCATAAGAAGATCTCCGTTCGTACCACCTCCGTTAGCAGGTTGATAAACCTGCTCAGGAGCGTGCTGGTTCACGACGTACTGCATCTCGCTTCTTCCTACAGAAGGGCTACCGCCAAAGCCGTCGTCTTGCCCATTAATACGCATAGCGGCCATTTGCTGGCTGCCCACGCCTGCGAAGAATTCATCTGCTGCATCCACCGCCGCCGCCAGGTTGCCGTTGCCATTGGTCTGCGGCGGCCTAATCACTGGTTGATTGCCCAGACCGAAAGACGAGAGCGATTTCTGTCCATCGAGACCATTGGCTGTGGGAAGGGTGTGCTTCTGCAAGGCGGGACTATCAGTTAACTTGCGAGGCCTCGCGGATCTGAAGACCTGTTGAACAGGCTTGAGGTAGACTGTTGCGAGTGTTCCGACATTGAGGCACATTTCCTCAAGAGTGTCAGGATCTAGTTTCTCGGATTCAGCTGTGATGGGGGGTTTTTCTCCCATCACTATCGCCTTTGCCGTAGCCATATCTGAAGATAACAACCGCCAGTACATGTAACCTCTGTCTCGTAGATCCGGGTTGTCTGTGTCCTCAGTTGCCCATTTGAGCACTTTCGGCACCAGTTCCTGTCCCTTTGTTGGTCGCTGGATGAACAGTTTGACGGTGGCAGTAAGAAGAGCTAGTTGCACCTCGACCGGCTCGTCGGCAAATGAGTAGAGGAAGTCCTCTAGAAGTACATCCGAATTCTCGATGCGAGATGCATATTGCCCAATGACCCAAATCATTGCTGCCTTTGCCTCAGGTTCATCCAGGGAGTCAAGATTCTCGCAAAGTGTCGAGATGATAGATTCATACTGGTTGGGGTACTTGCGGAAGATGTTCCGAATGACAACCGTTGCTTCTTGCACAATATACGTGACTTTGGTCGCAACAAGTTCCAGAAGTGTATTTATACATCTTCTAGCCGCTGGTTCAATTTTGATGGCCAGCTTACCTATCGCTCTGACTGACTTACGTACAAAATGTACATCGATCTCGGTCGCGTATTCTCGTAATTCTGTCAGAACCTCTTCGATGTTCTTTTCCGTGGCAAGCATGAAGATTAACTCCAGCTTGGTGACCTTGACGTAAATTGGGTCGTTGTATTTGCAGAAAAATACCCGTATATCATTTCGAAGGACCTCCGGCCTTCTTTGTAAGATCAATAGGGCGTTTCGTAATGCTAGATACTGCACTTCTGGCCCTTTTGCGAGCAGCGTCACCAGTGGAGGTGATAATTTCCGACATAATATCGAAATCTGCTTCTGATCCGCGATGTAGTTCATCAAGTAGAGAATGACCCGTATGCAGGTAAGTACCACAGCCGAATTTGAATGAGATAGCCGAGGAGATATCCGCTCAGCAAGAAGCAGAGCCTCTGAGGTTTCCTGAGGAACATAGGACATCAACGCCTCCAGAATATAGGTCTGCCCCCATCTGCAGATCTATTAGCTAACAGGTCAACTCAAAAGTGACATCGTGCACATACTCCGAGCAATCTGGCAGAATTTGGACCATCTTCGAAGCATTTCCATAGTCGATTGTGAGTTTGATGGCGTCACTTCGCTCCCAAATATCCATTAGGCTTGCCAGGGCACTCGCCACAACTGTCGGATTGTCATCCCTCAGCATCGAATTCAGTTTATCAATAAGATCTGAACTTTCTACCAGATGTCGGTCATGGTCGTATAGTTTAGCCACACAGAAAGCAGCCGTCTTTCGGACATAAGGGTCTGAGTCTCGGAGAAGTTGTTTGGTAGGGGGAACAGTCGCTTCAACAAATTCACGGACGTGGATATACGACATTGTTCTCAGCGCTAGGGCTCTTACTAAAGGGTTCGCATCGTTCATATCCTGCAAATGCGTATCAGCATTAGGGATACGAAAGAGGGCTTGGTTCACAGTACTCCTTGGAGAATAGGTAGCGCCTTCAGAGCAACATCTGGTTTCATGCGAGCGTAATTCACAAGAAACAGGAAGCACCTGTATCTTTGTTAGCACGTAGCTTTTCAGCAGACTGTCCGGGGGAACCAACATCTTCTTGATCTCCAAGCTATGTATCTCCATGCAGCCAACGATATCAGGGAACAGGGCCACCATATCATTGTTGCTCATGGTCATATTGGCCACAATCTTCTTGAGGGCGATTTTCTTGGCTGCATGGTTCTTGTCCTTCTTTCCACCGCTATTCAACTCGAGCCGTAATTCTGCGACTTTGCCCTGTGCAGTACGAAAGTATGGTGAGTAAGCTGAGCTATAGCCAGGAGGCGGAAGGTAATGGGGGAGAAACATTGCAGAAGGCATGGACAGTCGCGTGAGGTGAGGTGTCGAAGCTCAGTCACTCGAAGTGGTCCGCATATGGGCGGCACTGTCTCATGGAATGACTGCGTGGTGGCGCAACGGGCAGAGCGGTGCAGAGGGTGCAGAGGAATTCTAGCGTCGAACAAGAGCAAAAGAGACAGAAGGAGAGGGACGTACTCTAGCAAAGAGCTTCGCATCACCCCCGCCCGAAGCCATTCCGACCAAGGCTCAATCAGGATCTCTGTGTGTGTATGCCCCTCCACTGCCAGCGCAATGGACCAACGGGATCGAGTCTGGATAGGCCGGGAGCGCGCAGAGCTGTCACATGCACCACGATCAACTCCAACAAGGCCTTGGGTGTTGTCGCAGGCAGAAATCCATCAATCTGCACTTTCAGGGGAATCGCAGGAGGTCTGAGAATTATCGACAAGAGGTTGGAGCTTGTGGAGGCCAATAGGAGAGAGCACAGGCACGTTCGGACTTGCTTACAGTGCTTTACTACGTGGACCCAGCAAAACCGGCGCTACGGGCGCAGTCTGTGCCTCTACCTCTAAGGCTAAAGAGACGACAACAGCACTTCGACAATATCGCATCCTTCCCTCTTGTGATATACTCAGTCTCTGCTACTTGAAGAGATCGCAAGAGATGGCGCCTCCTCCACCTCCGCCCCAATGGGTCATTGACCTCAATTCCCCGCCTGCTGCAAAGAAGGCCAGTGGGATACCAGACCCTCCTGGATTCACATCAACAGGAAGCAAGGTAGCTAGCTGCAATGGCTTCTCCCAGTTGCACGGTGCTGACACTTTCGCAGAAGCAACAAGGTTCCTCGAAGACAGCCGTCCGCGCTCCACTTACTGCAGATGAAATGGACACACTGAAGCTCAAGAAGGCATGGGAGGTGGCTCTTGCTCCCGTCAAGCAATTACCGATGACAGCTATCATGATGTACATGTCCGGCAACTCCCTGCAAATATTCAGTATCATGATGGTGGGGATGGCATTCAAGAATCCCATCATGGGGTTGATGGCTACGAACCAGGCTTTCGAGAAGCTGGAGAGTGAAGGCACCAAGGGGAAGATCACAATGGTCAAGGCAGTCTACGTGGCTATGCAACTGCTCGCCTTAGCGTTAGGCATCTGGAAAGTCAATGGCATGGGATTACTTCCGTAAGTCTGATCGACAGGGTTGGTCGGTGAGTGCTAACGGCGTTGCAGGACTACGAGGTCGGATTGGCTGGCATGGGAGACGGCGAGAGATCCTTTGGAGATTGCGGTACCCGCGTTCTAATACACGTGTAAAAAGACATCATTGCTCGGCGTTAGGGTGTACCAATTACAGGATGGCTCGGGACGAGGCTTTGGTAGCCCATCGAGGGACAGCCTTGGAAGACTGTTGCGGAAATAGTAGAATCTCCCAGTCCAGAAACTAGGCTGGTGGACAAGCTTCAGCGCGGTTCCTGATGTGGCAGGACCCTTTCTCTACGAGACAAATGCAAGAGGCGCTTAGAAAGTACTTAACATGGAGAAAGCCTGGGGTGTACAGATCACATGACCTCCTCTTTCACCAAGCACCTCTTAATGCTAAGCACATGACCCCAAACTGAACCTGCTGGGTCCAAAAACCTCCAATGGAAATTTCGGGATCAGATTTCACATGTCTTCGGGGCGATAAGATACGCAATGGCTCGTCCCGCCGGGAGCACCCCACGGATGTACTCAAGCCCAACCGCGGCATTGGCGTATAACACGAAACCCTTCCTTGCTTTGAGAAAAGCTCTCATAATGAGTCACAGTCTCTGCAATCTCCAGCAGCGCAAAATGATTGTGAAGGGCCTGCATGGGACCCTCGAGCAAGGTATCAGCAGGCTGCAAGGCTCTCTCGCTTACAGTGTGAGGCTGAGTTTCCGGCTGAGGCGGCTGACGCAAAATCACTTGCATCTCCAACGCCTTCTGCTCATCCGGAAAGTACATTCAGATCCCCCGTAGAGACAGATGCTTCCGCGAACCCCAGAGTTGACGGTTTGCTACCGCCGGATGCTGTCTTGCAGGGTGGGCCCATCTGATTGTCTGCTTGATGCAAGTCAGCCCTGTCCATATACATTATCGCCTCGTTTCCCCAGGGAAAACCATCCCAACTACACTCCCTGATTAGGCCCAATTCATCTTACCCGTGGGGGTAATCTTTCATTGGCCTCTCAAAACAATCCCAGCCACTCTAGCAGAACAAGCCACCACAGCCTTATTTTGCCCCTCGGTAAACCAAATGGTCATGGTGCTGCTACTGCGAGGCTGCTACTGACACTGACACAACAGCCCCACTTCCTATCCAACAATATTGTTTGAGACCGGATCGAGGATTCTATTTCCCCGGCAAACTAAAAGCTGATTCATGGCAATGCTTCTTCCTTTTCATCACTTGATTAAGGCTTCCAAGCGGATGACCTTACTCTCCTCCGGGGTTAGGGACCAAGGCTAGCAAGCGCTTTTTACTTGCCCTGCAGAGCTGGACCCCGGGCGGAAGGGCAGCTGTTCATTACTCTCGGTGAGGGCGTTCGATCGTTAAGGCGGTGTAAAGCTGTGCTCAGGTCGCGTGCATTTTTTGGTGGGGAACGTTGGAACGATCGTGGGAAATTGCTACTTCTATAAGCCACAGTCCGTTCATGCGTCATGATGTATATAATTCCAATCATCACCCTCCAGCCCTACTTGTGCTTTCCATGTTCAATCCTAAGCAGCATGTTTAAGCTTAATGGCTTAAGCTGATCTCTTGCTGATGCGACTACGAAACGGAAAGAGACTGGGAGAAGCCGACGAGGCTGAGGGTTCCAATATGGATACAAGTTCCACTCAAGCTGAATTAGGAAGCCCACACCACACAAACAGGTTAGTTGACCAGATGACAATGGGTGACTCTCAGGTACAGAGACACTGATATGTTTTCAGTTTCTCTACCATAAATTCTGCCAGCACTCTCCCTCCAGCTTCTCAGTCTGGCCCGTCGGCCGGTCGAGGACAACATCAACCCCAACCTCCTTCTCAGACTCGAGAACCTGGTCAGCGCATCCATCAACCTGTCTCTCATCATCATGAGGATTTCATACTTTACCCTGCTGCAGACGAGGAAGAATACGCTGACAGTCAAGCACCACAAGAGCAAGTACCGGGTCAAGACTCACCGCACCAGCAAAACCTTCCCACTACTGCCTCGTCCTCTAATCCAGTAGTTTCTGGGACTCGAGTTCAAGGCAACGATCATAACCCACCCCGCTTCCAACCCAACGGAAGCGGGACCTCATCTCCGCCTCAACCAGTCCGACCAGTTCAACCTCGCAATCCGCCTCATTTACTAGCACCGCTCGAGACCAGAGGAGAGCAACAACCATCCGAAGTTGCTGCCGTCCAACAATGGGGGACGCCACCTTGGTCTATGCTGTCCCCAGTCGTTGGCGCAGGAGGGGTGCATCCCTCCGATCGCAACTTTCGCGACAAAATGGAAGAAGATCTAGAGAAGCTAGGCAACGCAGCAACACACTCGGATGTTGATGACGAAGAAACCCAACAGAATGGAGAGAAGAAAGTTGGAAAGGGCAAGAAGAAGGGGAAGGGAAAGAAACGACGTGGCACGCGCTCGCCGTCTCGTGATACGGATAGACAAAACAAGAGGCCTCGAGGCGGTGGCGACGATGGGAATGGCATCTCAGTATGACGCTCGATCGATTTTAGCATGTGATGCAGCTGGGGCAATGGGCGTTTGGCTACGTGGAGGAGAATTTGAGGGTTGCTTGTCTGCATTGGATACCCGGGCGTTGGGGCCTGCTCGGGCACAGTCGCTTCACTATTTTGAAGACTTCACGTTTCGGCGTCACGATGGATCACAAGAGGAACACAGCACTCTTTGGGCGGGACTCGGCGTTCTTGCGTCTATTTTTGGTTGATTTTTATTTCAAATGACCGATACGTTATGCTTGGCAAGTATGGTAGTTGCACAAGGCTTGCATTTTCAATTGCAAAAATGACCTCCAACAAAGGATTGCTGAACATTGGGTATCTGCAAAAAAAATTGTGACAGTGATCACCTCTTCCCTTTCTTGCTTGGCCGAGCATTTTTCGCCTTCCTCCGCTCCGCGAGTTTGCGATCTTTCCGAATATCTTCCGTGCTCTTAATCTCTTTCTTCCCAACCCCATCTTTCCACTTGCCTACTCTCTTCTCCTTAGATTCATCCACTCTCTTCTTCCTCACGTGGTAATCATCCCTATATTTATCGGCCTCCTTCGGTGCCTTCTCCTGCTTATGCTTATACCTCGTCCCCATGCCTCTCCCGACTCCACCCGTACCAGCACCCTCTCTTTCCGCCTCACCGGTCCTCGGCAAACGATCAACTTTGTGAGCTTTCCTCCACCGATCAAACCTTCCACTCTGGAAACTAGCAGCAATTTTCTGCCCGCTCTCTCCTCTGATCATCTTCTTCCCTTTTGACCCATCCTCATCGTTGGCTCTCGCAACATATTTGCTGTTCTTTTTATCCCATCGCATCCCCTTAGCTCTCGCTGGTTCCGCAAAGCTCTTTGCACCGTCATCATTAGTCAAATCCATCGTGACGCCTCTTGCAGCTTCCACGAAATTGGAGTTCTGAGATGCAGTGTTGTAGGACCCGGAGTGCACGCCATAGCCCCGCTCTTCGGCGGTATTGATGGTTTTGGGAGTGTATGCCATGAAGTTCTCAGAATCTTTCCAAGAGAGAGTGCGTCCTTTGCCTTTCTGGGCAGACTTGGAGAACGTTCGTTCGAGCTCATCGTCAGACGCTTCGCCCATATCCTGGTCTCCGCCAGTGACTGTGACTTCCATCTCATCGTCACTCTCTGCTTCCGAATTCAGGCCAGCAAACACATCCTCAGCGGCCTCGGCCTCGGCTGCTGCCTTTTCATCCTCTTCTTTCTGTCTTCTCGGGACGATCTTTTCCCGGCGTTGTCGCATCATCTCCGCTGCTTCGCCATGGCCTGCTTTCCCTCGAGTCCCAATTTCAAAAACGGTTTCTTGGGGTCGGAAATTGCTGATTCGTGCAAGCATATCGATACGGGCCTGCTCTGCATCATTTGTGTCATCGTTGAACAGTGGATGTAATTGCATCCAACCCTTCGAAGCGACGACCTCTTTGGCTCGGTTAGCACTCTCACTCGAGGCTGAATTTCGAGTCTTGATATACAGCTTTTCTCCCTTCCCAGCAACTGTCCGGAGAGCATTAAGATCATCGTCGTCACCAATCAGCTTGGTGACCCATTCTGTTGTAGCTTCTAGTTTGTCTCTGAGCAAAGCACCAACGATAACGTCTTCTGCATAATTTACTGATGTGCCGCTTTCACGACCAAGTAATAATCTTCGTCCCAGGAAAAGCTGCAAATCAAGAAGATAAGGAGCATCCGTATCTCGAACAAGACTGTAACTCCAACCTCGCTGTCCAGCTCTTGCTGTTCGTCCAACTCGGTGGACGAAGATCTTGGGCTGAGGAGGGAAGTCATAATTTATGACGTTGGCTAGAACAGGAATATCAATACCTCTGGCAGCAACATCTGTCACCACCAAGATATTGGTCATCCCTGTTCTGAAGTCCTCCACTTGCATGTTTCTCGCCGTTTGGTCCAGGGATCCATAGGCATGGGAAACTGCAAAGCCAGAGAGGCGTAGTAGTGATGCTAGATAATCAACATGATGCTTCGTAGCTGCAAATATGATGGTAGAATGTTCAGTCGGTTTGTGCTTAGGTCTGGGTCCATCAGCCCCTCGTTTCCGCTTTTTGTTGTTGGCTTCTGCAGCCTTCTGGGCATTCTCTGGTGGACCAGTAGGCATCTTGATAAGGTCGTTGAGAATATGTAGCAAAGCGCCTTCTTTCTCGGCACTCTTCACGCTGAAGAATGCACTTTCAAGATCAGGGGAGACTTTACTCTCCGCATCAAGACGAACAAGACTAGGTTCCTGTAAGCCAGCTCTCGCAAACTCAACCAACGACTTGGGTAACGTTGCAGAGAACAAAAGTGTTTGTCTCGACGACGGTAAAGCGTGAAGAATTTCTGTGAGCTGCGCAGCGAAACCCATTTCAAACAACCGATCAGCCTCGTCGAAGACCACGTACTTGATCGACGAAAGATCAAGAGACATCTCAACCTTCAGATGGAGAAATCGACCAGGGGTCGCGATGACTATGTCCGGATTTGCAGCCATAAAACCGAATTGCTCTTCCAGACTGTCTCCTCCCACTAGTAAGACGCACTTGAGATCTGTTCCTCTACCGAACTCCTTTACAACCTTCAAAGTTTGCAACGCAAGCTCTCGAGATGGTGATAATATTAACGCCCTAGCACCAACTCGAGCACTATGAGCTTTCAATTTCTCGATCATCGGTATGACGAAGGCAGCCGTTTTCCCGGAACCTGTCCTAGCCATTCCCACAACATCTTGACCGTCGAGAACGAGGGGAATTGTCTTGCGTTGGATGGGAGTTGGTACAGAGAAACCCTTTCTGCTGATTGCTTTGAGCAGATGTGCGTTCAATCCTTCACCAAAATTAGTACTTGTTCTGTTAGTTTATGGGGGCTCCATACCCATTGCCTGGAATCCGCCGCCCTTCTTAACACTCTTGCCCTTGACATTGGAAGCCTTTCGATTCGAAGCAGCCTGCTGTGTTGCAATGAATGCTTCGTCGCCATCTCCATCGCTTTCGACTCCCAGATCTAGTATCCCACCAGCATCGAGGTTTCCCAAATCTTTGCTGGTGGGAAACCCAAAATCTTCGTCTTCTGCGTCGCCATCGTCTTTAAATAATGACTTAGTGATGTCAAAGTCGTTCTCGGAGACCGCGGGCGAGGCAGCACGGTAAGGCATGCTGAGCTATCCTAGCTTTCGTCGTTGGTGGTTTTGCTCTTTGCCGTGGATCTTATCGATTTCTTTTTTCTGCCAGACATTCACCGCCAGGCTTTTTCCCAATCAGGCAAGGCGAACAAACCCCCCTCCTCATTTCTTTCGAGACCCCAGACCACGATCGCCATTTCGTTCCTTTTTCCTCTCACCGTTACGAGTATTTTTCATCGCCTATCGTGTGGTCACAGAAATGATCTTCAAGAGCTCTGTCTTCAACGGGGTTTCGATAGTTTTCAATTGAGGAGAATCGAGGCAAAAAATGCCATTCGGAGCGGTATCCGCGGATTCCGTCCCGCCTTGCTTACTCGCGCTACAATATTAGCATGTCTTCTCAAGCATGAGTCTTTGAAAAAGTGGGGTGCCGGTACTTAGATCCCCAAGTACAAATATTCTCCTTCCTCCCCGTCCTACGTGCACAGCCAAGTGGCTATCCCACACGTCTCATTCTAAATCCCAATATCATCACTATGTTCTCCAAAAATGACTTTTACACGTTCTTGTATGGCCAGAAAGTGGGCAATTCTAAAGCCCCACTCTTCCTTAGCATTAGGTCATCCAATGCCTTTATTATCTCCACCATATCAATGGCTGTCTTCACCGACATTTTCTTATATTCGTTAGTGGTCCCCGTATTGCCGTTTGCCTTGACAGGACGGGCAGGCGTCAAGGAGGAAGATGTTCAGCGATGGACGAGTATCTTCTTGAGTGTGTATGGAGCAGCCCTTGCAGTTGGCTCTCCAATATTTGGATGGTTCGCCGACAGGTCCTCGTCTCGGCGTGTCCCTCTTCTTTTGGGCTTGCTTGCTCTTGGAGGCGCGACCGCTATGCTGTGCGCCGGGTCCTCTCTTCCAGTTCTCATCATAGGAAGGGCTTTTCAGGGCCTCAGCGCTGCCGTCGTTTGGACGGTTGGCCTTGCACTTCTGAGCGATTCGATTGAAAGAGAGAAGTTGGGGGCTGCTATGGGTTACATGGCAGCTGCGACTTCAATTGGCTCCCTAGCTGGGCCACTGCTAGGTGGTGTCGTTTACGCCAACGCGGGATACTATGCTGTCTTTTCAATGGGATTTGCCATCATTGGCTTAGATATCTTTCTTCGTCTGATGATGGTGGAGAAGAGCGTTGCTCAACAATGGTCACCACCTGCAGAGAACTCTGCACCTAGCATGTCTTCCAGTGGACAAGGTTTACCAGGAGATGAAATACAGGCTATTCCCGCGACGGCTGAGCCTAAGGAATCAGAAAAACCTGCCGTAAAGCCTCTACCAAAATGGACTCAGAACATGCCGCCCCTCATCACGCTCTTACGAGTACCACGAGTACTCGTCGCTATGTTCGGCTGCTTCGTTGAATCTACTTCTCTCGCATCATTCGACAGTGTGCTTCCTCTTTATGTGAAAGACACATTCCACTGGACTTCCTCAGGAGCAGGATTGATATTCGTCTCTCTCGTCATACCAGCACTTTTCTCGCCAATTTTTGGTAGCATTTCAGATAAATTTGGGTCAAGATTCATCACAACAATCGGTTTGTTGGGAGCTGTGCCATTTTGGGTCTTGCTGCGTTTTGTGACTCACGACTCTATTGGGCAGAAAGTGTTGCTGGCTGCTCTGCTCGTCTGCATTGGATTTTGTGTATCACTCGTCTTCGCTCCACTGATGGCAGACATCGACCATGCAGTGGCCTTGGAAGAGAAGAAGAGGCCAGGAAGCATGGGAAAGAGAGGGGCTGCGGCCCAGGGATTTGGCTTGTTCAATATCGCATACGCTTTGGGGACTTTGATTGGTCCGCTGTGGGCTGGGTTTGTGGTCCAGAATGGAGGGTGGGGAACCATGGGTTGGTCTTTGGGGCTATTGAATGGCGTTTGTGCGATCACAGCTTTCGCGTGGACGGGAGGTCGCATCATGCTGAAAGGGAAAGAGAGAAGCGAGGGGGGCATTGTTTGAGGTCTTGGTTGGTGGTGATGGACGAAGAGGCTGTCATGTACGCTATTATTAGAGTGGATGCTTCATTGTCTTTATTATCAGACATTGGCTATGGCGCGTTGGGAACATGATTGGAGTTATCGGTACGACTTGTCACACTATGTTGGGGGATCGCGGCTTGTCGAAACAGAACGTCTCCCATTCAAAAATAACATACATAGAAATACAATCAAATTATAAGGAAGCCTCCGCTTCCAACCAAGTCGTACAGATCCATGAGCTTGGACAGCTCAAAATCGAGATACGCTTATGCATGAATCGTTCCATCTATGGGATAATCTTTGCAGCCCTCATCCTATCAAACGCAATATGATACCCCTTAACATGGTCCACGCTCTCTGTAAACCCAATCCTCCTCGCCTCACCAAGATCAAAATCCCGGTCAAAAGTCGAGTACTCACCACTACCCCATACTACATCAGCAGCTTCCCCTCAAAATCTCAAATTTCAGGAGATGACTTACGCAACAACCGTCATAAAGTCCCAACAAGTCTTCTGCAAAACTTTTTCCCTCAACCAATTCTTCCTCGTCCACTCATCCCACTCACCTTTCTTCCCCAATACCCATTTCTCACAACTCACTTCCTCCCCTTCAACAGGACCTACACCCTCAAGCCCAAAATACGCTTCAATTCCAGGCCACACCATCTCAAAACTCAAGCCGTTATCCACATCAGCGATATTGAACGCCTTGCCGACAGTCAACTCAGGGTGAAAAGAAGCATAGATATGGAAACGACCCAGCTGGTCAAAAGAGACGTTTGATTGCAGATGCGTGTATGATTCCGCTGTTCCCGGGAATGGGATTTTCGTGGAAGGCAAGAGGGGTTTCCAGAGTGAGGCGTACGAAGTACAGAGCGATGGGCTCGGCAAGATTCATTGGGTTGTGATTGGGCACAAATCCTACCTAATTTAGTGAGTTAATTGCGTGTAATGGATGAATGGAAGGGGAAACAGTATAATGGCATCCGGGCGTATATCTGCGGATTCTAGCTCTTGCCTTCGGAGAGCTTGGATAAGGTGTCGACTTGAGGGTAGTAGAATATGTGCTCATCATAACGGGCAGGTATACGGTTGCGCTTTCCTTCGAAAGGGTGATGCGTTCTACTTTCTTGCCGAACTCGAAGCCGTACCACTTTATCCATGCCAGTTCTATCCCTCTGAACCATGGATTGGAATGGGTGACTACCTTGCCGCCAGTAGGGAATGTCCAAAACTGCAGGTTTGGACAGACTGCTTCTACAGCTGCGATGGCATTGATGAGGAAATCAACATTTTCCTTGATTCGCTCCTCGGACCCTTCGCCTCCCCATCCTCGGTGTACATAAGCTACCCTGGTCAGCTCTATACCTTCTTCAAACGCTCAATTCTCTTACCTGCAAAGTAAACATGCGTGATCTGCTCAACGATCTCGATTTTCTTCAGATATTTCGTATGGTCTCCGCATCTTGCGAGAGATCAAGGCCAGAGTACAGCTGCAGTCTTCCGTCAGAGGGGAAACCAGAAGCTTCGAGACTCAGGGGCCGGCGAGTGAGGCCTACGACTCGGCTGAAGGTGCTTAATGTTTGGTAGGAGAGGGCGGAGTTTGTGATTGCCCAGCCGGTGATGCCTGATGCTCCGAAGACGAGAGCCTGGAGGCCTTTCCTGGAAGTTTTGGTTGAGTTGCTCATTTTTTCAGTTTTGATAATCGAGCTTGGTTTTCTGGTGACTGGGAGAGAGTACGAATGAGTTGGAAAAGATTTAGACGAAATGGAAAATAATTCAGATGAATATAAGAGTTCAGATGGGTTCTGATTTGAGACGAAAACAAAATGTTCAATTGACACTATTATATACTACACTTCACCACGACTCCTCTAGAAATCTACAAGCATTATCATGATTTGGAAGCATAGATATACTCAGGTACCTTGAAAAGGGATGATTCAGCACCTTGGTACAGTGACGATCGCTTGGCAAATACTCTGATCTAGGACAATAGCATTTATCCCTCGCACGACCGCTCGATCCATCTGTTTGTGCTGTACAACTGTACTGTTCCTAGAAGAGGAAAAAATATCTTCAAGAGTGCATCTGACCTGCTAATTTCTCAGAAGTATGGATATATGATGAACGACAAAGCTGGAAATTGGCGAGCGAGCAAGTCGATTGGACAGCCCTGGACGAAACCATCAAGCCTCGGACTTCCGAGCAAAGGAAGTGTAAATTCGCAATTACGAGGATATGTCAAGCTCGATTACAAGACAAAAGGGCCCGCTAGTAGTAAGAAACCACTCAGATTACATCTTCCAACGTATACATGCATACAGAATACCTCGAATGAGCCGCAATCTAGAGTCTATGATAATGCAATGCAGCCTAAAGATCAAAGCCTCCCGCCCACCTACCAGTCCCTACCCAACCTCTCCGCATGATCTTCCACCAGCTCGTAAGCCGGCCTAAAACTCTGGCTCTGGTTCTCCTTATTCGACCCCTCTCCTGCTTTCAGAGCCGGGTTGGGATGCGTGTCCGTTGTGCCACCAAGAGATGTGTATCCCTGGTCATACAACGGACAATAAGGAATCTCGAAATATCGAATGAACTACAACTATCAGCAATCCCCTTAACTCTCTCAGAAATGAAGTAACTCACAGCCCAAATCTCAGCATAATGCCAATCAATAACCGGATGCACCCTCATAAAAGCCGGCCATCCGGAATCCGTGATATCGAAATGCGTCAAGCTCTGACCATGGGGATCGGTCCTCCTGGTGCCCACCAAGATAGCCTTGACTTTCTTATGCTCGTCTAGGTATCGTTGGAAGGCCGCTTTCATCGGCATGGCGTAGCGAGCGAGGTCTAGGTTGTACGTAGCGACAGACTCGTCGACGAAGGCGTCGACTTCTTTGAACGGGTGCGGCGAGATGATGTACACGGAGTGCAGCTGCTTGGGCAGAGCATGTTTCTTGTAGGTGGCAAGGGCGCAGAGGAGGAGGATGAGGAGGACCAGGCAGTCTTTTCCGCCGTTGTAGGAGAGGGAGATTTCATCTAAGCTACAGCGTGAAGACACCTGTCAGCAAGCTGTTTGCACAGGATTGAAGCCCAATTGTGAAAGGGGGGAGAGAGGTGGTACCTGTATCGGTCTAAGGCAGAACTAATAACGCCCAGCGCAACTCTAGTCTGCTCTTGCACTGCTCGCAGTAGAGGGGTCTCCGCCTCGGTCTCGAGGAAGGCGTTCACCCGCGCCGCGAGTCTGGCGCAGAGGGGCAGGATGCTCGTATCGTAGCCGTTGATGACCGGCGCATTGTCATCGGCAGGCGTTGGTACACACAGTGGCATTTCGTTCATAGCGATCCATGCCTATGTCTTACATGAGAGACGATGGTAGTTTTGCTTTTGCGGTGTAAGCAAATTGACGCTCAACTGGCTCGGGTGGCCAATTTTTAGCGTTGCCGAGATGTGGGGTCTTGGAGGGGCTTTCGGGTGGCTTTCGAGGGGCTCGTTGTACGAAGCAATTAGGGGTCATTGGATGCTCAGGGGGCTCAGGCATGGCTCAGGGGTATCAAGAATTTTATTTCCTTTCTGGTGGAGTCTCTTTAATTTAGTTGAGAAGACCGGCTGCAAGAGCTTCGAGGTCTTCCAATGTCTCTGGCTCGTCTTCTGCTTCGATAACACGGCGCTTCTTCTTAGCCACTTTCTTCTTTTCATCCTCGGAATCGTCCTCGAACCATTTCTTAGGCCTCTTCGTTGGCCTCTCCTCAGAATCAGCATCACCATCGGCTAATGGTAACGAGGCCAAAAGCGCCATTGGATCTCCCTCGTTGTCTGCAGGCACAAGTTCGGGCGCCTCGTCAACGCCTCTACCAGCTTTCTCAGCCGCTTCTCTAGCTTTCCGCTTCTCCCTCTTTTCTCGCTTCTTTTGTTTGGCCAACTGTTTATCGTCAAGATCCGCTTCACGGACTCTTGCAGCTTCTTCCTCCAAGAACTTCGCTCTTTGAACTTCAGCTGGTCCCTTTTTGCGGAAAGCATCTTCATCCTCGAGCTCGTACATTTGATGAGCCACACCGTCCTCATCAAACACCAACTTGGTCCCCTTCTCTTTGAGCTTCAAGAGCTTCTTCTTGGATTTCAACATCTTCTCCCTCCGCTTCGAATCTATCACAAGTGGCTCCTTGCCAAGGCCATGGATGACCTTCGCCGCAGGTCCAGCAGCGGCTGCAAGTTCCTCGTCCGAGCTTTCGTCGTCCACTGGTAGCACCCGCTTCACTGACAGGAAATCATTGTCCTCGTTAGCATCTCCATGCTGATCCTCGTTCCTGTTGACATCGTCATCCGCAATCATCTTCGAATAGTGTCCGGACAAAACATCCTGATTGCGGCGCTCAAACATCCGGTCATATCTCGTCCGCACTTCCTCCTTCTTATGCTTCTTTTCTCCTGTCTCCTCGTCACTATCTTCGTCACTCGATAATGCCGCTCTCGAGGCATTCTTGAAGGTCTTGGCACTGTCTCCTTTCTGGAACTTGATCTTCGGCGCTCCAGGAAGACCCAAGCTTGCAGCGTATCCTTCCAGATCATAATCCTTCATATTGAAAACCTCCTTATCCTTCTGTACAAAGAGAGACTTGGTATAACTAACAAATGCCTTCTGACCAAGGTACTTCAGCTCGGGGTCTTGGAAACACATATTCTGTAACTGGTTCTTGATACTCTGTTGTTTCTTTTGTCTCGGTTTCGTCTTCTGGATCGGGACTTTCTTATGCTCTAGCCGTTTCAGCATTGCTTCCTCCTCGCTCGGATCCAGAAATAGGACAGCCTTCCCAGCTCGCTCGTAACGAGCAGTACGACCCACTCGATGAATGTAGGTATCGGCATCCTCGGGACAATCCAGTTGAATTACCCAGTCCACAGCGGGGAAATCTAGACCTCGGGCCACCACATCTGTTGCAAAGATGCAAGAGTTTTTCGACGCCGAGAATTTTGAGGTGATGTCGAGTCTTGCAGTCTGTTTCTGGCGGCCATGGAGGTGAAGAAGTGGAATTCCAGGTTGCAAATGCCGAAAGCTCTCGTAGACAAACCGTACCTGCTTTCCAGAAGACATAAATACAATAATCTTGGCCTTCAAATTCGACTTGATAAAGCTGTACAACGTATCCAGCTTCTCCGGTAGTGGTGTAACAACATAATACTGCTGTAAACTCGTCGGTGTAGCACTCGCCGCCGCTTCATGAACAGAAACGTATTCGGGATCCCGTAAACTCAATCTCGCCAGATCAGAAACCTTCTTCGTCTGCGTAGCACTGAACAGCATCGTCTGCCTCTGCTTCGGTAAATGCTCAATGATCGCATCGACCGAGGCCTGGAACCCCATATCCATGATCCTGTCCGCCTCATCCAGCACCAGCATCTGCAGATTATCGACCTCGAAAGCGGCCGTCTGATCCATATGCTGCAACATACGCCCAGGCGTGCAGACAAGAATATTCATCCGCCCCAACCGCTCTCGCTCCTCTTGTAGACTTCGTCCGCCAATCACCAGGCCGGCAGAAAAGGTGTGGTATCTCCCAATCTTGCGCAGAACCTCAAAGATCTGGATCGCGAGCTCGCGCGTCGGTGATATGATGAGCGCACCCAGGCCATCTAACTCCGTCCATTTTTGCCTATACAGATTCTCGAGCACTGGTATCAAGAATGCCAACGTTTTCCCGCTCCCCGTCTTCGCTGCGCCGAGGATATCCTTTCCCTTCAGCGCAAGCGGTAGAGCTTTCGATTGGATGTCAGTGAGCGTTTTAAAGTGAGAGGTTTCGAGGCCCGAGGCGGTAGTCTGCGAGAGAGGGAGTTCGGAGAAGTCTTTGATCTCTGCTTTGGGGTCCTTGCAAAGGTTAGTTGAGGTTCTGGGATTGACCGGTGTTACTTACGAGTTCCTCGACGGCCTTTTGCAGCTTTTCGTGGTCTTCGACATCTCGTTTTCGTTTCAGAGATCGAGTGTCATTCTTGGGTCGTCCTTTTGGCTTGGACTTCCGTCCCTCTGTTGGTGGAGCCATATTTCATGGGAGTAGTGTAGATCGCTGTGAGCTTCGAGGCCGAAGGATTTTATTTTCGTGTCGATGGCGCTAGCGGCCGCTTTAGTGGGATGTGAATTGGGAGTCCCTCCATACCTGACTCGAGCTAACCCAACATAAATCCCAATCAAAAAATGCAGTAATGTGAGTAAAGGATTAATGTTGTAATAGCTCAGTCTAATTCAACTATTCCTTTGAGGTTTGGAGGAGCTATCTGGAGAATTTACTAACAGTCAGGTAAATTCGGACTAAAATCTACTCTAGGTAGATCTCTGAATCTATCATCAGCTGCGTGAGGTCCAGATCTCGTCCCGTCTTATTGCTCAATTACTTTTTTAAATCAGGATCACTTTTGCATCGCTTGTACAGAATTATAGTGTCATTTTCTATTGTTAACTATTCTGTTCAGACCTCCTTTTGGTGGCAACCGACAAAGTCCACTCTAATCTGACTCGACTGCCACGGAATCCTTCTTCCAGGCGTCGCAGCTTAGTGGCACTTGGTTATGGAAGATATAGGCAAGCCAGAAGAAAACCAGCCTACGAATGCCATTTCGTACAATAAACTTTAGAGTAGAAAACCGAAACTTTCAAGACAAAAAGGCGGAAAAGGGATACACTAGTGAGCAACTTGTAAAGATAGCCTCAGTAACAACATGGTCAAGTAGTCATCATTCTTTGGACAGGCAAGTTGCTCTGGCGCTGTTTTTGGCCCCCAGGTTACTTGATGAGCCGGTCACTCTAGCTCAATACCACCCCAACACGACTTCTCAAATAAACTGATACTTCAAACTAGTGGTCTTTTCTCGTACCTCAAACCAAACTTATGATTCTCAGTTCATCCTCAAAGTTGAAAAAGTCTCCACCGTCGAAAATTCCCCGAGGCAAACTGACACACCACAAGGAGCGCTGCTTCTCGGCACACCCATGCCGCACATCACATGCAGAAATGGGTGCGCCACCATTTCTCACGGCTTGCACCTGGGACAACTGACATGCACGGTTTCTCCAACAAGTCTCCTCACGCCCTTCGATTCGTCGCACTTGCTAGGATATTGCGGGGTAAGCTGTTCATGAGGGCCAGAGTGGCTGCTTTGCGCTTGCAGTTCGCAGCCATCTTCGTTCTCCCATCAGTTTCAGCTGTCGCCATTACCGTTGGATAACTTGTTGGTTTTGTTTCCTTTGAGAGGGGAAGGCCTCGGAGACATGCTCCGATCGATCCCCAAGATCAGAGCATCGCCTGCTAGCGTGCTGCACTCACGCCTGGTACCCTGTAAATTTCCACGCTTTGGCCGGGAGGTAGCGCGGAAGTTACTAACCCTGGAAATGCTAATGCAACCTCGATTGCAGTAGCGTGTACTGTATTTTAATGTCGTTGGACGGCGAGGAAGGAAATTGGTGGTCTGATATGGTGTCGAAAGAGGTTTTGAAGGCAGCTGATCGAGAGGAGGAACTGGTATGGTAAGCACGTTTCCAGAACGGTGAGAGTCGGACCTGCAGGATTTTGGGTGAGGTGAGCTTCGGTTTGGCGCTGACGGTTAGGGGTACGGATCTGGTGAGATGTGAGAGTCTTGTAATGGATCGGTGTCGGGCAAATTTGCCTGGAGAGAGTTGAGACGTGCAACTTGGGAAGGGACTCTTTGATGCTGTTGGAGCTTGTGGTAAGAGTTCAGGTCTTCTGAAATGGGTTTTCTGGGATTTATGTTGAATACACTTCTGAGAAGAGCCTGAGTTGCTCACACTCGGTATTGGATCTCACAAATCCAGGGACTTGGACTATGTACTTCGCCCCGAGTCACGGCATCGGACATCCAATTATATGGTGTTCTCAGATGTTTCTTGTACCCTTCCTTGTCGGTCGAATTCCATGCTGTGCTTCTCGCGCTCGTTGTAGACACTCGCACTGCACGTGTACAACCAAGTTCAGGTGTCCCATATGCAACATTGGCTGACGACGGGAAGCATCGGCATGTTACCAACTCAAATCATTGGACCAGCAACTACATCCTCGGGCGTCAAAGTCGGACGGCCATAGGCTTTCTGCATTGGAGACACGGTATCTCAGCAAATGCAGCAGCCACATACGAAGTATGTGCTCTCTTTGGGAGTATGGAACGGGCTCTTCTCGGTCGTCTTGATCTCGACTGTACTGTAAAATAAATTCCCACAAATGCAGATTGTGGCGTCAGCTCATCATGGAACCATTCTGCGGATTACTCAAGGACGATGGCGTTTCGATTTAGCATTCCCATTTCAGATCATATTCTCCTAACGATGCGCAAAAGGCTAGATGCGGCCAGATTTTTCCATTTTCAGACTGGGCCACTTACTGGCCTAGATTCATCTGGCTTTTAATTTCAAGCTGTGCAACCGGTAATGTTGAAGTCCATTTGCCAAAAGGTCTGGAATCGAAGCTAGATCGTTGGAAGTATTCTCAAAAAAAAATTTAGTGGAGTAAGAGAGAGCCAAAGAGCTCCCCGGAGGACGGTCCAGGTGACCTGCAGATTCTCAAGTGGCATCAGATTCGTGCCGCGGGCAGGTGCTGCAAGCAGTTGCAGAAGGATTCCACCAGTGAGGGAAAGAAAAGGTTCGTAGCGGCACTAAAAATGCACTCAACTCCATTCTCTCGGAGCCTCTTCGGTGGGAACCCCGTTGATGTGGATGGTGGAGAGGTCCATAGTTGGACAGATGGAGAGGAGTTCAACAGGTCTGCAGCCATGATAGATCCTCCGGATCTTGGATTGTCGGAATGGTCCTCTGTCAAATAATGATACGAAGCATACTATTGGGAGAGTTCAACATAGCTTGCATGATATCGATGTGTAGGCAGGAAATAAGCTTGTGTCAAAGTGCTGATTTGGGAAAGTATTCCTTCCAAAAATCCTTTGAAAGTCAGCCTTGCCGACGAACCCGAAGACCGAAATCGATTCGAGCAAGGGTAGAGACGGTACATTGGTAGCCAAGCAGCGTGATACTTGGGAAAGGAAGGAGATCAGGGGGTTGATGACCTGTCTTAGCGTCTAGTCCTCTTCTTTTGGCAATGCTCTTTAAGTAACTAGACTTTCTTATCTAAGAAATCAGCTGAGGCAAACAAAGGATATTGAAGCCTTGAAGGTCTACCTACTTGAAAGAGAAAGGGAAAATGGACCTCTCGGGGAAACATAAAGAGGTGTCCCAGCGTGTTGAGACAGAGACAGACACAGAGGAAAGAGAGTGTCTGCACGCATCTTGCACTGAGCTGGCCATCCAGTCGCGTCCCATGTTGACAAGAGATGGTTCCATGATCACGCCTCCCCCGAACTGGGCTGACAAGTCCCCCCATGTCGATATAATCGGTCCGAGTGCTTGGCAGGGGATGTCCACCAGGGGAGGTTGCTTAGCACAAAGCGGGGAGAGTTTAATGTGTAGGTGAGGGCGTTGAGAGGCGTCTGCACAGGCCAGGGAGGAGCTCCGGGTGTGGAGGGGGAGATACCGTGATTTGGGATTGCTGGTGAGATGGCAGCATGACAGCACTGCAGCATAGAGAAAAAAAAGATGATCAATGACGGCGAAACGAGACGAAGGCATCCAGGAAACCATGCTCGGCTCTGCGTCCCCATGGCACACGGCACACGGTGCACGGCAGAACACAACGTGGGCCCATTGACCAGCGTGTGCAAACCGAGCCGATGCTGACCCTGACGAGGAAGCAGCACATAAATTCACTCGAGAAATTTCGTACCTTCACTAGCAAGAAAATATAGCCTCGCCTGCCCCGCTCTCCGACGAACGTGCCCTCCTCGAGCCGAACTTAAATACTCGCCCCCTGCACCTTCCTTCGATCTTTCTTCCTACATCCCAACCCAACCCAACCTGACCGCAACTTCGATCTGTTGATCTTGACATTTTCTTGTCATCGTCAATACCTACAACTACGACTACAACAACACCACCACCTCCTCCTAAGTACCTATTTCCAAGCATCCCCTCGCAGCATTCCTACTAGATAACCGTGCAACTGCACACTCTCCACAATGGCAAGCCATAACCTTGTCGCGACTGCCGACGTGAACCGGATTGAGGCACCGGTCACCGTCAAGGCGTATCTCATGTGCGCGTTTGCCTCCTTCGGTGGTATCTTCTTTGGCTATGACTCCGGATATATCTCGGGAGTTATGGGTATGCCATACTTCATCCACCTCTATGAAGGCTTCCCCTACCTGCCTGCGAATCCGACCACGGCACAGAGCAACGCCTTCACCCTCCCGGATTGGAAGAAGTCCCTCATCACCTCCATTCTCTCCGCTGGTACATTCTTCGGTGCTCTCTTTGCTGGCGATCTCGCCGACTGGTTCGGTCGACGAACTACCATCATTGCGGGATGTTTCATCTTCATCGTCGGTGTCATCCTCCAGACCGCCTCTCATGGTCTTGGACTCCTGGTTGCTGGTCGTCTGATTGCGGGCTTTGGTGTCGGCTTCGTCTCCGCTATTATCATTCTCTACATGTCTGAGATCGCACCGAAGAAGGTTCGTGGAGCTCTCGTGTCCGGATACCAATTCTGCATCACTATCGGAATCTTGCTGGCTTCCTGCGTCGACTATGGCACCCAGAACAAGCTGACCACGGCTTCTTACCGCATTCCCATCGCCCTTCAGATGCTCTGGGCCTTGATCCTTGGTACCGGTCTCTTCCTCCTTCCTGAGTCTCCTCGTTATTACGTCAAGAAGGGCAATCTTGAGAAGGCTACCCACGTCCTAACCCGTCTTCGTGGCGAACCTGAAGGCTCCGAGTATATCCAGCAGGAACTTGCCGAAATTGTCGCCAACCACGAGTATGAGATGTCGGTTATTCCACAAGGTGGTTACTTCAGCACCTGGGCCAGCTGCTTTACTGGTGGTTTCTCGAATCCATCCTCCAACATTCGCCGCACCCTCTTGGGCATATCTCTCCAGATGATGCAACAATGGACTGGTATCAACTTCATATTCTACTTCGGCACGACCTTCTTCCAGGAGTTGAAGACCATCAAGAACCCATTCTTGATCAGCCTTGTTACCACCCTTGTGAATGTCTGCTCAACCCCGATCTCGTTCTACATTATCGAGAAGTTCGGCCGTCGTTCAATTTTGATCTGGGGAGCTCTTGGTATGGTTGTCTGCGAATTTATTGTCGCCATTGTTGGTGTCACCAAGGGTCGTCTGGTCGAGAACGACCCATCCGCTGTCCGAGCCCAAATTGCCTTCATTTGCTTTTACATCTTCTTCTTTGCTACCACTTGGGGTCCTGGTAAGTTCTTCCCGCTGGACAACGCTTGATTGCTTGCTAACATCTTTGTCTCACACAGCTGCGTGGGTTGTCATTGGCGAAATCTTCCCGCTTCCCATCCGCTCTCGTGGCGTTGCTCTTTCGACTGCCAGCAACTGGTTCTGGAATTGCATCATCGCTGTCATCACCCCATACATGGTCGGAACTGAGAAGAGAGATGCTAACCTCGGATCTCGCGTCTTCTTCGTCTGGGGCTCTCTGTGTGCTCTATGCTTCGTCTACGCATACCTTCTCATTCCTGAAACTAAGGGCTTGTCACTTGAGCAGGTTGATCGTATGCTCGAAGAGACCACTCCCCGCACCTCCGCCAAGTGGGTCCCACACAGCACCTTCGCTGCTGATATGGGTATGACCGACAAAGGCACTCTTGCTCCGGAGGTTGTCGAGAAGGTCATCCATCCTACCCCCGAGGCAGCTGGACTTGCCGAGACCAGCCCTGCATAAATCCTTGACCTGGAGGATTCTCAGATTGTGACTTGAGCGTACACTGAGCTTTTTTCCTTATACCCAACTGGACAGGAGATATGGAGGTAATATGGATGAGCGCGGGATCTGCAGCTTCAGCGGGGATGGACTACCATTGCGATTGAGCGACCCTTTCGATGATACCACAGGATGATTATACCATGGCCAGACTGTGCATAGGAGACTGAGATAGCTTAATTAATAGCACTCCTCTTCTGTAATTTCTTCTCATGCTTTGGAAGTGACTTCTTGCGCTCCTTCCGGAGCTGAGTAGTGGTTGCACTCGCAACGTGAGAGTAGGTGAGGTTATTTGATGGGTGGTTAAAGTCATGAGGATTAATGAGACGTCGTCCTAGCTCACCTCGCACCTTTCCCAAACCAGCCACAGAGATCCGAACATCCGAAGGTCACGTGGGAATCCTCTTTTATAACTTCAATTGTGAATCATCCCTTACTAGATCGATTCTAAGAACATGAGTACTTCTTGAGTAAACGCTCAGCTCCAGGCTTCGTGGCTGTGCAACCATTTCCGTGCTACATCCTTTGCCGCTGTGGCTGTCGGGATATACTCTTCAGGCTAGGCGCGAGCTAAAATAGACGTTCGTGCATAAGCCGCAACTCAGCTCAGCGCAACTCAATTGAGTTCCATCTCACTCGTTCCCCGCTAACTGAAGGTATCAGTCGATCACATACTCATCTTTCCCACTTTTCTGAATCTCATAGAACGTCACGCGAACGTCACGCGCCATCATGATCCGCAAGAAGTCCCTCCTCATTGGCATCAACTACGAAGGCAGCCGGAACGAATTGAGAGGTTGCCGCCAAGACGTCGAGAACGTTGCTGAATTTCTGAGTTATAGAGGCTATTCCAATGATCCGCGGTCGCAAGTCATTCTTCGCGATGACTATGGAGGCCAGTAGGTGACATCTTTGAATAAGAGTTCCCCGTACCAGCTGTTTACCGACGTTTCCTTCCTCTTCAGACGTGTTTTGAGAGGATTAATTCCCGAAAACATAGTTTTGGCTTCCCGAATAGTGGTTTTCAGATAATGCTGACTCCGATCATCAGGTATTATCCCACGGGTCACAACATCTTGGTACCCTTCCCCGCTCATTCTCCCAACCTCATCTTGGAAGTTGAAACTAACAATCCACAGGCCGCAATCGACTGGCTAGTCTGTGAGCCAGGAACCTGTAACTTCTTCCACTACTCCGGCCACGGTGGGCAAGTGCGTGACCCTACTGGAAACCGACCGTCAGGAATTCTCGACACGATCTGTCCGGTCGACTTCCAACAGAATGGCCAGATCAACAGTGACATCCTGCACGAGCACCTGGTCTCTAGACTCCCCGCAAACAGCACCCTATTCGTGATCCTCGACTGCTGCCACTCGGGCTCCGCGCTCGAGCTCCCTTTCGTCTACCGCTCTGACGACGACGGCAACGTGAACCTGATGGACAACCTGAAGGAAGGCATGCACCTCTTCAGCGAAGCGAACGAGCTCTTCCGCGGCGGCTTCTCGTTCCAAAAGCTCGGCGAAGCAGAGGATTTGTATGCCGGTGCGACGAACTTCTTCCGCTCGTTCAAGCACATGGGCGAGTCGCAGCCGCCGGGACTGGGGCAGGATAGTAATTATGCGGAGTATGAACGTGAGCATAAGATGGTTACGATGTTCTCTGGCTGTAGGGATGATCAAACAAGCGCAGATGCTAATATTGGAGGAATGAGCGAGGGCGCGATGTCCTGGGCGTTCTTGGAGACTATGAAGCGGATTCCGAATCCGACGTACTTGCAGGTGAGTGCAGTTTTGTCTCTTTGATCGTTGCGGGTGTGAGAGAGGGATGTTGATGGGAGGCAGACTTTGACCGATACGAGGTATTGCTTGAAGCAATCCAACTACACGCAGGTTCCACAGCTGTCTATCGGCTTGCAGATGGAGTTGGAACAGCCGCTTTTTCTGTGAGGGTCGGTTGGCGAAATTGGTGACGAAATCATGATTGTGCAGTTTGCGGCAAGTTCGATGACCAATTCAAGACTAAAAGTCTTTCTTTTGCAAAATGGGGTATTCTGAGGGATATCAAAATAGATGTTCGTTGCTTTTACGGCCTCTGTTCCTAACTGAGCTGCATATAGCACATCCCGAACCGGGATGTCAGCCGGGTTTTTGGTTTTAATGAGTATAGTTAGAGGGAATAGCAAGTGTCAACTATTGCAACAGTTGCACAAATTTCATCTCATATCAGTTAAACAGTTGCATCATCTCTGCATTGGTTATCCTGAGGTTGGAACGCTGAAAGTCACAGAACGGGATCTAAAATTGATGAAGAAGCAGATAGCGGCAGTGGGAAGTATGGGAGAAAGGGGCACAACAACGGGTACCAGGTTTGAGAAGCCACAGTGGGCAAATCTTCGGAGGTGGAAAAGTTCTGACTTACGGTCCATATAGAGTAAGTTGCACTCGGGATGCAGATATAAAAACAACCTACCAATATTTTGTAATTTCTGAGATGCTTGTGTGTATTGTGGGAATTATTTTCTCTATTAAGCTATGTCTCGAAAGCTACCGAGGGTCTACCTCGTGATCAAATAGCAATGTAGTCATCTTTACTGGTCTTGCAGTCTAATTCGCCTCTTCCTCGACGAACAACCCAAGCAACATGTTTACATATCCCCTAACTGAACCCCAATGCAAAGTGTGCCACTTTGTTCCATAATTCATTACCTCATTCATCATCACTATGCTCAAAGTAATGGCTCCTCAAAGCCGTCTCGCTCTTCCTCGCCGCGCTTCTCTTAGGTGTCTTCCGTGGGGTATCGCTAGTCTTGCCAGGCATCGTGACTCTCCGTGTAGCGCCTCTCTTCGTAGCTTTCTGTGGAGGCTCTTCAACCTCAGAATCATCGATTTCGATTTCAGAGAGGGAGGACTCTTCGTCGTCTTCTGCTGAGTCCCGAACAGGCGCTTTGCGCTTACCTGTGCTCTTGGAAGCTGACGCTTCTGGCTTTGTAAGTGTGTGTTTGGCTGAGGCCTTGGGCTTCGTCGTTGCTGACTTCGTGGATCCTGGGGGTCTGCCGCGCTTCTTTGGTGCAGGCGCCTCTGCTACACCTGAGTCGGCATCTTGCATCTCAACATCCTCCTCCGATGCTTGATCCTTGCCAGCTTTCGATAGAAGTGACTGTGGAGTAGCATACGCCTGGCCGGTTGCGGGTTTTGCACGCTCATCATCATGACCTTCGACGACAAATCCGCCACCGTCTTCGTCGTCATCGCTTTCAGGAGCAACGGGGAAGAAGCTTCGATGATGCTGCTCTTCCGGTTCCTCGACATTGAAGCCTTCGGGAAAGAATCCACCAGCCATTTCCTCATCCCGCTGATCCATAATTCTTTTCTGGGCTTCGGCATCAGCGTCGGCCTCCTTGCCCCTTCTATTCGCCCATGGGTTCAAAACATCAACACTCTCGTCGTCCGCATCGCCATATTCTTCTCTGACTCGAGCAATAATTCGCATACCCATCAAGAACTTCCGCCAGGTGAAAATTGCTGTCTTTCTTCGCTTTTCGTCCTCCTTTCGCACTCTCTCTGCCTCATCTTTCTGCCATTCATCCATGACTGCTTCATAATTCTCTTCTGCAACGACAACACCAGTGATGATCGGCACTGCCATTCGGTGACCGAATTCAAAACCAGTGACTGCCTCCGCATAGTCAAATCCAAGACGCTTACATATCTTCATAGTTCCGCGCATCGGAATATGTACAGCACCCTCAGGCAGCATGCTGTCAACGTAAAGATCGATATTGCCGAAGGCGTTCTTCGGTATAATGCCGTTCTCGATCGGCGGTGGAATGATCCAATCAGTCTGATCCATACTGTATAGTCCTTGAAGCATCTTCTCGCCGCTCGCATGCTCTGCTTCCGCCAATTCCCGTTTGCGATTTGTTGTCGCTGCTCGATAGGGAACACGCTTCAATGGTTCCTCGCCAGGCTTGGGGGCCCGGCCTTCTTTGTGCCATGTTTCCATGCTTTTGCAATTGACGACGTCTTTACGACGAAATACCTTTTCTTCAGTCGCATCTTCGCCCTTGCCTTTAACAGTGAACATCTTGACAGGTTCTGCTGCTAGGACTAGAGCTTCTTCTCTTCTTAGATGGCGCTCGAGTACAAACTCCTCAGACGACTTGTAATATTGGAGAGTTTCTTTTCCCTCCTCAACCACTTTCTTTTCTGCTTTCTTACGCTTCAGGTCGGTTGCCTCTTCATGATCATCGATCTCTGTTCGTGGGCACTTTCTTGTTCCTCGAACATATCCACTCATGACTGTTTTAAACCAGTCTTTCTCCTCATATCTGGCAACCTTGCCTCTTCTGTTGTAGACCGGAACCTTCTCGATCGGAAACCGAAACCCTTTGGTTCTTCCAGGCCACTGGTGATGTTTGAGATATCTTGTTGTTACATCCTTGGCAGTACCATCAGGAGAGTGTCCAACAATATAGGCAGTGACTTGTTTAGCCTTCTCCGCCTTTGTGCCTCGGGTTTCAAATTCCTCAATTTTCCCTACCACTCCGAGAACAACGGCGTCGACCGGGATATAGGTGTTTGTGACTGGTGAGAGGACCTCTGTCCAATAATGAGGAAAAGGAAGATCTTTGTCATATGGTAATGAGGGCAATGTACGTTTCCTCGCCGGTGTCATGTCTATGACAGAATCATCATCTTCTGTGTCAATATCATCTGCCTCAGAATCTGATAAGTCTATTGGCGCATCTTTGCGTCCACTTCCTCGCGAAGTTCGTCCTCCAGATTTTCTGCCAGATTTGGATGTAATTTTCGCAACCTTTCCTTTCTTTGCTGATTCTTTTCCTTTGCGTTTGGGAGCTGGCTGAGGTGTGACCCCTTCGCTCGTGGAGCCATCTTCATCGCCAGCAATAGGGTCAACCTTGGCCGCTCGCTTTGGATCCTTCAACTTCCGAGGATTCTTCTCAAGAGCCTCTTCAACTTGACTCCATCCGAAACCAACTGGTTGTAGATTTGCAACCAACCTTACTTCCAGGCCTAGTCCACGTAGCAAGGCTGTGAAAAGTTGTGCACCGAGATCCCGGCTCCCTTCCATAGCCGCTGCACGTTCCTTAAACTCCCCAAGATCACGAATCCTTTCACCATGTCTCTCAGGATCATGCTCGTCATCTCTGAAACTTTTCGACTCTTCGTCCAAAGTCTGTAGTGACATGTAACCGAGCTTACGCAGGCCAGGTGCAGCTATTCTGTAACGGTATTTCCAGTCTTTCTGAAGCAGTTCCAGGAGGTTTTTAAATTGCTGCACTCGACCCTTTATATCCATATTATCGTCAAGTGTTTTAGCAGAGTTGCCCCAGTCTATTCGACTCGATGCATCTACCCTCTTCTTTCCTCTTGTATCATTTTCCTTGCTCTTTCCCTTCCCGATATAAGACTCGCTGTCCTTGCTCACAATTCCACTCCTCTTACCCCACTTCTCAACTCTTTCCCGTATAGACGGAGGTAACTGCTTCACCAATATCTCCTGCAGCTCCTTGTCGCAACACCATGCATTCCTGATGGCATTATGAAACATCAATAGTTGTACATGCACTTGATGTGTAGAAATTCGTATTTGCCTCTCGATTTTGCTTGGTCCTTTCTTCGTTCCGAACGGATTCGTGATTGAGACTCGGGTGTCTTTGGTCAGAGTCAACTCCAGATCGCCTGAAGGCAGACCAGATGGAGCCGGGACGGGGTTTGTCTCCACATCCTCGAATTCTATATCCTCGTCCTCGTCATCTGAGTCTTCGACCGTCTTCTGCCGTTTCGCACTCGGCACATCTTCGAATTCGTCGTCGGACAGGGAAGACAGGGAGCTGTCATCGTCATCGCTGGCAGCCAGTTTCTCTAGAAGAGCTTTCCCGCGTCCTTCCAAGCGTTTTGGACCGATTCCGGCATCGAGGTCGTCGAAAAGCGTCGCCTTTCTCGGAGTTGTGGTGATAGACTTAGCCTTCCCTTTACTTTTAGGAGCAGGGTGTGAAGGGCCGGCCTCTGGCGAGGATGACCGCAAGCGTTTGCGCGGGAGGAATGGGGGCATCGTGACCCATGTCCTCGAGTCGTACTTGTTAGGAGGATGAGTATATGATGGATGGCTCAATATCGAATTCGTTGATGGTAAAAATTCCCACAGCCTCGGTCATGAAGTCACAATTCACTAGCTCCAGGCACCAACCGGGATCTCGATAGGCGAACGCCCCCTAAATTTGATACCGAGCATTGGAAAAAGAGGCGATCATTGTCCCTGCCTCGCTGAGATAAAGTCATTCAAGCTTGCGTCCCATTTCTAGTCTATATGAGCTCTGTTATTGTTTCTCCTGACTTGTTAATTAGTGTATCCCAACGCCGTGCAGTGCAGCCAGATACTAGCCATATCTCTATACGAAGTATGTGCTCATCGACCTGCGATATTATGTCCATGTCTCTTCCGCCACTCCCTAATCCCATTATCGATCTCCTGCCTGTTCACTCCATCCCTAACCAGATACATCGTAACACCGAGAGTCTCCACGTTCCTGTTCCTAGCCTCGTCATCAAAGAACAGCATATCCTCAAACCTCAGTCCTGTCGCCTTCTGCAGCTTGGTGAAGTGTGTAATCTTGCTGCCAGGGTATATTTCCAGGTGATCAAAATAGTCAAGCGCCTTCCTCTTCTTGCCCTCCTCATCTGCTATGTGTAAGAGCTTCAACATCTCCTTCCCCAAATCTGGCGCGGAGGTTCGAGAAGCTGCACCGACTTTGACGCCGTGCGCTCGAAGAGAGTGGAGGATCTCGGGGACTTCGCTGTAGAAAGCAAAGCTCTCTCCGAACCGGTCTTTCGCAGAGTCGTGGCTCGGAGATGCTTTCAGAGGAGGTGTGACATGCGTATCGACCCAAAAGGGCCAAAGAGTGTAATCGAGATCAAAGACAATCAGCTTAGGTAGTACTCCATCTGTGAAAGTCGATGGCGGGGTAATCGCAGGCGCTTCGGCTCCAGTTGCGCTCTTGGTGAGCTTCTTGACCATGACGGCGGCAAGGAGCAGAATGCAAAAAGGGAGCAGGCGTTGCGTGTGGGCAAACGTGATGGTTGTGCTTGAAGCCTTGTTGTTTGCTGAGGGAAGGCGCATCCAGATGTTGGTGGGGGATGCATGGATCCCCTGGCTGGCAAGCTGCAAGGCTACCTGGTGGGCCATCTTTTAGCGACGTCAGTGAGATTTGCATGAGCAAATTTAAAAGTGAACTTTTATTTTGGTACGGCGGGTTTCGTCTCATCCCTCCCGCCACAACTCTCTCCATTTCTTCTGCTTACTTGGTCTTCGCCATTCTCCCTCCGTCTATTTCTCCTACTGTCAACACTTCAAGACCTCAAGCTATGGACTCTCTTTCGATTTTGGCGATGGCAGCTGCAGCAGTACAGCAAAGGGAGTCTGAGTCACTCAAACAAACAGCAGAATACAGTATCCGCAGAGCCCACTCCTGGGATATTCCTCTCCTCGAATACGTCGAACGATCTGCCGCAGAGATATTCCGAACAGTCGATCTTGGGTTCCTTGCAGATGGCGACACACTTGACCCAGCTGCCCTTCAAGCTATGGCGCATGCAAACCACCTCTGGGTCGCAACGAACAGGTTTGATCAGCCAATAGGGTTTGCTGGAGGAGAATACCTGAGCGGAAACTTCCACATCGTCGAGATATCTGTGGCCAAGGAATTTCAGGGGAAAGGGGTTGGAAAGGCGTTGATGACCACTATGGTGGAACACATCACCCGCGAGGGCTATAAATCGGTCACATTAACGACGTATAGAACGCTACCGTGGAATGGGCCATGGTATTCGAGGTTGGGTTTTTATGAGGTGAACCCTCACGACATGGGGAGAGATTATTTGGACCTCCTGGCCTCCGAGGCGCAACATGGACTAGATGTGCGAAGCCGCTGTGTGATGCGAAAGATCCTCTGACTTGAGGGCGCACGCTTCGTGAGGACTTCCTCAACACGCCAAAGCTGCCCATACGAGACCATCCCGTACCTAGACGACATTGAGTTGGGGTGCTTGAGGCGTTGATTGTACATTTTGCACCAAGGTCGGAGAGGAAGCTCGGGAGAGGAAACACACGTCAACGACATCTCGCTCGGCGAGATTCTCGAGTAACATATGGCTCAGCTGAGATCTCCGCCTGTCAAAGCCATCATCTGCGGTGGAACTCGATCTTCCTCGACCATCAGGACTCCGGGGTTTCGGAAAGGAGCATCGGAGAACTTTCATCCAAACGTATTTGATACATCTTTCGATTCAGCAAAAATGGTGGCGGGCGAGCGGCAAGTTCCCGGCAGAAATTGGGTCGTGAGCTGTGGAGGCCAGTCACACTGCAGTTGAGTTCGCAATGTTATCGACAAGTAATGTTGGAAGGAAAAGAGAGTCAAGAGTTGGAGAGCAGTGAGAAGTTGTACCATTATGTAAGACGTTTGACAGCAAAACAAAACACATGCGCCATATCAGTTATGGGCCACTCAAAAAGAAAGCCCCTGCAAGCCCCGTTTTGAGAACCCCTCGCTTGAAGATCTTCATCCACATCAGCCTCTCAATTTCGATACACATCATACGTACCAAATCGCGGAGCAACCCCCTCTCGGAATTCCGACTGGATAGTCGTCGTCTAGTGGCGATGATCAATCAACGATTGTCATGTTGTCCAACATTTTCATATGTCATTTCGAGCGCACGGCCGGCGGCCGACTGCAACAAGGTTGTAACATGGCATTGCGGGCATACCTCGATTCCCCGAGCTCTTATCGGGACTATGCAGAATCTTTGTGACATCCCCTCACGCTATTCCTGCCAAACCGAGATAGGATCTGGGAGACGATAGCTTGCATTAGCTCAAGCATCTAGATCTTGGCGTTGCAACGTAATTGCCATGATCGAAGGTCACTGGCCGCCACTCAGATTAAGGCTGACTATCTTGATGGCGGGAGCTTCCTAAGTCCAGGTTTGCTGGCATGATTTCCCATGAAATCCTAATATATCTTTATTTCTTCTCATTTTTGATTTTCTTACTGCAACTGTTGCAAGTTCTTGACTTCAGAGCAACCTCATTTTCAAAAGCGGTAATTGCGCCTGCCTTGACCTCAACCCAGTTTCTCGCACTGTTCTCGTTATGGCAATCCCCACTCACCACACTTCGATCCCATCGGATTCAGAGAAAGGCACAATTACAGACAACGACCCAGACGCTCATCTCATGGAAGTCAACGAGACTGGTCACGTGCAGGAACTTGAGCGCAACTTTTCCCTCTTTTCTATCTGTTCTGTTGGTATTGTGACTGGTAATACCTGGGCAGCCCTAGGTGGATCAATCGTTGTTGCCATCTATAATGGAGGACCGCCGGGTGTGCTCTATGAGTTTATTGCTGTATCCATCTTCTACTGGTTGGTCGCTGCATCTCTTGCCGTAAGTTCTCAGGCACAGGCTAAAACCAGCATTAACAGGCTATTAGGAGCTTGCCTCTTCCATGCCAAGCAGCGCTGGGGTCTATCACTGGGCCTCGATAACGCCTGGCCCTAAATATGGCAGGATTTGTGGTTGGTTTGCAGGCTGGTGGAACACTTTTGCTTGGATCTGTGCTACAGGTGCGTCGAAACCACTCTCTCTCGGCGTGAACGTTGCTGACAAGAAGCAGCCACGATGGGAAGCATAAGCAGCCAGATCGCTGTGGCCATGTATGGCCTATACCATCCCGAATACACCCCAGAGAGATGGCACATATTCATCGGATATCTGATAGTCACATGGGCTTGCTGTACCACCGTTCTATTCGCCAACAGGGCTCTGCCAATGGTGAATAACATAGGGCTGTTCTTTATCCTAGCCGGAGTCTTCATCACCATTCTAGTATGTGCCATCATGCCGCATACTACCGGTTCAGATTATGCATCCTCCGCTTTTGTATGGTCTGAGTGGTCGAATCAGACAGGCTACTCCAGCAATGGATTTGTATTTCTCGCAGGCATGTTGAATGGGGCTTATGCCGTGGGTACGCCTGACTGCGTATCACATTTGGCGGAAGAAATCCCTCATCCGAAACGAAACGTTCCTCTTGCCATCGCCGCCCAGATGGTGATTGGATTCGTCACGGCATTCTTTTACACGATCGCCATTTTCTACGCTATCAACAACATCGACGATGTCCTCCAAGCCCCCTACTTCCCGCTCGCGACCATCTACGCGCAAGCAACATCGTCTAATAGCGGGACCATGGGACTTCTGTTCATAATACTTGTCCCGATCTTTTGTTGCTGCATTGGGACCTACATTACAGCTGGTCGCTGCCTCTGGACCATTTCACGAGACGGAGCTGTCCCATTCTCGGGTACCTTCGGTGTAATTTCACCGCGTTTCAAGAATCCGTTCAATGCAACCCTGTTTTGTGGGTGCTTTTCTACAGTCCTGGGAGCTATTTATGTAGGCTCTTCGACAGCTTTCAACGCTTTCGTTGGGTCATTCGTCGTCTTGTCGACGTTGTCCTACCTTGCGGCCATTCTTCCATTCATCTTTACGCGTCGGTTCTCAAGGTCATCCCAAACACCGGGTCCTTACATCAATAGCATGAGACCCGGACCATACCACATGAGCCACAAACTTGGATACGCTGTCAATATCATCAGTTGTCTTTACATCATTGTTTTCGTGGTTATCTATTGTTTCCCTTACTCCCTACCAGTCACAGCTGTCAACATGAATTATGCTTGTCTTATTACAGGTTCCATGTCGATATTTGCAGCACTATGGTGGTTTGTTAAGGGGGGCAACTACATTGGTCCGCAAGCAATTATACATGAACGGGAGACGCATTCAGGGGGTGTTATTGGGTCGACAGAAGAGCCACTACCCACTAAGGAAGAGTCTTGAGTTGTTACAACTATGTTAGGGAGGCAGGAGTGAGTTTATCGACCAGTGAGTTTGAGTTGAACTAGAGTTCCTTATACTATTTGGAAATACAAAGGGAAAGGTTTTTCTTCACATCAACGTATCTCGTGATTTCGGTCGTCTACCACTCGACGGTGCTCCCATCAAAAGAGACAAAAGAACCTGAGGTAGTCTCCTTCGTAGCACCATCAATCTGTACAATAAATCAGAAATCCATCTCTATTTGTATAAAAGAAACACATGCCTGCGCAAGCACCCCATTAACACTCTGCTCAAGCGTCATCGGCGGCTCAGCAACCCCAATACTATCCGCAAAATTCTGGCCATTGGCCGTCTTGACCCATCTGTTCCTAATCAATCTTCTTACCTTTCCACAAAATCAAGGGGTATGAGGCAACATACCCGGGATGCACAGCAAGTGCCACCACGCCCGCATGCTCAAAATGCACCTTCCTGACAAAATAATTCGCGCCAGCTTTACTCACACCGTATGCCAGTGTTGGCGTTGCGCCTTCCATATCTTTGATGCTGCCTAGACTGGAGGAGATGAGGATTAATTTGGAGGGGGTTGAGAGAAGCGGGTAGAGGGTTTGGAAGAAAGCTATGGGGAGGAGAGTGTTCGATTCGAAATGCTCGAGTAGGGAAGCCAGCGTTGTTTGGAGAGTAGGGAAGAAGGAGGATCCGAGGCCGGCATTTAGGATTAGGGTGTCTATCTTGGTGATTTTGTTCTCTGCAAGCGTCGAAAGCAGGGATTCAGAGACTGCGGAAGGGGAGGACAGGGAGAGCGTGAAGGGAATTATGACGAGGCGGCTATTGGGGGCGATTGGGAGCGTAGTGAGATCGGAAGTAGAGGTAGTGAGTGTGCGGATTGTGGCGATGACTGTTGTGTTTGCTCGGAGGAGAAGGGCAGCTGTGAGGCCCAGCCCGATTCCTGTTTACAATGAGAATTAGACGAACACGTGATGTCCTAAACAAGACTAAGGAATAGGGGTAATAGGGGTAGTACCTCTATTTGCGCCTGTGATTAGATATGTTGTGGAGGAGGTCATTTTGGACTGATTTGGGAGGTTTGAGGACTATGAGATGGTTGTGGTGGTGAGGTGTTGATGAGTGAATATTTTGAGGAGAGAAAAGTTGGTGGGGAGCGAGGGTGCGAAAAAGACGGCTTTTATCTTGGGCTGCAGCGGCGATTTGTCAGCTGATGCCTACTTCGGAATGTGGCAGGTGCTGAAATTTTAGAGGGATTGACAGAGGAATTGAAAGCAGTGGAACGGTGCTGTCGCGAGGCCCTGATGGTGGGTTTGGTGGATTCTGTTGATTTTGCTTCGCTTACGGAAAGCCGGTAGAGCTGGCGCTGACATTGGCCCACCCCGTTCAGGTCGTAATTACGAAAGCATCTGCTGCAGAAGATTGTGCTTCTCTGAATGGTCTGTTCGTAAATCGCTCCCATTATGCAGTCGAAGTCTTGCATGAAGCAGGGCCGAGGCGGTAGAGGGCCCTACTCATTGGTAGAAGAGGCTTGTGGTGGTCCTTTGAGCAAGCTCCCCCAGACAATAGAAAGATAGTCATCCTCGGATATTCGAGTAATTAGACGCTAGTTTCCATCCTCTATGCTGGCTCCAGTCCTATCTTCTCGATTACTACACAAGCTTGAGGCTAGGACAAAGGAACGACTGCGACAGCAAAAACCTTACGAAGGCAAAAACTTATAACAACTAACCGTAAATGGACGATATAATCAATTAAGAATTTCAGGAAGCAAAAGGTTCGTCGCGCCTATCGTCGTGTTGATAGGGTTACATCCTTGCTGAAATTGGTGATTGAAGAAATTTCTTTTTTGGACGTAGGAGTATTTGTTGCCTGTGGTGCTCCTACCACTTTTCTTTTGTGATTGCATGATGCAGGAATCCGGAAAGAGGTATCTGGTGTCGTGGTGCCCCAACCACTGTAATAAATTCATAAGATGCGTTTGAACTTTCTGATGTGAAGGGGATTTGTTGACTGTGGCGCCCTTACCACTTTTTGTGGGTGTTTTTGGGTCGAAAGGGGATTTGGCGATCGTGGTGCCTTTACCACTATTTTTGTGGTTGTTAGTTTCATTGATTAATTTTGAGTGCTGAGTTCTTGTCGTGTGCCAGGCGTATAGGCAGAAGACAAATTTTCTTACTTAGAGTTATCAACAAGGCAAGGCTGGAATTTTGAAAGTGAAACGTGCAAGCGAGGAGGGTTCTCTCAGACGAGCCATATCGAAGGTAACCCCTTCAAAAATCCAACGACCGCGTATGGACAAGGAAGAAAGTTGATGTGGCGGAGTAATTCAATTGCTGAAGTACATTACAATGGAATCCTATTCTAAAACACGACCTACAAGTTGCCGCGCTTCTCTTGCTCACGCTCAATCGCTTCAAACAAACTCTTGAAGTTGCCTGCCCCAAACCCCGAGAAGTTGTTTCTCTGAATGATTTCCAAGAACACCGTTGGGCGATCAAGCAAAGGCTTCGTGAACAATTGCAATAAATACCCGCCCTCATCAAAATCGATCAGAATGTTGAGCTTCTGGATCGCGTCGAAATCTTCCTCGAGCTTCATTCCCGCAACAGCCAATCGCAGCTTCATGGCAGTATATTATGTGTCGGGTACGCTAATAAACTTGACGCCACGCTTTCGGAGGTTCGAAACGGTAGTTAGAATATCGGTTGTCCGAAGGGCGATGTGCTGAACTCCAACTCCGCTGTAGAAGTCCACAAACCTGAGATATATCAGCTTTGCAATCGATATTTGGTAGCAGAAGACTTACTCCTCAATCTGCGACTTTCTTTTCCCAACAGCAGGTTCATTCAATGGCATCTTCACAACCTCGTTGGGCGAAGCCATCACGACAGAGCTCAGAGCGCTGAATTCGGTGCAGATATCTTTGTCATCAACTGACCAAAAGCGATGGAAGCCCAGGCACTTCTCGTAGCTATCTATTGTTAGACAATTTTGTGCTAGGAGAAATGTTTCTACACTTACTATTCACAAGCTGCCTCCATCTGATTCCAGTCTTGATTGCCCACGCAATGATCAATCGCCTCTAACGTGACACGGGGGAGTAACTTGTCCAGAGGATCAGTTTGGTGAAACGCTTTATACCCTGGTAAGAAGGCTCCATGGTAGTTGGTTCGTTCAATTAAGGTGTGTGTTGTTTCACCATATGTTCGAATAACTGCCGTCAACACCTCACCATCCAACTTATCTGTTGTCACCCTTGGTACTTGTACACTGACAGCTCCGTTCATTATGGCATGCTCATAGGTGGCCCGAACGTTGTCGACTTCGAAAGAAACATCCTTGACTGCATCACCGTGTCGTTCAAGATGAGCATAGATCTCACTCAATTCATTTCGATCCTCGATACGGATGTCTGCATCTGGACTTCGAATCGGTGATGTCAGAACAAATCGAACATTGCCATTTCCGACAACATGACTTGCAATGCATCGTGAGCCTGTCTCGAGTCCGCGGTATGCAATGTGAGAGAATCCGAGGCGAGTGATATAATATGATGCCGCTTGCTTTGCGTTCCCGACATACCAGGCTATAAAGAAGGTGAAGTCAATAGCTGTAAGGAATAAAGTGCTCCTGACTCAATCTTGAATGAAATTCTTCAACCTACTGATATGATCGTAACCACGGTAGTCTCCAATTTGTCTTGACTCGTGGCCGTATAGTGTTGTGGTTGAGCCATCAGCCGTAAGGACAACTGGATCGATTGCTGAAGGGGCCATTTAATGCGGTGCTTTGCACTTGCAGTAAATCCTGAATGCACCCTTTGATCCTACTACTAATGTTTGAGAACAGATTTTATTTGGTTGGTTGTAGTGGAAGATGTTGCAATGACTAGTTCAAGCATACAAAGGAGCACGAAGTTGGTATTCACCTCCTTAAGTAGACACCCCGAAACAGGACATTTCCTATCTCCTCTCCTCATACCACCACAATCGAATCATATGGCTAACAGGGCTATGCTTGGTCCTCCCTATTTGGAGCGGATAGACCTGGAGATTTACGGGGGGAGAGGGTGGATTATCGGCTTAGGCTTGCCACGCACTAGGAGGTGCGGAATTGGGGGTTGGGCTTATGGTGGACCCCCACAACCCGCGTTGCCTAGTTGAACTCAACACTGGCCTCAATTTCTGTCAAAGAGGTTATCATTATCCGATGTCTGGGTTTTCCGTTGCAATGCGGTTGTTATCAGCTCTGTATCATAACATACGGAAGTAGCAAAGAAGCCCAATGTTACCAGACCGAAAACACAAATCGGTTCTGCTAATGCAAGTCGACATTACGAAGAGCTCCAATTTGCTAAGCTCCGACGATTATCAGGTTCTTTCTCACATCTTTGATCTAGAGAGTGCACCGGCTGCAGGCATTATTGTTGACTCGAATTTACCTCCTGATCAACATATCCACAACCTGGCACTTTTGTCTCAAATAAGAGGTAGAGAATTGGAAACTATCAAACATGTCGAACATTTATCAAAAAAGGGTTCGGGGGGTGTCACCACGAAGCATACTACATTCGAGGACTCCTTCCAGGTGTTTTCGCTTCCGATCGAGGAGTATCCACAATATGCTTCCGCATACAACAACAGAGCACAAGTCATTCGATGGCGGTACGGCGATCGCATACTCATCCATGATGCCACCAGCGTTACCAACGACCGATCTTCAAAAATGCTAGAGATTGCGTTGTCGGACTTGGACGTTGCAATCAGACTTGGGACACCTAGATCGCCTTCGGAGCCCGTCTCTCCATCGCAAGCCAAGCTCCTTGCTCAAGCATACACTCAACGAGGAACTTTGCTATACACTGCATCAAAAGAATTGAAAGGAGAATCAGAGAAACAGGCTAGGGCGCTTTCGAACATTCTTTCATACAAGAATTTCACAACTGATATGTTGGAGGAGGCCAGTGCGAGAGACTTTTCCCTGGGAGGGAGATATGGTAATGAGATTGGTAGGGCAATGGCCGTACGCACCAACCCATACGCGAAGGTATGTGGAAACATTGTGAAGGAGGCAATGAGAAAAGAGTTCAGCCCGGGCCTGAGACCGGAAGTTTTGGGAGGGAAGGCAGAGAGGGTTGAATGTATGGCACCTTGTGTATGATAGAGGGCAACAAATTGAGGCAGACATACGGCAAAAGCAACGCATGATTTCGATCCAGCCAACCTTGCGACTTTGTGAGCTGCTTTCAAAATGCCGGAGAATCGAGCTGGCACAAGCACGTGAATCGATGATCAGCGGTAGCGGGGCCGTCTCCGACCCGCCTTGAGGATGTTTGAGATGCTTTGCAGACCGGCAAGCCTCCCAACAGACTTCTCTTTCCTTGTGTCTCACTGAATGTGGGTGTCTCCAGTCAACACTCCTTGAGGGTGCGGGGTACAGTAGGGGACTGTAGGAGCGCCCCACTGCTGCCACCCCTTTCCGCACTTCTCCGCCGCCGCAACGCTTGCCCGACTCTCCACAAGCTGCCCCAGCCATGCTTATTATCCGCACCTTTTCCCAGAGAATGGAAGCAACAGGGAGCATCGCTCGATTGCTCTCCGCAGCTTGCCGTCCAGACTTCGAGTCAGTGCTCTCCCCCTGATGTCCCAGCAGTCGGACAGCGGCCGGCCTATAGGTGCCAAGAGGAAGCGCCGTGTCTACCAGGCATGCGAACCATGCCGCATGAGGAAAGCCAAGTGTGACCGTGGCAGTGAAGGTAAACTGAACTGAACTTGGGGGAAGACTGAGATAAACAGCTCGCTAACCCTGACATTGGCCAGATGATCCGCGTCCCCCGCCATGTGCAAGGTGCAAGAGAGAGAGTATCCAGTCGCAATGTACGCTGGCTTCAAAGAGGATACGCTCCCGGACCGAGCGTTCAGAATCGATCAGTCACGAGCAGACCACTGGAAGAGGTAACCTGGAATCCTCCTCTCCTTAATGATCACGTGATGACACCACTTACAGAAGACGGACCTGCAACACCAGTTTCTTCCAGGACGGCGCGAAGTAATGTTCAAGGGCGGGACTCATTCAACAGTCCCCGGCAACGCTTGAATTCAAGCCATCCAAGTACTCTTGATGAGGGTTTGAGTGATGAAGATCACAATACAAGAAGATATGCCTCGACTTCACAGCGCAACTTGACAGACAATGTCATTCACACCCTTGTATCCAAACCGAACGATGCCTTGGCTTTGCTGTTCGAAGCCGCTGGACGCCAAGATCCCTCCGCCCTCAACTCCACACGCCAGTCACCCGATACCAGCAGCAAAGAGCTCGAAGTTGAACACCAAAATCAGCCTCTTGAAAGCTCCTCGAGAGTGGCAGAGCACTACACACTAAATAACATTCCCACGCCGCATTCTACAAATGCGTCAGTTACCGCAACAGTCCCTAGTCCTTCAGCCGAAACGCAGGAAATATGGAAAAGATATCGTTTTGTGCGGCAAGGCTGGCTTACAGCACTAGAAGCCATCCAGTATGTTGATCTGTACGTACTACTTTTCTTTCAGAACGGCCTTAGAGGATTAATTTTAATATTCTAAGACTATTATTAACAATAACATGGCTTTGAGAAGAAAGACCACCCACTCACGTTACGCAGGTTCTTCCACAACTTATCGCCACTATCTCCAATCCTACTAGACTACTATTCCCTTCACTCTAACCACCGAGCGCTTATAACCGACGAACCAATGTTATGTACCACTATATTGACGATATCGTCTCGGTACCATGTTATGGGTGGGGTCGGTGGTAGGTTGAGAAGTGATGACATCCATCGGAAATTCTGGCTTTACTGGAAGACTCTCTTCATGAGGGTTATGTACGCTCAAGATACTGGCTCGAATCAAAAAACGAGAGCACTTGGAACTATTGAAAGCTTCTTACTAATGACCGAATGGCACGCCCGTGCCTTGCACTTCCCTCCGGATGTAGATGGGTGGGACTGTGAGATGCTAGACGCCAGCGATGATGAAGAACATGGTGGCAACCAAAAAGGCAAGATCGCCACGATCTCCTATTCTTCCCGTGTCTCAAACGTTCGTTGTAGAATCATATTGACTCATTATAGAGGAGAAGCGCCCAACCGAGGAAATTGAGGGTGCCGCTCGTAGATCCGACAGGATGTCATGGTCAGATTCCCCGTAGCACATGTGATTTTGAACGTTTCCTAATGAAAACAAGGATGCTTCTTGGTTGTGCTCTAACTCTCTCGCATGAACTCGGTGTAAGCGATCAACGCCTTCAGAACAGAGAAGTGTCCTCGGAGTACTTCGCCAATGAAGACGATAGGAGATATGCCGAGTTCCTCGAATCAAGACGAAGCCGCCCTAGGAGACTTCTATACATATATATCAACCAGATGGCCTCCAGGTTAGGCTGGACTTCGATGATACCCCGGATAATCTCAGACTCGGGCGAGCAGAATTTCGGTAGTCAAAGCGAGAAGCAGTGGTATAGTATCATGACCAGATGGATTTCCCTCACTCGCCTCACGAAGACTGCAAGCGATATGCTATTCTCTCATGCAACCACCAAGCAGCTTCTCCGTACTGGGAATTACGTAACGTCGCTCGAACACTTTCGAGAGCTACTGCAGGATTGGTATGCAGACTATCAAGGTCTTCCTAGTTAAGTCTTCCATCTAAAATATGGGTACTATTACTGAAGAATTTGACAGGCGAGAAGAGACTTCTTAATATGCTCTTCATCGAATACCAGTTTACGCGAACATACATTAATTCTCTGGCTGTGCAAGCAGTAGTAGACCGCGCTCTCAAAATCCACAATCCTCATTCCGGCCCAAAAGAATTTCGTATGACCTTCGTGTTCGAGAATCACTCGGTCGACTTCCCATTCATTCAAGATGTGGTGGATGGCAGTAGACAAATCCTCAAGGCAGTCCTTGCCCTAAACGAGGAAGGTGTGCTCAAGTTCTGCCCTGTGCGGATATTTTCACGAATCATTTCTGCATCGATCCTCCTGCTGAAGGTAAGCCACTCCACCATGCCCAACTTCCTGGTGTTTCAAGAGTCTTGGAACGCTCAGGCTGACACTGTTCAACAGGCGACAGGACTCGGAGCTCGAAGTGAAGAGGCCCAAATTTCACTCGAATTGATAGATAAATTAATCCATGCTCTCCGCTCCGAGCCAGTGGACGAACTGCACCTCGCAAACAGCTATGCCTCCCTCCTCGAAACGCACGCCAAAGCCTTCCGCAAGATTCTGCGGGTCAGTAGATCTCGAGATAACTCTGCCCGAATCACCAGTGAGAACTACGGCATATCCAACCCACAAGATGGAGGACAGGCCGCTCAATATCCGCTCCAAAATTCTGGGACGAACTTCAATCAGATGATTGCAGAGACTGCAGAACCTTTTAATGGAAACGAGGTCGGAAATGATCTCGGGCTTTGGGCTGGAGCGGATGGCATGGGGTATGGTAATTTTGACGATTGGATGTGTCTGCCGCTTGATGCTTTTGATCCAGGTATCATGGAGTCCAACAGTAGTCTCGGCGCGAGTGGTCTGGATTTCTTTTCTATATAACAAGTGTGAGCCTTGAGGTCCTTTAACTATATACAGCATTCAAGCGCAGGCTGAGCGGAGTTGTAACTGTTCATGACGTCGCTCATGTAGACAATCGGTCTTCGCCGCCGGGACCAGTTGAGTCACCTGTCCTGGCGGGGATATAAGGCAAGAGCTAGAACGGGTCAACTCCTCCAACGCATCTAACTTTCTTCCTCCTTCAACATGGCGCGCCACAGCCGTAGCCGTGAAGCGCACTTCGATTCCCTCCACCATTATGTGCCACTTTCTCTGACTAGATGTAAGGTACGGTTGTGCTGGGTCGCCAGGGGATATTTACTAAGATGCGTTTTCTTGTTGTCAGTACGCGACTTATTGTCAAGTATCACTTCATTGTCATTTCATCCAGTCCCAAATATGCTCCCAACCGTCATGCACCACCGAGTTACAAAACAGTAAGATAGATAGAGTATCAGACATCATTCCCCAAGAAAGACAGACCAAACATGGGCAGAGAAAGCATCTTTCAAAATTAAATGTACCAATACTCGTTCAATACATAAGAGACTAATAACAAATCGGGATTTTTCCAGCCCTTCGATATGGTACACCCAAGTTATCCAGACCGGCATAGCACTTGATCACATGTCTGTCAATAACCGAACATACGAGCCAAATTCAGCTTTCCCACCAGCTATCCAGACCGAGCTCAGCGATTGATCTTCATGTCTGTCGATAGCCACGAACGCTTGCTCCTTCCCAGAGCAACACGAACCTACAACGAAACTTCCTGACGTTATAAAAACTATATGGAGTGATTAAACTGAATGTACACATTTTTCGTGACAGATTCTTCGTTGGATGAGGCAGCTCATGTCAAATACCTGAACTTAGGATGCTGGTCCCCAAGCGCGCTGACATCGATATGCTCATCCGGGTCCACGGGGCCGTTCTCGCGGTCCCGCTTCTGGTTCTCGTGCTCGAGCTTGAAGTGCAGCGCGAGAGCGAGGAGGGTGATCAGCCCGGTGAAGCCTGCTCCGAGGGCGCAGCCGAGGGTATAGAAAGGTCTGTATGAGAGGTATTAGTCTCTGCCTAGACAGCTGTGGCAGGAAGTTGGAAGCAAGAAGGGGGGCTTACGCAGCAGTGCTGGGGAATACGGCGCTGCTCACGAAGGACGAGCACTGCCCGACGATGGCGAGTATCGCGAGACCAGCGCCGCGCTTCGAGTCGCCGCCTTGATTATTCAGGAGCCAGGTGATGTTTATTGCCAAAGCGGGGAAGATACCACAGCATGCAAGCCAGACGCCGAGGTATCGGGGGCCGGTGTGAGTGAGATCTTTGACCAGGACCAGGAGGAGATATCCGATTAATCCCATCGTCGCGAAGCCCGCAACGATGTAGCCGCGCATGCCGTACCTATCCGACACGAAGGCTACGATGACACAGAGGACGAAGGCGGCGAAATAAGGAGGTGCCGTGAGGCCTTGTGCATTGGCGGAAGTGTAGCCCATGTCTGCGACGATAGTGGGGAGGAAGTTGGAGAGGCCGGCGAAGGAATAGTTGCAGCAGAAGTGGATGGCGGTGTGGATATAGTTCTGATAGTCCCCGAGCCCAGCGAAGAACTGCTTCCAGTGGATTTTGGACTTTGCGGTGGTGTCACGAGTTTGGAGACGTTCGATGGCAAGGGTCTGGTCCTCTTGCTGGAGAAACTTCGCAGTACCGGGCGAGTCGGCGAGGAAGAAGTAGACGATTGGAGCGAAAAGGATGGTTGGGATGCCTTCTGTGGTTCATGTGAGAATTTTGCAGGTTAGAGGGAAGAATTACTCACCAATAATGAACAGATATCTCCACGCTCCCCAGGAGGTGTGGATATGCGTTATTCCATACGCAAGAGCGGAGGCAAAGCAATTTGCGAGAGGAGACATGCCAAGTAAGATGGACACCCGTAATCCCAACTCCTTTCTCTGGTAGAAAAGCGAGAGGAAGTACGGAGCACCGGCTCCAAATCCAGCTTCAAAGATCCCCAGAAGACTTCTGCAAGCAATGAGACCAGCCATATTGTGGGTCAAACCTGAACACATGGCAGCTGTTCCCCAGCTAAAGTAATCATCAGAAAGAGCTAAAATTGCTAAGGGGAATTGCTCACAGGATACATAAGACAGCCACATAGATATGCGCTGGAAAGATCTTCCAGAGCAGAGTCGTCCATTCCATAACCACATAGCAGATATAGAACGAATTGAGTATCCAAGTCCACTAAAATTCCATTAACCTTCATCTCTGGGACATTAACATACTTTACTAACCTCGGCGCTGTTCAAATGCAAAGCCTTCTGAGCACCCGCAGTCTTTGCATTGCCAATATTTCCTCTATCGAGATACGAGAGGACATAGAGAACACAGACAATGGGCAGAACTCGTTTATCAAACTGTTGCCCATCAGAACTAATCGTTACCATAATTTAGGGGAGTACTTGCTTGCCTTCGAATCTGTCGCTGGGTGTTGGTTGGAACGAAAGTCTGGGCGATGCTGCCTTCTACACCTCCCTTCTCCGGGTCATCGACGTTCTCAATCTCGGAAGACTTGGTCTTCACCCAATCAGCTTGACCGGACATGAGAGCAAGTATTTCTGGATAGACCCCTGAGGATAATCTATCTGCCGTGCGGATATGTGTAGAGATCCGAAAGAGGAAGAGAAAGAGGTTGAAGTGTTGATGCAGCACTCAGTAAATGAAGCCGGATTCCATCCCTGACTTATAGACCCAACTTTCCGTCCGTCGAGCGCCACCAAAACCAACGTCCCAATCCATCGGGCTCAGTTTGCAGGATGCAGCGAATTGTGGGGAGCCTGGGGTTAGGGAGACCGGTCCAGGTTGCGGGGAACTTGACTCTGGGGCCGAAATTCTGGTCCGTACATCTCCGCAACTATCCGGGTCTCCTCAAAAACTTCAAGTGCGGCCCGGCAACTCAAGGAACGAGATCCGCTGTTGAGTAGAGAAGAGCTTCTTGGAAGATGGGATGGACTAATGTCGTTCTAAGGAGAAACAGCAACTACCAGTATTTCTCGATTGCCGGTATCCGTTTTTGAGGCGATATGGGTCTAGAGGTGGGGGAGTCTGGAGCGACTGCGGAGGATAAAAGCATTTTCTGTAAGTATATAACTTGCCTCAAACCCAGCTGTAGTAGATTCTCCCAACTTGCACCCGTAAATTCATATCCTCATTCATTATTTGATCCTCGTTTTCAACGGCCTCTTACCCTTTCACCCAATTTCCTCTTTCTGCAAAATCTAAATCAGCAAATCCAATCAGCCAAGATGTCTAAGTCTATTGTTAACACCGTACAATACCCCTTCAAGTTCGAGTCTCCCATCCCAGAGAAAGGCGGCAAGCCTGGCCAGATCACGCAAACCCAACTCTCACTCGCCAACGTGCGAGGCCGCATCCCATCCATCCAAGCCTCCCGCCTACGCACCATGATGCTCGAAGCCAACAACGACCCCAACAAGATCCTCGCCCACTGCTGCAGCTACGACGGCCTATCCTCCCGGCTTGTCGAGGAAGCCGGCTTCCCCATGATCTTCCTGGCCGGCTACCCAGTCTCGAGTGCATACGGCCTGCCAGATACCGGATACATTGCTTGCCAGGAGATGTGCGATACGATTCAGAATGTGGTGAGACAGGTCAGTGTGCCGGTTATGGCGGATGGGGATACGGGATACGGGAGCCCGATGAATGTGAAGCGGACCGTGGAGTGCTATGCGCTTGCTGGGGCGGCGGGGATTATGATCGAGGACCAGACTTGGCCGAAAAGTTGGTTTAACTCAAACTTCTACATTCAAGATATTGCTAATGCGAATGAAAGGATGCGGCCACACCAAGGGAAAGGCAGTCGTGGATAGAGGCGAAGCGTTCGCCAGGATACAAGCTGCGTGCGATGCCCGTGATGAAGGCCTCGATATCTTCGTTCTCGCCCGGACAGACTCGCTCATCCTCGGATGGGACGAAGCCATCTCCCGCGCCAAGGAGTTTGTGCGCATCGGTGTGGACGCTGTCTTCATCGAAGCACTTCCAGACCAAGACGCTATGAGAAGAGCTGTCAAGGAAGTCGGAGCCCCTATCTTTGCAAACATCATTGAAGGCGGCAAGACCGAGAACTTATCTGCGAAGGATCTCGCTGAGTTGGGATTCTGTGCCGTCGCCTATCCTTGGACTCTTGTTGCGGCTAAGCTTAAAAGTATCAGAGAGACGTTGGAGAATCTGAAGAAGAGCATGACGATCGGAGCGCCACCGACTATCTTGAGTTACTCAGAGGTTTGCGAGGGCGTTGGCTTCAACAAGTACTGGGAGAGAGAAGAGAAGTACAAGTTCGAGAAATTCTACAAAGGGGAGACGAACGGAACGAACGGAACCAAGTAGTCTTTGCAAAAACAGCTCTTATTGTCTATTTCGAAGGCACTGATAATGTGCCAACTTATTTCTCTCCTCTGCGAGAACATTCTGATGTTGCTCTTGCGATATTGATCCATCTCCGACTCGCGATCGAGAGGACTTGCCAATAGTGGCGGGTCAATGAACCGAGCTTGCTGGCTCATTTCCCAATCTTCTTTCTATGTCCGAGATATTCGAGGTGCAGCTACGCGTCGTTCTCGCCAGGCCCCCTCTTTTCATTCTTTGGTCGTTGAGAAAGCCACCACGAGAACTACCACATTCTCTAGTCCAAAAAAAAAGTCTAACGTGTAGTGGCCGCCACTTCAAGTTGGCGGCAATGGGAGATCAATAGCCGACCAGTTATCCTCATCTTTCCTTGCACCTTCGTTCATCACCTGCAGTGATCTCCTTCCACAGAACCGTCCTGGGGCGGCTATCCTCCTGGTCGCAGTGTACGAGCCCCTCACTTGGCTCTTCCCACCACCAGCACTGAACAATTCCTCCTTTTCATCATACTTCCAGACTTGTTCTATAACCTCGTCACCTGGTTGCTCGAGCCTTCGCGGGTTGTACGCAGGCATCCCACCAATTTTGCTAATGATGCCGTGGATCAATGAATATAGTCTTTCTGGGCGACGGGTGTATTTTAACCAGCGAAAGGTCTTCGAGTCGTATGCAGTCCGCACGTAAGGATTCATATATATTCCCGCGTCCGTGGTGCTGTTGTGTCCATGGCGCAAGTATGTAAGGTCAGCGTGAATGAGACAACACTAGAAATTCTGAGTCAACACGAACTGAAATACGATAAGGCAGGATGGGGGCGGGAGAGGGGGTTTTAGTCATATGTCGCACTTGCAAAACATATTGCCGTGAAGCAAGATATATAGAATGAAATAGTATATACACACCTCAGAAGCTTCCCAGAAAGGGTCCTCTTCGTACCGGAAGCGCAGTGGGGAACTCGGTATTGTTGCAACGCTGGTTGTCGACGTCTTTCCACTGGCAGGCTTGCTCACAAGAGGTTTCTGGAACCAGCTTGCCTCGAAGGCAGTCATACCTCCCCAACAGGAACGTACTCGTACTGCATCCTTCTGTGACATCACATCTTGCCTACTGGCCGCATCTCCAACATCGGCAAACCAGGGGAAGAACTGCATCCCCATCTCATATCCCTCAAGGTCTCTTGTCGCAAAGTAATCGTAGAACTTGAAAGCATTGATGAAATCAACCGCGCACACCGCGCCATACTGCGTCCGTCCATTGGCATCGATATTCGTGGATAGGAGAAGTTGGACAGCGTCGATTGGGTCGAAGATGACATCGTTGATGAATAGGAGCTTATCGAATCGTGTAGGAGATGACTCGAGAGGTCGTAATGCGCGGTTTCTGACGTCTGACAGGAATGTAATGCGCTTTATCCGGCTCTCGCCAGTAGGTGTAGTGATTCGCGGGATGTCTTCGAGTGGAAGGTGTTCGTGCACAAGAGATGCATTGCCTGCTCACGTCATTTGTTAGTCTCATCCGTTGTGTAGACGGTTGCAGAAGCACTCACATTTTAGCTGGCTTCCCAACTTCGCAAGAGATGCTGTGGCGGCGATGTTGGGATCGTTCTCGTAGACACTGAGGTGGACGTTCTGCGGGCCAAGAAGCTGCACTAGTTCCAGGACGGCAGCACCCCACTGCCCTGCCAAGAGCGAGCCGTCGTGGTCGTATATCGACGCCGCAATGAAGACCTTCTCATTGTTGGGGTTTCCTCGCCCTGGCTTGGTGGAATTCTTACAGCTCCTCTCCAATTGACGGTAGTGCTCAGGCCAATTGGTGTACGAGGGTACAAAAATTGCAGTGGAGTAGACCAGAAAGACCAGAATCCAGGGGATTGTTGCTATACCCCATGCAGCCCAGTAGAGACATTGCCTTCGCTGTTGACGACGATGTCGACCACGGCGCAATCTTGCACATGTTTGTAGGGCAATTCGCAGTGTCCAGAACCTCCACGATGAGGGTCCACCCTGGATATTCTGCGATTTGAATTTTCGAGTCGTGTCGTTTTCGAAATCGCGTTCTCTGTCGGATGAACTTCCAAATGAAGAAGATTCCGATGAGGGCCTGCGCGAGTCTAGCAGCTCATAGTCTTGGGAGCGCCAGAGCTTGGCCATGCTTCCATGCCTCGAGGCAAACTTTTCAATGTTGCGAGCTGTCCATGTTTGTAGAACGAGGACGTGGGTCTGCTGGTGGTTTCATTCACTTTCATCACGTGAAATTGGTGGTATTAGGCAGAGACAATTCAGGGATGAAGAAAGAGGCGCAAGCTGCTGGCGAGCGGCGCCAGACTACGCCGACATTGCGAATGTGAGATTTCCCGGCAAATCAGGGGGGTGCAGGGACATGCCAATGTCAGAAATCCTTCCAGGCGCAGCTGGGACCGTGTTAGGCATTTCGAGTGGCGTGCGTGGACCGACGACGCACCTAAGCACCGCTGTGCGATGACTTAGCCACGTGCGGTGCTCCAAAATCTACCATAAGTGGTCAGATCGGTACTTAGTAACTTCTTCTAACATGGAGCAAGGTTTGAGGTGACGAAGTCGTAAACCGGCATCTGTTTAGGCCTCTCCCGATTCTCCCGTACGACGCCAGGGACCTGTGCTGCGAGCTGCATCCGAGGAAACCTACCTACCTCGGGAACAGGGGGTTGCGCACGTTTTGTTTTGGGAGCTTGGTGCTGGACCTGCTGGTGCAGCACTGGTGACAATGATGGAATCGAAAGACACGCCCTGGGCGCGTTCTAGAACTTTGCGAGCTGCAAGATGCGAAAAAGCAAGGCAGTGCCAAGCCTTTCCCCGCGTTAATCGGGGTCTTGCTTCTGCATGCCATCGCTGTCCAAGCAAGACACCTGGTTCGTTGTCCCGGGCTCGGTAGCTAAGCCGCAACACTTGTCTTGAATTGGCAGGAGATCGGCACTTGGAGAATTTAGACCTGGGCATTTCCCGTTGCACTACATTCAGGGGCGCTGAGCTGTTGTTTACACTGTGTACACCTAGACAATTCTGCAAGTCAACACATGCTCAAATAAAGGAACCCCTAGTACTAATCTCTTTCTACCGTACCTTTTTACGTTTGGTGCCGGTTCTTCTCGCTCTTGAAAAATACCCCTACAACTTCCTCCAATGTGACGGTACTTTAAGTGTCTGCCTATTCAAAATATGGAACCCAATTTGCGAACGGCTGACATTGATTTGCCGAGGAGCGATCCAGCGAATCCAAGAAGATCCGACGCACAAGCCGTTGCTGAGCCTCTCGTGCACTCCTGATCGGCACTCAGTTCAGCCTGATAAGGTCCAGCTGGCAGCTTCACCGCAGCGATGCGATTATGCGATTATGCGATTATTGAATTGTGATTTGATCTTGGCTAAATGTTTTCGTGATGGAGTATCGAGAACGGCTGCCAATACACCCCACGAGTATCTAAATCAGGAGACGTGAGGTATATTCGAAGCCCAAGTAGCAACAAAAGCGGAAGGAGGAAGGAAGAACAAACAGCGAAAAAGCTCTACTATCAAGAAGAGACGAGCAGTGACGTAAAGTGTTGCAACGCCGACAGGATTGAGCATGCTGAGCCATACCGCAAGATAACCATTCATCGTTTCAGCAAGGCGCCCAGACAAATGGTGCTCAATAAAAAAAATACCGGTAGTGAGGACCATAAAGATAACCACCGAAAGTAAGGCGATACAAGAACAGACCGAACTGGCCGCCAACCATAGCACTTTTTCGATGTGACTCGGAAAGGTTGATTTCATCGCGGCGAAGTGAATCGCACCAAAAACAGCACTGGAAAACAAAAAGCTGTAGGACTCCCAGAATGATGTGTCTATATCATCGGAAACATTCTTATCCCCGGTGTATCGATGGTGATTTGGGATAGAAGAGCTGCGGGGCGCTTTCAATGAATAGGCTAAGATTCGTACAAATCTAGCAACAGCCCAGTTGTTTCCCGGATTTTGTTCAAGAATTGCTTCGAACTCCCAAGGGCTGGGACCTGGATATGTCCCTATCGTCCAAGGCACACCCACCCCTTTCGGCTTGTGCCAGTTCAAAACATATATCGTCACTGCACAACTAGCGAAAGCTGTAGTGCCAATCTCTAACTGCGAAACCTCCAGATGCCGGCTTGCACGAACAATCATCTGAACAACAAGCCAGAGCGTTTGACTGGTTGCAAGTAAGCGTGCAAAACTGTCGCTCTTGCTTTTGTCCATGATTTCTTCCTTGGTAATATAAGGCAGTTTGATGAGCCCTCGACTCCTCAGTTCCAGGATCTCGTGGGCGAGCAGGTACGTGATGCTTCCAGACATGACCTGCTCTTGTCTGGCCGCTGTTGTCGCACCCACGGGTTGGGCCTGCTCGTGTTTCTGCACACCTTCTTCACCGTCCGAATTAAGCGGGAGGGAAGACAAATGATAAGTAGCGGCGCGTTCAGATTCGTACTCTCGAAGCACAAACCCACCCATATTGGCGAACAGAGAATGAGTCAGGGTCCAAGGCACGCGGTCCTGCTTTGCGAACTTTTTCAACCTGGCGGTTGAGTTCATTGCATCAAACAGCTGACCTAGGTTCAGGGTGATCAAGACCTCAGGGGCGAGAATTGTAATGCACATCCATTTCGTACTGGTCCAGAAGCTTTTCAAGCCCCACTTGACATCTCCTTTAAACCCAGGGTCCTTCTCATCTCGTTGTTCCGGGACATTGAGATGTTGCACAGTCCATGTACAGGTGAAGATGACGAACAGGCTGCTCCACAGGATGTCCCATACAGTCCGCGTCGACGATACCTGCTGCTGGATGTACGAGATTGTCGAGTTATTCGACATGGCCGAAAGGTTGCTTTAGCGATACAGTCAGATCGAGTGAGCAATGTCGTGACCGCGAGGAAACGTTGGAGGCTAGCTGATGAAAACTTGTTTCGAGGTGCAAGGCTGTGATGGATGGAGCTGAGTCCTATTCTTAGCATCGACCCATTGCACTGCAGCTTACCTCGTATGTGATTGGCCACCGCTCCAAGCCACCTTTGATGGAAAGCTGGCTTGGCCTGCCCTAGAAGCAGGAGGAAAATTCATCAAAACTTCAGAAGGGGATCAAAAGGGTCGGAATGCAAGGGAATATAAAATTGGTCTTCAATTTGAGCTCTCCAAAACTTTACATTAATATGGACAAAATCTTCCATCTTTTCGGGCCGTGGCTTTTGTCACTCGGAAGGGAAAGGGATCTGCTGCTGCTGAACGAGTAATCCTTGTGTCGCGAGGTCGAGAATCTGTTTTCGACGTTGGAAGAGCTAGTGATCTTTCAATAGTCGGAGGATTGGCCACGGAGCTTTGAGTGCCTGCACCATCTCGACCATTTTCCGGCACCTCTTCATCCACTGTCTCGTCGTCAATCTCCTCCTCTGCTGAAGAGTATATAGGAGAATCTGCAGGTGTCGCCAGGGAGGAGGAATTCTCGGTCTTGATCGTGACTCTGGATTCATCACCGAGTTCCGTCTCCCGACTAAGTGTCATTGGCAAATACGCGGGGTTTTCGGCTGTGATAGTGATCTCGGGCCTCACATACACAGCATCAATCGTGCTATGTTGATTGGGTGTCATCGGCAGTTCAATGGGAACCTCCTCTGGCAAATCCTTCAACTCCTCCATTATCATTTTGTTCTTTCCAACGTAGTTCCAGTCATCATCCACGATGATGACCCTCTGAACACCATGCTTGTTGGTATATGTTCGCACATCATGCTGTTCTAGTGGTGTCGAGAAGTCGAGGTTTCTCTTCAGTGTACGAACAATGAAACCCTCCCCATCCTCCCAGTAGTACAATCTTTCTTCCGTCTTCCAATCATAGCCAATAAAGTATTTGCCTCCAGTTTGTTCTTGTTCCTGACTTGAAGGGGTATAGTGGAGAGAGAGGGAGGGACTCATATAGATAGAGCTGCCGACGCTCTTGGGGGTCTCTGGTACAGGGGCATTCTTGTGGTAAACGCTCCCGTCTGCGTTGAAGTAATAGTAGGACCCATCTGCGAATCGTTAGATACAGATCCTTTGCTCAAGGTCGGATTAGTATTACCAGGTACAGCGAGCCATATGTTCCCCTTCGATGCATTATCAGCTTCAGTTAATCGAGGCCTAGAATTGGACTTGCCTGGGAATTCATTCCCCATACGCCGATTGGGATGGCATCTTTAGCGAAAGGGCACGCCCGCCAGTCCACCCGGAGTATGGCGGCCTCTCTCAATCCGTCTTGCTTTTCATCCCAGGTCTCGCAGGTTAGCCAACTCATAATTTGAGCTTGATCTTACAGAACCTACACAAGATGGAGTTCCTGGTGGTGGAAGGAGCTCGCATTCAGGTTGACGGGGAGATGTGAAACACCTGGTGACTTGGTGACCTTGTGACCTTGGCAAGACCCGGCGTGCGGGGAAATGAGCCCGAAAGCTCCAGACGCTTGCTTTACAAGAACCGTTCGGCCTACATCACCTGCAGCCTTGCAACGAAGGAATTAAATGGAAGCAAGAGGTCGTCGAGTGAGGTTACAAAAAACCAACCAATCAGATAGATCATGCTGAACGGCCTGCAAGAACTGACCCAGAAGCTTGGGACCGAAGCCGGTTGAATGCAGCATGCATGAAGCCCCTGCTCAAGCGACAGAAACACAACCAGGCATACCCCTTCACTTAAATCAAAAACGGTTTGTAGTGAACAAATTCGAGCATGATTTTCACTTCTTATATCAAAATGACCATCCGCATGTACCAACTCCAGCCGTACACCGAAGAGCCATTCTCCGTCCACTATCCGCTCACCATAGTTTCTCCTCAAGCTCTCCTTACTTCTTATACACGTTTCCATTCGGAGCAGTGTAAGTCGCACTCCCGGTACCGGAATTATAGTAGGTGGAGTTGTCTGAGTTGCTGTAATAGTAACTGCCATCTGTCTGGATTTAGCCCCCAAATTTCCACAGCCTCGATATCCATGCGACATAGGTGATACTCACTGGAGTTGCTGTAATGATAAGCACTGCCTCCAGGCTGTGAACGGGTATCGTAGCTGTTGCCCTGAAGTATGAAGGTCAGTCAGATGGACTTATAAAGAGGGGAAATTGGGAAGTACCTGGCTGTTTGTTCCGCTGCTGGTCACGGTGTAGGGAGTGTAGCTGCTGCTGCTGCTGGAGTCTTTGCCAGGCATTTTGAATCGATTTTACAATGTGTTGAGTTGATTTTGTTGCTTTGTTGTTAATGAACTAGATTGATGATAGGAAGATGTTGGGGGGAGAAGAGATGTTAAGGGTGGAGGGGCTGGGAAGGGGGCTGGTCTCATCAGACGAGAAGTGGGGCAGCGGGGTTCCGATAAGACCTCTGTGAAATTGGATAGACACCACGCTAGAAGTAGTCCCAGACAATGAGAAAATGTTTGCCTGATTGGTTGAGAGCTCGCTTAGTTTCTTTTCAGTGGGATGATCATACTCGTTCAATAATTGTACCTCTTGACGAGTTTACAATATTACAAAAGCAGACGGGTTAAAATTTCGTTGTGTATCCCTTTCTCCCTGTGTACTGAGAATCAATTGCAATGGAGGGGAATGTCATCGTAGCTTTGATTGAAGTAGTGATTAAGTGAAAGGAAATGCTCCGCTCGGTTCTGACAAGGGGGTTCTCAAAGGCATTTAACGAATGGAACAACACCCCACCAACAAGTAGGCGAAATTCATGGGGTAAAGAGAAGTGCTATGAACTCTCCGAGGTTTTCATTACGACTTCACCCAAGAAATCTCTTTTCAGAAAAGTGGAACGATTCCATTCTCTGCCCGAAGTCGAAGTCAACCTATCATACACTCCAGCACGAATCTCCCAATCCGCATCAGTTGACTTCATTCCCAGAACCTCCAAAACATCACCCTCTCCCTCTCACCACCCAATCTAACACGACCGAATCTACTTCTTGTAGGCTTTGCCGTTCGGAGCAGTGTAGGTCGCATCGCCCTTGCCGGAGTTGTGGTAGGTAGAGTTATCGGAGTTCTTGTAGTAGTACGAGCCATCTATCTCAAGTTAGCTTAATCCCTTCCTTCCACTTCCGCGGAATATTCATCTATGTAGGAAATTTGGCTCACCAGAGTTGCTGTAATGGTAAGCATTGCCACCTGGTTGAGTGCGGTTATCGTAATTGTTGCCCTGCAATTAAATTGATTATCCTTTGATATGACGGTTTGGAGGGGTGAGCAAGGAAAATTACCTGATTATTGGTACCGCTGTTGTTGACAATGTAGGGAGCGAAGGAACTAGAACCGCTCTTCGAGGAGTCAGAGGTGTTTGAGGAGCCTTCCTTGCCAGGCATCTTGAATGCTTGTTGGTGAAGGAGTTTGGTTGTTGTGCTGTGTTGGACTGAGATGCTTAAGGTGAAGCGTTGAGTGCGGAGTTTGGTGCAGGGTGGAAGGTTTGTGGATTTTGTTGTTGGAGGGAGGGAGGTTCCCAAGCTGTGGGGGGGGAGTGGTTAAATACAGTTGTTGATGGCTACTGACTGAAAGGAGCGCCATTAGAAATTTCGATATTGTGCTCTGAATTCCCTTTGGTAAATTTCTTCCTGTGAATTAGCTCATTTGAGGACAAAGAAAGATGAATGAAATGATTACCTGCAGCTTCCCTCCCGGGAAGCAGCAGAAAGGTACATGCTTTGAAACTGCTCTTCTAAGACTTCTGAAACATTGCATATTGGGGTTGTGCAATGATCTCAAAATTTTTTTTAGTGCAGTACCCATTCCGACATTCACAAGTTTTCATAATCTTCAAGTGCACATTCTCATGATCCCAGGCAAAAATCTTCTACTCTCTCGCAAGGTGGTTCTGCGTATCACTATTTTTGATCAAGTATTTAAGTCTAAAAAATGCAGAAGTCGAGGTAATACACGATTCATACTCAAGAAAGATCACAAGCCGCACTGTTAAGCTTCCATTGCCAGTACTCATCTCAAGGCTCTGACCTCTTCTTATACACCTTGCCGTCCGGGGCAGTGTAAGTGGCCTCTCCATAACCATTATCGTAGTAAGTGGAATCATCGGCGTTCTTATAATAGTACGAGCCATCTAACATCAAATCAGTTCGGCTTCCCGTGATATGTGAGAAATCTTGCCTTTGTTGCTATAGTGATATCCAGGGCCGCCGGGCTGCATACGATTGTCATATCTGTTTTCCTGAAAAAACCTATTAGCTTGGAGTCGAAGGGAAGCATCTGGGGCGTGAAAGTCTACCTGGCTGTTGGTTCCACGGTAAGTGATCTCGTAGGGAGTAAAGCCGCTAGAGGAGCCCTTGGAAGTATTGCTCGAAGAAGGTTGCGAAGTCTCGTTTGAAGAATGCGTCGCGGATCTGGTGGGAGATATCTGATTACGTTTGAAGACTTCGAACTGACCGCTCTCAGCCTGGGTTCGATAATAGTAGGCAGGTTCATCTAGTCAAAGTCAGGTACATGCCATTATTCCAGGATGAGAGAGAAATTCTACTTCTGTTCTGGCTTACGGTACCATGAGATTGGGAGTCTGTGACATATTTGCTGCCCTAAGAATCATTCAGCATCAGAAGCAGCTACGTTGGAGGATCTTGAGAGATTGACTTGATTGTCTGTAGCATAGGTAACACCACCAGAGCGGTCACCGCAGTAGCCACCCTTGGAGTAGCCATTGTCCGAGTAACGTCCGGAATGCTCGTCTTGATAGTGGCCCGATTGCTCATCCGCATAATGGCTATCAGATCGGTCATCTTGCTCTTGATAGCCATAGGATTGACCAACACCATAGCCCTCGTCGCCGCCTCCGTTGTAGCTCTCGCTGTAACCTCCATCATCGTTATATCCATGATCTTTGTCGGACATTTTGCAGGGGCCGTGTGATGTTACTTGCTTTCCGATGTTTCTATTGAGTTGAATTTTAGTTGGAGTTGCGAAAATAGAATGAGGTTTTGAGCTATCAAATAGATGGTCTGGCAATTGAAGAAGGTGCTTTGCTGAAAGGGGGCCACTAGCAACGAACGTAGCTGCCCCCTTTTTACATGATGGATTATACAATGACAAAGGAAGTAGCGATTTAGAATACTCACCATCAGGTACGAATGATACAATGAGAAAGACCTGTGATGGACACAAAACTGAGATATTTTTGTTTCATTGTGCGACCCAACCTCATAAGGAGGAGGACTCTGCATGCATGCTTAGCTTCACAGAAGCTGGGTATCATTTTCCCCTCTAAACCGAAACCCTCATTCCTTAGTACCAGTGAAAGCTCATTTAAGAGCATGATTTAGTGAAGCCATAACGCCGTGGGAAAGAAAATTTGGTGAAACTGGCAAGCAGCAGCGAATCTCAAAGGAGAGGATTATCTCCATCGGCCATTACCCCTATTTTTCTGGTTATTGGGCTTGTCAGGGAAGAAGTTGACCCGTGAAAGATCAACGTGTCCCAGCGCATAGACACCGTCGGCAACCTCAACACCTGGCTCCTTCTGTTGCCGCAGAGTTAAGGCATGTCCTTGGCTGAACGGCATTCTAGAGTAACCCTTTTTCATACTGGCTTCCACGCACTCTCTCAAGAAATTGGTGAACCAAGCTGCCGATATCTTCTCGATATCCATAGCAGCAAGAAATTCCGGGAAGTTGCTGATTGTACGGATACTCTTGATCGATTCGGAGAGTCTCTTTGCAGAGCCTCTGGGTGGTGCTCCATGTCGCTCGAAGGCTTCATCGCGAAGTTGGGCAAGGGGCTTGCGAGGATTTCCGACAGCCGTCTTCCGGAAAAGGTTGAGAAACATGAGAAGACGGTAGGAAGTCTTGCCAGCATCGAAAGTCTTCTGTAGACGATAGTTGGAAACAGCGGATGGCTCGAGGTATGCTAACTCTGGCATATTCTGATGCTTTGGATTCAGCATCCAAACCACGTTCCGCGTCACCGTCTCCTTGATGATTGATTTGATCAAGCTAGGCGACATCTCTATGTCGCTGACCAAAGCAGCCACGAGTAACGTGCCTACATTGGGACAATCAGTCTTGGAGTTCTTTCCTTGACTAAAGCCACGTAGAAGATCATTTGCTGCCTTGACGATAGCGGGCTGATCGACGGCCATGCATAGAAGGAGATGGAAGCAGTGAAAGTAGGATTCTATAGCTTTCTCAGAAGCCTGATTCATAGTCCCTGTAGCGGTCTCTTCGAAAGGATAGTAAGGAGATCGAGTTGTCGTCTGGCTTGCATGAGTGTTTAGCTTAACTATAATGTCGTTCATGAAATGGTGGATAACCTCGACAGGAGGGCGAGTTCCGAGATTGGCCGCAGAGAGAAGGGTCGACAATGACACGCGGACGTCGTCTCTCACCAGATTCCAATGACCGCGTGATAATGGTAAGGGAAGAAAGAACTGAAACGGAACCCCATGGACAGAACGCCGGATTTTGTGTGTACTGAAGCCTTCCTGAGACAAGAGGTCGAATTCTGACGCGAAAGAATGGATTGCGCCCTTTTGACCAACCGCCACGCCAACGCCAAGTTTGACCGATAGATAGTCTTTCTTCAGACAAAAGCATTGCAATTCACGGGTGCGAATAACATCGTGCTTTGTCATCACGGCCCCGATGCGAGTCCATGCCTCAGCAAAAGCCATCAAATCCTCAGTTTCTAGGTTATCGCATATCAAGAGTAAGATCTCGTTAGGCAGCTTCATATCTTGCATTCCTCTGGGAATATTCACTATTGTACCTGCTCCGGAGGTGGGAAGTTGAGGTGTACTCAGAGCCGCTTCTACAGCTCGAGCTCGTGCATTCTCTTTCGCCTTTCTCCGTCGAGCATTTCGACCCAGTATCGTGGTATGCTTCGGAGGTGAGCTTTGTTGCAAGGTTGGCCATTGTCGCGCTCTTTCTTCTTCAGATATGGAAGAAGGTGGGGATGGCAGAGACTCTCCAGAGGTAGAATGTGCCGTGCCATTTGTGGCCGAATGTATATGCTGAGGAGGTCCGGTCGTAGAATTGTTTGCGCCGCTCAAAGTGGGATTTCGGCCAAAAGAGCATTTTGCGCAGGAGTAGGTGCGACGTTTGGTTTGCGATCGAGAATGAATAGCGCGATACCGATCGAGGTCCACAGAGGATTCGCCACCCACTTGCTCGATCTTATCACTTCCAAAAAAGCTCAACAGCTGAATAGCGATACCTTTCAGCGTGTATGCAGGCGTGTATCCTTCAGTGGTGTTCAATATGGAGGCACAGATGTAGGTGTTGAAGATATTCGGATGAACCACATCGGAATCCATCTGAATACGTGGAGGAACGAGGGGGTAGTCGCTTGGAAAAGTGACGGTAAGATGCATAGGTCCATATCCATCTACATTCAGGACCAAGCAAGCATGTGAGAGATCTTCATCTTGAACATGAAGCTCGATGTTGGGGTATGGTTTAGACTGAAGCTCAGCAATATCTCGCAGGAGCCGCTGCTTGAGGGTGTTCGCCATGCTGACGTTGGTTGATGGGAGACTGAAAAGTTTGGATTGAGCTTCTCAGCCGAAGCTGTGAAGGATGTATGTACTGAAGAGAGCGTATGGTTGCAAAGAGAATGTGGAGTTGTCGACGGAGCGTAAGAGGAGTGTGGGAAAGTCCCTGATGATAGGGACGGACGACGACGAAGCTGGATGCAAAGGAGCAAGGTGGGACGCGACTCCAAGATCGGAGAAGGTTGAGGAAGGAAGAAGGGGTTTAGGTAGGCATCTTCTTCCCTTTAAGTACAGTGAAAGCTCACCTTTAGCGAAAGGCTGTCTCGGCCAGTGACTCAGGCCGACAACAACGAGGCTCTATGGCCGTCAAACCAAGGGATTGCAAAGATAAAATTGACGGGCAGCATTTCTGAGACAAGGCTGTCATTGAAATTAAAGTCAAGGCTTAGGCGTGGCTCAGCGCATATCCTCTGTCTGAACCATGCCAAGTCTTCAAAAATAAGCAGCTAATCGTGAGGAGCAACACGCAAGTACTAGGTTCAAGAAACAAATATGTTCCATTGCGCTCCTGACTTCTTCAGGAAAAATCTCGCAAGCTATAGCTCTACATGAGCTCATCTGTCTCTGGCTGGAGTTCTCCAATTTATCCACCGCCATATCTTCGCTTGCACAATACCTTAAAGTTGATCCAGCTCACTTCAGATCGGGTTGGCTCACCCCGGCGACGTTCTTTGTTTTGAGTCAGTAGGTCGTGAAGACGAATAGGGCTGTGTGAGTCGCTGCCTATGGCGCACGGGTCCTAAGTCTCGGTACGCCTAAACTAGCACGGCGTGAGAGAACTTGTCTACACTTGCCCTACCGAGAACTTTAGCTTCCAGAAATATTGTCGGTTTCTCTATCAAGCCGGAGAGCTTGGAGTCTCCCAAAAAAGACTACGAGCAGCCTCTTATTCTGATGCTCAGGAACTGGCACGTGAAAACTGCGCCACTTGTGGAAGGCGGTCTGCGTGTTTCTCCGAACGTCGGCTTAAGATTTTAGTCCTCATACCAATTGGACAATATGTTGGGTGCTGTGTTGTGTGTGTGATACCTGCTGATCTGGTCAGACGAGGTCGTTTTCATGACGTTTGAGTCGACAAAGATTACCCTTCCACGCTTCACTGGCCGCACCGTTTCTGCAGGGCGCGTTGAAGTGGTGCAAGATGCAAGAGGATATATCCACGATGACGAATTGCACAACTTGCCCTATCGGCCACATGCGCTTCAATTTTTGAGTTCGACGCTAGCTTCTGATTGGCCAATGAGCTCCCCTCCACCCCCCGTAATGGCCCCACGCAATATTTCTTTAGCTTTCGTCAACGTGCCAGCAAACCTACGACATGGAACAAAGGCCTAACACTTGGGTTGCCTCATAGTTTGCTGCTTCTCTGAAAGACAGCCTTCCTCTAGAATATTCAATACTTGTCAGGCACAACGCGATTTCTTCCATCGTTGCCAACCTTCACCGGCATTCCATAGCGGACTCAACTCCGCTGTTTTCGGCCAGTATGAGCATGCAAACCTCGCCCAGGGCATCAGAAGGCCTTCGAGTGCGAAATGTTCCGCAGACAATACAGGAGGAGCAGCCTTCTAGTGGCAGCAGTCCCTTAGATACGCCGCAGGATGGGGAAGACCTTGAGAAGGAGCAGAAGACGTTCGGCAGAACGCCAAGCGGGACCAGTAAGTTTGAGCGTCGGTGGGGTTGCCGAGGATATTGGAAACAACATACAGTCCCGTTGTACTAATGGGGAAATAGTTTTCACGGTACCGCAGACTCATGACATGGTCTCGCAACTGCTCGACCCTCGACAACCCAAGAATCTCTCTGACGCCATTGTGATTGCTATTCTCTGCCTACACATACTCACCCTCTACCTGCTACCGGCGGCCCTCAAACGACCAGTATTCGCGATCATATTTCTTTTCTGGAGAGGATGTTACAACATTGGCATTGGCTATTTATTGCAAATACAGTCCAACCACCGACGTCTAGTAACATGGGCTAAAAAGTGGAGCCTATTCGAGGACCCAAGCACAGGAAAGAACCCTCGCCCGTGGTTATACAAGCTCCTCAAACGTGAATTGGAGACCAAGATCCCAGAGGACTATAAGTTTGAGGATGCTCCAATTGAGTACAACACATGGCTAGTTTTTAGAAGAGTAGTCGACTTGATCCTCATGTGTGATTTCACATCTTACTGTCTGTTCGCCATAGCGTGCGGGGTCCGTCCAGCGGGAGAAGGTCTCATCATGGCTATTTCTCGGTGGGCAACAGGCATCCTTCTCTTTGGGTTCAATCTGTGGGTGAAACTAGATGCCCACCGCGTCGTCAAGGACTATGCTTGGTATTGGGGCGACTTTTTCTACCTGATCGACCAAGAGTTGACCTTTGATGGCGTCTTCGAGATGGCACCTCATCCAATGTATTCTGTGGGGTACGCCGGATATTACGGCATCTCCATGATGGCAGCGAGTTACAACGTCCTGTTCATCTCGATCGTTGCACATGCTGCTCAATTCGCATTTCTCGTTTACGTGGAAAACCCTCACATTGAGAAGACATATAATCCCCCTCCTCCCAGGAAACGAGAACACCACCCAAGCCCTAGCGACATTGACCTTGCCAATACTTCTGCGGCGCGCAGAGAAGGTATTGAGTACCATGAGCACCATGACGTCTCGGTCCTGACGCCAACAAAATCAACCAAGCCCAGCGCAGTGCACGACTTGATGGGATTTCGTAATATCGACTTATTTCGAATCACCGATATCTCCGTTCTACTCCTACAGGCGTTCATGGTGATCTTTACAGCTGTCACCCCTTCCACTCCGACATACCAAGCTATCTTCGTTGCGAATGCTCTGATCTGGCGTCTGTGGTATAGTGTTGGCTTGGGCATCGTTCTTGATAAGCAGTCAAATAAGAAAATGTGGACCCGCCACTTCGTTAAATATGGTGAGAGCACCGAGGAAGCCTGGAGGCAATGGAAAGGCATGTATCACCTGAGCATGACGATGTGCTACGCAAGCTTTATTGCTGCAACTTGGAAGATGTACTCTTTTCCAGCAGACTGGGGCTATGGCCTGGTTTTGCTAAAGCATGTCGTGGGAACTGGCCTCGTTGCACTCCAAGTCTGGACAGCGGTCAGCATCTATGACTCCCTTGGCGAATTTGGATGGTTTTTCGGAGACTTCTTTTTTGACCAGGCCCCAAAACTGACGTACAGTGGGATCTATCGATACCTAAACAACCCGGAACGTATTATTGGTCTTGCTGGCATCTGGGGAGCTGTGCTCATCACCTGGAGCCCCGCTATCTTCTTCCTGGCTCTTATCAGTCACATTTCGTCGTTGGCTTTCATCCAATTCGTAGAGAAACCTCACATGCAGAAACTCTATGGAAGACATCTGAGACCTGAAGCAGGACTCACGAAAAGTATTCGCAGATCGCTGCCACCACCTTTTAAAAAATTTCAAGGCAGTGTCGACAAAGTTCTGGGCGAGACAAGTCATTTTGTCGAAGAATTCCTTGATGCTGCTCGGCCAAAGCTGGCAGCTGGTGTTTCTACCATTGTTCGAGACACCACTGCATTGTTCAGCCAGTATCCCGCTCGTATTACCGTAACTCGATTGGCTCCTGACTTAGCCGGCTTCAATCCAAGAGACTACTCTATCGAGATCGAAGGTACAGCTTCGTCAGCACAGACTGATAGCGTTCATGACGCTGGTAAAGAGGGCCTCACGGCTAGACTTCCCAAGCCACGGACGGACAATTACAGCCCCTTGATATTTGAGTACGGCGCCCCAATAAAGGTCAAATGGACAGCCCCTGTCAATCACAGCAAGAGCGATTGGATCGGGCTTTACAAAGTTGCTGAGAACGCCGATCGAGATGTCACCCGCGTTTCCTCTGCCGGTCGATGGGTACCCACAAGCAAAAACGAACTTGAACATACTTCTGGGGATAACAATATCCTTATATCAGACCGGCTCGTCTCAGGAGCTAGGCGAGAAGATGGCTCAATACATGACTATATGCAAGGAGAGATGGTATTTGAGGGTGACAAGCTGTTTTGGACTCTTGGTTCTTACGAATTTCGCTACCATCACGATGGAAAGCATAACGTGATGGCAGTTTCGCGCGCGTTCGAGATCCGCATCGCCCGTTTCGATGAAGAGGACGGTGGAGTTGACGCGAACGGCCTCATCCGCAATGCCGTCGAAGATGCCCTGTTGCCCGTGGTTCGAAATTGCTTCGATCGAGACCCAGAAATTGCACCAAACACTGTCAATGAGAGTTTCGGAAGCCTTGTTGAGCGAGACGGCAAGTTCGCAAAACGAGTCGTCTTCGCCGTACACCAAATGTTCGGTATCGAGCTCGCACCTGGAGTTGTGCTCGCCGATGGCAACGTCAAGAACCTTGCTTGGAGAATTTGCGTTGCCAAGCAGGCGCTGGTATGATTTCCATTTACTTATATATTTTTCCCATTGACTTCTTCACGTCGAGAAACCTTCTCGAGTACAACGGCTCACTGATAGCACCACAGGCACCTTATAGTATGTCTCACTCGAAGGGAACCACTACACCTACAGGTGAGGCAGAGAAGATTTAGATAGAGGAGAATGCAGGAATGGGATAGAGGAGATTTTGGAGATACCCTGTGAGTTTGGTAGGTAGTTTGTTGAATTTATGTATGCATTTGCGGCCGGCTGGGGCTTTGCATCAGGGGTTGCATAAAAGGCATTAGAGTTCTTCTTCACACCAGCAGCAAAATCACATCAGATTTGGTGCTGAAATGCATTCGATTTGTCATAATTGGTACTGCTTGGTCACACTTCGTTTTTGATACCCGCGTACTGAGGATCACAATTTCCCCTCTATTTTCAAGAACGACCCATTAATAAGCCCAGTGCCCTGGGAGATTAGGAGAGTGGCTCTAGTTGAAGCCCATATTGTGCAGCATCACATGGAGGATTTTTGTACACTCCTTTCGTTGCTTATTTCCCCCTGCTACTATTTCTCAATTGAGTATCTCATGGCCTAAATAACTCGGGCGTTATCAAAAGAAACACTCGACAAGGACCTTGAAAGGTCTCTTCTATCACTTCCAGCAGATCACTGGACCCGATGGGTTTGCATGATGGAGGAGGCCCCAGTGGACAAGAAATGCCGAGGGCAATATCAATGATTTCTATCCTAAATGTTTCCTTAATATGATGTATTGAAGGATTACTTATGAAATGTGCGCGGAGAAGCGCAAAGCCAAAATAGTGAGGTTCTATGCCTGGTTGTCGAGTTTAATTTTCAGGTAAAACATAGATAATAGGATACAAAGCGGCCTTTCATGCCTACAACGAGAATGATATCGTTCAGAGGAAGATATGCTAGGCAAAGCAACACATCTATCTGTAAAGAAAAGCTGACAGTGAGCAGATCACTTTCGTCCAGTAAAGTGCATGGGTTGAACGAATAGGTACAACACTGTCAAAGCTCATGAGCTGTGTATTCTCCCACGAGCTTCCAAGCAGGGAAACAAAGATGGAAGTCAATTCGATGAGTGAATAGAAAGAGAACTCGGCTTCGAGGCTTCTCGATTAGCGAAAAACACCACCTCTTCCGTTGTTTCTTGTCCTCGAAACCTCAGTCTCGATCTTGACCTAATTCTCGACGAATCCAATACCATGGCAGATGACGATGACACCCAAGAACAGGCCTTCAAGGATCTGTTGGAGGAGCTTGAATCAAAGCGATGGACTCCTCTCATGGATTCGAGCGATGTAAGCTTACTTTCCTTCATTAAATGCCCGCCAGGTTTGAAGTTCCTGTGTCCGCTGCTTGCTCACTTTTGATCCATGAATTCACCTCTCCACCCCTCCTTTCAGTCTCAGCTCATCTCGCGAACCCCTAAATACTCTTTCACAATTCGATCTTCACTAGTATGTATCAGCCCACTTTTAGCACAGCTATTTCTTGTTTACTCACCTTCTGCATAAATTCACTTGCATTGTCCCTTTGCTTTCAATGAATATGTTCTTTTTCGCACCTCATTTTACAGTCCATAGTCTACACCCAAATTTCACTGTCCATCCCATCTTTAATTTCATCCTACCTACGAAGCATGTAGCTCACTTCGATACAGATTCAAAATGCAAACGATCTCATCTCTGAGGCTGCCCAGAGCCAAGAGAGAGCAATGAAAACAGCAAGCACTCTCTTCAAAGTCCCAAAATACCTGAAAGCAAGACAACACAAGGTACAATACATCAAGGCAAAGGTCGACTTCTACACTTCCCGCTACAATGGTATCACTACCAGTGACATCCGCAATCTCATCCCAAAATTTATCCCTTCCGACGACAAAGTCTACCTTCAGAGAACACGCTTTATTGAGGGACGCGCCTCTGCCCACGCCAAACACTCCTTAGCCTGGTTATACCGAGCTGTGAAGAACATCACAAAGACCATTGACGCCTGTATGGATAGCTGTGGCTGGGAAACCAAGAAATTCTTCGGGGAATTGACTGATGAGCAACGCATCGCAGTCCTCGGTGCTGTCTTTGACCAATATCCCTTGTGGCTCGTCACCCAGTTTCGTGATCGCGAGGCAGTATCGGTTGACTTCAAGCAAATCTGGAGTCCGGTTGACAGCATTGATCGAGTCGCGCTCCGCAGCTACTACCGGTTAATGTTTGTAGGGATGGCGGATGCGACATACCAATTTCATTTTCTTGGGGCGTTGGGAGGAAATACGGAGGAGCTGAAGAAGGCTTGGAGAGAATTCCCGACTTGCGCAGCGGTTGAAGCACTGGAGCTTGGTGGCCCTGAGAGTTTGCCGTTGGCTTGAGGTGGAGCAAACCCGGAAGTGGCAGTGGAGTGCATGATGAAGAGCAGAATGGGCACACTTTCACAGTGGAATGGATTAAAGTTTCGTTTGAGTGAGAAAGAACGAGGGAAAACAACTGTACCATATTGCAAGCATGACGAGAACGAATCGACAAGCGAATTCGAGCCGAAAGGTGGCTAGTGGCGCTTGAATGTAACCTGAGCTAGGAAGGGACCAAACACGGCTTAGGAGACAGGATGGAGGAATAAGAATATAGTACAACATGAAACGAGTGCCATCCTGAAACTCCAATCTAGCTTCTGAACTAGCAGTTGCAGGAACCTCCCATCCGCTCAAAGCAGCCCAGCCTTCGTTAACTTTGTGAAAGTCTCGAAGTTATTCCCCGGAGCATCCGCTTCGATGCTCCTCCACAGCTCCTCCAACCTCTGCACAACCCATCCCTCGAGTGGGCCCTTCTCAATCTCCTTGAGGGTCTCATTCAACTGCTCCCCACTGCTGGCGCCAAGAACAACCGCATCTCCTTTCTCCGGATCCAGAAAGCTATTCCAGACCTCCCACCGATACGCAAGTCCCGCTTTGGTAGTTCCAGCTTCGTCAGCCAGCTTTCCAAACTCTTCTAGAGCTTCAAGATAGCTAGGCTTGCCGTACATCTCATGCAAGATCTTGCCGAGCACAGTATTTGGATTGAAATTACCGGATCCAGCTTTGATGGCGGTGGGGGTTCTGACAAGAAAACCGCTGGCGAGTGCAGAGTAGCCTTGGATCGATATTCCAAGGCGGCGGAGGGCGGGGAAAAGTGTTGTCTCGTTGCGGCGATTTACAACGCTGTAGACGCTTTGGTAGACCGTTGGCAGGACGTAGTTGTGGGATTTGGCTAAATTGTAGCACTCTTCGACTTGCTCGGCAGTGAAATTGGAGAGTCCGAACTTAGGTTGTTAGCGACAATGACGAAGGGAGCGGATGAGAGAACGCAAACTTGTTGAAATTTCCCTTCGAGATAGAGGGCTTGGATGCCTTCCAAAGTCTCTGACATTGGTATTTTGTCATTGGGCACATGGAGAAGGTACATTGAGATCTACACGGTGATCAGATTCTCTAGTCAACTGAATAAGGATTTGTAACACACTCTATCAGTCTTTAATGCTTCTTCACTTTTCTCCCACTGTTTCAAAATACCCTCCTTGGTCGATCCATTATGTGCGAGACCCATAGGTGCTTTAGTGATGATCTGGAATTCAGATGAGAGCCCATTGTCGCCAATAAACTTCTCCGATCTACCACCGCTCTGCGCCATTTGATCAGTGACTGTGTTGAAGCAAGGCGTGCTTGAATAAATACATAGTGACGTGCGGTATCTAGATACTTGATATTTGACATACGCGCCGCTTTAACGATATCGTATTGAGCACGAAGATCTTCTGAGAGCGCCCCAAGCCCAAGAATGAGAGGCATTGGCGGCTTTCGTGCGTCCATATTTGTCAATGAAAACAAAAGGCTTGACAGGAGAAATTCTGAACTGGAGGAAAATAGGACTGAGACTCCGCGGTGAGAGCGGCAGAGCCTTAGGGTTTATATATGTTAAAATCGAGAAGTTCAAAAACAATAAGAAATAATAGGGAACGCAGAGCAAGAGCTTATTACCCATTCGGGGGCTTTTGCTTGATAATCCCTCAACTACAGAGAGAAATTTTCCCATGAGAAGTGTAAGGTGCTTCTTCTGATTGTCAGCATTTTTCTCTGTGCGGCCCAATCTCGATAGAAGTTCAAGGAAGCGAATCCTCGATCGTTTGTAGTCTGCCATATGAGCATACTGTAGATGCAGGGATGTTTTGGGGCTAAAATGATTGGCTGACATTCATCCATTGAACGACGAGAACGACAAAGATGCCGTTCCACGAGAACTCTATTACAAATCTCGGCACTTCGAGGTTCTGGTCACTCGTTCCATGAACCACTCTGAGCCTATGGACCGACATGCTCATGAGCCCTCAATCATGTGGATGCCGTGCCGCTTTTTTGCAGAGCAGGGCGCACAGCGAAGTCTGATGTAAAACGTTGGCTTGCTGCCCTAGGTCTCAACCGCGCGACAGCGAGCCAAGGACAACTTTTAGTAGATATCGAGACCAGATGCCCAAGACCAGTAGAATCTATGCCATCCGAAAACAGACTAAAACGACTGAGCTGAAGCGCACATCCAAATCGAATGCCGTTTAGACAAGCGCAAGCAATATGAAACTGATCAACTTCTCCATCCTCGAATGCACTTACTTCCGAGGCAGTTTTCCCACCTGCTAACCGGCACAAAAGCATGGCAGAAGAGAGACAGAAGTTCACGTCATCTTCACCCGCCGACTTCTGGAGGTTCTCCACATCTTCGAGCCAATCTTTTGTCTGCGAGACACTCTTTTTCTCCTCTTTTGTCATTCCCGACAATATGATTGCCGGTGCATTCCCAATCTCCTTGGGTATTGGATTGGCTCTTGCATCCTTTGCGAAGTCGCTCGAGGATGCCCACATGATACTCATGCCAATCTCTAGCAGAGCATGGAGTGCATTCGATCTGGCCTCGAAGCTCGCCCTCCTTACAGCTTTTCTCTGAATGTGAGTGTAGATGATCGTACCAAGTGCATCGAATCTGCTATGCTGTAGGCCATAGAACTTTCGGGCATACATAGCAGCAATAGGCTGCTAATTAATGAAGTTCCATACTGCATCACAACAATGTTCGAATCCATTGGGTGTGATAGCTGCAGCTTCTCAGGAACTGGGAGGAGCAGAAGTGGTTTCGGAGAATAACTTGGCCGTAGAGATGGTAGCATGCTTTGGATTCTGAGATGGGATAGAAAGGATGAGAATAGCATTAGTACTGACTTCGGATAAAGGTGGTCGTGCGACAGAGAAATAGAAAACTTCTTGCAAATACCGGTGGGCGTATCTTTCGATAGGCTTTGTTGTAGACACGAGGCTTGATTGTCGTTGGGTCCGTCGTATCCCAGTACAGCTCCCTTAATTTCTTCACAAGGCTGGAGTCTCTCTCAGCTGCACGGACGATCAAATCTTCCACAATTTGTGCTGGAAGATGCTGGACAATACGATGGATGCCAGCCTCGGTTGAAGGTTGGTGGTTCAAGCTTACATCATTTGAACAATTACTTCTGCGTCCCTGGGGGCTTCGCTGGCAATAGGAGCGACATGCCACGGTCGGCATACTCTTTCTAAGACCGCTGGTTTGTTGATGACATTGTGCCTGCTCTGTGTTGTTGTCCCGTTGATGACTACCTACCAAAATTCTGAACTGCTGCGGTCACGTGTCGTCAGCATCGGCCAGCGCCCCCGCCCTTCTCCGGGATCCACAAGATCCGACTCAGCCCTGTTTGAAGATCCCCTCAAACTCCACCTCCGCAAATGCAGAACATTCTCGAGTGAACATGCATATCAAGAGATCAAGATTGCCAGCGAGCGTTACACAAGAGTAGCCAGATTCCTTTTCTTCATCTATCTCTGCCATGTCTTTCCCCAAAGCCTTAATCCGCTGGTGCGAATAGTCTCCTAGGTCACCAAGTGGTAGCCAGGAACAAGTGTCAGTCTCATCAGCATTCGTTTTCATGGTCGCGTTCTCCATTAATCTGACCACCAATACGGTTTCCATCTGCAACTGAACATATGCATTAAGCTTAATCGCATGAACCTTTTTTAAAATTATTTCAAGTTGTTCCCCCAGATTTGGATGAGTTCGTCCGAGCTTGATGCGGAGAGAGGGCGGAATTCCTCCCTGAAACTGGAAAGGGTTTTTAACGAAACCGTTGAAGCATCGTCATCAGAACCCCGTTCCCCCAATAAAAACACTCCGCAAAAACTTCCATCCGAACATCTGGGCTCCGCGTCAATGCTAGACGAAAGCGTAGATGGGCTTGCACTAAGGAAACCACCAGATCCGACGGAGATCCAATGGCACCCACCATTACTTGATCTGCTCGTCCACTACTGCTGCAATGCACTCAATGGAGTAGCTCGTTAGTCTGACCGCCGTCGAACTGCTTCAGAACATGAGACGATTGTTCATCGGACGAAAGCCTTTGCGATGGCCTCATGTTTATGCAAGTTTGATCGCCAAGAGCTCTGTTGATGAGTGGTGAGAGTTGACCTCGAGCTGGCTGACTGGCGGTTTAGACTGCCTTTGGGGTATTGATGAACCACTATATAGAAGATCATTCATGCTCCCATGAGATGGCATCTACACTCTCTTTCAGACTGCAACTTAGAGCTCTTCCTCTTCTTTCACTTCTACACACTCTTTTTCTTCTATTTCGGCTGTGCCGGTCGTTCAAGTCACTCATTTATTCAATCATTAATATTCTAATATCAAACATGCAAATCTCCAGCCTTTTCTTGGCCGTTCTTTTCACTTCGGCCGTCATTGCAGATGGGAGTGCTGACCAGCACAAGAAACATCACCATCACGATGACCACCGCCACCACAAGGAAGGGCGACTCGAGAGAGAGTGCGATAAGATTTTCTCTCTTGAAAAACTGGAAAGCCTCGTCGCCAACTCCACTGCCCTTGCAGAAGTAGCCCACGGCAACGCCACAAAGATTGCCGAACTACAAGCGAAGGCCTCGCAAGATGCTTCCAAACTCGCCGATCTGCAGAGCAACCAGACGCTTATTGTGGAGTGCCAGATCCTCGCTGCCGAAGAGAAGCTCGAACGCGATTGCTTGGAGCTCTTGAAGTTGGAGGAGTTCCTCAGATTTTCATCCAATGCTACCGAAGTATCGACCAAAGTCAACAATAACGGGACCAAGATCACAGAGATTGCAGCAGAGGCCTCGCAGAGTGCCACCAAGCTCCAACAACTTCAGAGCAATTCAACTTTGGTCGCCATATGCCTCATTGTCGACGCACACAACAGGGAGAAGCTCCAATGCGAAGAGATTAAACACCTTGAGAAGTTCATTGCATTTGCCGAGAACTCTACTGCTCTGGTTGACGATACGAACAACAATGCCACGAAAATCAACGAGATCAAAGTAGAGTCTTCGAAAGCCGCTGACCGTTTGGCCAACTTGCAAAGCAATGCAACTCTTGTTGCGGATTGTGCTTCTTTTGACCAGCCCACTAATGTTGCGACAGCCCAGGCTGGTAAGTCTCTTCCTGCTCGGTCGCGCTCGATGTAATTGATGTAAAGCACTATTTGCTAATATGCAGACTAGACACCGAAGGCCCTGAGACAACGGCAAATACTACTGGCCCGGCGACTACATCTCAGACATCGACGCCCAATGGGGCAGATGGCAAGTTACTTGCCAAGCTCAGCGCCGTGTCCGCGGTTGCTATTCTTGCTACTGGAATGTTGATGTTGTAGGCAGGCATCACATTGTCACAGTCAGTCTAGCTGTGTTGTCTCCATATTGACTGCTATCTCGTTCTCTCAATGTGTTGCAATATGGCTGGATGTGTTTTGGTTTCTGTATATCTTACTGGTTGGGAGCCTGTGCTGGTCATTCATTTTCTTGTACGTTAAGTTGAGCACAGTCTAGATGATAATGCTTGATACCCTTACGAAGTAATGGAAAGATCTCATCAATTCCTGGCTTTTACAATGTGACCTTTGGATTCTACTTTGTGATCGGACTTGTAATCAAATATTCCGAACGCTTCTTTCAAGACTGTGTGAGTCGTGATAAATCTGCAGTGACCCATATGCTTCAGGGGCTCGCTTAACATACAGTAATCGGCTCAGACAGGGAACACATCTAGCCAATCTCCAGCAACCACTTCACATTCGAAAATATGGCCATTCTTGGTAATACCTGTTAATATCGAAGGTGCTATGTGAAAGTGAAATCTGGAGGGAGCATTACACTTTCACTCTTGGACTTCAACAAGCTCACGTGCTCTATTACTGAGAGGTACGAAGATATCTTTCTTTTCGTTTCTCACTTCTTACAGATCTTGACAGCTGCCTCCTTCGGTTCCCTTTCTTACCAATATTGAATACTGTCCCTCTACGAATTAAAAGCTAAATAAAAATTCCGTCGCAATTCAATCATCTGCTCGGACAAGTTCTGGAATAATGAAACCTTGATCGAAGGTCGAATCAACAATCTTAAGTTTAGAACTCGAATAAATTTAGCATATCAATGTCAAAATGCCGTTACTTCTATTCTAAAGACAAGCCGAGGTCATAGATTTCAACTCTAGGCTCAATCGGCCATCGCACAGAAAATAGTACCTACACCGCAAGCAGACATGGACAGTAAGTAACACAACGCCTTACAAATACAAAGCTATCGCACCGCAGCCTTAACCACCCCTCCAAAGCCATGTCGCCTGCCCTCAATCCCACTAGAACTCCAACTAATGATCTTCTCCCATCTCGACCCCGTCTCCTCGACTTGCTTCGGCCTCACCTGCACCGCTCTTCATCATCTGCATAAGAGCCTGCATGGAGTCGTCAAGCTAGACACAATTTACAGCCGCCCGAGCGGCTACTACCCACACCGCAAAATCCCTATCGCTGAGCTGGGAGAGTTCCTGCAGAGCTGCGCTGCGTCGAAGTGGAAGTACGATTGGGTGCGTAAGATGTTTGTTTCGGGGTGGAAGGCTCGAGTGTTGGATGTGAACGGTTGAGTCGAGAAGGACAGGAGCATATCAGGTCGACCGATATATAGCAACATTGACTCCAGTAACTCATTAGACAGGATTCATTGGGATCAATTGGAAAATGGAGGGTATGCAAGCCGTGAAGCAGAAAACTTGTTGTTGAATAAGAAGCAAGACAATTATTCGTCTTCAGTTACGCCAAACTCCGCGCTGCAAGCAATAAATTCCCACAATCTCCCAGTCTCCATCCCGGATTTCATCGTCTCATAGCTCATCTCAGGTAATGTAAAACAAGCCAGCAGAAGCCAAAGAAGATTACCACTCCGGCCCAGAAAATCCATTTATCCTGCTTCGCCCTCCGCTCAATCATGCGTATCGTATCACCACTCACACCAAGTGTGTTCGCCACACTATACAGTCTTTTTTGTGTCCCCTTCAAGATCTCTCGTTGCTGCCCCAGATCTCCTAGTACAGCCTGTCCTCTGGCCAGGTACTCGTCAAGCGCCGAATGTGTATTTGCGAAGAAATTCTGCTCTCTCAGAGCATGCGTTTCCCTCGTGTAATCCCCAGACCCCATACTCAGCGACCCGTCCTTCGGCGCCCATACACTGGGACTCGCTTTTATCTCCGCATTGGCGTATGGATTGTCGGGCGTCGCCGTGTTGTGTGGTCTTCGTCCTAGCAGTTCTTGCCTATTCACACTTGATTGCACTTCCTCGTTCTGGAGTTTGAGCTCTTTCAGCTCCTCGCGGAATGACTGTAATTCTGCGCGAAACGAAGTGATTCGTTCTCGGGCCTTTTCTTTCTTTGCGGGGTTCAGCTCGGATTTTTCAAGCTCCGCATAGGCGTCAAGTGTGCGGGAGAAGGAGGTCAGGGAGACGGAGATCTGGCCGAGGAGGGAGGGTGATAGTGGTTGGCCGGGAGGATTCGATGAGAGGTCGCGTTTGAGGGCTGTGGATTGCTTGAGAGCTGTATTGAACAGGGTGTTCTGTTTACATCAGATAGGGGAACAGAAGTCGGGGGGAGAAAGTATTACCATATTGACTTATTACCCGGCTCCCTCCGAGCTGCAGGAGATATCGAGCTCGTTGTACGAAGGTGCTGTGGTCACAATGTCCTCCGCGATGTTCTCTCCAACAGAAAATTGAGGTCGGAGCCTTGTCTGCTGTCCACACGTGGCTAAACCGTTTCCGCGATGTGGCTTGAAAAGCATCGGCGGCCGGGCTGGTGGGCCGCTCGCTAAGGTTCGAGTGAGGAGGCGCACGTCATTCACACCGCCTGTATGCGATCTTCAGGGACCGCCGTCTTTTCGAGGACCCTGGAAACGCTGAGGCGATGGGGCAACATGCTTTTTTTTATTTTTATCTGAGCGCTGCTGCATCGAACCACCGAACCAACGGCGCTGGGAGCGTATCACCGCCGCTTCCAAGACCTCGGCAGGGAAGCACCCGCAGAAACACATGCAAAAGTTGGCGTCAGTTGTGTGAAGAGCTTTTTGATAGGCCCAGGCCTTGAGAGGTGCAAAGAAAGCTTGCGTTGCATGGAGCCATGGATGAATGGGCACCGCCAAACTGGGAAGTAGCTCGTAACCCACTTCACCTCCAGTTCTGCCCGTTGCGCCTGCCACATGTTGGTCTCAACTGGATTTTGCCTTTCGTTGCTGCCTCCCCTACATCTTCTCTCTCCTAATTCATTATCAACACCAAAGGACACCCATTGTTGCTCGACAATTGACCTTCCTTGCGCTTTGCCTTTCAAGCTCTTTGTATCTTTTTGCTTGCGCCTTCGGAACGTCTTGGCAAACCCTGTCTCACAAGATCCTCACGAACGTCACTGTCTGAAGAGATAGCGGGGTGTTTCGCCGAAGTCAATCCCAATCTGGAGAGACTATTCACCCAAACTCGATCCACGAGTGGCACAAAAGATAATTGTAGTCTTTGCGACTGTGATATCCTGCGCAACTCGAAGCAAGACAAGCAGCAGATCTTGTACCCCGCATAGGGACTTGGTCTCAACACTTTCTGCATTCTCTACAGACAGCCACTTGTTGTCTTTGAGCCACAGACCTGCAGTTCCAAACTGCGAAGAGGAATAGATCAGTCTGAATGTCTCTGTCAGTACCCCACTTGTTATGCCAACGCTCCCACTGACAATTCTAGAAAACTCCCAACCATCACGAAAATGCCGAACCTCAGCACATCCTACCTTCTTCCCGCTGTCCTTCTCAACCCTGCCTTCATTCTCCATCTGATAAATACGTATGTCTCGCATATGTCGCCTCCGCCACTCACCATCTCGCACTCTCCACATCCTATCATGGAAAGCCTTGGTCCTCTTCCTGGCTCGGAACCGTATCTCGACATGCACGCCGATGATAAGCTGTGCTGGAGATATACTATTGTCATGGTCATCGTTCAACTGTTCTCCTTTATTAGGGTTTCAGACAACAGGGTACGAAGACGAAGTGCTCGGGAAGCAGCCAAGTTGGAGAGAGAAAGAATTCGGAAGGAGAAGTCTGAACAGATTGAACAGATGAAGCTGCACGCTGTGTCTCAGGTGTCTGGCATAGGTAGCTACCTTGACGGCAGTTGCGACTTCCCCGAAAAACCTTACATCATTGGTACTACGCATAGAGATGAGAATGGAATAGTTGAGATTGGAAAGCCGGACGAGCGGACGATTGAGTCTAGCAGCGATGAGAGCTTGACAGAGACGAGTGAGGAGGAAATGATCATATGAGATTCGTCTAAATGATTGGTAGTGGTTTGGAAGGCAAGATTGATTTTATGGTGCAAAAGCATGGCGTTGGGGCTGGCGGGACGACGGCATGCATCTTATACTCGGTTCTGGCGTTTTGATGGGTGAGGATAGAAGACATAGAGAAGATTGCCAGAAGCAATAAGTAGAGTTCTCTCACTTCTATAAGAATGTCTTGATAAGAAGTTATTTTGCAAGAAGACCTAGGAGAGGACCGAACGTTCCGGTTTAGTCTCCACGCATTACTAATTCGTTTATGTGGGGGATCACTTGCTTCAGATCAATCCGCCCTTCGAAGATGCTAAAGTGCAATATAAAAATCCACGATTCAAAGAAGACTTAGATGGCAAAGATTCAATGACAGCTCCTGTTGTAGACGCAGTTAAGTCCTTGATCACATGCAAGGCTGTGTCAGCATTCCAACCCCTCAGCCACAACTTTATTAAAACCTCCGGGACTTCAATCCGTACAGGGAAATTTCATATAACTTCTCTCAACGCTCAATGTCCTCAAACACGCGGTCCAACACACTTCCCTCTAGTTCTCACACCATCCCATCCACACGCTCGCGAAAGCACATCCGCAGCTCACCCTCCACCACACTACTACAGCCAACATCCAAACGTAGAAAACACAATGTCAAAGACCAACGACGAGATTTGACTCGGAGTATCATCTCTAACTTACCGCGAGATGAGCTCGAGAGGCTCTTACTTGAAGCTGCACTTAGGGATGCAGAGGCCATGCAGGAGGTCATTGAAGCGAATTCCGTGAAGCGTACTCCTGGCCTCCCGCAAGAAGAGAGACTTGTTGCTCCTGAGATATCGGTGGATGTGGAAGTGGGAGATGATTTGGTTGATGGACCTGAGGCAAGGGTCGAGGAAGTTCTAGCTCTGGAAGAGGTTGGGGACAGGGGAGAGAATATGGATGAGATTAAATGCATGGATGCAGATGGCCCGCTGCAGTTCCACCATGTTACGCGGAAGCAATTTGAAAGGAGGAAGACGATGGTCATGGAGATTTCGAGGCATTCATCTGACCAGGAAACTCCTTTATGAGGGATAGACTCCTCGGCTCCGCATAGGAAATAATCTGGTTTGAACTTGCCCAAGGTATTGATATTACAACATAATTCCAAGTCTATACTCTATTTACGAAATGGTACCTCCACATCGGACAGAACATCTAATCAGAGCTTTGCCCAGCAGGAAGCTCCAAATCAATCGTGAACAACACATCCTTCGTCGTCTCGACTGTTATCCAATCCTTCTTCACATGATTACTCGTGCTCATCTGACCACCAAACTCTGTCTCCCAGTTCTCAACATCCCACTCCAATCCTTCCGTGGAAATAACACTCGGCTCTTTCAGCGGAATAATCCCAACATGTTTCCCCAAGCCGGCTCCCAGTCCATCCTCGCCATACTTTGCGATCGCCTTGATCCGATGCCGTCCTGCCTTCAACACAAACGTGATGGCTTCCGTGGACAGTAGGTACATCCTCCCATCAGGATATCCTGGCTCTTTCTGGTAGGTATATAGCTGATGCAGTACAGACATTCCCTGATCAACTCTGCCTCCTAGGCCTCCAAGGACCACAATATCCAGTCCCTTGTCTTGCTTTTCCCGGATGTGATTCACAGCTTTCATGAAGTCTGTCGAATATTGATCTTCATCATGAATAATAGGAACGTTCTTGGAACTCCAGTAGCTGTGAGTTTTAGGCAGAAGTGAGTCAAGGTCTCCTATCACAGTGGTGAGCGGGAGGTCTTCTTCTGATGAATTGGACCGGTTGAGAGTGTAAACTCTATTCGCTCCTCCATCAGCCGCTATCTCGTAGTTGGAATTGCTCCATAGATTCTGGTATACCGAGAAGGGTAGGTTAAGTGGCTGGTTGAGGATGACGATTGCATGGCTTCCGTGACGAGATGGGGTAGGCTCAAAAATATCTGCTGGTTGCCATATTGTCTCCTCGACTGTAGACATTATGAATATTTCTTCTGTTAACAATATCTTTGCTCAATCTTCCAACAGTCCAGCAAGAATTCCGCCTTCGGGCCCCTCGGTGATAAGTGTATGAGAAAATGCGAGTTCATTGCTTTAAATAGTGGACAAAATTTCCAATATCAAAATAAGAGTAAACTTTGCATCATGAGAAAATTCGTTGGCATAATAAACCAGAGTACCAAAAATGCAATGAATGTTGTACAAAGCAAGGAATCTAAGCTCGATTCGTGAATAGTGAAGTTTCTATCACGTGACCCATATCTTCGTCCCGAAAAAAATCATGATGACAAAACAACCCCGACATCTTCTCAAGCTCCAATGTCCACACATCTCCTTTCCTTTGTTCCATCGCGTATTCCACAGATACACTGTCTTTAATCTACCCGTCCAATATGCTCAAGACCGTAGTCCGAGCCGCGCCACGGCGCATGCTGTCCTCCCGAACACAGCTCACCTCCAGCTCTTCCCGACGATTGCTAAGCACAGCTCCGCCAGCGCAGAAATCGAGGAGTTGGAAGAGCTCTGCTGCGAGATGGGGGCTTGCTGCTGCGGGGGTGTACTACTATAATACCAGCAATGTGTTCGCGGAGGAGCCAGAAGGTAAAGCCACATTTGCCTGATAGTGTATGGGCAAGCTAATGTTGGATTCAGCTGCCATTCAACGACTGGATGAATCAATACAACGCGTCCAGGAATCGAGACAGCCGACCATAGATGCGATTGTGGAGGAGAAGCGTCAACGGGAAGCTCAAGCAGCAGCGGAAGAGCAGAAGAGGCAACGGGTGGCGGAGAAGAGTACTGCTAAGGAGGGAGAAGATGGCCAAGTTCAAGATGGAGAGGGCGAGATGGAAGGCTTAGAGGAAGAGGCTGATCAGCAAGGGGCATTTAACCCGGAGACCGGCGAGATCAATTGGGATTGTCCTTGTTTGGGAGGGATGGCACATGGTCCTTGTGGGGAGGAGTTCAAGGCGGCTTTCAGCTGCTTTGTGTACTCAAACGAGGAGCCGAAGGGCGTGGAGTGCATAGAGAAGTTCAAGTGAGTTAACCAGGTGGGAAAGCTGGGCATCGGGCTGACAAAATATAGGGGCATGCAAGATTGTTTCCGACAACACCCAGAGATGTACGGCTCCGAATTAGAAGATGATGAGGATGAGATAGAAGAGGAAATTCGAGCACAAGAAAGCGCAAAGGCTTCAAGTGAAGCGTCAGACAGTTCAACGCCTGATTCAGCGCCCCAGGCCTCGACAGAAGCTTCCTCCACGGCAACTAAAGAGAATGAGGTCACATCAGAAGCGCCGCATCGAGACAGCCAAAGCACAATTACAGCCGAATCACAAAAAGCTGGCGATGAGGGTGGTGAGTTAGTGCCAAAGGCAGCATTTGATGCAACTTCGAAATAGATTTGCAGGATGTATGGTTCTTGTATTGATATATAGTGGATTCGTGTACCATACCAGAAGGGACAAAATGCATCAGAAGGCGTTATCATGTAAAAATACAAAGAACAAATCTCCCAGACTTATGTCGATCCATATCCTTGCAGCTGATATTCCGTTGGAGCTTCGTTCCTGGTCATTATTACACCACCCATTGGTGCAAGTCGCACCTCCCAGCAACATCTACTTCAAGATACTGAAAATTGACTTTACAAACTCGATATCGTACATATCTTCAAGCGCTGTTCTTGCTTCGATTTTCTTACTGTACAATTGCTCTTATTTTGTCCTTGCATGAGCCGCCTACGTCAGTCTCCTGACGGGCCAAGCGAGTCCAACCAGGTTTTGATTCACATGCCATCCTGGGCAGGGCACACGACTTCTTCCGTCCTCAACCTCACGAGATTTCATCCGTACGACCACTTTTACATCTCTGCCACCATTCCTTGTAAGTATTCTTGCAATGTTATTGATTTTTCACTTCACTAAACTTTGATAGCAACTCCATACCAGTCAAGATGTCATACGCAGCAGCTGCAGCCAAGGGGCCTAAACAAACAGCGGAAGAGGTATGTTACTATCTCCCCTGCACATCACAATAAAGCTTGCTGGAGCTCTTCAAACAGCTTAAAGGCATCACACCAAGCTAACGACTAATACAGAAGCGCGCACCACCACCTCCCCAGGTCGAGCATGTCGACTCTCCATCAACAAGCTCCTTGATCGATGTTGATAGCGACTCTGTCCGCACCGTCCCCTCAGACTTCTCCGAGCAGCCCATTCAAACCTCCACACAATTCGAGCGCATCGAGCACGAAGCCGAGGCGGCGGAGGCTCGCGCCGAGGAAGCTGCCCACAAAGCCAAGGCTGCTGCATCGAAAGCTGCCAAGGACGCCAAGGCCAAGGCCAACAAAGCTGCTGGTCGGTTCGAGGCGAACTCTGATAACCCAGTGTTCATCGGCAATGCTGTTGCAGTTGTCGCTCTGAGTGCTGGATTAGGCTTTGGTGCTTACAGGAAGTATGCTGCGGGCGAGTTGAGCTGGAAGGTTGTGGGTGCTTGGACTGGTGTTGTGGGACTTTTTGCTCTTGGAGACTACTATCTGAGCTCGTGAGTAACACCTATATTCCGTGCTATACATATAAAATGAAAGAATAAGGGCTAATGTAAAGCAGATACTTGTTCAAGAACAAATACCCCCCGAAGAAGTAAATACTGGGATAGATGATGGTTACGGCGGCATGACATTTCATTGGCGCAGGTGTGGCGGTTTGGTTGATTCCACGAGACTTTCACGTCACATCAGACTCTCAGCTCTTGATTCACGTTATTTGGTTTTCTTGTAACAGCAGTATTGGTTTATGGGTGTTTATTTTAGGATTCTTCTTAAATGAAGGAAGGACCTAATGAGAGCGCAATCATCGAACCTCTGCATGCCTTCCGAAGAGTTTCTGCTGAGTCCACTTGTTGCCCCTGATTTGATTTCCAGCCTATCTGGTTTCCTCCCCGACGGACTGAATATAGTAAGAAATTGTTGTGATTGTTTTTGGATAGGTCAGAAAGTTTTGATATGTGGCTGAATATTGTTCGTACTTGATCTTCTGGTACGACTTCCAATGTCAGGCTTACCAGACCTGCGTGTGGAAGCTGCTTAGAAGTATAACGGATCTTCCGGTTGCTGAAACTTCTTAGATCGGCTCGGAAATTCTGAATCTGATTCCACTACAAGCAGTCTGGAAGGTTTGGTTTGCAACTCCACAACTTTCTCCTTCTAGATGATCGTGGTACCAGCAAATCGGATGAACCTGTGGATTTATGCTCTTCTTTTCAAGAGAACCAGTGCTCTTGTTCAGATTCTCTACAGTTATCGAGAGATCTGAATGCTTTTGACAGAGGATTTTGAATCGGGCCTGGTCCCACGGGCGTGCCATCATGTAGATCTGAAGTGGTACATGTTCTCTGTATTGAGTCCATGTTGCCAAATAGAATCGAATAGTAGATGACTGTTCTGTCCCACTATATGCGATATCAATCTCCTCGATTGTTGGTGCTGAATTGTTCTTCAAATACCCGTGCCCCAAGAGCTCAATCGCCAAATTTTGGAGAGAACGAAGCTGTAGCTTCTGGCATAAGCAGTATACCTTGACCATATGGGTTGTGTTGAAGATGTCGTCTGCTTTGTATTCCTCAGCGATGAATCTAATGTCACCATGGTAAAGCCAATGAACAACTGTAGCGAAGGCGTAAGTGTCGAAATGTCGAAAGTGATAAGCGTGAAGTGACTCTTTTAGGTTAGGGTATTGGCTCAAGAGCGACGCAAAGAAAGGAGACTTCGAGAGGATGTGTTTGTGAGCCAAAATGCATTTCCCACTCGGCCCAACGCGAAGCTCAACTGTATCATTTGCGGGATTCCTGATTACTATGAGAGGTTTTTCCAATTTCTACGGGTATTTTCAACTTACATCTTGACTTTTGGTCCAGGAATTTCGGTGAAATTTGATGTGGAAATAGGGAGCATCTTTTGGCCCTCACTTGTTCTGTCTATCGAACTGTGCGGTGACTGAACGATGGAGAAGGAACTGCCGCAAGCCTCGACATCGGTTACCTCGGTTTTGACTATGTTCAAGTACAACTCTACGGGTGATGAAGGGGGCGATATCATGGTTCGTGTAGTGTCGTTGGGGTTGGACAGCTGCGGTACATCAAATGGAGCCACTGCGTTCTCCTCGGGAAAGTTTTCCGCCTCAGTCTTCAATTGTGGAACGTCGCAGGTTGCGAAAACTTCTTGCCGCAACTTCTTTGCTGGAGGTTGTTGAACCTCTTTCTCGCCCTCAATGGCAAAATGTACTCTCTTTCGTGGGGACTTGGAGACGGACTTCTTTCTTATATTATGAAACTCGTCATAATGAGCAACATCAACTGAGTGGCTTTCCAGTTTTATTTCAGATGAAATCGCTCGAATGTCCTCTCCCACCATAGTCAAACTATGAATATCCGCAAGGGGTATTGTGTCAAGAAGGACCTCTGACAATACCTCCTCTCCTTTGACCATCGATGAGGGTGGCTCAGTTGGCTCGGGTGATGTGCTAGAGCTGGTCGTGACCGATGGAAGAATGTCCAGGTAAGGCAAATCATCTACTGACATGGGCTCAACCTTTATTTCTGGTGAACTCATTCTCATTCCCATATGTTCGGATACCGACGAGAACAATCCTGAAGACTCTGTGAACTTTGTTTCGTCAAATTCAGAGCCCAGGTCTCGGTCCCCTGGAAAGAGGAAAGAGTTGTTCGGTGGAGATTTGGAAGCAAACTGTTCCCCGGCCGCTCCGACGTTCGAATCGAAGATGTCAGATATTGTGGTTGAATCAACGATAGAAAGCTCCATATTCGGAATAGCAGCATCGGGAAGACCTAGATCTGGCGCATTGGGGGTGGTAATCTCACCAGACTCAAAATCAAAATCCATATTTGTGATGGAGATTGTCGGAGAGCTCAAGGGGGATGTCGATGCGGAACTCGTCTGGCCTTCCATTCCACGTCGAATCATCTCGGACCTTTCGACTACCACAGGGGAAATATCAATAGTCCCTGATGGAGACTTGGGGTCCAGATTCTCTGCTGAGTAAATAGTGTTTAATATGTTAGTCGTGGTTGTATCAACAGACTCAGGTGCATTGCTGATATCGTCGCCAGCCAATGCAGAATGAACGAACATTGTGATGCCATGACCTTGAAGCTCTGTTAAACCCACATAAACAGTGCTGTCGTCTGTTATCATAGAACTATCCGGAACCCGGGAAGCGGCTTCACCGCCGGAATTTAACTCAGAATCCGGGGAGAGCTCTGGTGAGTTTGGCAGGCTATTCTCAATATTTTCAGATTCCTTGTTCAACTCACCAGGTGCTAAAAGTCTGAAATTCACATCTGAGGGGACTTCAGTAAATTCGAAGTGCTTTTCGCAGTCTGCCTTCTCGTCAAGAGGACTAGAAACAACATTTGATTCCTCCGGAGCGCAAAGGGTCGAGTCCTCGCCAGGAGAGATTGTATGAAGCGTAGCTGTAGAATCGAGGTGTAGAACCTCTGTCGAGTTTGTTTCAACCGGTGCGTTTTTGACTTTTGCATCCAAGAATTCCAGACAAGCAGGATCGCAATCATTTGCGACCTGACACGAGCGGTTGAGTTCAATGACCTCCTTCAAAACGGACTCGAGTACTCCATCAACCTTATTTATTGTTCCCACTTCAGGAAAGGAGAAAATAGTGTTCGAGGGGTTCTCTGCTGACGTTAAGTGATTTGGTAAAATGGTCTCCGGTGACCCGATTGGTATCATCTCGTTCATCGCAGAGGTCATTTGCGTGTGGACAGCTTCCGAAAGGGGAGGAATGGGAGGGTCTTTAGTAAAGTCGGGCTGAAAATTTCCTTCCGATGGACAGAATTTCAGGGCCTCGGGAAGGGCATCAAAACTCCGCTCCGCTGATGACGAGTAGTTTGAGATGACGGCTTCTTGCGCCTCAGCCCTATGAATTATTTCAGAAAACAAACTTGCGTGGAGAGCTTCCGAGAAGGCTGAGTTCACGTTTGGCTTGTCTTCCTTAAATTCAGACTGAACACCTTCATTTGAAGGACAATGTTCCAAAGTCTCGGGAACAATGCCTGAAGCTTCTTCTCTTGATGTCGAATGATCTGAGATGGTGGCCTCGTGCAAGTCAGATGATTTGTCCTTGACGACTTCTGAGGTCATGTTTGCGAGGGCAGTTTCCGGTGAAGAAGAGTCCATACTTGGCTGGTCTTTCAAAACCTCAGAAAGAACACCTCCTCCGGATGGACTGAGCTCCATAGCCCCGAAGTTTAAGCCTGAAGTATCCTCTGTTGACGCTAAGTCATTTTGAATATTGACCTCGGATGGCTGAACTGAATCCATGTCACCGACTTGGGTGGTAATAGTTGAGTCGTTAGCATCCGAAGAAAAAACAGGCATGTCTGACTGGCCCTTTGCAAAGTCAGACACATCCTCACCTTCTGGCGAACAAAAATTCATGGCTTCGGAGAAGGAATCTGAAGCATCATCGTGGATAGAAGGTGAAGTGATCTCTGAAGCGTCTTTTGGGAAGGGGCCAAATGGGAGCTCAGGTAGCTCGGTCGGAGTTGTTTCTGTGGTTTTGCGAGGTGAGTCTATGTTGGGCGAAGTCTCAGCGAAAACGGATGGCTCTTGAATCTCTGGTGGACGAGTAATAAGAAGACCAGATGATGAAGTCAAGATGTCTGTTTTTGAGGACGACGGGTCCATGGCTGAGAAGTGTTGGATCGACACAATGTACTCTGCAGGACGAGGTGAATATATTTCGCCAAGTCCTGGGCTCGGTTTGCCGATTGTTAAAGAAGGAGGAGCCGTGCGTGAAGGGAATCCAAGCGAAATCGCGACTTTACGAGACTCTGGTGGGAGGGACTCACTTAGAGCCATCTTCAATATGTCAGTTGCTGATGGTGATGAAGTATCGTCTAAGAACGCTTCCTTCAAGGTGTCGAGCGCCTCGTTTTCATGTGAAAGAGTCTCGATGCTAACTGTATTCGAATCTTCCACAATTGAGGAAGGTGATGTGACTGCTAGTCCCATAGTGATAACCTCAACCATGTTGGCGACATCTGGTGGCATGATGAAGTTGGGCTTAGACAGGTGGAGATTTGAAGAAGTAGATAGTTTTAATGGTCCGGAGGAATGTAGGAGAATCGAGAATCGTTGTTTGCTGTGTGAAGATCCTGAGAAATAAGATAAAGTGGGATCTTGAATAAGAAAGTTAGATGTCGAGCATAGTCAGAAAAATATGAGGGCCTCAGAAGAATAGGCTCCTGAGCGAGATCCTCATCTTCGACCCAGATGAAATGTATAGATCAGAGACTTCATACGAACCACAGGATGACAGAATAAGTTGTGGTGGGGCATTGACTGAGTGCTCAAACATCTCAAAGTCTGTTAGACGAGCACTACGACCACGGGAGGGGGAGGGGGAGGGGCATTCATCCCACCTTCCTCATCCCATATTAGCTACGGAGGGCTATTTAAGAACCTTATCTTATAATGTTTGCAGAGTCGAATTGATATTTCCAAATGAAAAGTCATAATTGCCTGATCAGAGTACTGAATTTCTTCTCTGGAATAGCTTTGGGTCGGAAGTTAGCTCTAAGAAACTAGTTGCACGTTGTATTGTATAACTTTTGCTCTGCTCCTCAAATGCACAACATCCAAATGCCGTATCCGGTAGAATGCTACTGATCCATGACACTTTCTGTCTACCTCAAGAAAGAGTCTTTTGCCTCTACCATAGCACAAATTGTCAAAACCACGATCAACTCATCTACTTCCCGCGCGTCAAGAACCAGCAGGCCATCTCTATCCCTTGGATTCTGCTGTCCAAACCTAGCAACTTCTCTCTTCCTCGTCTTCCCATTCTCATCATGCACCACCTGTATCAAAATCAGCATTCAACTTCTTGATCCTCATAGAAGACCACAAAATTGCAAGCGAACCTTAAACAGAGCTTTCTGACACAAAACCTCCGGCTCCGCTTCCCAAAGAAAGGCAATGCCATCCTTTACAAAACTCTCTGCGTGCCGTTGATGAACATGGTGATGTTGCACGCCAGCTGGAATTGGGACCTCCTTATCCCTCTCCTCCCCCTTTCCTTCTGTCAACCTCCTCATCTCCATTAAGTCCGCTTCACCAGCCCCATGAGGAAACTTGACTTCAATGACTTTTCCGATTCCCATTAAGAGTTTTAAGATAGGGAGGCGCCATTCAGCTAACTCGTTTCCTTCGGCGTCGAGAATTGCTAGGTGCGTGCCGATGACGTTCTGCTTCTCGAGGACATAGTCAATTGGTGGCGAGGGAGAGACGATGGTAGCTTTGCGGGCGGCGAGGAGGTGCTCGTTCGTAATTCCTTCGGTTGGACTGTACAGAGATGGGAGCCGGGACGTTAGGTCTTGGATTGAGGACGGCTTTTGCGTCGTCAACGGCGAGGGAAGGTGGATTGCTAGAGCACGATTGGGACTCAATGGGTGATTGAGATCGAGAGGGAGGCTGAAAGCGCTGGGATACATCATTGGTGGATCTGTTGCGGTTGACATTTCTGTCTTGTTGCTCGCCTATTGGGGTGGATTTTCGCAATATTTTGCAAGGTCTTGAAGTTGTTAAGTTAAGGTTCAAGACTAGACTCCGCATAGAAGTTGAATGCGTAAATAGGACTGCGGAGTGAGGTCACTGGCCATCCTAATACACATCAGGTGATTGTCGCGTGCTGCATCGGATGTTGTGCACGTGACTTGGAGATAGCAATTGAATCTTAATGGATAGGTGCGAGCTTCACAGATGGAGGCTTGCTCATGTGGATTAACGTGGTCACAAACAGCCCACTTGCAACCACAAAGGATCTCGAGACTTGGACAACTTCTCGAACGAGGAGACCCAGCTTGGGAGAACACTGAAAGTTGGCTATGAGATCCTTGTGCTCCAGATGCCAACTCGATAAAAACCTTGCTTCAGATTATTCACAGATCCCATATCAGAGGGAAAGTGAAGAATAGACTAGGTGTATTTGGGGACGCTCGTGCACAAGGGCTCGGCACTAGCCAAAAGTTGAGAGCACCCATCATTACGCTCACCATAAACCTACCTTGAACGGGATGATCAAGGTGCTTGAGTTGGCCGTGACAAATTGGCATTGGCACCTTACGCAGCACCCAATTTCTCCGGTATGGTCCCCATATCATCCGCAGAATCAATCTCGATGACCTTTCCGACTTCCGCCGTATTTCTCATTAACTCCTTCGCACCAGCATACAACATCCTCAGCTCGGCATTGCAGGTAACGGGAAGGTAGTACAGCAACACGTATGGCACCGATAACCGTCCAGAGGGCTATCGTTTCAGACCCGTCAGCATCCCCTCTGCTTCATAAACCAACAGTCATCATACCAGCGTCAGTGGATAGCTCAGCAGCACAAATCTTGGTGAATGATCAGGCAGATCATCTGCGATTTCATCTAGGTCTTGGTATACGGTCTTGTCGTCATCCTGCTTGATTTCCAGCGTGTGCTTATCGATCATATCTGTCTAGTGTCAGATTTCGGTGGCAGATTATGCGAGACAATAACGTCGAGGTCGGCGACTGGGTATAGTGAGACGGACATACAGAGCACGGCTTGCGTGGTATTGGCGCGAGACGTCCCAAGGCGGAACTTTCGCAGGTGGTCTTTGGTCTCTTGGCTGAAGGTGTACAGTCTGGATTCGGAGGACTAGGTGCAGTGTCAGCCTGGGGAACATCTTTGGAGGGAGAGAGGTCAGACGCACCATGGTGAAGTCAATTACACAGTGAGCGCTGTGATTTGTGAAGAATGTAGTGGACTGCTTCTCCAGGTCGCAGCCTTGTCGTCGGGGATGATCGTCGCAGTGAAATCTGGTGGGGCCACTTTTAGGACTCGCTAATTGGCTTGTGAGATCTTATCTAATCATATCAGCCCCCCACCAGCCGTTGCAATTTGACGTCATTCGAGGTTCTTCATGGTTTCGACAGAGGATGAAGTCTCATCTTCAGCTGATAGCAATCAAGGCATTCATCCAGTAATGCACGAGGCCGTTACAGTTGTTCCTCATAGTTGTGTGGATACAGGTTGGAGTTCAATCTCCGCAGGCCCCGAAGCTCTCAGATTAAAAGTTCAGGAGTCTCCTCCGAGAATACCTTACCTAAGGTTAGAATGCAGCCTACCTAGGCTCAAAACCAAAACCCAGCTACAGCGGCTCTAAATTAGCAGGGGCATAGGCACTGAATCCTCGATATCTCATTTTGGCTTGGAAAATCTCTCTAGGTTCTTCATCTATTGCTCCATCAGCTTTCAATACAAGTAAAGTTATCCCAAGGCCTTGGACTAATGATTGAGAACCTTTTAGGTGTTTAGCTTAAAGGGGATGTTGATGATTAGTGTCGCTCTTTCCGTGGCTTCCAAAAGCGGTCTTGTGGAGTCTAGCAAGTTTATACGTTTTGTTCTTCAATAAAACCCGTTGACGCTCTTTGGCGTTACATTTCGCAGCCTGGTTATACGACCGTGGGTGCCTATTTGCATACAAAGGTATAAAGTTCTTCACGTCAGATTAGGAGCAAGACTATTCCAACACGGAGCATTGCCACAAAAGTACTTTTACCTACCTACTCAAGGATGGAGTTCCCGTCACGTGCATTCAACATCATTTATCCCCCTCGTCCGAAAGCTTGGCCAAGCGGCCCAGTCGCACGCTTTTCCTCATGCTTTGACAGCGCTGACTCGTGTCCACTCACAAATCTGCTGTTGGGCCATCAAAAGGCGGTAAACCACCGAAGACCCTGCTGACAGTGGCGGGGTTGTGGGGGAAATCCGCTGCAAACAGTGGAACGCCATAGCCATCAATTAATTTAACCTGCTGCCTGCCTCCTGCCCAAAGCAGTTTCCCTTGCTCTCGATCTCGAAATAAATCACCGTGTGACACCCAGCTCTCAACCCCAAGCCCAGCAATTCCTGAAGATAAAACAGTACCTTGTTGCTTGCTGCTTCATGCAGTTAAGTAACGGTAGTTGGGAAGTGGCTTAAGGGACGGAGAGCGAAACCTGGGTGGGCTCTTGGGGGCTTGCTTGCGGGCGTGCACCACTGCGCCGCTCCCCAGCCGATTTTCGTCCAGGGGGCCAGACGGCGGGCCAACGAGGTGCCCACATTCGACTAACATGGGCCTACCCCGCAGACTGCTCGTGACAATCCCTACGTCGGTGCTGCCTTCACCCAGAATCTTCGATCTTCAATCTCCTAACCCAGAATCATGGCCAGAGCTTCAGAATCCGGATATTAGAACACAGCTAGAAGCTTGAGAGCAAGTGCTAAAGAGAATATGGAGTTCGATCCAGAGAACTTCATGGACGACGTGCATGCGGCGCTGGACCACCGCTCGCCGCACTCGAGAGGTGCGCTTCGCCCCAGAGCTCAACAGAATGAAGGCAATCGAGACTTGGATTCTATTCTTGAGGAGGGAGGCGAATCGCTGTTTCCCGCCTCGAAACGGAGACGACTCTCTACGAACACAGAGTCGACAAGTCCGGAGAGCTTCGATATCAGCGAGTGGTTGACAGCCGGTAATGAGGCACTGAATGTTGATGCTCATAATGGGTCGGACAGCGAGTTCGATGACGATGTCCCGGCTTTCTTTAGTCCAAGTAAGTCGATTCTCATGTGTCGAGACACCTCGACTTTACCTGCACCCCACTCCTGTCTTGAGGCTGACCATCTCAGGTCTCGACATGACAACCGCTCTCGTCTCATCTCACCCGCGAATCCCAGCAGCAATTCCACCAAACAGCTGGGAACTCGAAGAACGCGGATCCTCAGACACAAGTCTGATGTCCACAGAGCGCCTTGACCTAGTTCCAAACTTCTACACCTATTCAGTGAAAGCATGTCTTTTACCTATCCGGAGAGTGCAGCACGCACTTGTTTCACTCTATTTCCACCACATTCATCCAATGTTCCCAGTTGTAGATGAGTATCGGATGACAGAACTGCATCAGAAATATAGGGGACAGGAGGAACTCATGGACCCATCCGACTTTACCGTGTATCATGCTATTATGGTAGCCGGGTTTGCTCATCTCAGTGAAGCGCAAGTTTGCAATACGCCGTATAGGTCTGTGCTTGAAGGTCAAGAAGCACAAGTCGAGCAGCTGAAGGTAGGTTTCAATATCCGAAAGAGGTGCCTAAAATTAACTCCATTGGAAGGCACGATACTGGTCCCAACCAACCGCTGATCCCGTCGTCCTCACGCAAATCTGCCTCCTCCTTAGCCTCTGGTCACCTGGCTGGATCGGTGCGCAAAACAACAGCTACTGGCTCGACATGGCCTTCAAGCACGCCACCATGGGGCGCCTCTGGGAAGGAAAAGCTGGAGACATGATCAAGGGGCGGAAATCCAGAAAGAAGCTCCTCTGGTGGTGTTGCCTCATCCGAGACCGAGTCTTGGCATTGGGCATGAGAAGACCGCATCGTCTTCACAAGACGCCGATCCAGGATGAGATTATCTCTGAAGAGGATTTCGGGCTCGAGGCGACTTATCCGAGTTACACGGATGTAAAGAGTAAGAGGGTGGCGATGTTGGCGTTTATTTGGTTTTGTAGGTTGAGTAGGATAATGGAGGCTATTGCTGTGGTGCAAAGAAGGAATAGGTTTGCAAGGGATTGGAATGGGGATAATGTGGGAAATGTTACGAGTGAGTTGGATGAGGTCAATCATTTTGATACGCAGTTGAAGGAATGGTTGGAGGAGTTTGAGTTTACTGCAAGGGAGGAGTTCATGATCGATAAGGACCAGCCTGTCCCAGTACCGATTTCGACCTTGAGGATTATTGCTCAGTAGGTCTCGCTTGTTATATTTATGGAGGAAAATACTGATTTGTGTTTTAGTTCTTTGCAAGCGGGCTTATATCAACCGTATCTGCATCTTTCAGTTGATCACCCAGCTTTGGTTGATGCGGGCATCGATCCCTTGGAGCGCATGAAGGACGGTGCTAGGGAAGTGGCAATCAGTGTCAGGGACGTAATGACGAATAAGAAAAGCGATGCAATTCCCACTTGGCTGTAAGTCTTCCTCGTCTAGTTCTCAGAGTTCAGTCACTGACACACTTCAGCGTCGCCTGGGTGACCCTCCCTGTAGCAGTGTACCACGTAAACCAACGCATCCGCCTCAACTCCTCTCCAGATCAAGTCTTAATGCCCTTCCTCGCACAGCTGGTGCGACGGTCTTCTGGTGCACAAATGCTGCTCATGACCGTCCGCAGCGCAACCAAAGACCACATCGAGAAAGTGGCAAAAGCAGAAGACGCCTCAGACCCGCACGTGACCGCTGCACCTAAAGGCCAATCGAGTTTCCACTTCGTGCATTCTAGCTTGTCACCAAATGTCATCACGCGGAGCACAGAGGCGAAGACGCTCGCGTTTGTTACGAAGGCTATTGATTCTGCGCTAGAGCTAAATGGAAGTAGTCCTGAAGAAAGCTGAATTAAGGACTGTAGAGCAGGAAGCTGCTTGTTTCATAAGGGTCAGGTCGGGTCAGAAATCAACCTTGTTGCTACCACTCCTTCACGGGCGGGAAATGTCATTACCAATTAATAGTACAACGACTTTTGCCACCAATTGCAACGTGCCTTAGATCCGGCCAGGTCATCTGCGATGGGTACAATGAACGTCTGGTTGAGATCCAGTAGTTGTCCCGTTGCACCGAAGTTCGGGAAGTTGGGAAGGCCGGCACCGTTCGGGTTGCTGTTCATGACAAAGTTCGTCCAGTATGCTTGCATAGTCAAGGCAAGTGTGTCGTTCAAGACTGCCGCGGCAGGGCCTTCGTAGAATGTGTAGGGAATGTCGTCGCCGTGAAGAGCCGGCGGGACGCTGAAGAGATAGGCCCAGGCGGAAGAGCCGAAGGCTTGAGCGAGGTACTCGGCGTTGCATTGGAACAAGGCTTCCGAGACAATGTAGTCTCCTCGAATCACGGGGTCGGTGTAGCCGTACGTGCCATCATAGACTGGTGGATACAACGTGTTGGCGATGTAGTCTTGGCGACCATCTATCTCCGAGTCCGGGAAGGAGACTGTGATGATGTTCTGACGGAAGGTGGCCTCAGTGAAAACGAATGGAGATGTAAAGTACAGGCCTTCGTCGACGTTGTGGCCGATAAGGAGTTTCAGGGATTTGTCGAATTGACCGCGCGCGAGGAGTTCACCAGGAAGAGCCGGGGCAAAGCTGCCGTCCACCCACGGATCTGAACTAGTTAGCACAAAAGCCATAAGAGATACTCAGATACTTACTGAACGTGAAGTCTCCATAAGGTGCTTCGCCAACCAGTTTGTAGTTGACAAGCTGTAACGTTGATGTTGACAAACCCCGAGCTTGCTGCAGGGTTGTGACTCCACTAAAGTTCAGGAATTTTTGAAAGATATCCTCTGGTCGATTGTTGGTGGGAACCATCAGGAATGCACCGCTTTGAATGATGGCTTGCGAGAATGGCACCTTCCCAAGGAGGCCACCATATGCAGTCACCTGATGGATTGTGCTTCCTCCCCCTGCAGACTCTCCCATCACTGTGACACGGGTAGGGTCCCCTCCGAAGAGATGGATGTTGCTCTGAATCCATTCAAGTGCAAAGCGCTGGTCGAGTAGGCCGGCATTTGCAGTACCGTTCACTGCAAATGTTGGTCCTCCAAGAAACCCCTGAGACGTGTTAGACCAGCATGAGTAGAGGGGATGGAATGGTCGACATACGAAAATACCGAGTCGGTAATTGATGGCCACGTAAATAATACCACCATTGCTGGCTCTTATAAGACCTCCACCGGTCCCATATTCTGTCTTCCAACCAAGGGTGTAACCACCTCCATGAATCCAAACAAGCCTAAATGTACAGTAAGTGCAGTTATCACGTGAGTTGTTTGTGGATGTACTTACACTGGTGCCCCAGCTCCTGTCTCTGCGTTGTCAAAGATCGCTTTTGGAACCAGGACATCTAGCAAGAGGCAATCTTCGCTGGTTCCATAGATAGGAGTAGGGAGACTGGTGATGGTGGGCGGGGTATAGCCAGCGCTGATATTGAGGGTGTCTATGCCCTCCGTCAACCATTGAGTTGCAACATTAGTCCATGCTGGAATTGCATTAGGACAGACAGCAAATCTTGAGCCGTCGTTTGTTGGCACTGGAGATGGAGTGGGATGCGCTTGTGGAGCGGTGAAGCGTAAATTCCCAACCGGAGGTGCTGCATAAGGGATGTTAGAGAAGTTGTAGAAATTGCCAGTTGTCTGAGAATCTGTTAGTAGGTGTTGAAAAAAGAGCAAGCGATGAACTCTTGACATTAAGAAATCCTGTGTGGATTTCGTAGCCCAGATTAACTGATGGGGTGTTTGCCCTAGGAGGGCCTGTAATCGAAGCAGCAAGAGAGATGTTGCTGAGGGTAAATAGACCCAAGATCAACAAGACAGAATGCATAATGAGCAGAACTTTGGCAAAACTCTTTCGCTTTCGAGGAGAGCCACTTCTTTCTCAGAAAGTAGATTGAGTTTAATCTGGATATATCTCGCCTTTTGTGGAATCTTGCGGGGTTGATATAGTCATCATGACAACTCTGATCTCTTTGCGGGGTCAGCTGCGGGGAGCGAGATCCTGGGGAAGTCACAGACGCTGCGCCGATGTCAAAGTTCGGTTTGCTCCGAATCGGGATCGTATTGCTTAGATCTTGGCAATATCTGTAAGGCAAGGCAGGTAATACCGTCCGAGCGTGGAAAGTCCCAAGTCGATGATCTGCCATGAGCACATATGTCCATGTAGACGTGCCTTGCAGCCAGGGGGCACCATTGGAGGCTGACACAGTTGATGGTGGCTTGTGTCTGTTCCTGACTTTCATATTTACGTTTACATGGTAATCTAAACTTTAGGCCTTGTTGCCCGCGCTCGGGTCGCCACAACGTTGGTGGGTCATCGGATCCATCTGAAGGGTGATATATCCTGTGAGATCAGACGAATGTGACTGCCTAAATGGGAAGGCCAGTAATATCAACGAGAATTATAACGCCTCTTCGGGATACATGTAATATTTGAGGGGACGTGATCCTGGGATCGTAAAATCGGAGTAGCATGACCGCTTGATCGGGATGCAGCCTCGGTGGTTGAATTCCTTGGCATGGATCGTCGGCAGTCAGCCTTCTCGCCGGCCCATGATGCCACCACGGCGGGCGGAGGAAGCTACGGACGGATGCCTCGAGATCCTTGTCCACGAGGGTCTGGCCGAAGAGAGTGAATTGTTGGAGGACACTGACACTGACACTGACACTGACACTGACACTGACACTGACAGGCAAAACGCTGCCTCAACATGCGCATGTCTGGGGACTTCCCTCAGAAGCTCTTCGTGGAGAGCCATCTCACTCGCACGGCACCAAAGCTTGATCCAGCGCGCTGCCACTTCTTGCCAGCAACTTGCTGCTCGCGACTCGCTGCTCGCTGGCACAGCATCATGGCAAGCCTAGACGGATAGCTTGAAGTTTGTTTTACCGTAGGTGCACATCGTATGCACAACACGGGGCATCAGGAAAATTACGACGTTCTCCCCGGTCGAAGCTAAGCCGCTTTAGGGACATTCCTCGGTGTTTCGCGAAGCTCTTCCAACAGGACGCTCGGGCGATCCTTCGATGCTCCCCCACAACCACCGAAACCTACACCTCACGTGCTATCGTTCCCTCCAGCAACGAATCAGCGCCGAATGGCGAGCTCTGCGATATCAACATCCCAGCCACGTTATGTATTTGGAAAGTGCCTTGGCGAAAACCAATCTACTGGCCACCTCGACAGTGGTTGAGCTGCGGGGTATGGAGAGCTTAGCCCATGGGGAAAGCTCCAGTGAGCTGTATATATGTCCATCCATGTCGTGCTAAGAGGGAAGATAAGTTTCCTATATCTATAACTCCTTCTGCTCGCCAGCAAGGACTGCTTTGTTGCAAAGTCACATCTCTTCTCCCAACAAACCTCCATCTTGTCAAGTCATCTCCTGCAACTCAATCGTCATGGCTGAAAGAACTTCTGACGTTGAGAAGCATGGTCTCGACGACGATACACAAGTTGAAGACGCCGTGCTTGCTCTTGCCAACGATGATCGCGTAAGCGCGTTCACTCCTGCGGAGCAGAGGAGCATCATTTGGCGGATCGATCGTCGTCTGGTTCTCACTCTTGGATTCCTCTACATGATCAGTTTGATGGACAGAACAAATCTTGGTGCTGCTTCTGGTATGTAATCTACTGTTTTTACGCTTTCCTTTCTTTTCTGAGAAGTGCTTCTCTACTATCCTCTCGAGCCCCTCTCGTCGTACATTGGCAGGCCCTGCACCAATGGATTAGAATGCTGACTTTGTGTAGTTGCGGGGTAATACTGTCTCCCCAATGACACATTTGTTAATTACTGACAGCTCTCTAGAATGCAGACCGAGCTCCACATGAACGACAAGAACAACGCGTACACCATCGTGTCTCTTGTGTTCTTCCTTCCGTATGCTTTGTTCCAACCACCTGCGACTGTCATGATCCGTGAAATCGGACCTCGCAAGTTCCTTACTTTCATTGTCTTCTTTTGGGGTGCTGTCATGATTGTAAGCATTTGGTCGTCATGTAATCTCTAGCATTGCTAATTATTCTTTCAGGGGTTTGGATTCGTGAAAACCTGGCAGGTCATGGCTGTCCTTCGTGTGATCCTTGGTGGCCTCGAGGCCGGCTTTTATCCCGGCTGCGTCTATCTTCTCAGCACCTGGTACCCACGATTCGAACTACAGAAGCGGAACGCTGTATTCTATCTTATTGGAAGTATGGCCTCTGCTTTTGCTGGTATTCTTGCATACGGTCTTATGCAATTGGATGGCCGAGCTGGCTTAAGTGGATGGAGATGGATCTTTATTGTAAGAAAACATTTCCCTGCTACTCTCGATGGAATGGTCAACTAACGCACAATGCCTCAGATCGAAGGAACCCTAACCTGCGTCCTGGCATTTGCTGCCTATATGGCAATCGTCGACTTCCCCGAGCTCTCACCCAAGTCATGGCATTTCCTCAATCACCGCGAAGCTGCTTTCGTCGTTGCACGGATTGAGCACGATCGCGCCGATGTCAAGACAGAACCCTTTGTTCTCGGTGCTTATCTCCGAAATGCTTATGACAGCAAGGTCTGGGCCTTCGCCGCTCTCTACATGTTCACAACAACCAACTCTTATGCCATCGCATACTTTCTCCCTATCATTCTCCGGGATGGTATGGGATTCTCTGTTGCCAAGGCTCAATGTCTCGTTGCGCCTCCCTATTGTGCTGCCGCAGTTGCCATGGTAATTCAAGCTTACTACGGAGACAAGTGGCATTTGCGAGGCCCCATCATTGTATTCAATGCCGCAATCGGTAATTCAGCCAACATTCATCCCGTCGATATAATACTAACAAGTAGCAGGTGTACTTGGCCTGGGACTCTTAGGTTACACCAAGAATGACGGCGTTCGCTACTTCGGCGTGTTTCTTGCCACCATCGCTGCTAACGCAAACTGCCCCGCCCTTCTGACCTACCAGTCCAACAATATTCGAGGCCAATGGAAGCGGGCTTTCACGTCAGCCACACTCATTGGTGGGGGTGCAATCGGTGGAATCATTGGAACCAGTGTCTTCCGCCCAGTCGATGCACCTGGCTATCGCCCTGGCATCCTGGCCTGCCTCCTCTCCCAAGCTCTCGTCATTATCACTGTCGCTGGTCTCAGCTTCAAGTTCAACCGCGCGAACAAGAGAGTGGAGGCTGGTGGAAAGGCCATCGAGCACCACCCTGGCTTCAAGTATACCTTCTAAGTCGGTAGTGATGGTGTGTGAGCGAGGTGGTGGAATGGCAGATCTCAGTCTGACTTGATTTCATATGAACGTGGTGTGGCCAATTCATTTGATGCAGATGTCTTGAATTTGATATTTCCTTGATCATATTATGTTATTGATAGTCTACCATGAAGTCTTTGGCCCTGTCTTGCTTTTCCATGCGAAACCACCTTGCATGATTTAATTGAAATTTAAATTTTTGCAAAGCTCGGCTAATCGAAGGTGAGTTCTTCGAAGGAAAATATCTAGAAAAGGGGCTCGTTTATTAAGCGAGGCCAAACCCCCCGCTTCACACCTTTGTCTCTCGATCCATATTGATGCATTGCTGACGATCTATCTACATCTTCATGGATCAATTCAATACTTTGAGTAAAGCTGCAAAGCCTTTTGATCTTCTAGAAGTATGGCAATTGAGTACTCACCAACGCCCAGCGCTAGATTCTTATTTTGCATTATTCTTTTTATAGGTCTTCCGAGCCCTGTGCGGTTTTCACGTAAAGGAAATTACGACTTCAAGAAAGAAGTCGTCACAGGCTGTCTAAACATATATGAAGATTTACGCGCAGGTGAGTTACAACCAATGAATCTGGGGGGTTAGGGGCATCAACTCATGAACTTTCTGGGACGGTAATCATATGCCTCATCACATCTGATGAGAACCGAGCGTGTTGGCTTCTGTCAATATTAAGCATAAAGATGCAAAAATCAGAAGATGCAAAGAATCGAAGAAGATACAAATAGCGCTTCCGTTCCACTTCTGCCTGACAATTTTAGCAATTACCGCCCAAAGTCTGCCCAGGTAACATCCGCACCATCTTGCGAACCTTACGTGTACACATTGTTTTTACCTAACACAGCTTCAGTCCGCTTCATCACAAATCTTCCTCATCCAGATAATCAAACCAATCAGTCCTCCTTCGCTCCTGCTTCGCTACTCCTTCGTTCACGAAGCGAGAGTCGCCTCTGTGTCCTCGCGCAGGAAAGACAACACCACACTTCTCTTCTCCATACATTGAGCTGGTGATAATCACCTGTTCTCGTCTTCAAATTTGAGCGCTCAAATTTGACTACTTGGCAAGCTGATGTTCAATATCATTCTGCATCTGTTTTCCGCTTTCTCACCTTTTCTCCCTCTCCAGTACCGCTTCGGGAACTGTTCTCTCTATCTCTCTCTCACACACATACACACACAGAAACAACTATCGAACCTGCCCAGCTTCATTTCCACAACATTGACTTCCTTCCAAAGCCATACCTAACAACCTCAGGACTCTGACTATCAGTACCTGCTTCCCACCTTCCCCTCTCCCTCCAACCGAATATCTCTCAACAGCATCAACATTTTCTGGGACGGTACCAGCATATATTATTGAGGAAGAACTATTCCATCAGCTCCCTTCAACCTCGCTTAATATCCGATTAGAATCGCTCATCTCACCTCCTCTTCCTTAAGTCCCTTCAGTCAACGACAGCTCTTAATCTCTCAACCTTTCAGCAACAACCTTGCTCACTCTCAAGCCTTTTCAACTATCTTCACCTCTTCTCAGCTACATCTCTCTTCACGAGGACCTTCCAATTGCTACTTCACAAGGAACCCTTAGAGGTGAGTTTGAATACGCTCGTCTGGCATCCAGGTGAATGTGCCTTCTCACATCCCGTCTCAAGTTACCCAAAGGACTTCACCTTCGATCCTTTCACGTCTGACCGAGTTCATTCCTTTCTGCTTACTTATCAGACGTCGTATCATCATCGCTAATATTCCGGATATACGTCTCAACCTTCTCAACCTCTCAATTTCCGACATCACCACGTCTTTCCAACTTGGTTTTGCATCTCACCTTAACACTTAGTATCTCACGTAATCTCTCTGTCCTTTCTATCACCTTTTCCTGAAACTTTTCTCTCTTATCATCACTCCCCCTTTCTGACTTCATCATCTTTTGCTCTCATCCTCCATAGTTGGAGCACCCATTCCATTTCTCTTGTCATTTGCCTTCCACAACCACACATCATCACTCACTCTACACTTGTCTTTTAATTTCAACACAATTCTCCGCATATATGCTAACTTCTCAGCTTACAACAAGTGTGTCGAACAAAAGGTATCTAGCGATATGGGAAGAGGAAGTGGAAGAGACAAAGGCAAAGGAACGAGTAGAGGCAGGGGAAGAGCCAAAAACAAGGACAAGGACAAGGCAAAGGAAAAAGGTCAAAAACTCATGCTAAGCAGTTCGCGTGACCAATTCTCCAGCCCTGAGCCAACACCAGAGCCTGAGGAGCACGATGAGAGCAATGATAGGAGAAACTTGAGGTAAAAGGATGCTAGGTGGAAAGAAATGAAACGACGCTGACAATACATTAGATGGCTTCATGCTGGCGTATATGAAGACAGTCGAGCCAACGCCCACGACATCTGGTATGCGTTTAAGAGGTCCGAAAAGTATAGTAAGGATGGCTACAAAATCGTCTACGCCCGTGATGCAGAAGGCAATATGCTTGGGAACTATGACGTCGGACAGATCAAACGCAATCTGATCACTTTCGACGAGCATCACCTAAGAAAATGGAGGGAATTTTTAGACGGGACAGGAACCTGGTATAATGGTAAGGCAACGAAAGGTCGAGCTCGGCAGAGGGAAACACTCTTAAAGACCTGGCTGGATCTCAGTTTTATCGATCCATACCCAGACGGCCGAAGGACCAAAATTATTGGCCCCCGTCTCAATGTAATCCACGACATCACAGGAAACAACCCCGATCACGCAGCAAGAGCCTCCGGTAATCCGAATCCTCCAGCCCCCCCGCTTACCCCCAATCAGTGCTATCCTAGGAGCAATATCCCTCTATCCGCTGCCGAGATCAAAATCGATGACTATAAGAACATTGATGAGGATTCATTCAAGGTTATCAGCGATTTCCTCACCGGACGCTTGAAACAGCAGAGAAACCAAGCCGTCCAAGTCGATCGGATCGAGTCTGCCTTCTTCGACCAGGGCTGGCGAGTCCACCGAGGAGCTGTTGAGGAGGCTCTTGATGACATGCATCAAGACCCAGGAACGACGGCTTTCGAGTCTGATGCTTTTCTGCAGGATCCTCCTATTAGAGTCGATAAATTTAAGGGTGATAGGGTTGAGCTATTGATAAAGAAACTCAAAGGAAGCCACGCGGGATCAGATTTGGGAACCGACTTGGACGGAGACAATTCAGAAGACGATCATGATGATCATGGCGATGATGAATCTCGATTATTCGTGGAGAGAAGCTCTAAGCCGAAGCCTAAGCAGCCTGGTGTGAACAAGTCTGGCATGAGAGTAACGAATGACTTGAGGAAAATTACAGCTGCCCGCAACAGTAGTAGCTCAGCGCGCAATTCGGTATTTACTCCAGAACTCGCGCGGACTTTGCGTAAGATACTGATTATGAAATAGCACGAGGAAGATTCAGATGACTTTGAGTATCTCTCCGATGATTCGCCATTGAAAGGAAAGGCTCCAGCGTCAAGAAAGCGTGTCGCTAAAGTCCAGCACGAACTTCAGGAGGACGTTCAGAGCGAAGTGCAGGACGAAGTTCAGAACGAGGTTCAGGTTGAGGTCCAGGTAAGTCAACGTCGTATCTTTGAATGACTTAGTTGGCTGAGATTGATTATCAGGGCAATGAACTCGTGGACATTGACGAAGATCGGAGCACTCCAGCTCCCCCATCACAAGTCAAACCCGAGTCTCCCGTCATCCGCAACAGATGGGAGAATGCTATTATTATCATCGATGAGGACTCTGATGTAGAGTTCCTAGAAGAACGTATTCGCCCGACCAGCCCCAAGACAGAGCCGTCAGATGGTATCGTTGACATGACGATGGTTAGTATAATATCCCATGTCACAGTGGTTTATACTGACTTCGCAAAAAGGACGACAATTGATTATCCCGTGCCGCTACTTCCAACTGAAGTTTTCCAAAATTAATGGAAAACAAAACCTCCTCTCTATTCTACCATTCCCTTTCAGACAATTAGGATAAACATGGTGGATCTCTCTATTCCAACGAGTTTATGGATATTTAAACACCGCATATACCACACTTCACATTGTACCAACACATATCAGATATTTAGGAGGGGCATTCAACATGTCATTCTCCAAAGCATAGAAAATTCAAAGCGTGAAATTCCAAGTCTGACTTCAGAACTTTGCTTACAATTGTCCAATGAACTTTCTTAACAATCTCTTTATCATTCTAACTGTCTCTTGTACGGTCAATATAGCAGGCCAACATCATGGTACTGACTTTAAGCTGGGACAGCCATCTCGGCACTGATCCGAATGCGAGTTTCATCGAGGATTCTCGAGACTGATGACATAGGAGAATCTCACATCAGATAAGCGCAAGCAGCAGATATAATGCGGCTATCTGGCACACTGATATTACGAGCCAATAATGGCACATTTCACTGAAGTTGAATTGCTCACGGTACGACTTTTAGGGGGCATATTGACTTGACGCGCGTTTTGCATTCTCCAAGCCCGAAGCACGTGCTCCAAGCAAAACTTTGAGGCATCAAATCCATCACCAAATCCATGAATCAATAGCAAATGCTGCCAACAAGAATCGCCATTGCGAGTCATTGTTTCATCTACTAGAAAAACTTGGCATTTAGACAGCTTGCCTAATTATGAGGCTTGAAGGAAATTGCGAATGTCTTCTTTTTGCAGGAGACTTGAACCACGGAAGGGACTACCTCAAAGAGGAATGGAGGCCACAAATTCATTTCTTGTCCAACCCAGAGCCCCTGTGTGCCTTCCCCAAAAGGCAGCCGGCTTTGTTGATGTTATGATTGTTATCGCAAGAGAAAGGCTCGAAAAGCAAATTTTCGCCGTCACTGGCCCATTGGCAGCACCTGACTTCGCGTGAAATAAGAGATTGCCGCTATTATCCAGGAAGTGGGGTTAACACGTTGGAGTCGAGTCGCACACAACAATCATTCATATCTTGCAGTCCGGACGCTCTCTCCTCTTCTCTAGCATATCTTACTATTCGCAAGGAAGTCGCGACTCGTTCAGCGACAATTGGAGCCTCCTTGACACGTCTGCCTGCGAAGGAACGCGTGGCACCTGATCGCCCACTGCCGAGTATCACCGCCACGATCAATCGTGATATCAACCGATCTCGTGGAATCCGGGGCTTTTCCGTAGCAGAGCATCCATCATTGGAAGACGAGAGCAGGCCCAGAGCGGTGACGGTATTGATGCACCAGTTGGCAACTGCTGCTCTCAACGAAGCTGCGCATCCGCGGAGTCACAGTCGCAAAACGAGTTCCTCCGTGGTGGACACAAGGGTTGTATCCACGCGGAACGGCGCGGGTATCGACATGCTCGACATGATGACGAACAATAAGAACCCTGCCGGCGCTCAGAAACCTTCGAACTCACTTCTAACAACTGACCGAATTATGTCTGAAGCCGACAGGGCCGCCGAGGGCCACAACGAGGCGGCGCCGGGTCAAACATCAACATCGAGCAACAACTCGCAGTCGACGGTCGATGGCCACGACCTCGCGTCAACTCCTCCAACCTCTACGTCAGATGGCTTCTCGTCGCAGAGCACGAACGCGGACAGCCAACTCTCTCAGCTCTCGCAGCTCTCACAACTTGCCGCTGTCCAGCAACCTCTGGTCGATGCAACCGCGACGCGACCGAATGTCGCGACGGCTGGGCAGAAAAGGACAGCAGATGGGCAGGTGAAGCCTGGGTCGGCTGGCTCGCCCACCAGTTCGCATGCTCCTGGCCACTCCAGGAGTACCAGCACAGTTAGCAATGTATCATCTATTGCGAGCAGCAGAATTGGAGAGGTACGACACGGAACATCCTCGCGACGGCCCGTCACTGATAAAGCCCAGCTCTCCTCTGAACTACGGACGCGTCTTTCCTATGCTATGGTGAAAGTAAACAATGGATGGCAGTCGAACACAATCGATGAGGTTGAATCGTTAGCATCTCAGAAAGGCTCCCCAGCATCGTCGACATCTACGCTTCATGGCCGCCTCAATATTCTCGCCTCCCCACGAACTGCAATCGCGAGTATTCAAGGACAGACTAACAGCATGCCCGCTACGCAGGCACCAATTGCGGACTTCGATCTCTATTCCAGATCTGACCAGCCGTCTAGGACGTACGAGTCTTTCTGGCGCGATCACTCCACAACCAGTTATCCAAGCCAGCGTCATTCTTCTCACGCGCCAGTCACTTCTCCTCCACCATCGAAGTCTTTAGCGCCTCCCGCGGACATCCGCCCTACGCCTACCTCACGTAGATCTTCCACGCCAAAGTTCAGCAAACCTCCAACAATGCCCGGGCAAGGATCTAATTCCTCATATCATAGCACTGCTCCACGAACCCCACACCGCACCGATTTTAGAGATGGCACTTCAATACAAACTCCTACGCAGAAGACAATCCAGGAACAGGACGCTATTGAGACTCTCCTATTTATGAGTAGTCCGGGCAACTCAGGAAATATGGGACACGCGTTTCCCCCGCCAAGAACCCAAGCTTCGCCGCAGCAGAGCCCTCTGCGTGCCGAGTTCAACGTCCATGCTAGAGGCGCTCAGGGAAGGAGAGTTGAGTTTGAAGCACCACCACCGAGCCAGAGTACCGAGAGCAGCGAGACTGGAGGAGCTGAATACAGAAGCAAAATGAGAGGGAAACCTGTAATCCGAGACAGAACAAGGGGCGAGGCGATCGATCGGTTGCTAGACGAGATGGGCGATTCCAGTAGTGATGAGGATGATATCGTGCTGAACTACTCGAACTCACGAAGAGTTGCTGCTGGGAGAGTTTAGAGCGGCCAAGTGGCTATCCTTCAAAGTACATACATTGAGACGACTGTTTAGCATGTGGGGAGTCATGATTGCATCTCTAATGACGCTGAGCTTGTGGCGGCCATACGATACCCCTTCTTTCTAGTACTTAACCAAGTTTACGACCTACGAGCTCTTTTTTTTTACATATCAGGATTGCATATGGGCTATCAGGATTTCCTTTCATTTGGGACCGGTGCATACTCCCTTCTTGAGGATCTTGCTTGGAGCATACTACACGTTCGAACGATTGCATATATGTCTCTGTACTGTCAGCATACTAGATGCACATATCACACAACATATACGTATCATGAAATTGGTCTATTCTTGCCGCAGTTCCGATACCCCAGACGGGCACACTTCTGCTTTGCAACCAAGATGGCTTTCGGATTCTCGTCGGGCTTGTTGACAGCGGAACATGTACACAAGCTTTCGCTCGGACCAGTTCAGAGAATTTCAATACTGAAGTTGAAACAGAACGTGTCAGCTTCTCTGTCTAACGTCCAACCGTCACACCTACAGCACTTTTGAACTCGAAATTTGATATCGGAAGACATGTTTTCCGGGGAAGCAAAACCTGCGTCTATGGATGAAGCTAAGACAGATAATTATACACCAAACTTGAAGTGAGGCCCTAGGTTCGGATGCAATATTTTCCAAACAATGAACAGACGGCCTCTTGCTATGAAAATAAACAAAACAAGTTATGCAAGCCACAGGTGATGGGATACACGTGACCAAGACAAGGCATGAATGATCCTCCTGCTCCGAGTTTGATCTCCCAAAAATGGTCCGAGATGGACGACGAATGGCACCGATGCGCAATTCGTCTGATGTCTGATTGAACCGGAGCTTCAAGTGGGCGATGATCCACCGGCTCGATGCTCCTGAGATTTCGTTGCTGATATTCCGTAAATGGGACCTTTGTGGGTAAAGAGAACCGGATCTTTCATCTGATAACAAGAGTTGATGCGGTGGACATGTTGAGATGGGCCTGGAAAGCTTGTCGCAGGAAAGCATTAAGAAACCTCCAGCTATTTCTAGGTCATTGTCAAACATGCGGAGAAGTCAAGCTTCGTCGTCGTCACCGAGCCCCCTTCAGTTCTGGTTTTACCTCCTGACCGAAGAAAAAACGAATGTTCAAGCTTCACGTTGAATGAGGAGCACCCAGTCGTTTTCCCTGAGACAATCCTCTTCGGATCGCGCCACTCGCCAAAGGGATCTGTTTTATCAACCTGACACCCGGTTTGCGTGTTCTACTGATCGAGCTTCGTGGCTTGCACGATTGGCTCCGAGGCACCGTTTCAGATCTTGATGAGCACCGTTTCACGCAGTCGACCACTCTTGCGAGATCGTCTGCCAAGCGATTGGTGGGGCATCGAGCCCAGAACCCAAGAAGTCGAATCTCGGATAAAGAAGGCGGCGTTTGAGAGTCGCCTTCATATCAAATGGATCTGTTTCCTCGGCCACGGACTGGATGTGCTGCAGGCACGGACATTTGGCGACGATCATTGAAAACCAGAGAAGTCACATCATGGAAAGACAGTGTATGGTACCCCGACTCGGGCTCAGATGTTTCCCGTTTGCAGCACGGCGGATGGAGGACTCAGCCCTCTACGCTTCGCCCTCGTTGACTGTCGGTGAAATTGATGCTGAAGCTGGCGATCCCGTGAAAGCGAGCTTGCGGGCTGCGAGTGGCTGCTGATCGCGGCTGTGGCGTTTTCGGGCGGGGTGACGTGCGTTTCAGGGCTCCAGAAAGAGCTTCTCGAAACACCGGCCCGCTGGACGGAGATTTTGCAGAGAAACACTTCGAGGGAACCTGGCAAGGAAGAAAGGGCCTCGGAAACGATCGATCTCGTTGGGGGCTGCGAGGTTGCGGTGACGATGCGAAAGAATGTGCCGCGCTCGCACTCGATCTTGCATTCCAGTCTCTGGACCGCAGACCGTGGTGTTGAGGGCAGGGCAATGTCACTCCTTATCCGACAGTGGCACTGGACCCCGACTCCCAGACTCTCTTACACGGCGGAGACAGAGCGAGCCACAGATAGCCGCGGGCAGCACTGTAAGTGAAGCTTCTATTGCGCGGCTGCCGTGATATCCTCTTAGTCAGTGGCGTTTAAACATTCCAGCTGCGGGCTCTGTGAGTGGCCGGACTGTCATCGCCGGTTTGTCCCTCTGGAATTCAAGGGGAGCTGTTGGCTCCAGTCACGAGTTTGAGCAGCCACGAACGCAGTCGGCGTGCTTCGCGTTGGTGGGCAGCGTATCAGACGGTGGGCAGTAGACACAGGGGCAAAGCCGACGGCACTTCCAGCCTCTCAACGGCCAGCCAGACAGGCTTCTCCAAACAGGGCTCTGCCTCTCCACGTCAGCCGCATCCACAGTCCTCGCAGTCCTCTGTGCGCCTGCCCCCTGCCCCTGGCTGCGCCCTGGCTGCCCTTGCAGGCTTCTGAGGACGCGCTACTGCTGCGCTAGTCGCGATCAACCTCCGGCAGCAGCCCTCTCTCCACGACTCGCCGCTTGCTGCTGCCCTCTTGAGCTCTCCCCATCCAGCATCGAATCAGATATCCCACTTCAGGGGCACAGACTACGCCATGAAGCTCCAAACCCAGGGCATTGTCTCCACGCACCAGAGCAGCCCGGATCGAGCTTGTCTGCATTGAGTTCGGCTCCCCACCATCATGCCACACCCTGTGTCTGGCCTCCGAGGCCTGCATGTTTTGGCTTGGCATAGGAGATCCCTATAGAAGGAACCCAAGACTTCATGCGCAAACACTCGTGTGTCTGTTTAGTTGCGCCTCCTCCCATGTTCAGTTTCCTTTAAACCATTGTCTTTTCATGTTCTTGTGACCGCGTCTACTATATTGTTTTCCTTGATCAAGCTTCTGGGGCGGGCATCCTTCTGATTCATACTTGCTGGACATCATTCTTTTCTCTCCAGCACTTGTTCTCTGAACCAGTGGTTCTCCGGATCACCACTCTTTACACCCTTTCTTCGAAAGCAGCCACCTGGTGTGGATTATCTTCTCTCACGATGCCTTCATTACTAGCATTGCAGGCCTTCCTCCTGCTCGCCCTCGTCACCTTCGTCCTTGCCGCGCCCTCACCCCACCACCCTGTTCAAAAACGAGGCAGCTTCATTGTTGAGCGGATACCTAATCCTAACTTCAAACGACACCCGAATCACAAGAGAGCTGTTGGAGCAGGAACAAGAGCTCTTCTCAAGGCATACAGGAAATATGGCATGCCTCCTCCCGGAGTGCTCGATGCGATAAATGCAGGTGGCGCAGTCTCAGAGGTATCAGCGAAGGAGAAAGCTGGTGGTGGAATTGCCGCACAATTGGAGGGCTTGCTTGGTGATTTGACGGGAGCCGGAGCTGGAAATGCTAATGCTGCGACTGGAAGTGGTGACGCCGGGGCTGCTAGTGGAGCTGCAAATGCCAAGAGCACTGCTTCTGCAACAAAGGAAACATCGAAGACAGCCTCTGCTGGTGCCGCCAAGGCCACCGGATCAGGTGGAGCAGTTGCAGCATCATCTAACAGCAGTGCCTCAGCTAGCACTGGTACTGTTGCCGCTACCCCCGAGACAGGTGATGTCGAGTACCTTGCTCCCATCAACATTGGTGGCCAGACCATGGTCATGGACTTCGACAGTGGATCCTCTGACCTGTGGGTCTTCAATACACAGCTGGCAGCAGCCTCCCAAACTGGCCACACAAACTTCGATCCTTCCAAGTCTACTACCTTCAAGTTGATGCAAGGTGCTTCTTTCAGTATCTCTTACGGAGATGGTTCAGGAGCAGCTGGCAACGTCGGTACTGACACTGTCAACATTGGAGGTGCCACTGTGACCAGCCAAGCCATTGAGCTTGCCACCGCCGTGTCGAGCTCTTTCGTCCAGGACACCCAGTCCAATGGACTTGTCGGCCTAGCATATTCCAAGCTCAACACTGTCAAGCCAACTGCGCAAAAGACCTTCTTCGACAACGCCAAGTCCTCCCTTGCGGAGCCCGTCTTCACCGCTGATCTCCGACATAATGCCGTCGGCGCCTACACGTTCGGTGCCATCGACTCCACCAAGTTCAATGGCTCCCTCAGCTGGGCCGCAGTCAACACCACCAACGGCTTCTGGCAATTCTCATCCACCAAGTTCCAAGTCGGCACGGGAGCTGCCATGACCGTTGCTGGTGGCCAGGCTATCGCTGACACCGGAACCACTCTCATGTTGGCCAACGCCGCCGTTGTCAACGCTTACTACAGCCAAGTCACCGGTGCAGTCAACAACCAGACCGTCGGAGGCGTGACCTTCCCTTGCAACGCCCAGCTTCCAGATCTTCAGGTCGATGTTGGTGGAAACTACATGGCTGTTGTCCGGGGTGATGATATCAACTTCGCCCCGGTCGATAATGCTGGCACGAGTAAGTTTCCATCTCCATTGAATTCTTTCATTTGCTAACAATTGTTCTAGCTTGCTTTGGCGGTCTCCAGGCCATCTCATCCGACCTCCAAATCTACGGTGATATCATGTTCAAATCTCAGTTCGTGGCTTTCAACGGGGGAAACAACACCATCGGAATGGCTCCCCATCAGTCATAGATGCGTGTTAAAGAAAGCAAGCATATCTAGATCTCGTATTGTGTGGAATGATCCTTTTGAGGAGTGTATTGTGTATATGGAGGAAATTGGGAGACGCGAGATGCGAGACTTCTTCACTTGACAATGTACAAATTTACGAAACCTTAGACAGGAATGAACTGGCATTGAATTCAGTGGATTCAGAATATTTGGGCCGATCGATGAATTTTGAATGGTAGAATGTTTATCGATATCTATTGTAATCCTAATGATAAAGAACCTCCGGCTCTTACTACAATACTCTTACAAAGCATAGCCCGATATCCTTACCATCAGTGCCAACCGCCAACACCGCCTCCAACCCCAACATCTTCTAGTCGAAACAAAATAGTGATACCTTCCAACACAACGCGACACAACACGATCTGAGCGCTGCGTGAAACTGCCTCATCGCACCATCTCTCGCAAAACTCTCTGACACACCTTCCTCCCAAGTCCCCGCACACCCCGCACACACCTCACTTCTTCTTCTTCGCAGCACTCTCCTCCCCACCAACACTCTTCCGCTTGGTCCCCTTCTCCACACCCTTATCATCAGCCTTCTCTCCCTTCTGCCGCGCACTACTCTGCTCTCCCTGCCTCGGCTCCTTCTTCTCCTTCGCCTTCGATGCTACACCCTTGGGTCTACCCCGCGCCTTCTTTCCTTCGTTCGCCTTGGGCTTCTCATCCTTCTCATCCTTGCTATCCGGCACAGATTTGGATTTGGACGTCTCAGATTTCTTGGTAGCTTCGGATTTCTTCTGAGGTGGGCCTTTCTCTGGCTTGTTTTTAGATCCGGGCTCGTTTTCGTAGTCGCCGCCGCGGGCTTCATATTCTTTGCCGATTTTGGCGGCCTGGGGGTGGGGTGTTAGCAATCACTCCTATGAAATTGTAGGTTGGTTGTGGGAGGAAGATGCGTACCTTCCATGCTGCCATTTGGCCCTTTCCGCTACCGTCTTTATTGGGTTGTTGCTTTACTTCTGCGTAAGGTGTTAATTGAGGCTCTTATGTAAATTTGGAAAATACAATTGCAGGTGCAGTTTCAATTGAAAAGTTAGATTCAAGCATACCCTCAGTAACCTTCTCCTTCAGCTTCAGATCGGTCGGTTTTCCCTTGGCAGACGGCATGTTGACTTTTTGTAACTCGACTCTTGATGAGCTATTTATTTTCAATGGAGAGAATGAAGCTTGAAGGAAGCTGTAGCGCACTCGAGTTAATGCGCTCTCAAGTAATTGGTGTTTTTGAGTGAGAGTTGCGCGCGTGAAGGAGGGATGATGGTGGAGATGAGAGAGAGATTTGGGGAAATGTCGTTGACGACATTCTGGGGTTCCTGCAGCCTGGAAAGGGGCTAAGCGGACAGGGGTACAGTAGCTTCGATCAACGACCATCGGTCGAGGAAGGTGATATCATGAACTTTCTCGTATCTAGATAGCATCAAATCATGTTTGATATTATCTGGAAGTTGAGATTATGGGTTGCAGGTTACAGTGTGAAGAACTTCATAAGCTCTGAGAAGGGCGTCCTTCTTTTCAGTGATGCCTCACCCTTCTCAACTTTCTGAGGAGATCAATATCCCCTCTCGCCTGCTGTATTTAAATCACCACCTCGTTTTTCCATCCCATCGCGCCTTTCATTTCTACTGAGTGTCAACTCTCTCGGTTGCCCTAAAGTTGAGAGCAAACCGTCTGTCCGTTTCGCACCTGCCTAACAATCATCTATCTTCTTCGCAGCCCCGCAGACCTTCTCCCGCCAACTACAACCAGACAACCCCATCCAGACGCAACCATGCCAGCAAAAAGAATTTTTACCGACGAAGAAATCAAGTTTATCTTGTCTTCTGGAGGCACACTAAAAGATATCATATCCGAATTCCATTCGCGGTGGCCTGAGCGAGACGTTTCCGAAGTTAATATCAAAGGAGCCAGATCTACCTACCTAGTCGATGATCAAGGCAATGTCAAAAGTAAGCGCATTCATACGACAAATTTGATGCGGGAACAGCTTGAACAAAACCCTGAGCTCTTGGCTTCGAAGGTGAAGGCTGCACGTGAAGCCGAGCAGAGAGATGCCGCTATCCAGAAGGCCGAGAAGAGAGACTTCGACCTTTTCCAAAGCTCAAGAGAAATACGTTCAGCTTTGGGAATGCAAAGATGGGGATCCAGTGTCAAACCACCCATAGCTAAAATTTCGGCTCTTATGAACCAAGCAAGAAAGCAAGGCCTCATCAAACCTTTGGACTCGAGCCTTACTTCATCATCAAATCAAGGCAAGATATGTTCGGATCGCGATATTCGTACACCTAAGAAATCAGCAGCCTACTCAACAGATACCGAGGCGGTGGAAACCTCCAGTTCTATGGAGATTGGAATGGTCTCGTCTGCAGGCTTGACCACCGTACAAGATTCCCTTGGTTTTGCTCCTACTACTCCTATTCCTCAGCAAATAGTGTCGCCCATACAAACAACAACGCCGAATCCAGATCCTACTTCATTCTATGAGTATTTATTGTATATTTTGATGTTTTCTAAACCGTGCTAACGATGTAGTAGTGATGCTTGGTCTGAAATCGTTGAATTTAGGGTTGGCCCCAAACGCAAGAGCTTCAAGATCCACAAAAAGCTTCGCGCTGCAAAGTCCAAGTACATCCGACTTGATCCGGTGGTATATCTTCCCACAGGTGATACAGATGTGTTCGCTCTTGTTTTTGAGTGGCTGTATCGCGAAAAGCTCTTGATCTTCCCAGATATGGGATCTATCTCAGCCCAAGGAGTAACTCAACCGCACAACATGCAGCACACGAAAGTCGTTACCACACTCATGAAGGTTTACAGCATAGCTCTGCTGTGGGAAATAGCCGGATAGTCGGATCTAGTCATGAATCACGTTGGTAGGAATTACTTCTGCCCACCAAGATGGCCATCCGAGGAAGAGTTCGTGGCAGCCTACCATCTGACCCGTCCAGACTGTGGACTTCGAAAGTTCATGGCACGTACATACAATTACATGCTGTTGATGCGTACGGATGAATCCACAAAAGAACTGATTCGTGTTGCTGACATGCTCCCGTCACTGAAGGAGGATTTGTTCACCCGCTTGAGAGGAATCATGTCTGGTGGTTCACGCAGAATGGTAGATCCGGTAACTGATATGGTCTGTGAGTATCATGAGCATGGAAAGCAGACGGCTTGCCAATACCAAGACAAAGCTTTCACAGGTAAGTAATCGGGTAACACTTCTTGAAGCATACATTCACAGTTTCTTAGCAGATATTGTCATCTGAAAGACACTTCTACTTCATACCTAATCTTCTACCGCCTCACAGACAAGCAAGCAGGTGCAAAAATCGCCGCTCTGGGATTAAATTAGGCGATGTGACGCATGATCTGCTCTATTTCGACTTCTCCTCAGCAGCGGAGCTCTTGTGGTGGTGTTCTCAAAGCGGAAACCACCTCTTTCATCCCATCAATTCCTCACTTATTCTCTAACTACTCCTCGATCACAACCTCAAATGTATAGCAAAGTGGCCACAATACAGCAAGAACAAGCGACAGCAAATGTCCACCCGTAATTGAGAAACCTACCTGCCAACTCAACCTCGTATTTACGAGAAACAAATGGCAAATTCGGCCGATGGGCAGAAAGATGAATTGGCCACTTGAAGGTCGCGGGCCAGCACGGGTTTCATTGCACTTCCCACCAAAAGTTATATCAGTCTAAATTTCAACAATCGATCTATTCTCATATTTCTCATCTGCCTCGTGTCTGTGAATCTTGGTCAATCGTAAATGTTGAGGTAGAGTTCTAGAAAAACGACATCACCATGCACCCGGCTGTCCAGTCTCTTTCCGCGTTCAATTTTTGCACAATACATCAAAGGCTCGCGAACTACGAAATACCCTTGAATTTCCCAATCCACCGCCTATAAAACAGTTCCCTCAAGGAAATAAATTCAGCATCACGTGCTTAACAACAGGACATTTGATCACGTGCACCGCTAAGTAAACCCCAACCTCTCCTTCAACCTCTCCTCTCCCATCTCACATACCGCATTAATTGGAATACACCCCCAGGTCCGTCGATAAGCCCACCTAGATTATAAGCCCATGTCCTGAACAGCTTAAGGGCATCCATACGGTTTATAAGCCCAGGGGGTAATAATTTTTTGTGGGTGAAAGCTCCGATTTCTACGAGAGGCCTAGCTAGTAGGGGCCTAGTTAGACGCCCATTCTTTTCTATACGCCCATGTGGATATTTCAGAATGGGCACTCCACGGAATATAAGCCCAGGGGGTCCAATTAATGCGGTAGTCACTACCAAGCAAATGGCTCCTAATGCCACCAATCCACCGAATCCTCATCAAAACCCACCACATGACATCCCGCAAGAAGATCATAACCCTCACTCGCGCCGCGTCCAATCTGCAATGTTCTGTGCTTCTGAAAACGGGTCCGCATCCCCCTGGGATCATGCTCGCTGAAGGGGAGAGTGCTGATGAGTGGTTGAAGGTTGTGAAGGTAAGTCCCCTATTATCGAACTAGTGAGATTAGGATGTGTTCGATAGATTGGCTGATGACGAGCAGAAATTGCGATATAAGGATTTCCGCCTCATGGGCAAAGACGAGGTTTTGGAGGGGAGACTCGATGTCGAGCCTGGGAGAGTGGTGGAATTGACCTCTATGAAGGAGTTTGCAGCATCTTTGGAAAACGATCCAGTGATTTACGAGTGGTGGAGGGTTAAGATGGGATTCACGGAGAGCTGAGGATGGCGCAGATGCTGCTCTTCATTGAACCAAGTCATTTCCGAAGAATGAGCCAGAGATTGAGGTGAGCCTTTGCTTTCTGCCTTCTTTCCAGAAATGGTCTTGTACTTGGAGGGTTTTGAGTTTGGATTGACAAAGCAGATGAAGCCTGCTCTTTATTTTGCACTCGAGTTTGGCTCCTAGGAGCTTTGTGCTGTTTTGCACGCTGTGTTAAATCGTTAATGTATTTCCATCTCGGCCCCTTTCGGATATCATTCAGGTAATAATGGAGACTAGCAGAGCTTGCACCGGATGTATGCACATAATATCAAACCGTTGAGAAGCACTCTCTCAAAATGATTTGCGGGAATCGCAGAAATCTCACCCATATTGAAATTGAGAGCACTGTAGACATCGGTTTTAAGGCGCTCTCGCTCATATATGTTCTATTGATATCACAGCGCACATTATCGCAAGAATATGACCCTCTTTAAAGCCAGGAGGTGCCACTCCATCCCAAAGATTCCCATGCACACGAACGCCCATGGATTGATATACTACAATGGTGTCTCCTCTAAAGGGATACCCCCCGAAACGCCAGTGCAGACAGCTCAAGAAGTAGATGTCATCCATTCTATTCCCAATCCTCTTCATTATCACTCTTTTCAACACTGGCTCTCTTTCCCGAGCTTTTCGGCTTACCACGTCCTCGAGGCACGGACGATGAACGAGCCCTCTTCTTTCGACCACCAGGGGTAGTCGAGCTCTTCCGCTTACGTCCTCTTCCACTTCCAGGCGGACCCGGGGTGCTGCGTTCACCGTCCTCATCCGGAGTATTCAGTCGGTCCCCATCAGCATCAGGGTCTTCTCCTTCGGCTGCAACCTTGATTTCAGAATCCACACTCAATAGCTCAACGAACGCACGGCATTGGCTCATCATACTATCCTCTGAGCCTAACGCTGCCATTGTGTTCGACACCTCTTCCCAAAATTTGTCGCCATTGACACTTGGAACGCGAAGTGGTGCCTTGTTGAGGTCTTTGTTTGGGCCTTTGGCTTTACTCTCCTTACGATTTATCATGAGGCCATATTGACGTCGGAGATAAGTACGGGCTTCCCAGAGAGTTGACAGCATCATCGAAGAACCAGCAAGCTGAGTTAGCCGCATTGGATCGACTGGACGCTCCACTTGTTGTTGTTGTCCATTCTCATCAGTCTGGGAGGATGGCTGGTCCAGACTGATCCGGAAGATCTCGGTCTCAATTGAATGAGCGATGCCAGTGCCAGTTGCTGCAACTACCTTCTCCATCGCTGCGATTGCCGCGAGGAGCTCGTCGATGGTAGCGTAGTCAAAGAAAGCCATATTCTCGATGATGAACTGGGAGAAGTCTAGATGGCGAGGGAGTTCTTGAATATCCATCTTGGCTGGATCAAATTCGATCCGCGCACACAAATTTTCATAAAACTTCTTGCGGTTTTTAACTTTGCTGATCTTGAGGACGTCTATCATCATGTGGAGTTTGGCAGCAAAGGGGTTGAGAGTAGCTCCGTGAGTATCTTTAACGACATCACGCTGGTAGTTGTAAGCCAACTGCACGGCACGCATATACTCTTTCTCGAGGATGGTTTCGTGTTTCTCATGGAGCGCTCGATGCTCTCGGAAAGCAATGTCGGCAATGACTGGGTTTTGTGACGTCTCCAAAGCAATTAAGGAGGACCCAGTCTCCTTAGGATGAACCAGACCTTGTCGAGCGATACTGGCTACAACCTCAGTTGCAAGCAAACCTTGATCGTCTTGGCGAGATAGAGCTATGCGGATGATATGTGGCAAGAATCGCTGCGCAATTCCCAAGGCAATGCCATCTCCGTGACCGCCACCCATAACCCCTAATTTTGCCTGTGGATCGGCTGCTGCGCCTACAGTCGCCTCTGAGCCTGCTTCAGAACGTTTTTCCTCAAGCAACAAGAAGTCCTTGAATGATCGCATAATAATGGCCTCCAAAACCGAGCTCTTCTCATCAAACACTAGCAGAAATGCAGTGTAGATGTTGGCAGAAGCAAAATTCTTCGGCCACGATTGACAGACCATTCCGATGGCATCGAATGCAGCTTTCCTGACCTCTTCTGGTTGTGATGGAGACGCAAATGGCGCGAAAGAATCCGTCATCAGCTTGGATACAGAAGTCTCCTTCCACGATGGAAAGATCTGTCGGAAACTTTCGCACTGGGGGTCGAGATCACAATGCTTCCCGAACATTCCAGTAATCATGAGTAATTTGGACAACTTTCGGACCTGTTCCTCGTTACTAGGATCTCTCAGGTTGTTGCTCTTCATCTTCGAGATATTGGTCAAGCTTGACATCACTACCCTGACGATATTCTGGTAGTCGTCAAGAACAGAACTAATGATCCAGATGCAAGCAACCAGATCATCCATAACTGTTCTGCCCACCTTTGTTATAGCCGGAATGAGTTCTTTTCTGATAGAGCTCAGGAAATTGTTATGGATCTTCGAGAGATGTGGAAGAACGTGTCGGAAGATAATCACGACTGATCGATAGATGAGCATATCATCACCTCCTGCGATGTTGGAAATATAAGGTTGTAACAATTGAATCTGCTCCGCGGTGAAAAGCTTTGCGTTAGATTTTGCGAAGATAGTGAGGATTTGCAGTGCATCGCGAGCTGATGGCGCCTCATTTCCCTCCCCAGCAGGATTGTCGATGATGGTCTCAAACATTGTGGCAACAAGAGCTTTACAGACTCTAAAATTTGCTGCAGCGAGTTTCGATTCGTTCGACAGCATGCTCTGCAACGCCTTGTCCATGGCCATTGCTACGCCAGGGCCGCGCTGAACTGTCTTGACCATGAGTGCAACATGTTCCTCCATGGCCAGTTTGAACTGAGCTGAAGAGTTGTCTGATGTCGTTGACTGATAAAAAGGCGACATCCACACTTCTTCAATAGTTTGGCGAGCCAGTTCTTGTACACCTTCGTCAAGGTCTTTGACTTTGAAGAGTAGAGCATCTGCAATTGAGCTTCGAATTTCGGCATTGGAGTTGCGAAGATAAATATCTTTGACCAGCCTCAAGGCACGCTTTTTAACCCCAATTCCGGTATCATTGACACGTTGCAAGATGTGTGAGGCCATCTGTTCCTCGAGGGCAGGTCGTAGGCTGATACATTTTCCGATAAGGCCTAGAGCGGAATCCCTCACCTGTATCGATGAATCATTTGCGCATTTCAAAATCAGGTTCACAACAGCAGGCTCTCTGTCGAGGATGGTTGGATCGGTATCCAGTACTTGGTTGACGCTTTTCAAGCTCTTGCTGCGCACCGTCGCCTGTTCACTGCTCATCGATCCAAGAAGAATCGCAAGAACTCGACTAAAGGCTATGCAGAAGTCCGAATGCAGCAAGGTCACCGAATAGGCCAGGCGAGCATGTGGCAGACTGACTGTATCGAAGCTGTACTCCCTGGAAAGCCAGCTTCGATCCGAGATCATCATTCGAAGTTTGAATGCGAGTCGTCCATACTCCTTCTCCGTTTGCTCATGATCATCGTCATCATCACTGGCGAGATCGAAATTCGCGCAGATCATAGCCGCCCACTCGACCATGAAAAGACCAACTGCGCTGCTCAAGTGAGGATCTTCGGAGGAGCGAGCATCAAGAAACTCGAGGCATGCACGGTATGGGCCACAAGGCCAAGATACGAGATCTGCTGCAGATGACCTGTTCTCAAGAGACGATTCCGCCAGTCTTGTAAGATATCCACCCAACTCGCTGTCTCCACTCTCCATCGAGGTGCAGGTTTTCCGGATATGTGAATTCAGTTCAGAGATTGCTGCTCCCATCAGTCCCAGTAGATCAAGAGCCATGTTCCTGGCCAGGGAAAGCGTCTTGTCTCCTTCAGCCAAGGACACCATCTTGAAGAGGAATAACCGCAGGAGCAGTTCAGCTGCAGGCCATTCCGGCGAATTGAGGCAGGTGATGAAGTCCTCAACAAAGAGATCCAGCAGATTCCGATAAGGAGTGTCACCTGTCTTCGTTGACTTCATTGCTCTGGTCACGATATAATTGACCACCCACACTGCATTTGCTCTTGCAGTATCTAGCAAGGGAGAGGCCACATCTCGGAGCTCCTGAATGGCGGTCACTGGTTGTTGTTCACCTCGGGCTTCTGAAGTAATGGTGTATCGCTGCGTGGAAGCCTGGCTGTCATGACCCTCTCTAACATCTTCATCGTCATTGAGTGCTTCAATGGCCTTGGTCCGCCGCTTCTCCTTATCGTCGTCAAGCTTGCTGGCACTGGTTTGAATGAGTCTCATGATCAAGGCTGACACAAGCTGGATACTACCACCGTCAGCAAGCTTGAATTGCCGAGCGCTCTGTCTGGTAACAGGTAGCTTCTCCAAAGATGTCAGAATCTCGTCGAAGATACCCTGGCGGAGATTAGGATGGCAAAGAAAAATTTGGGCAAGGACATCCATAGCTACAACGCGTAGGCTATCGAATTTTTGGATACCAAGGATGGAGTCGCGCTCAAAGTGAGCATTCTCCACGAATATCAGTCGTGTTGTCGTAAATTCCAGAGTGTTGACGACAGTTTCCGATAACTCGATATTAGCCACCAAGCTTGCAATTATGGATAAGAGGCGCCGACATTGCGCAAGGAGGTTAGTGATGACTTTCTTGTCTGACTGGAGGAGCTTGAATAATGCCGCCGAAGATCCAGTACTCCGCATTTCCACTATTGGGATGATGCAAGTCTCCACGACATTCTTGAAAGCGTTCAAAGCTGAGTGGATGACGTCTTCTGAGTAGAGCTGCTTGTCTTCTCGGCCTCCTGCCATAAGTCTCAAGGAGGTCCGCGCAGCCTTAATTCCGAGTTCTGCAACTAAGGTTTGTTGCAACCACGCCTGAACCTCAGATTCACCCATACTATCTTCGACCTTCACATCGACACTCTCGGCATTCCTAACAGCTGATTCGCACATCTTCTGAAGGCGAAGCAGATCTTCAAGGGAAGCTTGAGGGAACCGACCAACTGAAATAATTTTCTGTAATAAGGAATCGACTTTGGTATGGGCAGCGATTGTCAAACTCGCTCCATCAGAAGTGCTGGTGAAGATGTGGTTCGTTGCAATGTTGTCAGGTTGAAGTTGGTCTTCCGCCTCAAAGATATCTTGAAGATATTCACGTAAGTTTCGAAAGGCTGCATCCGCCTTTTCCCGCTGATCTACACTCCTGGATATGTCGTCGTCGTCTCCGTCGATCTCCGAGTGTTTTCGCTTTCGTGAAAGATGCTGAGGTGTATCCGGTGAATCTAGCAATACCTCATAGTCCTCTGGGCGGAATGTCGACGGAAGGTCAGGGATCACCACAGCCAGACTGGGATTAGAACTTGATGGCGTACCATTTAAGTCGAGTGGTTCAGAGGGCTGGAGTGAATTTGCTGCTTCAGACGGTGCTCGAGGTTGAGCAGGAGGTTGAGGCGTTTGTTGCTTCACTTCAAGCTGAGCTCGAGGCGGTGGCAAGATTGGAGGAGGATTTTGGGTAGGAGGCTTTGAAGGTGTGTAATTGTCCCTGCGAAAATCACTCGGCAGTCCAGGAATAACAACTGCAATCTTCGAATTGGGTCGAATCGGTGAGGGCCGAGGCGGAGTAACGAATTGTTCAGCTGGTCGAGAGCCTGGTACCTGTACCGTTATCGAAGCATTCTCGTCGTGTGCTTGCTGGTTTGGAGTTAATCGCTTGCTTGCTTGTGATTTCGATTTCGGCTGGGTAGGTAATTTGGGCTTCGGTTTTGGAGAAGGTTTTGGAGGAGGGGCAATAGACTTTTCGGTAGATGGATATGTGAATTCCACCGCAGTATTCTCATAGACCATGCGAGCAAATGGTGAAAGTGATATCTTTGGTTGGGTCTGCGATTGGACGCCGGTGGTATTCTTGGGCGCAGTCTTGAATTTACTAGAAGAGTTTAGGATATCTCTTTGAAGGTGAGCGAATACGACCTACAATTGAGCAATGCCTTCTGGTTTCAGCAATTCTTTGAGGTCATCTAATGATTTTTGCAGTCTTTCTGAGGTATTGTGGGGATCTTGCGCTTGGCGATTCAGACTCTCGAGGTCTTGTCGTCCTCGTTCGCGATCCGCAGGTGATGAGAATAGAGAGGTGGAGGATCGAAGGCCGACCGAAGGTAGTGGGATAATATCTGAAGGTAAGTTGTCAGTATGGGCATTGATGATCAGATGAAAGGAGTCCAAGGAAAATTGAATGTACCAGAGTTGAATGGGACGACCGAAGAGAATGGTGAGTAAGGCAGAGCCTCGTCCAGGGTAAGCACTCTAGATCTTCTGCTTCTCGAGCCATTCATCGGAGGCGCTCCGTTTGAGCCATTCGCGATGCCATTTTGGATGGCATAGCCGTTCGACGCCATCTTGAATGGCCCAGGTTGTGGTTCAGGGTTGGCGCTGGAGACCGAAGCGTAGTTATCATGGCCTAGAGAAGGTTCTTGAATCGCGGGGGCATAGAGCAAGATAGTAAGGCGTTTGGTTAGGCCCCGGCGCGATGGGACTTCGAAGATATTATCGTTGTCGCATGGGGGGTGGTCGTCGCGATTTCGAGATGAAGTTGCAGCCTCGCCCGCCAGAAGAGGAAAGGACGATCGCGAAAACGCTTACATAAGCAGGGCTACAAGTTTTGAAATTTTTATTTCTCCAGCTTTCAACAGTATCAATTCACAATATGTCTGCAATCGGATCTCTCGTTTTCTGTACGGACTGTGGCAATTTACTTGAACCCTCTAAAGGGATTAAGGATTCAGTCCTGAAATGTGAGTGCTGTGGCACAGAGAACAGAGGTTTGTCTGCGCCATTATTGCCTTTGCAAACGCTAACTATACAGACACTGCTTCGAAAGCCATCACTACAAGTACCAAAGCTTCTTCCTTTCCCTCTCTCCTACGACAAAAGCGATCAGCTATCCAGACCATCGAGCGAAGTGATATGAAGAACGAAGCAGTCATCTCAGTTCCATGTCCAGAATGTGGGAGAAAGGAGGTCAGGTGGAGCGCAGTACAATTGAGAAGTGCAGACGAGGGCAGCACGATCTTTTACACCTGTGATTGCGGACACAAGTACGTGACAGTTAATATCTTTTCATACTTGATTGCTGATACTAGAAAGGTGGAATACAAACAACTGAGGCGCAAAAATTTGAAGCGCATCATGGGGCAAGGAGTTTAGTATTGAAATTGACACAGCTGTATGAGTTGTTATTTTGCTATGCCAGGCTCAAGCACTTTGATGCCTGGCAAATTTCTAGAGAGATCGACCATGTCCCCGAATCCTCGAAATTATGCAGCAGTCTCTGGAATCAGCGCGTATTCCGCCTGGCCTCCCTTCTCAAACTCCGCCATATCCAATGCCACGATGACACTATCCCGGACCACCTGCTCCTTGTCATCCAAAAACCGCTTCAAGGTATCCTCGACGCCTTCCTCCTCACCCAAACTACCCAGAGCCTCAGCAGCCTCATGTCTGACCATACTCGCCTCCTCCAAGTTACCAAGTGCCGCAGAAAGTGCCGGAATAGAAGCAGGGTGTGATAATTGTCCAAAGACAAACGCGACCTCGTGTCTGAAGAGCGCAGACGGGTCCTCGAGGCCTTTCGCAAGGGCGAGGACTGCAGGAACAGCAGTAGGAAGATCGGGAGGCGAAGCCAGGTCCCTAAGACCAAACATGGCTCTGTACCTCAAGAACAATGGAAGCTTCGTATCCAGCAATGACTTCTCCAAACTCTCGATCGATTCCGCCTGATCCATCGGTGGCGCAGGATCAATTGAAGCAAAGTCACTAGGAAAATTAGCACATCTCTTCCCATATTGTAAACGTGAATATGAATGTGGACCTACCTCTGCTTCAATTTCTCAGCCTTCCCTTCCTCCGAATTCTCCCACTCAATCCTCGCAACAGCAATCTCGCACGTCTCCTTAACAACCACCTGTTCTCCCGCCCTATCCCTAAACTCTCTCAACACATCCAAACTACCCGTATCTCCAATAGCACCTAAAGCTTCCGCCGCCTCGTGTCTGCACATCGCATCTTCCTCCACATCCTCCAAAACCGTCCTCAAATAGGGCACAGCTGCAAGATTTTTCGTTTGTCCAAGACAGTAGGCTAGTTCGTGCTTTAGGAGCGCGGAGGGGGAGCTGAATGTTGCGGCGATGGCGTGGATGGCGGGGAGGGATGCCTGGCAGGCGAGGTGTTTGAGGGAGAAGAGGGCGCGGAAGCGGAGCGCGAGAGGGGAGGATTCGCTGGTGAGGGTTTTGCGGAGAGCGAGGATGGTGGGATCTTCTGCTGGTGGGGGTGAGGTTGCTGAAGGCGCCATAGTTGCCTTGGTTGTATTGGCTGTGTTTCGAAAATGTGTATGCTATGGTATCGGGAGAAATTTATTTTGTAGTCGAGAAATCTAGTCTTTGGCGGGGTCGATTTTGGCCCGCCGCTCTGGGTTCCTATTGGTCGGACCTGCATGACCCTAAAACAAACCGTACCATCAATCTGCTTTTCCAAAGTTTTCCTCGAGGGTATTAAGTGTATACTAAAGCTTTTTCATTCAATACAAAATGGTAGGAGTCAATGATATAGTGTTCACAGGTGCATCTAACTGGGCGCCCCTGCATTCGTCCCCCCTTTTCTCCTTAGCGAAGTTTAAGCAAAATCGCTTACTAGACAAAGCCAATGCATCCAAAAATAATCTTCACGCAATGAACAAATGAAATGCAGTTTAAAAATTTGAGGCGATACGACTAGTTGGGTCTGATTTACAAACTAATCATTTTCCATATTAATCTTAAGGAGTTTTCACATTGTTCGTCATGATTCGTGTGCAATCGATTCTTCAAAAAGAGAGAGCTTGAGAAGAAATGTTTGGTTTATCTCTATATCTCTAATTCGTATCGATGTCTAAAACTCATGCCGCTTCTAGTGCTTCGCAATATGTACAATCGTCCCCAACTCCATTCGTCAAATTTGGAGAACCTTGCTCTACAACTTCGGGTATCATCACTTAACCAGAGCGAGAAAGCTCAGCTTCCTCGACCTTAATGTCCTTATTACCGTGGATCTCAACAACACCGTCAGCTCCATAGGGAGCGGGGATAGCGCCAATGACGTCTTTGACACGCATGATGTTGCGGCCAGTTCGGAGCCAGTGGAAAGTAACGTATCCAAAAACGTAGACGAAGCCGACGAGAGGCACAACGTACGAGATACGAGTACCAGCTGAATCAGCGATCGCGCCTTGAATTGGGGGAAAGACGGCACCCCCACTAACTCCCATGACCAAGATACCGGCACCACGGCGGGTGTGACGGCCAAGGTTCTCAGTACCGATGGTGAAGAGAGTTGGGTACATTGGTGCCTCAAGGAAGAAGAGGGTGATGAGGACGCCGACTGCGGCATTGCCCTTGGCTGAGCAGATGACTGCGTTGAGGGCAATGGCAATAGCGGCATAGACCATGAGGAGGAAATCGGCTTGGAAAATTGTTGCGAAGCCAGTAGCCACGAATCGGCCGACGGTGAAAGTGATCAAGGCGTATGAGAGGAGGTTGGAGGCTTGAGCAGCAGTAAAGGTAGCATTCTCAGTGGCGTAGTTGATGAAGAACGAGGCGATCGTAACTTGGGCACCGACGTAGCAGAACTGAGCAATGAAGCCGAAGATCATGTTGTACTGCTTGTAGAGAGGTCCCTGGCCGATCTCATTGCCGAACTCATCAGTGGCAAAGTTCTCGACAGTTGAGCTATTGAGCATCTCCTCAGAGACCTCTGGCAACTTGGTGACAAGAAACAAGACAGCAATAGCAACACCAGCGCAGGCAACGGCGAGATAGACCTATGTTTTCATCTAGTCAGAATAATTCTTGTAGAAAATGGAATTTTCATGAGTTTTGTGTTCATTGAGACACAATTCGATACAATAGCTCAAAGGTGTTGGTGAGGGGGAAAGAGATACTTACAAATTGCACGTTAATAAGGTTATGAGCATTCTTCCCTGTGAAGAAGAACTTGGAGGCAATCAAGGGGCCGATGAATGAGGCAACACCGTTCCAGGACTGGCAGAATTGGAGGCGAGCTGAGGCGCTGGCTGGGTCACCGATGACAACAGCATAAGAATTGGCGGCAGTTTCAAGGGTAGCAAGACCACAGGCAATGACGAGAGTGCATGCGCAGAAGCCTGAAAGTTCCAGTTAGTATTGGGTCATTTCGGAGTTCCAATGTACCAAGCACTTACCCCCGAATGAAGCGATACGGTGCTCGTAGGTTGAAAAGTGAGCAGTGGGCCAGAAAAAGATAGCACCCAAGCTGTAAAGCGAAAGTCCCATAAGAATCGTGACCTTGTACCCCTTTCGCTTCATGACCTCAGCTGCGATAGGAGAGAAAAGGAGGTAGCCGCCTCCAAAGTACACAACCTGAAGCCCCGTGGATTGTAATTTCGTGATGTCGAGAACCGTTTGGAAGTGCTTGTTGAGAACATCGAGAAGGCCGTAGGAAAATCCCCATAAAAAGAAGAGGGAGATGACGAGGGAGAGGGGGACGATGAGTTGTTTTCCTCTGAGGAAACCCGAGGCGAGCGTGGGAGCCGCGATGGGAACACCGCCAGCCATTGTGAAAGATTGTATGAGGTGAAGTCCGTAGAATGAAGGTAAAGACGCTGAAAGTCTTGTTGATTCTCCTGTTGAGTGAAGGAGAAGATGCTGTCGATGATGTTGTCGATGATATTCATTTCTTCGTACTGGGCATCCTGTCTTTATACCTCTCCATCTGGGATTGAATCTCCAGAACCCAGCTCGCGACTTCCATCTCCATGGTCTACTGTATTGAAAAGGAAGGAGCTATGAAGCACTCAGACGCCCCAGACCTTGTTAGTGGAACGTGCAGAGACTCAAGGGGCTAAGACGTTTGTGGCCAATCCACGGTAGTAAGTCGGCATACAATCTGGAGCACAAACCCTATCTGTTAGCAAGGGGCCCGCTTTTGGCGGCCTGCTTGGACGCAGCTGGCATTGGATGGCTCTACCAGCCCCGACTCAGTTCATTGGTTTACTCAACGAGATTGTGGCCGAAGATGGTATCTGAGATGCAGATCTGTTGAATCTTCTTCCACCAAGAAAGCTTCTTCAAGGAGGAGCCAATCACAGATCCACAGCTCTACTTTGGCTCGCTCGCAAGATCTCTCGCTGGTGACTTGCATTGAGCTAGACTCAATATAGCTACGCCGCTTTCCCCACATCCCGAAAGGTCTCGGTCTCCAAAGACTTCCCACGACTTGTCTCGGGGAATTTGTGGATCTCTGGAGAAGCCCCATATCCGCCATCACCTGACATTGGGCCTCGTGCTCGTCGATTTCTGAAATCAAGCATGAAGATATCCACAAAGGCGCTTCTTTAGACATTATAGAGAGGTCTAGATGCGTGTCACTTGACAAGCTCTTCCTTAGTGAGGAGTAGAAGTGCAGCACGGGACCCATGCAAGACGGTTCAACAGAGAGCTATGCAATCGACTTCAAATTCGCCAACAAACACCACAACCTTGAAGCCCCATGCATATCCAATATTTGCCGTTCATGACAACGGCGTCTGACTCGTCGGTTGCTCCTTGCTAGGATCTCGATGTCGATCAAAATCAGGAGCAATGTGAGCGTGATCTGACCTCTTACTGGCGCAAAACTCGCTCAGCGAGTGAAACCTGCATTCTCAATCATCTCCTGCTTGTGCAACTCGATATCAAAATCGATATCAGGAGGTGCTTGCACCGGCATATGCAAGCATCTCACGGACCTCCTTCCAGCGTCATCACAAAAGACACAGCCAAACCCGGACGCCATCCCCAGCACTTCAGATGTCGCGCCATCTTCCCTGCTCTTCGACACCTCCAGCATGGCCTAGACCAATCCCGCATCCCCCCGCACCTCCATCTCGCTGAAACTCAGTATTAGCGCGGGGAAATGGCCTTCTAGCGTGCTTCCAGAAGGCCAACTAACCTTAACCAAACCCTTGTCAGTCGCCGACGGTGGCTTTCCCATCGGCACTTCTGCCCCCTCAAAACGCCATCACGGTCAACCGCATGACAATTATGTGACAACTTGCCAAAACATGCAGGATAGAGTTGCATTAGCTATCTCTAGCTCCGAGTTATCCCGCAAAAGGAAGGCTTCTGGAAGGCTTCGAGCAGATAAGGTGCTTCTAGCGTGCTTCCTCCATTGGCAGGGGGAGGATCTCAGCTTCACAAAGCTATCAAGCTTGATTTCTGTTACCACATCATGCAGCTCGAGCTCTCAGCGTCGTATCCGCTATCTCTATCTCTCACCTATCTCATGAAAGGAAAGCTTCTAGAGCCCTTCTAGCGTCCTTCTCTGCCTTGACGTGGCTGGGGACCCCAGCTCTGTTGAGAAAGCAAGCTCAGCTCTTCGTCCTATAAGGCTTTATCGCGGCCGATTTTGACTTCGAGCTTTGAGCTTATGGTGCGATGTGCAGGAAATAGGTCCGAGGAGGGAGACAGACGCGGCTGGAGACCCCAGCCTCTACGATAAGGTGGACGTGGGAGCTGAAGTGGATCGTCCGCTGGCTTGGGCTCCTTGCCGCACAAGGCGTGACTGCCGCTCAGGCTTTGAGGGCAAAGCTTATGCAAGATGATTTGAGACAGCAATGAATAATGATGTGTAGCATAGTGGGCCCGATGATTAGGAGGACCGAGATCATGAGATATTTGCAGATTGAGAAGGATGCCTCTCAGGTTTTCGGCCCAGACTGCAGAGGTCCTAGCATTTCAGTGGCCGTCGAGTCATGTATTTGACAGGTGATGTGAAATTGGTGGGCACGTCGAAGCTAGGAACTATCCTCCCTTCTAGATGGGGGGATACTGGCAGGCAAGTGCTGAATATGCCAAGAGGGAATGATAAGAAACATCAAAAATTGCGTAATGTCAAGAGATGTACATCCAACCGAAAGATGATAACAAAATGGTGTAATCGCAGAGCTGAACTTTCAGCCCAGGTCAAGAGCCTCTGGGGCTGTGTGTCCTTTCTTCAGCATACATTTGCACCCGATATACAACATAAACCAGCAGGTACTTGAATTCTTTCTGATTCGAAGCTGCTGATCAATTGATCCTATCCACAAAGCAGGCATGTCCAACACAACGATATTTTACACACACATCTCCACACGATGCACGCAACAGCGATGTATGCACCGACCAAATGCCGTCATGCCTATGTTCAAATGCCCGAACGCCCTGACAAATGCAATTATACTCATTATTATTCAACCTTCAATTCGCAGCAAGAAGTCTCGGACTCGAGCAAGCTCAACATCGGTAGGCTCGCTTTCCACGGCGCGGAGCAGGTTGTCTAGTTGCTCGTCGACCTTAGTATCCTCAACGCCAGTACACAGACCGATGATCGTTCGATATTTGTTGGCCAGCTCCGAGCTTTTGCTTTGCAGACCACGAACATTTGATTCCAATGCCTTGTTGTTATCGGCGTAGGCATTGACTCTAGCTCGGAGAACAGCGAGTGACGGGAGGGCAGAAGACAGGAATTGACGGTCCGTACCACCGATTATTGGACCTTGGTGGTCGGACGTGACCTTGGAGAGAACCGGGCTAGCTTTTGGGGAAATCCCCAAACCAGTATCTGCTTCGCCTAATTGCACCTCTGAATCGCCACTTACTTGGCCATACTGGGCTTGCAATTGTGAAAGACGGGATCGCTCCTCTTCGTACGCCCTCATGAGATTCGATGCTTTTCGTTTCCGAGCCTCGCGCTCATTCATCTCCGCTTGCAGACCATCCAAGCGTCGGCGTTGTTCGCCGAGCTCTCCTGAAGCATCTCGTAGTTGCATATGAAGATCATCTATCACAGCTTGCTTCTTGTCCATCTCCTTACTGAATTCTTTTTCTGTCTCGGTTACCAAAGTCGTAATTGCTACACTAGTTAGTAAAACTGCAATTCAAGATCAGCTAGAACTTACCAGAGATGATTTCACTACTGCTCTCTTTAACATCTGTGTCCATTGGCTTGCTTAGTCCACGCGACTCCTCCCCAGATCGAGCTTCAAAATCCGCAGGATCGCCGACGCCAAAGTCTATAGGACTGAGATTCGACTTGTTCGGGATCGAGGCATCGGCGCCAACCTCCATGAGTTGGGAAACAATACTACGATTGTTGATTCTAGCCGCAATGTTCAAAGCCGTATCGCCTGATTTGTCCTGAATATTGACGACTTCGGACATGAAACGACCAATGCCGATTGACCTTTGGGAAGAGGAGCCGAGGTTGAACGACGTCTGGCTGTTTGGCATGCTGCCTTGACGAACAACGAACTCTAGCAGAGACTCAAGATAGTACTTGCTTGATTGACTTCGGCCCTTGACTGCTGATGTGACGGCAATGTGATGTAAAACCGTTCGGCCGCGAGCATCTCGGAACTCAATTGTCGGGCCAAGAAGCTCAAGGATTTCTGGGAAGGTGTTCTGTTGATAATTGTTCGTGACCAAGCAAGCACGCATTAAAGCAGTCTCTCCAGTGGCATTTACTCGAAATATACTCGCACCATGATCAATCAAGGCTTTCAAAAGAGGACCTCTAGCAAGTGTTGCAGCCCAGATAAGCGCAGTATTACTGCTATTGTCAATGGGTGCATCGAGTTCTCGGGCAGTCAATGTGGTAAACGCTTTGTGGTTTACGAAGTCGTCTTCCGTAGTGAAAAGGGACATCAATAGATCCTTCGTGCGGTCCGTGGCGAGTGGGAGCGGAGCAATAGGCATGATAACATCATCACCTTGACCATGCTGCGAGTGATAGACGAAAGACTCATTAGGCTCCGTTGGAGAGGCCTCTCGCATCGACATTCCATAATAAGCATCGTTCATGCCTTGTTGGCCATCTACCATGCTTGAAGATGCTCTCATTCTTTTTCTGGGCGGTTCTTCAAAGTCTCCATTGCGTGCCTCTTCACGACCTATGTGTGAATACTGAGTTGCATATGCGGAGTCAGCTCCATTGAGAGTAAAGCTGTCACCGGAGGCGAAGCTTTGCATGCTTTGCTGAGAGCCTCCAGGGAATGCCGACTCCTGTGAACCAAGATGTTGTTGAGACGACTGCCTGCTGAAGCTTGAAGGACGAGTAGTATTACCGTTCCGCATTCGAGGAACTGGTGAATCGAAACGCGCCTTGCTAATCGCCGCTACAGCATGAGATGCGGTACTTGAGATATTCTTGAAAAACGTCCCGGATTGACCGCTGGACCTGCTGTCGACCCCTGAATTATATAGCCGTTTTCGCTGGGCAGCCATAGCTTGTTCTTTTGTAGGTGTGTCGATTCCACCTCTTCCTGCGACACCCCCATCTTGACCCATATCGTACGTCAGGAGTGGACGCAAGAGTTCCTCAACACCATACTGCTTGCAGAACTCGACACCTCTCTCAAATTTGATCCAGGTGCCTTGATATTTACCATATCCCCCTTGAACCTTCTCATGTTCTCCTATCAGAATCTCCTTCTCCAGTACTTTCGTGCGCTTTCCCTTCTCAATGCCAGCAACCTTCAAGATCTGAGTTGCATTCAGCCAACTATCCTTGCGCCGACGCATGACTGCGATTCCATTGACCTCCATTTCGTAGACATCGACTCCTGAGTATATAGCCTATGCCATTAGTTAGCAGGGTTTTATGATAGAGGGTAGAAACTTGCGCACAGAGTATATTTGCGGGGCGTCATTTCTGCGATTGACTCCGTTATAGCTATCCGACTGCCGAAAAGGGCCTCCAGGTTGCATCATCAAGCCACTCCCTTGGGAGCCCTGGCTCATGCTGAACGACATCGAGGGGTTTGGTCGAGTAATGGGCGAGTCCTGGTCCTCGTATGCGCCGCTGGTGGAGGAGAATGAGCGAGCGTGGTTGAGATGATTTTGACGAGAGTGAGACGTGGTGCTAAGGGATTGAGGGGGGTTCGCAGTAATCGTCGTCGATGCCATAGGGGTAAATCTTGGAATGGAAGCACCTTGTAAGTGAGGGTATCGCGTCACCGGGTCGATTGAGGAAAGCGATGTGCGCAAAAGAAGTCGTCGCAGTCAAGGGCAGACTCTTCTTGACGCAAGGCAATGCGATGCGCGATAAGAAGGGGAACGCGCTGCTCTGAGCCAGCAAGGGAAAAGGACGTGTTCGTGTATCGAGCGCGTAGAGGTGTAAGTTAGAGTGGTTCCAAGTGGGGGAAATCCATTGGCTGGAATTTGGCCTGAGCCGAAGGAGGACGCGATCTCTCGCGAGAACTAAAACGGGCCCGTATGCACGAAATATGCAGGCATGTGCCCGTGAACAATCGAACAATGAGATGCAGAGGACAGGAAGCGGTGAGTGAATGGTTCTGGGATCTCGTGAAAGTGGTCTAATTTATGATATTTCTAGACTTTTACACTCTGGACCGGAAACTGTATCTGACCGGGAATTTTGGCAACGCGTCAGTTGGCGCTTGGCGCCTTGAATTCAAGGCAATAATAAACATATTTAAGCTCTGATCCGCAAAGCTTCACAGTTAGACACAAACACAGCATTGCCTGCCATGGCACCACCATTGATTGTCAACCGTTTGCTGTCCCACCCGTCATGGCAGATGTCACGGTGACCTGAACTATGCAAACTTCCAAGATGGTACATTCGACCGAAGTTCTTCACATTTATAGAAGGATTCTACGAGCAATTACCTACCTCCCAGATTCTTCTGCCCGAATCTATGTACATAATGAGGTTGTACAACGGTTTAGACGGCACAGGCCATGGACCAGCCCCTTGCACATAATATCGAACAGGGTGAGGAAAGCTAGAGCATTTGCAGGGTGTTTTGAAAGAGCTGCACATGGAAGTTCGGAGGACCTCCAGAGGGTATTGATGCACACATATGGGCGCGCTGGGGCCCGAAGGCGGGAATTGGTCAAGGAACTTCTTCGACCAGATGAGAGCATCCTTCCGAAAGACGATACGGCTTTGCAACAACTCATCGAGAACCCAAAAGCACAGGAACCAGTCGACGGGAAACCGAGCCCAAAAGTTACTGCTTTCATAGCAAGCCAAAGACGGAATCACCCGAAAGAGAGCGACAGGCCCAAAATCCGCCAGCTCGAGAAACCGCAGAAAACTATATGGGATCGTGAGCCAGTCGCAAAACTCCAACATTCGAGGTGGCTGAAGTGGTGGGCTCAAGTTCTTGAGAAACTGCTGCCGCCGGTCCCAAAGGTTGAATGGGATCGCCTTCGAGATCTTTCTTTGGGAAAAATACCTTTGGACGAGTTTCCAATGCGACGCTCGAGGCCAGTGGAAAATACAGAGCAGCAAGGGGATATGGTGTACCGATACCTCCAGCTCAAACTCAGAAGTGAAGCTGCACAGCTTGAGGGAGCCACATTCGATACAACGCGGGGGTTACAAGTTCAGACCAAGACTCGAGAGGAGAGCCTCGGCGAAAATCATGAGGTCCTTCTTCCACGAGCACGTCGCCGACTCTACGCTCACATATGGCGCTTAACCCCTACGATGTCTCAAGACGAGACCACAAAGGTGTGGACAGTAGTCTGGGGCACTGGGAAATCCCTTATTGCTGCTGGAACTCTCACAACACCATCTGCGAGCGATATGGAGCTTTTTGAAGGCATGGAGAACCTGCCTGAGCCACATCAACAAATAGTCCAACCACACAGAGCATCCGGGGCACAAGTAGAACAGTATGCTGTCAAGAGACAGCAATGGGAGGAAGCACAACTAGCCAAAAATGTATAAACTCACCTCATAATATCCCCAAGTGCCATGCAATCTTTGTGAACCTTCTTCTTTACCCTGCTCTCTTAGCCAATTCCTTCAACCCGTCTCTCTCTACCCTCATAGTCTGCCACTCCGTCAAAGCCTTCGCCCCAATTCTCTCGTAGAACTCTATACTCGGCGTGTTCCACTTCAGCACACTCCATTCTAACCTACCCGCATCCATAGTCACACACTCCTTTGCCAATTCTCCTAATAGCCTTTGACCATAACCTTTTCCTCTAACAGTCTCCCTGACGAATAGATCCTCTAAGTATATACCCGCTTTCGCTCTCCATGTGCTGTAATTGTAAAAGTAAAGAGCCATCCCAGCAGCTTCACCAGAAGGCGTAAAGAGTAGAAGACATCGTGCAGGGCGCGTTGGAGAGATTGGATCGCCTGTGGAGAGAGTTGTGTTCTCTGGGGAGACAAGGCCAGAAGCGGCGAAAGAGAGGGTATTGAGTAGTGATTCGGGTGTGGCTTCTACGGCATTTGGTTCTTTTTCGTAGTCGGCGAGTTCTTGGATCAATTGGAGGATTATGTGGACGTCTGCAGTTCCTGTAAGCTCTTGACACGATAAAGGATGGCGGGGTAAACGGACCTTCGCGCCTAGCATGACGGACTACTACACCTTCTTGTGAGGGAGCCATTGTGGGCTGTATGAAGGTTATGTGAAGAATGTGTGAAGTGAGAGCAAAATAAGGAGATTAAAGGAATTTCCTTTATATTTTTATTATAGTGCGGCGATTAGAGGAAAACTTTGTTGACATAGACACGAGGGAAGGGCGCAGGTGGGGGTGAAACATCGAGACCGTTTGATTTCCCCACAAGCGAGACAGTGGTCTTAGAATCAACCTCACCGCACTTCTTCCTTCAACATCAAGTCAAACATGATTACATTTAGTTGGAATAATTTAATTTGAAGCCCGAAGTGGGTTTAGAACGTCATCAAGCTCGTTAATTTGCATTATCAGCTGGTTCAGCTGCATTCTGGAGTATTCTCATGGAACCTCTATCAGGGCGGTTTACTGCCCTGATCACGCCTCGTGGTTCAATGTGATTTTTCTGGGCCATTCGCTTCCGATTCTTCGGAACACTTATAAGCAGAATATCCTTGCGTACCCCTTTTCAGAACTTCTTGAGAAGCATTCTATTCCACCATGAGTCCAGCCTGTCACCACCGAAGTCTCATTTGAGGCGATATGTACTTTGAAATGTCATCAACCCCAAATTTGGACTTTTCCACGTGTCTCCCCGGTCTATTGGAGATAGACCAGTCATAAATCAAGATCCGCAAATGTCAGAAAACTTTGTAGATGATGGATGGCTGTACCTGCCTGATCCAGTTTTCAAAGTGGGGTTCAAAGATCGCTGGGAGTTTGCCCCACAATAGGTCGCCCTGGACTCCCTGATTTGGAAACCTATAACCAACCAGAACTGTTATGAGCGGTCACTTCCGCCAGCCACGGAGCCTTATTCACAAGTGGAGTAAAGGGCAAGGTGGCTGCGATGGCATGACATTTTGCCTCCCGAACCTTGCCAAAGATAATTTGCAACGGTAAGTCATCCTCTTCGTTTCCAGGTAATTCACGAATAATGCCTGTCTCTTTTATTTCGTCTCGATAAAAGTATATACGTCTTCTCTACTGCCCACAATTACCGCTTTCAACAAAATATCAAGTTCCTGAAAATGGGGTGCGTTTGCTCGAGACGAGCCAAATCCAAGCCCGACCACACGGCCTCGACGAAAGTCCATGTCGGCATTGTGGGCGCCGGAATCTCAGGTCTCAGATGTGCTGAGGTCCTCCTCGAGAATGGTTTCCAAGTTACCATATTAGAAGCAAGAGATAGAATAGGTGGAAGGGTGCGGAGATTGACCTCAAGCCTAAATTGAGAGCTGACAATGCTGGACAGATTTGCCAAAGCCATAAGCTGGGTTATCCTGTGGATCTGTAAGTAATTGATAGCATCTATTTCCAGACTTTTGGATCTGACAATATAGTAGAGGCCCAAATTGGATCCACACAGCAAGAGCTCCCTAACACCTCCTGCTACCCTAGCCAGAACTAACATGCAATTTGCAGGCTGGTGGGAGACAACCTATGCTCGATCTGGCGAAGAAGACGAACACAACTCTTCACCACTGGAATGATAAGCAAAATATTTATGACTCTTCGGGAAAGCTTCTCCCAGAAGAGAAATCTGACAAGCTTTCGACTCTTCTCTGGGAGATTATCGCAGAAGGATTCGAGTATAGTCTAAAACAAGGAAAGACCATCCCTGAGACCAAAAGCTTGTATGAATTTGTCAAAGAGAAAGCCAAAGAGCATTTGACAGACGAGAAGGATCAGGAGTTATTGATCCAGATGTCACATGTTTGGGGTTGCTATATTGGTGAGCCGGTCACAAGACAAAGTTTGAGGTATGCCTGGCTGGAAGAATGCTGTGGCGGAGGTGAGTAAAATTGTCATCCTGCCTTTCAAATCTTTTGGCGCCCTTAATTAGCTACTGATAATTCTGCATTCTAGAGGAGACTTTTGTTGAGGGCAATCACAGAGCCATCTTAGCGGAAATAGCAAGGGTCCCGCTCGAGAAAGCAGTTTTAAGATTGGGAGAGCGAGTCGTCGACGTACATACCACGCAGAGGGCTAAAAGAAATAGCCAAGTAGTCCTAAAAACTGCAAAGGGGGAGAGTTTATCATTCGATGAGGTGTTAATGACTACACCTTTGGGCTTCTTGAAGCGGAATAAGGAGATGTTCAAGCCCTCCTTACCGCCTAGACTTCTCGCAGGCATCGATGCAGTCTCCGTGGGACACCTTGAAAAAGTGAGTTTACGTGTACTTGATTGAATCAACACACTGACAGACAATCTAGGTTTTTATCACCTTTCCGAAAGCTTTTTGGCTTGAACCTTCAACAAAATCTCTGGATCCAAATCTCTTGCCGGAACAAAGAGCCATCGCAGAAGATACCTTTGCGGGTAATATACACTGGCTTTCACCAGAATACACCCAAGACACAAATCCAAAACTCTGGCCTCAAGAATGTTGGAATCTTGCAGCCTTTTCACCCGAAAATCGACGACCAACTATCCTTTTCTACCTCTACGGCGAATATGGACAGTATATAGTCAACCTTGTACACGGAAAATCCGAAGAAGAACACTACGAACTCCTCAATGAGTTCTACAAGCCTTACTACTCTCTCCTCCCTCACTACTCGGCGGAAAACCCAGCTTGCAAACCAAAAGCATTTCTCTCGAGCGAGTGGCAAAAGGACGAATTGTCTGGGTATGGAAGCTATTGCAATTTTCAAGTCGGGATAACGGATGCGGTTGGTGATATGGAAGCTATGAGGCACGGTGTTCCAGAGAGGAGGTTGTGGTTTGCAGGTGAGCACACTGCGCCTTTTGATGAGTGCGGAACAGCTGCTGGGGCGTATTTGTCTGGAGAGGGAGTGGCGAATCGAATTTTGGAGACATATGGGATAAAACCTGTTGAGGCCTTACAATAGATCTGCCTGTTGTCTGATGCTAGCTTCAAACCATCAAGATCGATTCGGCCTCCTGTAGCTTCAAGACTCCAGCGTAGACACCAGCACAATACCTCACCACCCCATTGTCATTCCACCGTGCCATCCCAGGATTACCAAATTTCCACGCAATACTGGCAGCTGCGAATAATTCGACGTCTTGATGACCTCGAATGTCTATTTGTGAGTAGAACAAACCATTCTCACAGGTCTGAGGCTCGTAGCAACCGGTAAAGCCAATTATCACCAAGAAGTTCAGCAATGCTTCTTTCCAGTCTAAAACTTCGCGTACTGAAGGATTGAAAATCCCAATCTGAATCTCTGTTGGATTTTCCGGCTCCTGGTAGCCAAAGAGATATCTGTCGAGCTGCTTGACTATGCTTTCATCTACAGCGTCGGAAGTTCGAAGTCGAACCATGTTGTCCAACCAGAATCCGCTCGAATCCTGATGAGCCGTCTGTGTTGTTGTTCTATTCATCGCAAGTTCTGGAGGCGAGCTATGCCAGTTGATGATGGGGGTCAAATTTGCAGGCGGGGTCGAGAAAATGGTCGAATATGCAGGTAGGTTTGTGCCGTCGTCCGAGGTCATCGGCCGCCACCGCTCACCTGGAATGCGGCTCCTTTCGTCTGATGTATATATGAAAGAGTAGTCATTCCTCGCCTCACAAATTTTCATCACCTTTTCACTTAGATGCTCTAAAGTGTTTGACAGTGGACCCCAAGCAGCTTCCGTCGTCAACGCACCGAGACAGGCCAGCAGCCTATTTTGCGGGAAATTCCTATCTACATCTCGAAGTCCAATATTGGAGAGAACATTGAGCGCTGTTCTCTCTAGGTATCCGTTCAAAAGAATGTCTCCCAACACGTCTTGGAGTATGTTGAGACGAGGAAATTTGACCAGAACTCCCATCCCGCCTTCATCATGCTCCCTTCTCCACCTACTAAGTGAAGCTCCAACACAGTTCAAAAACCGCTGGACTTGGACTACCGGAGTACCGAAATTGGGAGCCGTGGTCGTGAAATAGGTATCGGCTCCATTGACCAGCTCTTGGTAGGTCCAAACTCTGCTTACCCAGGGATCTTCCTCAAGGGTATGGAGGTCGGAAGCAGCAAAAGGAGACGGTGAATTTCCCGTTGCTGCAGTTTCTATGATTTTCCAGATTGGACCTTGCAGCACGACTATTACAGATACAGCGGCGCTGTAGATATAACCCATGCTGCCAGATATCAGCCAAGCAACCAAAGTTGGGAACTTGCTCTACCTTTCAAGGGTTGCCTGTCGTGCTTTCCCCTCGAAGGGCGGGATACATATTGCGTCTATCCAAAAAAAAAAAAAAAAGCCTCCACCTTCTCTCTCCCAGGCCTGTCATCACGTTTCAACATCTCGGAAGCTTTGATTGCAGCTTCGAGAGCCGGACGAGTCTTGTCGGAAATCAGTCTCTTGCAATCAAAGAAGCTGCCTGGCGTTTCAACGTCAGAACACCAAACATATGAGATACAATGAAATTTAATGCTCTCGATTTCTTCAGCTTTGTATGATTTGGCTCGCCACAGCCTGCCGTTGACCTCTTCGTCGCCTTTCACTCTCGCTGTCCCTGCGTCGACTGGGACAATGAGGTCAAGCTCCATCTCATAAGCCACACAAAAGCACACGACGTATCAGAAGTATGAGGTAACGAGAAGACAAGATTGATATAATTTCGGTCTCGCAGGTGGCTACTCAACTACGAAGTATTGAGGATAGCTTGGGAACTTTTAGGAATTAGGCGCTTGCCATTTTCAGCTCATGCAACCAAACTCGAGGTGCCATAAATGATTGGAACTGTCGCAAAACTCGCAAAAATGGGTCACAAATGGGATAAGTAAAGACTTGCTTCTTAAAAATAGATTTTCGTTGACATTTAAATGAAAAATGAGAAAACCTCAACGCTGAAGACGTTGGCAGCGGCAGAAAACTCGCCAATTTTCACCGCCCTTCAGGGGCTTCGGTCGCAATTACCCCGCAGTTCCCTCACTGACGTAAACACATGTCACTGCCTTTGATGACAACGGCGATTCCAATTAAATCCGAAGGGTTTAAAATTTCATAAATGGGGGATTCCCGTCAACTTTCTGGTTATCCAATTCCCCAAGCATTGTGACCTGAGGTTTTCAATTGTTCCAGATGTCGAACAATACCAACCCTACAGTCGCTGGCGGGAAGAAGATTGTGAGTGAGCTCTCACAGCACCCATAAACTGATACTGACAGATCTCAGGTCTTCACTGGAGGCAGCGGCAAAGCTGGTCGCCATGTTATTCCATATCTTCTAAGTAAAGGCCATAAAGTCCTGAACCTCGACCTTGTGCCTTTCCCAGACCCCTCAGTAGATGTCTACACCATGAAAACAGACCTCACGAATTCCGGCCAGGTTTTCAACGCTCTAACTAGTCATTTCAACATGTCTGGATATGCAGACGGACCAGTTCCCGGTCCCCCAGATGTCGTGATTCATTTTGGAGGTACGAGCATGTTCCATGGACATCTCGGGCAATGTTGACAAACTCGTAGCCTACGCGCGCAATATGCTGGTGCCAGACAACGAGACATTTCAGGCAAACGTCACTTCAACATACAACGTTATTGAGGCTGGTAAGTATCGAAACCCTGTAATCTCGGAGTCATGTACTGATAACGATCCTTAGCTTGCAAACTTGGCGTCAAGAAAATCATCATCGCTTCCTCAGAGACAACTTACGGAGTCTGCTTTGCCCAAGGGGATGCAGATTATCACTCCTTCCCTCTAGAGGAAGACTACGATGTTGATCCAGAAGACTCGTATGTTCCTATCCCAATACCACATGATACCTCCACTCACAAACTTCCAGATACGCACTCTCTAAGATTTGTGGTGAGAAGACAGCTCGCACCTTCGCCCGACGCTTCAAGAACGACATCTACGCTCTCAGAATCGGAAATGTCATTGAGCCTCATGAGTATGCCAAGAACTTCCCAGCCTATCTCGCCAACCCTGCTTCTCGTAAGAGAAATGCATGGAGTTACATTGACGCCAGGGACTTGGGACAGATCTGTGACCTGGCAATCAAGAAGAGTGGGTTGGGATTCCAGGTGTTTAATGCTACCAATGATACGATTACAGTCAAGGGCATGACAACTAAGGAGTTCTTGGCAAAGGAGTGCCCGAACACGAAGATCTCGAGAGAGATGGGTGAGCATGAAGCACCATTGAGCAATAGGAAGATCAGAGAGGTGTTGGGATATAAGGATGTTCATGATTGGAAGAAATATATCTAGAAGTATCTCGTCCTTGAGCTCTTACATCCAAATTAAATTCTTCCACGCATATTGGAATCTCTCGCATCGGATGAGACATTACGGCATATATTCGAATGTCGGCGTTCTGTCTCCCATCTCACTCATCTATTTCTTAATATGTGTGGCGTTTCTCATTTCCCTTCTAAATCCCTCTGAGCATTGATTCTTGTATAAGTCCACCTCAATGCCAACACAGCAATGAACCTAACTGACACGAACCCAATTTTCAATGTCTATCTTCATCGTCTGGTAGTAAGGATTTCTCCGAGCGTGAGAGAGAGAAACTTCGGACACTTAAGGTCGAACAGCGGATGACATGGTTGCAAGCTTATACTAGACTAAAGATCAAAATGTATTAGAATGAACTGACGAGACGAGCCTGACGCCCCAAAGCATCAGAGGCATTGAGTCCCATTTATAGAGCCTCATCAACAAGGAGGTTCTGGGGAACTACCCCGCCTTTGAAACAGGGTCATCATGATTTCGTGACATGCCCGGAAAACACAAGACCGGGTCGTTGTGCGAATACGCCTGCCAAATCTTTCCAAGAAACATCATCACTGTACATCCCTCTCAGGAAGTGACAAAATGCTTCGTGGAGGCCAAAAAGAACGCTATGGACCTCGCCCCTCTGCAAAGCTCCCCGCCATTTGGCTGCTGCTGAATCGCTGATGCAGTCAGGGGCCGAGCCTCAAGCGAGCCAATCACATGAGGGGTCGGTCATTGCCGAAACGAGGAGTTTTCCCCTGCCCTCACCTCAGTATCTTCAGAACTTCCTTGCAACCTCAGAGTGCGGATGATGCTGGTCCTGCGTGGCATGCTAATACCATCGATCATCGAAGTATTCAATAAGCCACCGGCGCCCGCCTGCAGCCAGCTGAGGTACAGCATACGCACATCGGAATGACAGCAGCCTGCTGTCCACGCGTTGAGATGCACGAGCAACGGTCTCGTGGGTGCCACGAGAAGAGCGGTGATGAAGAGTTGTCGACAGCCCAATTGAGAGTTTAAACCCTCCTCGAGGCTTGCTAGTTGCGTCGATCAAGATGATTGAGGCAATAAGAGACGAGCTGTCTTTTCGTCGGAGTTGCACAAAGGAGCACCAGGAGGAAGATTCCGAAACGTCACAAGCTTCACGTGGCACAAGGTACAAATGCGTTGGTCTGCTCTTTCCATTTTGGAAAATTTTGAAAGTGGTGCGCGTACCGTGGTCAGAAGACTCTCAATTTTGGAAGTACTACCAGGAAACACAATCTGCTTTGAAGGAAATGATGGTATCTCTTGCCTAACAACCTAAACGCCTCTTCGTCCAACATCGTTCGATATTCGAGAAGGGCACTCAACACAGAACTCCCTTATTCTTTAATTTCAAATACCCATCCAGCGCTGCCACGCGTATGTCCCACGATCTCCCGTCAGCCCATGACTGCCTCGATCTCACGAGCTTCCAAGTGGACAAAATCATGCTCCCTTGCGCTTTCAGGGCTCGCGTTGACCTGGTTGCTCTTTGCTGGTGGCACCTGTCGATTCTGGGACGCCATGGCTAGGCCTGGTAGATGAATGCCAAAGATTTCGAGTGTGCGACGGATAAGCAACCACGCAATGACCACAAACAGGTTGAACCAAAGTTGTGGATTAAGGAGACCTGAGGAGTATGTTCGTACTCTGTTCGCAAGGCCGAATATTCGCAATGGGTTTCGAATGTACTTCTTTGACCGCAGCACCAAGTCTTGAGCTTGCAGACCTCCTCGGCTGAGTAGCTGGAGGTAGTTCTGCTGATTCGGGAGGTCGAGGTTCGTGGAGTCGTAAGGGAGGAACTGGGCGATCAAGTCTTTAAGGTGAGGGAGCTCAGGGGTAGATGTGATATGTGTCCTTGTTCCGGGGAAGTGCAGGTCTTTAGTGAGTGCAGAAGAACTGCAGGAGCAAACGATAACGTGGATGTGCGTTTCGTTCTCGCATATCTTCTCCGTCGTCAGCTTTTGGTTCTACGAGCCTTATTCGATCTTACCTGTGAAGCTGCTCCATGCTTATTCTGCAAGGGAGAGTGTTTTGACGAGGAAACCATTTGGGACTTGATGATGTTGTCAGATGTGGAGTTTTGACGGCACCAATTTTATGCTGTGCATAGGACACCGGGACTTATACATGTCGAGTTCAAAGTTGTGTAGCGGTGACAGGCAGTGCCCGCATTCCAAAATCTCTCCAATTCTTCTCAAAGGAGGAATTGTCGTATCGGTGATAACTTTTGACGCCCAAGGCAACGAGAACCCTTGCCGCGAGTTCAATTGGGCCTCGCTTAGGCTTTCGGAATCTTGGGCTTGGTTCAACAATGGGTTCTTGGGTCGATGCTAGAGCGAGGCGCCAATGACCGAGCACTATTGACCCCGGATGAACTTGTGGCCCCCGAATTCGGCCACGTGCAGACTCGTTAGAGGACCGAGCCGACGGCATGGGTTCTTCATCAGATGGCGTGAACGCGCCATTTCGACATAGAACGACGCTGCATCTTTGGGCACAGAAGTTGTGTCTGCAGGTCTTATTTGTTAGAAACACATCGTGGAGTTCTTATCGCGGGATGATTCAGTTCTGCAATTCTGCAACGGACGCAATTGCAAGGCATTGGCTGACGGGGACTACCTTGAGTGGCGAGGTTTTGAAGCCACTAGGACAACACAATATGCATAACACTGATTGCATCGAAGTCCGCAAGACGTTACTGCGGACAACAGAGTCCGGACCAATAAATTTCTCGTATCTAGTAGTGCTGATATCTGATTTTCTTGACATACGCGGGCTGCTGACCATTATGCACCGGAAGAATGTGTAAGATTTCAAAGTATAGCCTCAATCTATTGGTCACGTTTCACGAATGCTGCAAATACATTGGCTCGCAATTTCGCCTGCTGCTGCTCCTACTCCTGTTCCCGCTTGCGCTACAAGATTTGGTCTCTCCCGTCACTTGTTGTACCTCGTCAAGCTTGGACTTCCAGTATAGGGCGGAGCCGAGAACTTGGTCTCCACAAACACTTTCTGCATTCCATCTTCCTTTTTGTCGAATTTATAGTAGATTGCGTCCAGTTCGTCAATGCTCACTCTGTGGGAAACCATCTTTAACGGATCAATCTCACCACTTTCGATCATGCCACAAAGCTTCTCCCCTGATCTCGGAGTTAGCGTACTTCTTTTAGTTATCTCCAAGAGCATAGGAGATGCTGGATGTTCATACAGCCTGTAGCCGAAAAATACGAAAGAGGGAATAGTCCTACGAGACGTTAAGAACTTACAGTACATGTGTACCGGCGCCTGCCCGTTACCTATCAAGCGAATCCCACGCTCCATGAGTGATCCAATGTTAAAATGATTCGTCTAATATTACTGGTTAGTCACGCCTTGAACGCCCTCGATTGCACTCACATAGCCAACATAGACACCGGTGATCCCACATCGGCCGTAGTTTCTGACTGATGTGATCATTTCATTGACAAGTTCCGAGGTGTCTGTTTCCATACCCAGCATAAGCTCGAAGTAGTGGGCCCAGCCTTTGGCATATTCGCCAGCCACACACTCGAGAGCAACATCTGGGCCGCGCGGTACCATCTCTCTCAATTTTGTATAGACGGATGTTCCACGAGGAAGAGCACTGTAATCGAGAAGTTCAACGTCCGGGTACTTTGACTTGACATATTCCAATCTCCAATTGCTGTCAATCATGATAACTCTTGAAGCTCCATTTATAAAGGCGAAGTCTGCACACATCTGCCCTATCGGACCTGTTTGCTTTTGTTAGCCTTGCAGCAACGCGGGGGGACCGGAACTTGCCCGCGCCCCAAATGGCAACGACATCTCCTTTCTCGACACCGGTGTCGACCACGCAATTCCATGATGTGCACAGCACATCTGATAGGTAGAGCCCCTTCTCATCAGGAACATTCGCTGGCAACTTGAGAAGGTTGACATCTCCGTACGGAACTCGGACGTATTCAGCCTGTCCACCAGCGAAGCCTCCTGTGAAGTGAGAGTACCCGAACATACCAGCAGTCCTTCCACCATACTGTGGCACGTGTTAATCAAGGACAACTCAGAAGACATGTGACTTACCATGCCATTTTCTAAGGTATTTGAATTCGTCTTCTCGCATTGAGATGATTGCTTCTTCTTGCAGTAGTAGCACTGCTGTGGTCAGCTCTGAAGATGGAATGGATACTCTGATTCAAGTGTGCATACTTCACCACAGGCAATTTGGAAGGAGGCAACAACTCGATCACCTTCCTTTAGTCCCTTGACGGCAGGGCCCATGGACTCAACCACACCACAAAACTCGTGACCAAGGATATCGCCTTTCTCCATCTCGACGACACTGCCATGCAGCAAATGCAAATCACTCCCGCAGACAGTGCTGCCCGTGACCTTTAGGATGACATCTCTGTCTTCAACCACGCGTGGTTTTGGAACCTCCTCTGCATTGGTGAGACTTCCGCGGACGCCACCAAAGATACGGATCTGAGACGAGAAACTTACGAACTTCCACTTTATTCTTCCCCATCCAAACTAACGCCTTCATTGTCTCACCACTAGGGTCGGCATATTTGGCTCGGTCCCGAGCAGGGTTGGTAATGTCTTGCTCGGTCGTGGCGTTGCCACCATGGCCGATAACTTTCTCTAGAACTGAAACTGCTTGACTTAGGGCCATGTTTGATTATTTTGCTGTACTGATTGAGGTTATAGGATGAATACTTTCCGACTCAGACGTGTGTAGAAAGAATAAAGTTATATGAGGTGTGTTCTTAACTCCAAATATCTTACGTCACGATACGTCACTCGATCTCCAGATGCCTGCAAACAATGACATTTGTACAACATTATAAATCAGAATGAGCATGAAATGGCAGATCATAACGGCAATTGATAACGAAAGGGAGGCAATGGACAAGAACAGTTCGCGAAAACTTACTGTTCTTGCGGACCTAAAGTCACTCTGATGGTAGCGTCGACGGCGACCAACTGCAGGTCTTCGACTTTCCTCATGAATCCCAAAAGACTAGTCGCGAGTATCCCATTGTATATCATGATAGACGGCTTTATAAATGCAGAGCCATATCTATCATTCATTTGAGGCATCGCTCGTTGTTTGGGTATTTTCTAGAGATCCACGCCATCCATCTCCTTCTCATTTAAAATACGTTTATCAGCGAGACTAAAAGAGACATCTGTTCCGGAGCCCAAAAAAGCAACACTGCTGGGATAATTAGTCAATATGTCTACAAAGCATTTTACTGAAGACTTGTCTCCGTGCCAAGCGCTTGGACTAAGATGATATAATCAGCAGTGTCGGGATAGTCGGTTCATATTCGAGGACTTTTACCATAAGGGAGGTCCGGCTTGCGCCCAATATTCCCAGAGCTTCGATACATGCCTAAGCAGCAGCCTCCTGGACATTTCTACTGGCCCGAAATTGATGAAGGGGCAAAAAGTTGTCCCAATCTTGTGCTCGAGTAGGAGGACCCCCGAACTTGGTCTGTCCTGGTCCAAATCACATACGAGGCATATTCTAATCCTGGTGGCGTTATTTCTACCCCATGCGAGGTTTGGAGGAATCTCTTTCTGGATTGACTACCCAGATTTTAAGGGCCTTTTCTTAATGTGTTGATACTCTTGGTGCAAGGGACGGAGAGATGCTGAATCACCTTTGTCTTCGCAGGCCGAGAGCAAAGTTTCGGAGAGGTTGGATGAGTTGTCCATGAGTTTGCCATCCTGAATCTTGGTTTTTAAATTTTCGTTATTCCATAATACTCTTGTGGATGTTTATACTTTTTGCCCAGTGTTTTGCACTTTATTTTGCTCTTGGAAGTGAGTAGCGGTAAGCGAGTTGCTTAACGTGAAGAACACAATGGAGTGAACAACGCCGCAACGCCTTCTAAGTTGACAGCTAGAAAAATCACGAACGTCCATGGTTTTGACTGGATGCCGCTAAAGTTTGGGGTGTTGTCTCAGATGTGGATCGAAGATATCGCTCGAACGTTCTTGCCAAATTACCACAATTTCCTGCTGCACGTGATCGTACGCTTACATCTTGCTCAAATTGCTCAATTGCTCTCAGCTTTACACGCGGCGGCGTATCAATACGATATGTATTACACGTCAAGTGGCGCTTTATTGGGATAACGACACGATATAGCCAATCAGGCTCTTGTTCTTGAAGGATGTTCGAGCATAAAGTTCCACTTCCCACATATTTAGCCTGGACTTCCAGATTGAACATGCAGCAATTCATTTGGAACCCGTGTATGGCACAACGAATATATAAACACAGAAGCTGCTTCAGTTCATGATGCAACTGCATCAAGTTCGACCTTTTCTAAGTTATTTTTCGTGGTCGAGACAGAGAAATATGTTTTATCAAGAACTGATCGTCCTGTCCTTCCTCATTGCTTTAGTCAGTGGTGGTACTCGTAAGTCCAATAACACTTGTACAGAATATGGGTATATTCTATACCCCGGCTTTGCTGCATTGGACGTTTTCGGGCCTCTCGAAGCTCTAGCGGAACTCTCTATGATCACGCCAGACCTCAATCTGACCATAATCGCCGAAACTCTGGACCCTGTACCGAGTGTAAAGGCATCCTTCTGGACAAACCCAGAGAACGCTACAGTTTGGGAATATGTTGTTCTAACTCATACTTTTGAGACCGCTCCAGTTGATGTATTGATTATTCCAGGAGGTATTGGTTCACGAGCACCACCTCCTACTTTGAATACTACTATCGATTTCGTGAGGAAACGTTATCCCACCCTTTAGTACCTGATCACGGTATGCACTGGTGCCGGAATTGCAGCTCGGGCAGGTGTTCTCGATGGAAAGCATGCAACTACAAACAAGCGAGCTTGGGATCAAACCATAGCGCTGGGACCGAAGGTCAAGGGGGTTCCTCAAGCAAGATGGATAAGTGACGGAAATATATGGACAACTTCGGGTGTTGCGGCAGGCACTGACGGTTTCTTGGCCTGGATTGAGGCGATATATGGGAGTGCAACGGCCAAAACTGTCTCTGATGGCATGGAGTAAGAAGTCCTTGGCTATCCACAAACTCGACCTCACCAACTAACCTCTGATTCTCATAGATACGAGAGGCATCTGAACTCTACAGATGATCCTTTCGCTGCACTTTACGGTTTGGCCGATGCTAACAATGGGACGAACCCTTCATAAGGTGTGGTGAAGGCGGGAGGGCAGAAGGAGATCTCACCAAATGGCCAAAGGTCTTTGAACTTAACGTGAGATATTGCGAATGAGGTTCTATTTGCATCAAGGAGTAGAACGGATCAATTTTTACAAGTCGAATGAAACAAAGGATCAATCATGCATAGTTCGCTGTGCCGCGTTGTGCTTGCGTATGTGTCTGTCTCTCCCTCGCAGCCCTTCAGGTGACTCGCTTGCAATAGGGGTTTGGGACATATGAATAACGCAAAGCCTATCTGACCCCACACGTCTCCTTGTTGAATGGGTTGACAGCGTCCCACAGGGAGGGGCAAACAGCTGTCGGGATGTCCATAAATGGGAAGAGCAACTGCAAAGTAAGCAAATTTTCCAAAGCTCTCTCGTTAAACTATTGATATCCAAAGATTAAGAACATTGCAAGATGCTAGCAAAAGCCTGGTATCAGACATCAAGTCCTCGTCAGTCATTATCGTAAGTGTGACCCAACATCAGTAGCCTTTCCGCACAATCCGATTGTACTGGTCCAATCCTGGCGAGGTTGGCATTGTCGAACTTCTGGTTCTCCCAAGCGTGGTACTGCTGACCCATGACGCTCGTGCTTCCCTTCCATCCCAATCAATATCCCGTTCCTGCGAGGTTAATCTTCGTGACGCTTCACTCATCATGGACGGTCGTTTTGTCTGTCTCTCGGCATCCGCGACAGTCAGGAATTGACCAGTCCGGGGATTATTCACTCCTCCCGGCTGGTAATCAGCATTACTGGGTTTGATGTACTCGCCCACAGCTATCATGAAGCTCTCACCTCTGCTGACAGGTTGTGCTATTGTTGATCGCCTCGATGCTGTCCTTGCCACAGGAACAGTCTGACTCATAACTGCGGCACCAGGGTTCCGATCCTTCATTGTGGCCCCCGTTTCGACTGGCTTGTAATAATCCCCTATTTTCTCGAGGAAGCTTCCACTCCTACTCAAACGCTTTGAGGTTGAGGTTGTCGGCCGAAGGAGATCCTTCGTAGCCGCACGATAGTTGGCCTCGATCTCTCCCATTATTTTCTCTGCTTCGCTGGGCATGATTTTGTTTGGCGAGTGCAGATCAGAAGATTCGAGAGTTCTCGCTGCTTCAGCCCTTGATTGTGCAAGAAAGCTCCTAAAATCTGCGGCCTCGTCGTCCGACCCAAAAGCAGTTGATCTAAGTGTCATAGAATGATTGGGGTTGAATGACACCCTCTTGAGTTGCTGGGATAAGATGTGCTCTTCGAATTGGGGCCCATAATTACTCATTCGCTTGAAGTCGGTGGCAGCATGTTGTGGTATGTAGGCGGCAGTCGACGGCCTCTGCTCTTGCTCCGCTGGGTCCTTTGGTGGAACATGAATAGTAGATATTGGTCTTGACAAATCGGTGTACCGTCTTCTATGCTGCCGGAACTGGATATGTTCCTTATTTGCTGGTATCTTCTGCCCTCTCGACTTTGTCAATGTTCGTCTAAAGAAGTTATAGGTTCTCGTGTTGTTGACTTCCGGTGGACGCTGTGGGCGTTCTGGCAGAGTTGCAGCTTGAGACCCCTTTCTGGAAAATCTAGAGAAGGGATTTCTTGCTTCTCTGCCCTCTGGTGATGCCCGAGTCCGCGGATTCATGCATTGTTCATGGAAATCGTGCAGCGGCCACGATGGATCGGCAGACCTAGTAGTAGGCCGAGGGGTGTCTTTGTGGGAGAAAATACCGAGTCTGATTCTTTGTAGAGCAAGCCTCCATTTGGGCTCTTTTCTTGGGTCTTCCGAGCAGTATACCGGAGGAAATTCTGGCCGTGGACGCCTGTCCGCTTGGAACATCTTTCATTGATGGGACATTCCCAAGGCAGTTGTAACAGAAGCAAAGGGCGGTGACAGGAACGAGGGAGCAAGGTCAAACCAAAAATGCAACCACCTAGTGGGCTACGAGGGGTTATTGACTTCGGCCGTGGTCTTTTCAAATTTCAGGTTGAGTTCGGGTGGCAGAATTGCTAACCAAAAGGAGTGCTAAGCACTACTCCAGAAGATTGGCATCAAAGAAGGTCATGCACGGCCTGACCCCACCTTGGAGTTGTTTTGGAGGAGATGGCCTAGAGTTCGCCAATCAATCTGCATAGTCAATGTCCCGAAAGGAAGGAAATCTCCCCGATGGAGGCTTTCGGACTGTATTCGGAGTTTCTAAACCAATGAAAAGGGCATCGGCGGTGTAGTACGGGTCAAGAACGCCAAGGTAACTTCCACTTAGGGTTATCTGTGGCAGAGATCTACTGTAAGTTAACTATGTGGAGAATCGGCTCTGATCGCTAGCATTGGTTCCCGTAATGGTGCAGTCGCACCGTCGATACCTAGTGCCGGACTTGGCATTGGGTTTCTGTGAGAATGGAGACTGCTAGATTTGTCTAGTGCGACTTGCCTGAACAATGTCAGGCTGTGGCTGAAAATGCTCGTATATGGTATGCTGCAGAAAACATGCGTGGGAGATCGGGAGAAAGAAGCGGCGTACACCAAGAGAGAAAACAAGAAAGGTGTACGTGACCCTGCTGTGTTGTTTGTCGACAGAAACACCAGGACAACGCACAACGGGAAACGGCAAATATCCGTCGCTCTGCCGTCGAACGGTCGAGGAAACTCCATCGGAGCGACTATATACTTGCATCCTTGTGCAGCCACTAGGCGAGAATCTCAAAAGCTCCTGCATCATGTTGAGGATGAAGAGCAAAGTTTGACAAAGCAAGGGCATTTTGGGTGACGCTCATGTTCACGTGACCATCGTAAGACAGGTAAGAGCTGCTGTCATTACTCTGCGTACAATACAACTCTGGACAATATCAATGTACAAAACATTCGCGTACATGAATCCGGCGGGTTAAATGTTCCTGGAAATATTGTACATTCAACTCTGAGTCTTGAGCTAGAGACGTCGCAATGTATGAACTCTGGTGGGACATTCTTTGGCTAGGTAGAGGTACGTAGAATCATGGCAGCAGCTCTTACTTTCTATTACTGAACTCTGCGTTCTGATCTCAATGTCTTTGCTCTGGAAACGGAAATTACCCGTACTGAGCAAAACTTTATCATCTCCTATATAACATGAGCTTTGCTGCATAATAAACTGCAGCTTTATCATTTTCTGAACATAATTAATAGCATGAAAACTTCACAATCAAGGCTTGGCTGAAGTCTCGCACTCAGGCTCGTCCGCTGGTGATGCAGTGACCATCCTCTTGATCAAACTTTCTCGCTAACATTAAGAAACTCTCCTTTTCCAGCCCGCTCGCAAATTGCTTTGAGAGCTGCCCCAGCCCACTCAAAATCAGCAAGCTCTAGATATATCTGAGCACTCAATCGAGTCCACCATTTCTCTTGGAAAAAGTAGATAGGAAGGAAAGTCTTGAAATCTGTAGTCAGTGTTTGTTCCATCCATTGCGTGGCAAGCATTCCGTTTCCAGGGTCGATGCAGTTCTGACCAGGCACCTTGGATGGACTGATTTCTAATGGGAGGAGCACGTTGACAATGCAACAGCCCCTGGTCAAGGTCCCTGTGCTATTGTCCATGATATTGGTTCCCAATATCCTTGCCACAGCTTCACCACCTTCTTTGGCTAGCTTGGAGCAATATTCCATGATCGCTTCCTCACCACCACAAACGTTCTTCCGGAATTCGATTGCTTCTGGAATTACTAAGTAATTCGTGTTGTCAATGGTGCCGACAAACTCGAAATTGTTCACATATTCGCTCTTGGAGCTTGGAGGGAGTGGATTCCTAAAGGCTCTTCCACTTTTCGAGACAAATCCATGAGATGTTGGAAGAGAAGATCGAATCAGAGGCTGATTTCTCTCCGGGACGTACAAAACGGCACATCCCCGAGGCACGAAGAACCACTTGTGCGCATTAGATGTAAAGAAGTCGGGATCAAGAGCCGACAGGTCGAGGGGTAAATGGCCCACACCGTGCGCTCCGTCGATAAGAGAGAAAATACCCTCTTCCTTGCAGATAGCAGTGAGGCTTTCAAATGGCATCCGGACACCAGGAAGTGATGACACTGTATCGAACATCGCAAGACGAGGTCTCTTGCCAACAGCTCTAGAAGCTTTGATAGCCTGTTTGAACGAGTCGAGGAGGTCCAGATCTTCGACCGGGTAGGTCAGGTCTATTAGTCGAGGCTGAACAAGATTATGATGAACTTCAGAGATATAATCTATGGTGTTGGCACACGCGCCATAGGCAGTACTACGTGTGTCAGAAGCTATCCTCCCGAAAGGATTGCAGAGCATACGAGAAGAAAAGTATTTCATCCTTCCCATCAGTGTTCCAGACTATGTTCCGAATGATAGTATTGACCCCCGTTGTAACATTCGGTACGAAGACTATAGTTGAAAGGGGAGCGTTGAGCACCTTTGCTATAGCCGCTCGAGACACATCCAAGAGCCTGGGGTAATCATAACGAATGAATGGGTCCGGTCTGCGTTCACAAGCGTCTTGATATTCTCGCTGTTTCTGGCGAACAACGTGGGGGAAAGCGCCGAAAGACCCTGTTGGCTAGTGTTAAAGTTCCAATTGGTGACGGCCGAATGTGGGAGAATACCCTGGTTGAGATTTATGAAATTTGGGTCGAAGCGGAAATGCTTAAGCATCTGCTTGCCAAATGGAGTACGTCCATCCTCAAGGGAAACTTCCCCCATCTGTGTGTTGAGTGCTTCTCCCATTTTGAATGCAAGCAAGAAGATAAGAAACCAATGAGTCAATGGTGATGATGTGTAAACCTTCAAATGAAGCTTGAGAGAACGAGAGAAGGCTGATAAGGAAAATCGAAGACCAAGGACGATAGTTTTTAAGTATGAATCTAAAACCCAAGATATGGAAGTTCAAATGACTCAATTTCAAATATCCTGCGAAGCCGGAGGATAATGTCAAGCAAAGGGCGGGAGATATCCATGATCATTGCATGATCTATTGCTCAGTGGATGCAGAAGCGTTGTCGCCTCGGCAATTCACGGTTTGCGAAGGGTGACGCATCAGAAGCTCCCATCTTCACCAACGACTGTAATAGAATTGGCAAATCACTCTTCGACAAGGTACATATTGAGAACACTAGCTGCGATGTCTCTCGCACAACTATCGAAGCTTCTTCCTTTACCGGAGCCCGATCTGCAGCAAGTCTTGGACTACGCAGCAACGTTATCGAAGCAGGATGCCGCAGAACACTTCAACGAGCTTCTCGGGGAGTCACCACAATCGATAGAGTTCATCTCCTCCTTCAACTCCCGCCGGCAAGGCCCAGCCTCCAACCCGAAATCACCAGCTACTCCGGCTGCAAATGAAACATCAGGAGTACCCAAAAGCACGCGCAAAGCTACGAAGAAGAAAGCCCCGCTCCATACCCCCGCGCCGAGACAAATACAAGATACATACGCAGCTCAAGGCACAGCATATATTAAGAAGAGTGAGGATGACGACTATATTACGAAGAGGCCTATGCCATCAACCTCAAAATCCCCAGCACAACCTAGCAATGCCTTCGCCCTCCAAACCAAACCAGCCGCCATCCAAGCTCCTATTCCCAGAGCACCCCCTTCCGCAGCAGGCCCCCTGATATCCGACTTCAAGACCTCAAAATCAACCCCCACCTCCCGGACCTCCTCTCCTGCTCCCTCGAGCTCGAAAACGAAAATAAACATCACAGGCGGGACGTCGATGCATGGTGCCTCGACCGTCCTCTCCGAGCTCGACGCAGCGATCCGAAGTCTGGAAATAAGCACGAATAGCAGCCTCCTTCTGCCAGCAGCACAACGAGCGTGCAACTGCATAGGCTCACGACATCCCCTGCTTACAGCTGCGCCGAATTGTTTGAACTGCGGGAAAGTGATCTGCGTTAAAGAGGGGTTGGGACCATGTACGTTTTGCGGGGAGCCACTCTTAAGTGCAGTGGAGATTCAAGGTATGATACGCGAACTACGAGAGGAGAGAGGCAGGGAGAAAATGCTGTTAGATAATGCTGGGAACAGGCGAGCAGAGATATCAAAGAAGCCTGCTCCATTTACAGCGCCGAGAAATCTGGATATGAGCCCTGCGGAGCTGAAGGCGAAGGAACATAGGGATAAGCTGTTGGCTTTCCAAGAGCAGAATGCGAAACGGACGACTGTGAGGGATGAAGCGGCGGACTTCGAGACTCCGGTTACGGCGGGTGTCAACATGTGGGCTAGTCCCGCTGAAAGAGCGAGGCAGTTGAAGCGGCAACAAAAAGTACTGGCAGAGCAGGAATGGAATGCTAGGCCAGAATATGAGAAGAGGAAGACGGTACTGAGTATTGGGTTTGAGAAGGGAAAGGTGGTGAAGAGGATGGGCGTGGCCCCTGTTGAAAGAGAGAAGGCGAAGGTTGTGGAGAGTGACGAAGAAGAGGTTGAGGAGTTGCCGTTACGTGATGTGAGTGGGAATAAGGGGGGTGGAACTTTTAGTCGTAATCCACTGCTGGGCGGCCTGATTAAGCCAGTCTACAACAGCGGCAAAGGGAAGGAGCCAGATAAAGCAGAAGGGGAGATCAAGCGAAAGACGTGGAGGAGGGTGCAGGACAGCTTAGAGGATAACGAGGCTATTATATTAGATGGAGGAGTGTTTGGTGGAACCTCTGATAGAGTAGAGCAAGAAGAGCCTGCTTGTGGCTAGTCTGCATCAAATAGAAGAATCATAATATACGGTCACTTGCACAACACGGTAACAGGTGGATTTTTGCGGTAGAGCAGTGATATAGTTTTCAATATCATTACTCATAAAAAGTCGAAGCACTTCCAAGTGCTCGACGAAATGCAACGCACCGAAGATCCCAGAACCGCAATCCTGCCAGCCATACCATCAAAAACAGTCCTATCCATGATGTCCCGATGTCCCAATGTCCCAAGTATGCCGAGTGAATGGTCTAAGCGAGATTTCGCAAACCCCCTTATCCGAAGTACAATAACGAGAACAACCACAACCATTCTCTACCACTAGTCGCTATCGCCATCCAAACCGCGGGACCGACTTCTGCTTCGCGAATGATGTCTGTGATGGTGATGGTGATGCCCATGATGACTTCCGGAGTCGCTCCCAGCATATCCGGGGTATAGATTTGGTTGTTGTCCGCCGTATTGGCTCTGCTGAAGCTTCTCATCCTTATGATGCTTATGCTTGCTCTCTAAAACATTTGCACCAATAGCTCCGACGACCGAGCCCAAGACCGTGCCAAGAGCTCCGCCTCCGATTTTATGGCCAATGAAGCCACCGCTCGCTCCTCCTACAAGTGTTGCTCCGAGACCCTTCTCTCCATCAGGACCTGGTACGCCTTCTTGTTGGTAGCCATCTCGGTTCTCGCCGTATGCAGGCTGGTTGGGATACGCTTGCGCGGCTCCGTACGGAGGTTGAGGGGAAGGTGGCTGGTATGGCGCTTGGCCCTGCTGGTAGGGAGAACCTTGTTGAGGGTAGGGAGCTTGTTGATATGGAGAGTGTGCAGGAGAGGGGCCTCCGTAGTTTGGCTGAGGAGGGTATTGATTTTGATAGCCCCCCTGTTGTTGTGCGTAGTTAGGAGCAGGAGGATATTGTCCTTGGCCCTGTGGAGGGTATTGCTGCTGGCCGTAGGGAGCTTGTTGGCCATAGGGAGCCTGCTGGTTGCCGTAATAGTTGTTGTTCGACATGGTGTGTGGACTTTGGGGACTGATGTGATGTGATGTGATGTGAAGGTTCACAAAAGTTCAGATGTTGATGGGGAAAGGAAAGAGGAATACGAGAGATGGACAGATGGGAGATTATATACCTTGCCACGGCCGACACTCACTCATCAGTGAATGTGGTGCTGTACTGACTTACGTGCTTTAGTGGGGAAGAGGGGAGGGGTCCGGGAAGCTGTCGTAGCCCACCTAATCAGAACGACGGGCTTTGCTTCCTCTGCCTGCACGTCAGACGCCATCGAATGACATGAGAGCTTTCTGGGCGGATGCTTGCAAAGTCCGGGTGATGAAGGCTCGCTGTCGCAAATCAGAGGGCCATGTGTGCGCTGCGCATGATGGTTTTGGGTTGTGGCTGTGATGCTCGCACGGCAAGCTCTTTGAGCTTCGATGGACCGAGACAGGGCTGAGCCTTCTGACGTATGAAGAATGGATTGCGAGTCCCCGGACCCGCCGAGAGCCTCTGCAGCGATTCCGAACCCGAGGATGGGGGAAGTTGCGCCTGGAAAAGTTCGTCGGCAGGACGCCACTCTCGCTGAGCTGCAGTATGCCCTGAGGCGCAGCAACAAGTGCTGCGCCATACGAAGCGTTCTCCATACCTCTTTCGAATTCTCGAGTGAACTTGCCTCTTGACACTTCTGTTACCAGGAAACATATCAACCTCACAAAAGCCTTCGTATCTCTGCATTTCTTGCATTCTCGGCACCACTTGGCTCGTGTGACTGACCCACCAGCCAAGTCGGCAACTCGGGATGCAAAGAACTGCTTGAACTAAGGTGTAAGGAGGAATTTGCAACAACATTTCATCATGATAGCTAAGCAGGACTATAATCTCCTAGTATAAACGATTGCCATGCGAACTATGTCTTGCAGAATCTGGATATGTCAAGTCAAGAAGAAACTGTTGGAGTTCGATCTTGCAGGATGGGCAGAAAGCACCTCCGTGAAAGAGGAGGATAATGCTTTACTTGCTTGTAACTCTCTCCCACGTTTGTTCTTCAACATTCAAGATCACGGCGTCGAATTTCTGGCTTCTAAGTAGGTAGTCCTTACCTCTTGGATGCAATAAACATTTGTCACGTGTAAATCACGTGCGTTCCAGTAAATAATTACACCGAATGACTCAAACTTCTCTTCCTTGGCATAAAGTACTGTATTCAGAGAAGTTCAGATACAGAATTATCTTCCATCATCCTAACTTTAAATCTCGAGGAGAAATTTTCAATTTGAATCATGTCATCTGTCCTGCAAGACTTCGTCGCCTCTCCGTATACCTTGGGTACAATGAGCATCGCGTCCTTCATCATAGCACGCGCTATCATCTACCATGTGAAAAAGATTGGCCCCATACCCTTTGCGCCGACAGTGATAAAATACAACAGCTATGCATATTCAATCTTCTCCCTTTTTCTGTGCATGGGAATCACTGCTTCCATATGGGATGAACTATCAAGCACCTCAGATCCCTCAATCAGGAGTCTGATCTGCTCATCTCCTTTCTCGGAATTTGACAGACAATTACGCTTCATATTTCATACCTCGAAGTTGTATGAGTATGTGGACATCTTCAACGTCCTTGCAGTAGGAGGGGTTGTCAATGCACATTTTGCCATTCATCATTTCACCGTAAGTTTTGCCGTGACTCTAAAGGTATAGTGAATGTCCTAATCCTACATAGACAATGTATTTTACCTATGCAAGAGTACTCTGCTATCCAGTTGGATGGAAGATCTTTGGCGTGCTTAACACGATGCATCATGCAATAATGTATGCCTACTTTGGTGGATCTGCTGTTTTCTCGGACATCCTTCCCTGGACTGGGATGTTGCAGCTGGTTGCAGGGATTGTAGGGGAGATATACGTGATTAGGAATGTGTGGAGTGGAGGGGACGAGTGTGGGAGTATGGATTCGTTGTGGGCGAACATTCTGGCACTTGGGTTGCTGTCGACGTATCTTGTCTTGTTTGCTGGGGACTTGAGAGCGAGATGGCAGAAAGAGAAGCATGAGTAGAGCTATATGAGGTTGGTCATTGATGAGATGGGAGATGGAGAGACATGCTACTTCACATCGAACTACTCTAGGGAACAAATTCGACAAAATGCCGCATAGAATGCAATGTTTCCTGGTCTTGTTCACTGTTTCACCACACGCTCAAAGCCTTTCACCATATGCCTTCATCGTAAGGATCATCCAGCCAGAAGCCATTGCCTCCGAGGCGTTCCAGTTGCTGCATATAAAGCAATTCCTCCGGATCAATATCGCTGAAATAATCTTCGACGTAGGGTGAGCGATAGTTTTGCAAGCAGGGTCCAAGAGGGCCAAGAGGCCCATAAGGCATTCGTGGACGATCGAGTGCTTGCAAATCATATAAGCTGCTCGCTCTGGATGAATTTGCCCGGGACCCTGCTCCGAGCAGGCCACTTCCAATTAATCCTGCTCTGCCACCTAGGAGGCTGTCTCGGGAGCCAAGGCCACCCATTCCCATACCGGGCCCCATCCCCATTCCCATGCCTCGACCGAGCAAGCCTCCAGGACGACCACCCAAACTACCGAACAAGTCATCCTCCATTGGTGATCTTCCACCCAACAACGACGAACCACGAGATCCTAATGGATTTCGTCCACCACCGCCGAGATTCAAGGCTCCAATGCCATCCATGAGTTCGCTCATTGATTCTCGTCCACGCCGGAGCATAGGAGTGTCGTCAAGTCGCGAGCCACCTTCTCGACCCCAGCCCAAGCCTCTCCCACCCCTCTGCCGGCCCCTGAGCGAAGCTCGACCACCGAACAACATGTCATCGAATCGTCCTCCCGAGCAGCCTAAGCCACCAAATCCTTGGGAGCGACCACCTCGAGCATGGAATCCATTACCTGGGTGGCAGTGACTGGATCTCTCTGAGAACATGATGTGGAGATGAAAGCTTACGAGTGGTAATCATAGGGCCTATATGTTCTATGGTACTAATGTACTGTAAAATTGAAGCGACTGGAAAGTTTTACAAGTCGTGTAGCAACTGTAGGACAAACAGTGTAGCCGAGAAAAGGGTATCCCAAGTGATCGAGTAGACAGCAGAAGATGAGAGCAAAGGGATATAAATATTCGTGTGTTTGGGAATCGGGAAGGATAATATTATGGGCAAGGTACAAACACAGACGGATAACTTCTTTTGCCAACAACATGTGCAATGTGACCTACCCGCCAGACTTGGTATATTGATAGGAGCAATTGACTGAGAAAGAAAATGTTTGCCTATTCCTGAATCCTTACACAAGCTGTCATCTATTTGATGTGTCAAGTCAAAGCAATTGTGTCACTGGAATGTATCAGCGGCTCAATGGTACCTCCATGGTGCGCTGGCAAGCCGAAGAAGTCCAGTGTGGGGACAGCTTGCTGCCTCAAACATGCAGAGCTGTCCGAAAGTGGCGGGATTGAGGCAACTATGCAGCAAACAACTAATAAAGGTGTGGCCTGGCTTGTCGTAGCCACAACATTTTCTCCACCTTTGGGTTGGACACATGCAGGGCAAGATCCCGTCAGTCCAGCCCCGGCGGACTCGGAGCTCTTGAGTCTTGCTGTGTACACAAGTCAGCGCAATTGAAGACACATTGACCCCTGTCTCTTGACAGCACTGTGCGATAATGCGAGGTACTAGCGTGTCTTTTCATTAACACGCTGATGAGCAAAAGCTCTCGACAAGTGGTCTGTAGACTGAGAGGCGTCATATGAGCACCATAAGTAGACGAGTTTAAGAGCACCTAGATCACCAATAACCTGGAAAAGAGCTGTGTGTTGATGTTCATCGCGGCCGATGAGATGAGATGAGGATCGGTTCCTGAAGGAGGATAAGATACGCTTTACCGTTTCGGACCTAGTAGTTCTCCGCTACGCAAAAAGACGAGCTCCTCGAAATTCATTCTCGAACTCTGTTCTCCTGCTTTGAACCTTTCGTCCATCACGCACACCTAAGTGACCCCTATCACTATACACCCGCGCGAACTACAGGCTTCAGTGCTTCGACGTCTCGATCTGCCACCCTACGCAAAACCTTTACTGAGCAAAGCCTTCTCGCGTCTTCGTTCACGCGACTCTTACTCTTTTGTGTCAAGAATCCTCTGTTCTGTTATCTCAAGCAATTCAGCAATCAGCCATGCCTTCACATATGCCTTCAAGCTTTGCATCTGCTGCCGCAGGCCAAGGTGCGAGTCGCGACCCCCGGAGCACGAGGGGAGATGGACGAGGAAGCGGGGACTGGTACGTACCATTCTGAGCCCTATAGTCACTTTGTTCAATTTCATTGTGCTGGTGTCGAGCGCTGCCTAATTGAAGGCGCTCCGGGTCCCTCGGATTTTTCACTTTGATTTGGACCTTTTGGGTTTGAGTTGCCAAACTCTGAATTCTTTACAACCTGGAAACACGCAACACCACAATGGCGGGTTTCGATGGCAACATCGGCCCTGTTCCTCCTCCGCCGAGAACGACACTTGATGATTATCTTGCTAACGCGAGGCCTTCTCGAAACAGGGCCCGGAGAGAGAACAGGGCTTCCAACGGCACCGTGACTTTACGACGCTCTTCCACAACCCCAGTGGCACAACCCCCTTCTCAAGGCGAACCACCTCTCCCAACACCAAGCGCAGAGACCCCTGCTACATATCAACCGTCGAGCTCGATGTACGACCAATCTACAGAGTTTCGCTACTCTAAGAGTCAATTGCTAGATATTTACAGGACTCAAATGGAGTCGGGAGCATCAAACGGAGACATCTCGCATCTCTTCGAGAACGGCTGGGACCCAAAGCAGTCGAATGGAGCAAATGGCCGAAGCAGTTGGGGAAAGATCAGTGACGGAAGAGATGCCCAAGGTCCTAATATTGCTTGGGAGCCGAAGGGCGATATTCAACCTATTGGTCTAGAAGAGATGTCTGAAGAGGAAAAGCTTGTAGGACTATCAACACCACCTACAGTACTTCCTAACTAATTCTGAATAGTTGTTTTCTGGCGATGTTAACTCACCAATGAAACCTCCGCCACAGAGTTCCAACAAAGATTCTAATGCCCAGGGAGGAGTGAACGGTCGCAAGACTTCCTTTTCGCAGGGCCCAGCACCCTTTGGTCTCTCGTCTCCAGCATCCAGTAGACCAGGCACGCGTCGACAGCAGACTAGTGATTCAATATCTTTGGCCTCTCCAGGCGCAAGCCGATTCTCCCGGGATGAGCCCTCACCTTTCTTCACCCGCAAATTCAACGAATCAAAGGATAATCAGGATGATCGAGTCGAAGAATCGAAGAGTGGTCTGCCCTTTGGTGGCTTGATGCGGAGTAACACTGCTGGTAGTGCATTGGGCAATGGCCCAGCCTCTCCATGGGGCCGTGATGGAACAATGGGCACATTCGGAAGCTTTGCTCTTGGTGGATCTGCCACAAATGCTACTCCCATCGAAAAGCGGCCAGGCCTGCCAACGCGTGAGAGCCGCTTAGCATCTTTGATGCCGAAGGAGAGCACGGAAGACATGTCGAAGGCTGCTGAGAGACCTTGGAGACCTAGACAACGTACTGACACCGATCCATTCTCGGATGATCCTCTCACTGGCAGCGCAGCTTTAGGTGGTGGTCAAGACACAAGTCCGCCACCCAATTCGCAACGTAGGGCTCCTGGCTTGGACACCCCCATGAGAGCAGCGTCTAGTGAGTTTGGAATGTCTGACATGCCAGGCTTTCGTGACGCTCCACAACGTGGACAGAGCCACCAGACTCCTCAAGGCCGCCATGATGAGCATGAGCCTCTTAGTCCTGCCGATACCAACCCATATCGAAGTCCGCCCGACGATAGGCATGATGCCGATGACGAGAGCTACGACGGCGAATCCATGCAGCACACCCGAGCTCAAGCGCTGGGCAATATTCCCGAGCATCCTAATACGTTTGGGACCTTGCCTCGTGGTTTCACCAATGCAGCTTTCGATGGAAGCGATCGCAGTCAAACGTCCAGCGTTGGTGCTTCTAAGGGATTTTCTGCTTTGGGTGGTGGCCTTTCTTCGATTGGTGGTGGGCTTGGAAGCATGAGCGGATGGCCATCGGGCGGCAATCCTATTGGGACCCCTGATCGTGAGAATCGACCAGCCTTCTCCTCCGCACCATTTGGTAATTCCATCTTCGGTCCTATGGGCGATCTCCAATCCCCCTCGTTGAGTGGCCTGGGTGGTGTTTTCGGGCAAGGTCCAGCTAGTAATCTCTCTGGTACTGGTACAGCGAGTCGTGGGAGCAAGCTCGGATCACTGTTTCCTCCCGCCATGCAAGCGCAAATGCAGAACGTGGACGCAGACAACATGGCTGAGGGCGGAGACCTTAGGCATAGCAGCGCATTTGGAGCTATTGGCAGAAATGCTTTCACTCCATCCCGGGACACCGATAGCCCCATGCGCTCTGGCAGACACGTCTTCGAAGACCTGTTTCCGTCAGCCGACAGTTCTCGGAACCAAGGTCCATTCTCAACATCCGAAAATGTCCCCGGACAGACCGCAACCTCGTTCTCCCAAGCTACTACGGCTCAGGGCACCTACCAACAGTCACAAGCCAGTTCTGATTCCGCAGCTAATCAGTTGCCCGCTGCTCAACAGCGAGTCATGGTTATGCCAGATCGGATGAGATGGGTCTATCTCGATCCCCAAGGCCATGTGCAAGGACCATGGTCTGGTCTCGAAATGCACGATTGGTACAAAGCTTCATTCTTCACACCTGATCTCTCCGTCAAGAAGCTCGAGGACGCTGAATTTGAACCACTTGGTCAGCTGATTCGACGCATTGGAAATTCGCGAGAGCCCTTCCTTGTACCCCAAATTGGAATTCCTCATGGCCCCCCAACCGTCCAGGCTGGTGCCCCGTTTACTCCTGCAGCCGCTGGTCCTGGAAGCACGTCAGGTCAGCCTGGTGCTGTTCAGCCTCCCTTTGCAGGAGCCTTCCCAAGCTTTGGCACCACCCTCACGGCGGAGCAGCAGAACAACCTTGAGCGCCGAAAGCAGGAGGAGCAGTTTTTGATGGCTCGTCAGCGAGAGTATCTGGCTCAGCAGCAAGTCAGTATGAAGCAAATGCAAATGAGCGGAATACCCGGGGCACTTCATCATCATTCCAGTGCTCATAGCCTGCAAAGCCAACCAAGCTTTGGAAGTATGACCTCGCCAATCGGCATGCCGCCGCAGGCTCCCTTACCGGGTGTGTCTGGCTTCTTTGACGGTCCACCTAGACAAGTTCCGCCCCCACAAGCTGGTGGAATAGGATCCGAGTTTTTTCGTGCGGAAGATATCGCACGGTTGAGTCTCCAGGATCGACAGCAACTCTTCGGTGCTGCTGCATCAGGCTCTCAACCGTCTCAGCCAAAGGCTACGACAATCGGCTCATTTTTCGGCCACCCGGATGCCCCACGTCAAGCCGCGATGGCAGAACTAGATGATCCGCAAGGTTTCAAAGCTCGTCTCCATGAATTCAATCAGCTGAGGGCTGATCATGATGCTGCGGAGGCAGCCCAAGCTTCGTTCAACCAATCCAATGACCCGATCGCAGCACCTCAGCAGCAACAACATCAGCAATATGATGAGCTCCCTCAGCCTCGTAAAGATGAGGAGTCCCAGGCCAGCATTCCAGAGGTCCTTTCACTTACACAACAGGTTCAGAAGGCAGCGTCTGCCAAACAGTCACCGGTGGGTGCTGCTCAACCAGAATCTGCGTGGGGAAAGGTAAACTCTGGCCTGCCTATGCCATTTCCTCCTCCAAGAGAGTCCAACACACCACTTCCCGCCCCAACTGCGCAAAGAGGTCGATCTAATCTGCCTGAAGCTCTTAACGTCGACACCAGATCAAGATCCGAGACCCCTGAATTGACAGCTACAACGCCTTCTCTTGCTCCATGGGCAAAGGAACCGGTCGATGCTCCGAAAGGTCCATCCTTGAAGGAGATCCAGGAGGCTGAAGCGAAGAAGATGGCCAAGGCGGAGGAAATTGCAGCAGCCAATCGTCGTGCCCAGCTTGAGCAAGAAATGAAATTGCTTGCGAGTCAGCCGGTGGCACCTGCTCCAGGCCTCCCAACATCTTCTACCTGGGGTAGTAGTGTCTCCCCGGCAACGCCCACATCTGCACCGTTAGCATGGGCCAAGCCTGCGACAAATGCTCAACCGGTCAGTGCTAGCAAGAAGACGTTGGCCGATATCCAGAGAGAGGAGGAGCTTCGCAAACAGAAGATTGCGGCACAAACAGCGCAAACATCTTCCGGAATTACTAGTGGCAAGCGCTATGCAGATCTGGCAAGCAAGCCGACCGCGCCCATTCAACCCGTTGGTGGTTCCGCCTGGTCTACAGTTGGAGCGGGTGGAAAAGTCAAGATACCAACAGGTCCATCTGCCGCAGCTCCCCAAGCTGTTCGGTCGGTCAGTAATGCAAACGTTGCCCCGTCGTCGTCCACTCGTGCCCCACGTCCAGCACCTACCATTCGCAGCGCTACGACAGCTGGACAGAGCAATATCAATGCTGCTAACGAGGAGTTCACCAAATGGGCTAAGGGAGAGTTGACTAGGGGCTTGAATACGGGCATTAATGGTAAGCAGGTAATATTGTAGTAGATTACACTTTTACTAATAATTTCCAGTTGCCAATTTTTTCAACGGTCTCCTCAACTTCCCGGCTGACGAGGAGCTTATTGCGGATACTATTTACGGAAGCTCGACGCTGATGGATGGTCGTCGCTTTGCAGAAGAATTCCTTCGACGCCGCAAGCAGGCTGAGAAGGGTATCGTTGAGCCAGCCAATACTGCAACCGTAAGCAGCGTGTCGACCACTGGTGACATGTCAGCTGGTTGGAGTCAAGTTGCCAAGAAAGGTCCGCCTAAGGAAGAAACGCCTGCCGGCTTCAAGGTTGTCCCCAACAAGAAGAAAGGCAAGAAATGAACGCAGCGTGGGAGTATTGTATCTATATGTATGAACACACGCCACTGGTTTACCTAGCATAGCGATCTGCATATCATGGGTGGGTGCATGAGCGAGCGTTGATCGTCTGCTTCCACATACGTTGTGGAAATGTATACTGTATGGCATAGAAATGAGAAGCATGTTATGAACGTCTGATCTGATCAATAACACACTTTTGATAAAATTGCTTAGAGTGCAGAGTGCCAGTGAGGATGCTAAGGCTGCTCTTGCTTGCGGACCTGCCATAATTGCAGAGCATAGTGGATTAGGTCCAAATGACAGATTATTGTCCAAATTACCAGAAGATGTCCAATAAAGAATGGTGTGCGTTGTATTATAGAAATGTTCTCAGGCTCAAAAAATCGGATCGCTTACAAATCCACAAAGTTATCGTCAAAAATCATTCAAAAATTCTTCATAGGAAACAAGACTTTGACATCACAACGAAAATGGCCGCCAGTACGACCATATTGAGGGACCAGACATTTGACGCTTTGTTATTCAATCTCGAGTCCTTAAATGACCACTCAGAACTCTCGGCAGTGGTCAAGTCGTACCTTGAAGGTGACTACAAAGTCGTGCTCCGAAGCCCTACCTCTCAAACTCTATACGGGAAGCTCGTTGAGACAATCGCGCTCTCAAGAGAACAACAAGATGCCAGTCTACAAGAGGCCAGGATCCAAGATGATTTCGGCGCTGTACAGGTCTTGCTCACCGGCCTCGCTGCCTTCAACGCTTTTCTGCAGGCAAATGTCACGGGACCGCCAGCAGACTGGGGAAGTGTTTTCCCACGGAAAGAAGACGAAGTTTTCAGAGACCAATGCCTGAGGAGCTTGGATGTTGATGGCGTCTCGGTGTATCAGCATATCCCTCACGTTGAGCTCTTGACCCTCGCGCGGCTCATTTTCACTGTCTTCTTCCCAAGAATCATAGGTGGCGAATTCAGGGATTGTAAATGGATGCGTGTTAGGATCAACGCTTATCACCAACGCCTTCTATCTGGTTTGTCTGGTGGGAGTATGAGTGATTTCTCGGTGCTTCAAGATGCTATCGAAAAGGATCTGAAGGAATTAGAAGTTGAAATCCTGGGTGAGAAGTCAGTGTTTGGGACAGAAGCGAAGGTGCAGTTCTTGCTCGAGAAAGCACAAATCTATATCATGCAAGGGCTTGATATCAAAGCCAGAGAGAATGTGAAGATGGCGAAGACGGTCTCGGAATTTAGTTATGCGCTTTCGGGGGCGCTGGGGAAGAGGACCAAGTTTCAGCAAAAGGATGTTTCGCAACTGGTTGTGTTTGCCCGTAGTAAGGGTGAGGAGACTTCTGAAAATTTGGTAGGGGCTCTGCAGGACACAACCATCTCGAATGGCGGACAGAGGAGTGGCCCCACAGCACTAGAACTGAACGACGATACACTCCTCGAGTCCATTGATTTTGCAAAGTCTGACAAGATCGACAACTCGGCACTGCCTCCAGAGCTCGCAGATCTGAAACCTGATTCTCAACCTCAACTCAAGCCTCTGGACCAAATCACGCTCTTGACCGAAGCCACGCTAAAAGACAACTTTTCACCTCTCGACAAGCTGAACAGCGAAGAGATCCTTCCCTTTGCTGTCCGAGTTCTGTCAGACAAACCCACAAACTGGCAAATATACACACAAGCCCTGCTCGTGCGCTCACGAATTGAAGCTCACCGATCGAGAACGCAAGAGCGCTCTGTTCTACAGCTTCAAGTTATCGTCGACCAAATTATCGCAGACACGCAGGAAGAGTCCTCCCCAGATGCCGGTGGCGTACCCAAGATCCGAGTAACGCAGTTCTTGCCCCGAGCAAAGGTATCTGAGTCCGCTCCTGTAGGTGAGCGGTTGAAGTATATCTTTCAATTGAATACACCTACGAGATGGGAAATCGAGACGGAGCTAGCTTATGCATGGAGCGGAGTAGGCAGTTTCATATCTGCGCTCGAGATCTTCAAGCGGTTGAAGCTGTGGGCCGAGGTTGCGCTATGCTACCACTCCGTGGGTCAAGAAGACAAGGCTCGTCAAATAATTCGGAGACAGCTATTTTACTCTTCAAATGGCCCCGAGATGGACCATTACGGTATCGATGCAGAGGAAATGATAAAGGAGAAGTGGGACGGCGAGCTCAGGCCTGCTCCTCCGCACGCCCCAAGACTATGGTGTATACTCGGCGACTTGGACAACGACCCAAAGTGCTGGGAGCGCGCATGGACTATCTCAAAGAAGAGGTATGCGCGAGCTCAGCGCTCGTTGGGCGAGTACTGGACGAAGGAAGGCGACTTGGACCAAGCCAGGGAGGCGTACTTGGCTGCCGTGATTGTAAACAGGCAAAACAACGACACCTGGTCCCGCCTTGGCGACATCGACTTGCGAGTAGGGAACTGGGACGGCGCTGTTATTGCGTTCCAGCAATCAATTATGATCGACGATACGGACGCCAAGACATACTCCAACCTCGGCTCTGCCCTGCTCTCCAAGCATGCGGAGCTTGTCAAACTTCAGAAAGCTCAGGCAAAAGGCGTTCTTGTCTCAGAAAATGCCGATGGAGAAGAAGAGGAGATTGATCTAAGCAAAGAGAAGAAGGAAGATCCCAAAGCCATCCTCCACCAAGCACTAAAAGCCTACAAGCGCGCCGCCTCCCTCGCACACGACAACTGGAAGATCTGGGACAACGTAATCACAATCGCAGGCCGCATCTCTCCCCCCTCGTTCCCAGACCTCCTCGTCGGTCTCCGAGCCGTGATCACGATTCGAGCGCCAAGTGTAGGCGAGGCGGCTGTAGACGGCGATATCCTACGCGCTCTTGTCCTCGAAGTCACGAGCAACGAACGAGCAGAGAACTTGAACGCCGCTGAATCCCCCGAAAATAACAATGGCATCTACATCCCACCCCGCGGCAGCCTTGCTCGTGCTCTTCTCACGCTGGTGGACACTGAGATCATCCCTCTGATCACGAAACGAGCCGAGCTGTGGGTTCTGGTTGAGAAGCTGTCGCTGTATAAGAGGGATTATGGGAATGCGTTGAAGTGTGCGGAGAGGGCGTGGCGGATGGTGACGGGTGGTGAGGAGTGGATGCTGGATAAGGAGGCGTGGAAGGGCGTGGTGGGCGCGACGGATAACTTAGTGAGTGCGTATGAGAATTATGGGCCGATGGAGACAGTGGATGGGAAGGAGGTGGAAAAGGCGTGGAGATCGAAGGCGAGGAGTGCGGTCAAGGGCGTCATGGGGAAAGGACGGGATGCGTGGGAGGGAAGTGAGGGGTGGGAGGTGCTAGAGGCTAGGTTGGAGGAGTTGAAAAGTTAAGCTTGAGCGAGAGATTATGAAGTGAGGATCGCATGCTTGACTAGAATTAGATGGATTTTTTCCAGTCTCAACGGACGTTGTTCTATCATGCGCCCCAATGTTCCGTTGAAGCATGGTACAATCAGTTTTCCTGATCACAAAAACAATACGGAGCTGAATTATCTTGAAGCGTGCCTATCTAATTGCTTCTAGTGAAGGAAACTTTCCGCGGAAGTCATAATAGCCATCGGCCCCTAGGCATCTAAATGCAAGTCTTCGTGCAGAAATTAGTACGCCAAACGCCGAATCGCAATGCTCACTCTACATCAACACGAAAGGAGTATGCAGCCTCCCGTGAAGCGAGTCCTTTCAGGGGCTCGCTAAGCAGGCGAACTCGACCCCTCGCTTCCAACGTCACCCTTTCCAAAAATGCTCCTCACCAACTCGCCTCCTCTCACAGCCAAGATCGACAGCAAGGTATCACTCAACTATTTCTTTGTCAGTCCTTGTAACCAGAACTCAAACACTCAAACAAGGAAATAAGGCTTACACCATGCGTTCCCTCATTACACCCCTGCAGCCACACCCCAGCCCTCCCATCAACCTTCGCTTCATCCAACTTCACTCGATAATTTCTCGCCACGGCAAATTTACCCTCTTTCTGCAGACTCTCGGGGAGAAGGGTTCGGACTTCAGCTAGCATGCTTTCGTGTGCATTTCGCACATAGCCGGTGGCAGTGAAGACATAGTCAACTTCTAGTTCATCCTCCCCATTACCTCGCTTTGTCGCATCCAGGTCACCTAAGCGTAACGCGACGCCGGAGTTGCTGATTTGAGAAGCGGAAAGCACTGTGCGGTTTGGAATAATCCTACATCTCCATCTCGATTCATCGGAGCTCTCCAGGCGCTGCATATACTGTTTCTGGTACAGGTGCTCCAAGAGCTCCAGTCTGACGACGCCGTAATTTGTCCCTCGATCGAGAGCGATTGCCGTTGCTCGCTCATTTGGGTTTTGGCTGTAGATACCGTCGACCCTGTCTGGGTCGAAGATCTCATTCACACTGCGATGCATCAGTTCTGGTCTCGGGAGAATCATGAAAGGGTAGAGGCAAGCTCACAAAGGACTATCGTCACTCGGCCTTAAACTAGCCCCTTTGATCACAAGCTTGACCTGGGCATCAGGAAAGCGCTCCCAGAGATCATTGAATATCTCTGCTGCACTCTGCCCACTCCCGATCACTGCAAATCTGAGCCTCCTCCCCTCTTCTCGTTTCTGAATCTGAGTGATGGTAGATGCGAATTGAGAGGAGTGGGCAACGTGTTTTAGTCCTTGCATGTTTTGAGGCACAACGGGACGGCCACCAACTGCAATAACAACATGGCGAGCGCGACGGGTTACGGAATGTCCAGTTGCAATGTCGCGAGCGGTGACCTCCCAACTCGTTACCTTGCCTTCTGAAGTCTGGGAACTAGGCCGGACCGATTCAACCTCCACGCCATAGGTCACTTTTCCCTCTCGCTCAAAGTGGCTCGCACACCATCTCAGATAATCCTCATATTCTACTCTCGTAGGAAGAAAAGTGCTGAGATTGATGAATTGGTTCAATCTCCTTTTCTCGAAAAGGTAATTGATGAATGTGAACCTCGAGCGAGGATCTCGAGGGGTAGCGAGGTCTTTTAGAAAGGAGATCTGCATCTTCGCCCCAGGGAGTTGCATTCCTGCATGCCAGGCAAACTGAGGCTGCTTCTCGAGGAAGAGTGCATTTGGAACTGGTGAGATGGCGTCTTGGGTGTCATGGAGAGCAATTGCTATTGCGAGAGATGCGGGGCCGAAACCTATGCAGACAAGGTCGAGGATCTCATCTGAGGATGATTGAGGTCGTGCATGGCCATTGCCGTTCGAGCAGCCATTCAGATGCATCCCGTCTAGCTGGCCATCGAGAGATGAAATTCCATTCGCGTACTGGCCGCTTCCCTCATCCGCACCCGTAGCTGTACTGATTGCTGAAGGAGCCATTCTTGGTAGTTACTCCAAATAGAGAAGAACGTGACTCTAGGAGTACAGATTTAGAACCAATCCAATTTCCTGGTACCAAACGCAAACTTTGTGATCAGAACACTGTGAAACGAGATCAAGTAGGACCAAGTTTCTCCTTCCGAGACTTTCTATACAAGCGGAAAGTCCAAAAGACAAAGAATGACGACTCCCGCAAACACGCTCAGACAAAAGTTTTAACACACAAAGTATTTCAAGCAAGCGTATCGTTCCCTGATATGAAATTGCAAACGCCCTATTGGCGTGCTGGCAATTGACTTTGTGTATGATGACAAGTGCTTTTATTGCGGCGACGGTGATTCGTCACTTCTGATTGGACCAAAAGCACTTGACAACGGCGAAGAACGTTTCTTTTTCTTGAGTAATGAAGACCCGATTTCAAGCACCGAAAGTGAAAATGGGGCCGGTGTTTGAAAGTTATCGATTTAGTGTATGTTTTCTTTGCACGGGTACCGGTTGAGGGGGTATGTCTTCGGCGGCTTGGGATTGGTCGATGAGAGATGCCGATGAGATAGAATAGATGGTGTGCAAGCTTATTTCGACAATGAAGCAGTCTCCGCAGCGTCGATTCTAGTATTTGAAATCTAGATAGAGGAGTCGGTGGTGGTGATTGGTAGGTATGTAGTCGTGTACGACATTTCTTTTGTTGTGGCAAGATCGGATGGTCGAGGCGAGAGGAAGATTTTTGTTAAAGTACAAGAGCAGCGGATGCAGGGGGGCTTTCCGGGAATTGTTCGTATGGATTATGGCGCCGTTCCTGCAGTTGGGGTGCTGCAGACATCAGCTGTTGGCTTGTGTGACTGCAGGTTAATGTGCACGTTCATCGATATAGGTCAGGGACATGGAGACAAGAGAGGAAGCAATTTTTCCATGACCCTGCTCCCTTTTCTCTCCGCCCGTGACGCAAGTGTTGATGAGGACCCATGTCGCCTCGTGCATTTTCTCTCTTCCCCTGGCCTTTCGCGCCAGTGTGAAGCCACTCATCCACTCACCAAGAAACAGACTTCAGATGCTCCGCAAGCGATGGTCACGAAGCGTGATGATCCATCGAAGCAGATGCGTAGCGCTGGTCTCGTCGGGCACCCACACTCGTCTCTTCTCCACAGCAGAAGGTCAGTGATGACGCCAGCACGTCTGACACCGAAATGCCAAGACTTTTTATCTGATCCGCTGAATCCCTGCAGAGAGCGACTTTCCCGATGTCGGATATCCGTTTCTGACCGCTAAGTGGAGATGCTCAGAGGTCGTGCTTATCAGATCAAATAGATAATCGCGGGTTGTCTTCATGGGGCAGGTGGGGAGGGCAGACTTTGCTGGCTGCAGGAACTTTGATAATGGGGCTATTGGGCCGACTTGGCTAAGGAAGTGGAGGAACGCAGCAGAGGCAGCATGGGACAGAAGAGCGGTCTCCAGAGATGATGCTTGAAAAACTCGATCGTGGAGGAGCTCAGGAGGCTAGGGGGTGTTGTTGCAGCTTGCAAGAAAGGTAGTAAGCGAGGGCTCCCAGACTAGGAAGAAGTCAAGACTGGGGAAGGTGCGGATTGAGTCTCTACACTGGCAGGAACTACAAGTCGGTGATACTTTCTCCGGCCCCTTTGAAGCCGGAAACGAGCCTCTAGTGTGGTAGCCCTCTCACAGTGCTGAACAGATAATGCAGTGTAACGCGAAAGTCTATGACAAATCTCCCAGACGACCATCTTGTGTGAAATTGTAAGACGCGCAACGATCCTTATTGCGAACGCTAAACTTTTGTGCCCAAAAACTCCACGCCCAAATGCCAGATTCACAGACGTATATGCACCGTCTTAACCAACGTACTGCAATTTTGTCATCTGCTCATAGAGTCCTCCCCCTTTCATTAAATCTTCGTGCCTTCCCTCTTCGACGATTCTTCCCTCATCGAATACCAAGATGCGGTCGGCTCTCTGAACACTTCTGAGGCGATGTGCAACTATGATCGTGGTGCGTTTTCGTGATGCTTTGAAGATTGCATCTTGGATTTGGGCTTCGGATTGGGAGTCTGCGAAGTTTTCATGTCAATTCTCTGTGAATGTTTGATGAGGAAATAGAATGACTTACCAAGAGCCGAGGTGGCCTCGTCAAGAAGCAATATCTCGGGATCTCTGATAAATGCTCTTGCAATGGCCACACGCTGCTTTTGACCCCCTGATAACTGTGAACCATTAATTCCACATTGACTAGCCGTGATCAGTCTATTGATTTCGAAATTGGAGCCATTACTCACGTATCATAACCATCTGGCAGCGAACTGATGAATTCATGACATCCGATAGCCTTGCAGGCCTCGATGACCTCCTCTCTTGTAGCAATATGTCCAGGTCTTGCTCCAAGGCCCACGTTGAAGCCAATTGATCCCGTGAACAAATCGGGGTCTTGTGCCACAAGACTCAATCTGGTACGGTGCTGTTTGACATCCACAGACTTGATATCTACGCCATCTATAAATATGGCACCTGATGTCGGATCGTAGAAACGTTCCAGAAGGTTGATCACGGAAGTCTTTCCAGCTCCAGACCGTCCAACGAGTGCTACTGTTTCCCCAGCTTTAATAATTAGGTTGAGATCTGTGAAGACAGGCGCGTTGGGCCGTGATTGATATACAAAGCTAACATTTTGGAAGGTGATAGCTCCTTTCTGTCTGCCCTTGTCTCTCGGCCTTTGGACTGCTGCGGGGGAGAGGGAATTTGGCATGTTGGCGGATGTGGTGTCAATCGTCGGTTTCTGATCATGAAGTGCGAAAACTCGGGAAGCCGCCCCCTTCGCTCGTCCAATATCAGGTGCAAGACTGAAGATTTGGCCAGCTGCTTGCGCAGAGAAGAGGATCGCCGGAAGGACCGTGAAGAATTGGAGGGTTGTGTAGTTTCCGGATCGTACTTGCTTGGAGCCCCACCAATATGCGAGAGAGTATACGTAATACCTAATTTTATCAGCGTTTCTTTGTACAATAACTTCTAGGAAACTTACGTGACTGAAAGAGCGAATGCCAGAATGACATTTCCCAGAACCATATCTCTGAAAGTCTGTTTCTGAAACTTATCAACAGCTCGGTAGAACCTTTCTGAAGTCACCTTTTCCGTCCCCAAGGCCGCAACTGTACGAATGGATGAGCAAGCTTCGGTTGCAAGAGATGCAGCGTCGGTATAAGCAAGCTGATTTTTCTCTTCGAGCTTCGATAGTACACGAAGTCTGAGAAATCCAGCTGAAATGACGACTGGTGATGTAGCAAACAACACGATGGCAATCTTCCAGGCAACAATGAAGGCTAGAATAGCCCCACCGACCACAGACACCAACGCGGAGACAATGGTACCAATTATCACGCCCGAGAGACCACTGAGATGCCCAGCGTCCATACTGGTGACTGAAATTAGAGATGATGTTGAGCGTCCTGCTTGCATGAACCATTCCATATCTTGTCTAAGTATTGTTCGGAGAGAAAGATCGCGAGTTCGAAAGATCAGATGCTCGGATACAAGGCCAAAACATGATCCTGAGGTAACGTATCCAGCAAGTGCAATCAGGGAAACTACGAAGAACATCAAACAGTAGAAGTCAACTTGGCCGGAAGGTACCGAGGAGTTGAGAAGTTGAACTACGTGGCCGAAAATGATAGATTCCCCAAGAATCAACCCACCAGTTGCGAGTGAACCCAGCAACGCAAGAAGTGTGAAGAAGAGCTTGGAGCGAGTGAGAGCAAGACATCTGTTGATAATGGTGAAAGTTCCAAATGGTTTGCTGCTCTGGAATAGAATCTCCTTGGAAGAAGATGGAGATATTGCCACTTCCATATCTTCTTCTGCCAACTTTTCGACCCCGGCTTCATTTCGGTCTAGAAAGAACGACTCGGATGAAGCATCCGGAGCAAACTTTTGTGCATCTATAAGTTGGTAATACGCACCGCCGATGTTAGACATCAGAGACTCGTGGCTTCCTTGCTCCAAAACCTTGCCTTTTCCCATGACAATAATGTTATCTGCATGCTTGACAGATGCGAGTCGGTGAGCGATCATCACGGTTATGCGGTGTCCTAATGACCTTGAGGCAGCCAGGGAGTCCAAGATCGACTGCTCACTGATGGTATCCAAAGCACTTGTAGCCTCGTCGAGAACAAGAAGCGGTGGGTCACTCACAAGCGCTCTGGCTAGACAGACGCGCTGCTTCTGGCCGCCAGAGAGCTTTGTGCCGGCAGGTTCTCCCAACCAGGTATCCATTCCATTCGGGAGCAGTTCGATGAAGGACCAAGCATCAGCGGCTTTTGCGGCTTTAACACATCTTCCTCGCATTTTAACTTCAGGGAGTTCTGGTCCTTTGTATCCATCTCGAATGTTGGTATAAATGCTTCCAGAAAAGACTGCCGGGTCCTGATCGACCAGCGCCATTGCACTCCGAAGACTGGCCAGATTGAAATCTGAGATGGAATGACCATCAATGGTAATGCATCCATCGCAAGAATCATACAGTCTCAATAACAACGCAGCAATCGTCGACTTCCCGCTCCCAGAGGCTCCAACAATCCCAACAGTTGTACCAGTCCTGATCCGAAAACTGACTGAATTCAGCACTTTCTCCATTGGTCGAGCAGGATACGAGAAGCTGACACCTGTAAAGACAATCTCTTTCCCCTCTCCAAATGTCTCTTGTGATGCTGGAAGCCCGATTTTAGAATAAATATCAATTGGAATTTCAGGGTAATCGATGAGGTCCAAGATTCGACGACCGGCAGATGCGGCCTGCGAAAATGATTGAATAAATGGGCCTGCCTGCCCTATCACAAATGAGGCGTCGAGAATCAAAAAGACAATTGCGTAGATAGTGCCAGCTCCCCCAGATGATCGATCAGACTTCACAAGCTGAGAGCCTTGCCAAAAAGCTAACGCATTTGCTGCGTACGCGATGAAGAAAACACTTCCAAGAAGAACGGCTCCTGCCACAGCTTTCAAAATTCCGAATTCCATAGCTTGTGCCAGATGAGTTTGGTGGTCATTTGTCAGATACTCAAATGCATCAAATGCTTGAACAACCTGCACCGCCTTGATAGCTCCTTCTGCTACAGATGCTGCAGATTTAGTACATTCTGCACTTTCCTTCGAGTATCGGTTTAGAACTGTGGTGCCAGTGAGGATGACCAACGCCATGGATGGTATAACAGCCGCGAAGAGAATACCGGTTAGACGAGCATTGAGAACAAAGCCGACAATGAATGCTACTATGAAGTAACTGATGGACTGGGTGAAGATACCAACTTTCTCAGCGGTACCAGATTGTACGATCTGGGCGTCTACCGTGAGACGGCTGGTAATCTGGAGCTGTTAGAAAAGCCTCGAATGTGCGGAGCCAGCTTACATCTGGACACTCCGTTTCATAATAGGTTTGATCCATTCCCAATGCTCTGTCCACCATTTGAATCCGCAGACCTCTGGATATACGAGCTCCTACAATGCCCCAGCACGAAGCCCATCCCCACGTGATTGCAAAGTATGCAGTTGCTTTCAGTGTCAGTTAGATAACAGAGTTCTGACGGCCAGAACTTACCAACCCCAAGAAGTTGAGAAATTCTCTGATGGATCTCGTCTTCTGTGGGTGGAAAGGCATCAATAATTCGTGCAAATATAACACCAATGATTGGAAGGGGCGCTCCGGCAGCAACAGCTAGCAGGATTCCGCAGAATAGAATGAGCCGCGATTGCATATCTTGGAGAGGTCGAAAAAGCGCTAAGTATGAACCGCCTCTGTTTTTCGATGTGCCCTTCTTGCGGACGTAGTTAAGCATTGTCTTCCACTTGCTTGACCTGCCATTACTGTGGCTCTCCAAAAGAGTCATTAGATCTTTCAGCGCATGGCAAGAATGGCTGAGCGGACCAGCGTAGCAACAAACGAAAAGACAAGATATTGCGAGGGATGGGAGTGTGCCAAGACTTCACTTCCCCTGTCCTTCCCAAGACCCAGACTTCGGGAGACATCAGGTAATGGAAACCACAAATTCCTCATTTTCTTGGTCGCTATTTTTGCATTACTGGGTCTAACTATAGTCCGCACTCAAAATGCCCTACAGTCACAGCGCATGAAGAGAGTCCGCCTAGAGATGAGCTGCAACATGGTCCACCTCGGCATTGCACCTTACCACCGAAGAGAAGATTAACAACGTGGCGCAGAAGGAGCCGGCATTAGGTCTTTGCCGGAGAACTATCTGGCGGCCAGTGGGACATGGGGGTTCTGGGTGACCGGTGGTGATGACAGCATGATTTGAAATAGGATGTCGGAAGTTGTTGCGGCAGAAGGTGCCGTGCCTTCAACGACTTCGTTCGAACTCGTCGTAGTAGCATAACTGTGACAATTTAATAATGTCTGATATACAGTACCAACATCTTTCTTTCATCTGGATCGCTCCGACTCGTGTATGGCATCATGACGAAAGGCTACCCGATGACTAGCGCGGAGAGTAGCCGCTGGACCAGCAAAGATCATCGTCGTTAAGACAAAGATTTGGTCTTCGGTGGCGTCCCCGCTTAGGGTTAAGGTGCCGAAGGGTTCAAGAAGTCGAGGGGCACGATGCCAAGCCAGATTATCAGATCAAACCCCGGGTGAATGCGGCTGACAAGACCCGTGGGTTGGATGTGTGGATAGATGGCGTTGTGAACGATGGTGAGCCCGAGACCGGCCTGGCGATGTGGAGCCTGCGTGCTGGGCAATCTGATGATCTGATAAGATTGAGATGAAGAATCTTCCTTGTCTCCCCGACTTGGCTGCAGGACGACTCAGGCAACACTTGCTGCTTGGCTTGGCCATCAGGGCAGGTGGGATGGTTTTAGGTAAGAGCAAGAAGCAGAGACGTGGAGCGCCATACGCGGAACCTGGAAATATGGTGCTCTGCCAGGGGTCAGGGGATATGGGGAGTTGGGGAGTTGTCGCCTTCCGGTCGCCGTACAGTAGAAATCCCAGAACCTACACAGGTAGAGCTCGTTCGGCCGCTCAACCTCGTTACGTTTGCAATTGAAGCAATATTCAATGTCCGCTCTCCACATCGGTCCCGACTCATTTGGTATGGTGCGTTGGCCCACTACGTTCGCGACTACGTGGTTCACTATGTGTGATTTGCCAAGGCAAAGTTGCATCTCGCTCACATGGCGTGTGAAATTTGCTCTTTGTTTTCCTCTCGCATGTCGTCATTGGCAGGCTTCCCAAGCGCTCTTCATAAGCAAATCACGCTTTCCGCTTGGAGACCATGCCGCGCTTGCCATCGTGGCAGACAAGCAAGAGAAAGTAGTTGATGGGGACAATCAGAATCCGGTTCAGTATTTACCCAGTACCAGATGGTCGACTTCCCATTCACCGATCATTTGTGAATAGGGCCCTTACCACTTTCGGCTTCACACCTCACCCTTTCTTCTCTTATTTGACACGTGATAGCTGTCTTTGCGTATCCTCTCATAGTGCCATCGCCACTTTGAGAGGTCGTGCATAAGTTTCCTGCTTATGATTCCGGCTCAAGATACGAACACCACCTTGAACATGAGAATTGGATCTCGACGTCCAACATGGCTGAGAGACTTTCGATCCTCAATGACCCTCCCAAGATCTTAAAAGGGCCACAGCTCCTTCACAAGCTGATACAATGGGATCACCACAGCGAGAAATGTGCTCTGGACTTTACCAATGGCGGAACGAGACAACAATACACCTACGGGGAGATGCGGCGTCTCGTTGAATCCTTAGTGTTGCGGATACAAGAATCTTTACACCAAAGGAGCTCTCAGACAGAGCAACCACTTCGGCAACACATCGTTCCCATCTTGCTTCCACAATCTCCTTCTCTCTATATATCCCAACTCGCCATCCTTCATTCTGGAGGGGCATTCTGTCCGATTAATCTTCATGCACCTCAAGAACGGATTAAGTTTGTTGTTGGAGATGTTTCCGCCGACTTGCTCATCACCACTTCCGAGTTCAAAGATGTTGTGTCTTGGGAGAACGGTCCAGTCGTCATCCTTGTTGACGAATTTCCTAAACTACCCGAGGGAGAGATACCTCGCTCAGGGGTATCACGTGATCCTGGTTCTGATCATTTGGCCTATGTGATGTATACTTCTGGATCTAGCGGGACACCAAAAGGCGTAGCTGTCAGCCATCTAGCAGTGTCACAGTCTTTACTGGCCCATGAGAGACACATTCCTCCATTCAAGCGCTTCCTCCAATTTGCAGCACCTTCATTCGACGTATCGGTTTTCGAGATCTTCTTTCCTCTGATACGTGGCTGCACTCTGGTGGGCTGCAATCGAAGTCAACTGCTCAACAACCTACCAGGAACGCTGAATACTCTGGATGTTGACGCTGCTGAGCTCACGCCAACGGTGGTTGGGTCTCTTCTCCAGAAGCGGTCTAACGCGCCACGCCTGAAGCTGCTTTTGACAATCGGAGAAATGTTGACAACCCCTATTGTCGAGGAGTTTGGCGGCTCAGATACGAAGCCATGCATCTTGTATGGTATGTATGGACCGACGGAAGCAGCAATTCATTGTACCATATTTCCAAAAATGGCAGCGAGTGCGAAGCCAGGCAACATTGGTATCCCATTTGATACCGTCTCTACATTCATCGCAGCTGCCAGCACTGGTCAGGAAGATGTGGCCAACCTCAAGTTCCTACCGATCGGGGAACTTGGAGAGCTTGTCCTAGGCGGTCCACAGCTAGCTCATGGCTATTTGAATAGGGAAGACCAAAATAAAGCAGCCTTCGTACACTTTAGAGGCAGAAATTACTATCGAACAGGGGACAAAGCACGACAACTTGATGATGGAACAATCGAGATTCTTGGTCGAATAATCGCAGGTCAGGTGAAACTTCGCGGGATGAGGGTAGAATTGGGGGAAATCGAAGAAGCTGTCTACAAGCATCCAGGTGTTAAGACGGTGTCGGCGGTCGTACTTGGAAGTGTTCTCGTTGTTTTCACACTTGTAGGGGACGATAAAATGGGCGCTGAGGATGTAATGAAGACTTGCGCCAAGTGGCTTCCCAAGTTTATGTTGCCTAGCGAGATCATATTGCTTCGAAACTTTCCTTATCTACCATCTGGTAAGGTCGACAAGAGGAACCTGGTAGCCAATTACCAGCAACTACGAGAAGTCAACTACAACGAAAGTCTTGCCGATATGAGTGAGACAGCAAGGACTGTGAAAGAAACACTCGAAGAAATTCTGGGCCCTTTTCCTGCACATATGCGTCTAGCTGCTCTTGGCCTCGACTCTCTTACTGCTATCAAAGTGGCGGCAAAGTTACGGCTACTCGGATTCAAAGTCAAGACTGTTGCGATACTGAAGTGTGAGACTTTGGGATCTCTGGTACGCCTCTGCGAAAGTCTCAATAAAGACGATCCCCAAATTCCAAACCGTCCTCAAAACCACTCTGTGGTCGACGTCGCAACAATTTTGAACGGAGATGCAAAGGATGTCGAATCAACGATGCTTTGTACGCCGCTTCAATCGGCAATGCTGGCGGAAACTACTCTGGATCTAAAATCATATCGAAATTGGGTTGAGTTAGATTTGCCGGGGATCACAGATGTGCAGCACGTGATTTCAGCTATCCATGTTCTCACAAAGGCCAATTCGATTCTGAGAACTGGCTTTACGGAATCTCCAGGGTCGGATAGTTACGCCCAGGTCGTTTGGAGGAAGATTCAGGACTCTCAAATCGAGATGGTCACCAGGTTCAGCTACGAATTTGACCCAGCCAAGGACACCTCGCTAAACCATCCTATCCGGATCCAAATACTACAAAATTCGTCCAGCATGAGACTATTGATTCACATCCACCATGCTTTGTACGATGCATGGTCCCTGGAACTTCTTCTTGATGATCTCGATGCACTCCTTCTGGGGAAGTCAATTCCTGAACGTCCTCCATTCGCTGATATTGTAGAGGGCTATGCTGATGGCACCCTCAATTACAATAGTTGGACTTCGAAAGATTATTGGAAAGATCACCTTTCACATCTGGATGCCAGACAAATGCCCAGTTTCCACAGCCGCAAGAAACCGCCTCCGGGGTTGTCTATTACTACCTTGGCTACCTCGATCCTCACTTCGGAAGTAGAGGTGACTGCCCGACGCCTTTCATCAAGTCCACAAACACTATTTCAGGCTGCTTATGCCTTGATTCTGAGTTCATATCTTGGCTCGACAGATGTTTGCTTTGGCACAGTCTTTTCCGGTCGTACGCTTCCAATCGTGGGGATTGAGAATATTGCTGGGCCGTGTCTAGCAACATTACCAGTTCGCATCGATTTGTCTTTGTCCTCCACGATACAAGACTTAGTTCGAGACCTGAACACCACAAATCGAAAACACCTAGAATTTTGTGATGTTCCGCTACGGAATATCAAATCCGCCAGTGGTGTGCATCCTCGACAATTGCTCTTCGATACCCTGCTCATCTGGCAGCAAACCTTGCATAGTCACGATCACACCAGGAAACTCGTCTCGCTGGTCGATACAGTGGACAATTTGGAGTTCAACTTGACCCTCGAAATTATTCCAAGCTCCAAGAATATTGAAATCAAGGCCAATTTTCAGAAGTCGCTTTTCCCTGAGTCTCAGATCCAGAACCTTCTCAAGCAGGTCGAACAACTTGTACGCATCATAGTTGAAGGCGAGTTGACGCCACTGAATGAAGTCTTCGATCGACTGAGCAGCGATGTTTTGTCCATTGAGAATGAGGATCCTGACCTACGATTGAAAGGTGGATCTCTCTCATCGCCGGTCGAGAAGCTAGCCTCTGAAGACCCCGAAAGAATAGCCATAAAATTTGCAAAAGCAATTGACAATGAAGAAGTTGACGTTCATTGCATGTCATACGCCGAACTGAACTCACGAGCCAACCAAATGGGTCATTACCTCTTGGAAGAGAACGTTCTTCCTGATGAGCTTGTGTGTATATGCTTGGATAAATCGACGGACTTGTATACGTCTATACTTGCAACCGCAAAAATCGGCGCTGGTTACCTTCCTGTCACGCCTGATGTACCATCGGAGCGACTCGAGCACATTCTTCGTGAAGCAAAAGTCAAAGTATTGATGGCCGAGACAGCTTCTCGGCCTTTGCTGAAGTCTCTACAAGGTCTGACTGTCGTTTATGTCGACGAAATCAAATTCATAGACTATTCGTCGGAGAATATCTCACGGAGGTCTGCTCTAGACAACATTGCATACTGTGTTTTCACCTCTGGAAGTACAGGTACTCCGAAAGGGGTCCTGGTGACACAGCGAAATCTTTTGAGCAACTTAGATGTCTTAGAAGATCTTTATCCCGTGTCCAACGATTCGAAATTCTTGCAGTCCTGCTCTCAAGCCTTCGATGTGTCAGTTTTCGAGATTTTCTTCGCCTGGAGGGTCGGCGGCTGCCTTTGCTCTGCTAAGAAGGACGTTCTCTTTCGGGATATTGAGAACGCTATCAGAGTACTCAACGTGACCCACTTGAGTTTGACGCCAACTGTTGCAGCATTGATCGAACCAAAGAATGTGCCCAATGTTCAATTTCTTGTCACTGCTGGAGAAGCTGTTACCCAGAAAGTCTTTAACACATGGGTTGATAGAGGCCTCTGGCAAGGCTACGGTCCAAGTGAGACCACCAACATTTGCACGGTTAATCCGAGGGTCACCCAATACGATTCGATCAATAATATTGGAGCCCCTTTTCAGAACACCTCGGCGTTTGTTCTATACCAAACGCTTGGGTTTGCCCTGGTGCCCAGAGGTGGAGAAGGAGAATTCTGCTTCGGAGGATCGCAAGTATTCAGAGGATATATGGACCGGAGCCAAGAATTTGGCAAGATTATAGAGCATCCTAAATATGGACGCTTGTATCGAAGTGGTGACTTCGGTAGATTGATGCCTGATGGCTCTCTTGCCTTCACGAGACGAAAAGATGACCAAGTCAAAATTCGAGGCAACAGAGTCGAACTTGGCGAAATCAACAACGTCCTACTCAGATCTGATATTATCAAAGATTGTGTGACGATAGTGATTAGTAACGAGGATGCGACTTCGCAACGATTGGTCTCCTTCTGGACTTCGGGCCTCGAAGACTCCGACAATTTCGAGTCCGTTAGTCCAGACTCCGCAGTCATCGAAAATCTGTATGAGGGCATCGAATCAGCTCTCCCGGTTTATATGGTTCCTTCATCATTGATACCCGTCTCTGGTCTTCCTTCGACATCACAAGGCAAAATTGACAAACGAGCGTTGACCAAGCTTTTCCATAGTCTTGATGCCCACTTCCTGAGTCTGACTTCCAACACCATGAAAACATCATCCAATCATATTTGGACGGACCTTGAACAAGATATCGCAAAGGCAGTTGCCCAAGTCTCAAAGGTTCCTGTAGATGATGTGGGTCCAGACACATCTTTTTTCAGCTTGGGTATCGATTCTATCTCCGCGATATCATTCTCGAGGACCTTACGACGCAGTATTGGCCGCGAGATTGCAATTTCAGACATTTTAAAGTATCCATCAGTGGCAAGACTTGGGAACAGACTAGAGTCTATCAGCTACAACGTTGGAGCAACTGACAACTCTCCTTCAAGAACATTCGAGTTCGAGTTCGACGATCATTTCATCCAATCGACCACCAGTAGGTTTGAGCGAGCTGGAAGGCCGGTGCAAGCTATCCTTCCTTGTACACCGCTACAAGAAGCAATGCTGTCCGCTGCCGAGTCATCGTCAGAGAGGCTCTACGACAACCACGTGACTCTTAATGTCGGCGGCGAGATTGAGACAATTAAAGAATGCTTCAGGGAAATGGTTCGAAGACACGAAATTCTGCGCACCTGTTTTGTGGCCACTGATATGTCGAGATATGCGTATGCTCAGGTCGTCTTGGCTGATTACGATCTCGAATTTGGTTTGATCAGATCCCTGGCGGAGGGGATTCCGAGTCGACGAGAGTTTGAACCACCATATACTCTCGACGTGATGGAGAGCGATGGAAATACCAAGCTCTTGATATCCATGCATCATGCTCTGTATGACGGGGTTGCTCTGAGTGTGCTCTATGAAGAAGTCGAAAGCCTCTACCACAGGAAACCGTTACCTCTCTCGGTATCTTTTGTTCCTTTCTTGAGATATATGGTCTCTGTGGATATCAACAAAGCAGACAGGTTCTGGGAAACAGTCTTCAAAGATTTTGTGCCATCCCGCTTCATCCGAAATGCTCAGTACTCCTCGATACAGCAGCCAAGCCAGACCTTTTCTCGAGTCGAGCATGCAAATGCGAAAATGTCCCTCAAATTGATCGAAGAAAGCACTAAGAAGAACAGCACATCTCTATTAGCCATTCTACAGACTGCATGGGCAAGTCTGCTATCTGAAAAGCTTCAAGAGACTGATATCTGTTTTGGCAACGTCGTAAGTGGCCGTACAGTTCCGGTGGATGGGATTGAGCGTCTCGTGGCGCCCTGCTTCAACACAATTCCAATCCGCGTACAAAACATCCACAATCTTACCTATCTTGAAGCATTTCGTCAGCTGCAAACGCTCAACGCAGATTCTCTTCCTTTTCATCTAACGCCTTTGCGTCGCATACAATATAAATTCAGCCCCGATGGCTCTCGTCTTTTTGATACCCTTTTCATTTTGCAGCAGCCTCCTAGAGACTTGGATCCGTCTATTTGGTCCATCTCAGAAGATGATGGAGCCATGGATTTTCCTCTTGTTTGCGAGGTTGTTCCGAGGCCGAGCGATGATACCCTTGAGATTATACTTCATTCATACACCGCGTTATTCTCCGAAGAAGAAGCATCTGCCATTCTTAGTAGTTTCGAGGAACGAACGCAATCTGCATTGCAGAATCCTCGTCGTCAGATCTTGTCTACCACTATCCGAAACCAAATCATCACCGAGGTTGAGAAGAGGGAGACGAACAAATTGCACAAAACGAGAACCAAACAGTCATCCAAACCACTGTCTGCAGAAGAAGAAACTCTGCGAGTTGTTATTGCAAGCTTCACAGACGTTCCAGCCGCAAGAATCGGCCGAGATGTCAGTATATTTAGGCTTGGTCTTGATAGCATCAGCACCGTTCAAGTTGCAGCCAGGCTTCGGAAGGAAGGACATAATGTATTGGCAAGCGACATATTGGAGCATCCCACGGTTGCTCAGTTGAGCGCATATCTCGCACAGCTGAATGAAGATATCTCGGAGGTCAAGGAGTATGACTTTGACGCCTTCGACACGCGGTATCGTGAAATTATTTGTTCGAAGCATGGCCTAGATACCAATCAAGTCGAAGCTGTTCGTCCCTGCACTGCTGTGCAGAAGGGCATGCTTGCTCAGACCCTACACTCGGACGGCCAGGTGTACGTGAATAGTATATGGCTGGAGTTGGTTTCGGAGACGTCGATATCGTCCATGAAGGCTGCGTGGGAAACTGTGAGTTCAACGCACGAGATGCTGAGGACTGGCTTCGCATCGTTAGATGATTCCAAGCACCCTTTTGTAATGATCACCATTCCGAAAGAGAAATTCTCGTTGCCATGGTTGGAGGAGACTGACCAGAGCATGAGCGATGCGGTGACCTCGCAAAGCCTGCTAGAAAGACCATGGACTTTGACCCTTGTCGGGGGGGTTGAGGCGCCAATGATCAAATTCACAGCACATCATGCTTTATATGACGCGCTGTCTATCCAGATGATACTCTCCGATGTTTCCAAGGCGATGCGAAGTCAATCTGTTTCTAGTCGTCCGCCAATCACTTTACTGCTTGGCGCGATTTTACAGCATAGCGAAGACCACATCGACGCCCAGAAGCTTTTCTGGGAAAGAGGAGAAAATAAAGTCGTTGTCAACCGGTTTCCAGACCTCACTCCGTTGCAGATCTCGGACCAGAGAAGTTCAGTCCGAGAACTCTCCTCGAAGTCGACTGTTACTGTGCTGGAAGAACTCTGTAGACAGAACGGCGTCACAATGCAAGCGGCTGCACAAACAGCATGGGCGAGGTTACTTGCTGCATACATTGGAGAGAGCTCTACCACCTTTGGCATAACACTTTCAGGACGCTCGGTTCACGAAGCTGCAGATGAAATCTGCTTCCCAAGCATTGTGACTCTCCCAGTTCGATGTGATGTCACTGGTACCAACGCAGAGCTGCTTTCAAGGGCCATGAAGTCCAATGCTTCGCTGCACAAGTACCAATTTACACCGCTCACCTCAATTCAGAAATGGGCCGGCTTTCCCGAGGGCAAGATATTCAACACATTGTTTGCGTATCAAAAACTTTCAGAGAGCCTGGACGAAGTCAAATTTCCCTGGAAGGTGGTTCGCGAGGAAGCTTCTGTGGATTGTGCAGTTTCGTTAGAAGTGCAACCTACGAAGTCTGGCAAAGTTATACTTCGATTGACATTCCGAGTTGATCTTATTCCAGCTGAACATACTGAACTACTTCTCCGACAATATGATGCTCTTCTTCAGGATACTCTTCGAAATCCCGAGAGCCCTTGCGGACTTGCTCCCGGGGTCGGGAACGAACTCTTGTCGATCACTGCTGCTAAAGAATACGATATTGAAGGACCTGTCACTCTTCTACATGAATATGTGGAACAAGGTGCACAGCATTGGCCATGTAAGGCAGCTCTCGAATTCGCGACAAGTCTCGAATTTGGAAACATGAAGAGCAAATTATGGACTTATGAACAGCTCAACAACGAAAGCAATAAGGTTGCACACCTGATTTTGAAGCGCGAAGTTTCCCATTGGCAGATTATTGCAATCTGCTTTGACAAATGTGCCGAAGCATCATTCGCTATTATTGGGATCTTGAAAGCTGGCTGTGCCTACGTCGCGCTTGATCCTAATGCACCAGCAGATCGATTGAGATTTATCCTCAAAGATTCGGGTGCAAGCCTGGTATTCAGTGCCGGAAAGCCGGGCAAAATGTTGCAAGGAATCTTGAATGAAGATATCATCATGCTAGACTGTCCAGATGTTCTTGCAGAATGTTCCTCTGAGCAACCTCGATTATCCAGAGACATCACTCCTCAAGACGTTTCGTACTGTCTCTACACATCAGGGACGACGGGAACTCCGAAGGGATGCCTCATTACTCATGACAACGCTGTTCACTTCTTGCGTGCATTCCGACGGCTTTTTGCTGGGCATTGGACCGAGGACTCGAAATACTTGCAATTTGCCTCCTTCCACTTCGATGTCAGTGTCATGGAACAGTTCTTCAGCTGGAGCATTGGCATCTGTGTTGCTTCCGCACCTCGAGATCTGATTTTCGAGAACATCACTGGTGCCATCCAGCAACTTTGCATCACACACATCGATCTCACTCCAAGTCTTGCTCGCCTCGTTCATCCTGAAGAAGTCCCTTCGCTATGCAAAGGTGCTTTTATCACTGGTGGAGAGCAGCTGAAGCAAGAAATCTTAGACGTGTGGGGTGAGCATGCAGTGATCTACAATGGCTATGGACCCACGGAGGCGACGATTGGATGCACAATGTACCAGCGAGTCCCCAAGAACGGTAAGCCGTCCAACATCGGGCCACAGTACGACAATGTAGGCTCTTTTGTCATGAAGCCAGGAACCGAGCTACCTGTCCTCCGCGGTGGCGTGGGTGAACTTTGCGTCTCCGGAAAATTAGTTGGCAAAGGATATCTCAATCGTCCGGACTTGACGGAGGAGAAATTCCCGACTCTCAAATCATTCAACGAGCGAGTGTATCGAACCGGTGACCTTGTTCGAATTCTTCATGATGGATGCTTCATATTCCTGGGCCGTGCTGATGATCAAGTCAAACTACGAGGCCAGCGTTTGGAGCTGAGTGAGATCAACGAAGTGATCAAAAGGAGCTCAAGCGATCTACAAGAAGTCGTGACTCTTGTGTTAAAGCATACCAAACAACAAAAAGAGCAGCTTGTTTCATTCTTCGTGAAGTCCTCTCCTAAAGAAGATATCAGCTTGATCTCAACCATGAGAGATGCCTGCAAGTCTCGGCTGCCTGGTTACATGGTTCCTACCCATTTCATCCCAATCAAGGCTCTTCCGCTCAATGCGAATAACAAAGCTGATTCCAAGCAACTGGCCGCGCTTTACGACAATCTTGCAGTGGATGATTTGCAGAGCTTGGGTCAATCTAGTCAACAAGTTAAGGAGTGGACTATGAATGAGACGAAAATTGTTCAGATATTAGCAGAAGCAATGCACGTTGAGCAATCAGCATTAGCACCTAGCTCGAATATCTTCGAGCTGGGCCTAGATTCAATTTCGATCATAGGAGTTTCTCGCGCTTTACAAGACGCCGGTCTGGAAAATGCCAAGCTATCAGTGGTAAAGAATAACCCTTCTATTGGAGGGCTTGTCAGAGCTCTGATGGGAGATGCAGCTCCCGACCGAGGTCGAGAAAATGCCTATATAGCAGCATCTCAAGCTATTGTTGCATTCTCACAACGGCACATGGTGGAAATATGTGTGGAACTTGGGATCGAGAGTACAGATCTGGAGACAATTGCTCCTTGTACCCCTGTCCAGGAGGGCATGATCTATCGCTTCTTGGAAAGCGAGCATCCGCTGTACTTCAACAAATTCGTATTCTCTCTTAACGACCAAGTTGATACAGAGAAGCTGCTCGAAGCATGGAATCGTGTAGTTGCTCGGCTTCAAGTCTTACGAACAAAGTTTGTGTCCACCGATGATGGGTACGCTCAAGTCGTATTGAAGAACGATCGCGTCTCATGGGACGGTCAAGACATAGATTATGAGTCTGCTGAGAAGTCAATTTCCTTGAAGAAACCTTATATGCTCAGTCTCTCTTCGGACAACAAAATGTTGCTGCGGATATTTCACGGGCTTTACGATGGCAATAGTCTCACAATGCTACTGCAGCGAGTCATGAACGAGTATCTTGGACTTGAATTGATCGAATATGGACCATCGTTTGCATCATCCCTGCCGTACGGACCGCTGGCCCAAGTCCCAGGAGCGCGAGAGTTCTGGTCATCGCATTTGAAAAATTGGTCCTATCAACCCATGCCTACCATATCAGAATCCACTGAAGATATCGTGGCAACTTCAGTCATTGATGATCTCAGCGGTTTCGACACTCTCCGAAAACAATTGGGTGTAACCCCACAAGCCGTCATTCAAGCCGCGTGGCTATCTGCTCTCCAAACTTTACTCCCATCAGATCTCACCATTGGCATCGTTGCCTCTGGACAAGCCATAGACTTCCATGGTGCAGACAAAGTCATCGGGCCACTCTTCAACACTATTCCATTCCATCTTGGGCTTGAACCGGGAATTTCATGCGCATCTCTCATCGCAAAGTGTCATGAGTTCAATATGCAAATGCAGGATTTCCAGCATACGCCGCTGAAAGATATTCAGAAATGGAGTCAAGCGAAACCGGGACAGTCTCTTTTTGATACACTGTTTGTTTTTCAACGTCCGAATGCGGGAGAGGAGCTCTTTGCGAAAGACATCTGGACCCAAATCGATGGTGGGCAGGTTGCTGATGTAAGTTTTTCTCACTGTAGTAAGTCAGACCGCTAATATCGATCCAGTACCCCTTGGCTTTCGAAGCAAATCTTAGTTCTGATAGCAGCAGGCTTGAGTTGACCATCGTGGCTCAAGAATCCGCAATTACACAGACTCGAGCTACAGATCTTCTGGAGGAAGTTCGGAAGGTGCTTGATGACACGATCCGGACCTCTGGCAAAAACTTGATTTCTCAACATAAGGAGAGGGAAATTGAGAACGGAGCGAATAATTCTCTCGTATCATTTCAGCGAGCCTCTATCAACACTGCACGTTCCCCTTTCACGTGGACTAAGCTTGCCGTCACGGTGAGACTAGAAATCGCTTTACTCGCAAAGGTATCTGAAGATACTGTTCATGAAAACTCCTCTATCTTCGAACTCGGATTGGATAGTATCGACATCATCAAGCTTTCGTCTCGATTGAAGAAACAAGGCATCGAGGTCCCTGTCAGCGCTATTATCAAGTCACAGACTATAGCAAATATGTCTCTCCATACCTCCGCTGCAGACAGGACACCAAGAAAACCGGATGGAAAATCCCTGGATACCGTTAGTCGCGCTCTTACCGAATATCTAGAGCAGACTGGCAAGCTGCCAGCAGATGTCGAGACTGTCTTGCCGGCTACTCCATTACAGCAAAGTATGGTCAACGAGATGATCAAGTCTGGATATTCACGATATTTCAATGTCGATGGCTTCAAATTAGCAGAAGATGTCAACCCCGAGAAGTTGATGTTGGCAATAAAGACTGTTGTCGAGCAGTCGCCGATTCTCCGAACCACCTTCGCGGAGGTTGATGATCCTAAGCTGCCGGTTAGCTTTGCTCAGATCATTCATAGGGAGCTCAATTCCTTAAGCGATAACTTCTCAATTCGTAATTTAGAAGATAGCCGGATGTTCGAGGAGTTCATGATTGACTTCAGAAAGGAGTCCGCCTCTTTGGCAACCGAGAAACAGGCAATCTTACAGGTGCACTGCGTTTCTGTAGAACAGTCTCAATATTTGGTGATCGCTATCTCCCACGCGTTGTACGATGGGACATCTCTCCGCTCACTGCATGATGATATCAAGCGAGCCTTCCAGGGAGAACTAACACCTCGACCAGACTTCATGCCATTATTGGAGGAAGTGTTTTATTCAACAACTGAGGAGGCGAAGAAATTCTGGCGGGCAACTTTGTCGGGCCTCCCTCCTGCAGTATTCCCTCGACAAGAAGTCTCTAATAATGAGGACGGGAATCTGAGAACTAGGTTAGAAAAGCGCTCTCGGGTCCCGCTTTCTAGGACTGAGGGGTTCTGCAAAGATTCGAGAATCACCATGCAAACTCTCGGACAGACTTGCTGGGCTCTTGTTTTGTCTCATCTCATACGCCAACTCGATGTCGTCTTTGGCTCCGTCATCTCTTGCCGCGATTCCGAAGAAGCCAATGAGGTCATGTTTCCTTTGATGAACACAGTCGCCGTGAGATCAGTGCTCCACGGAAGTTTGGCTGATATGCTTAAATATATGCAAGACATGAGCGATACAACACGACAATACCAGCATTTTCCCTTGGGGACTGCACAAGCATATGCTCTCGCATCAAGACAGGATCAAACTTCAACGAAGGCTACGACACTGTTTGATACACTCTTCATCTACCAAGGTCGGCGGTTCATACCTGAGAAGAGCCATTTATATGAATCAGTGTACGGAGCTTCTGACGTCGAGTTTCCAGTCTGCGTCGAAATGGAAATCGTGGACGATGAATATGTCTCGTGGACTACAGCTTGCAAGTCATTTGCTGCCACCAACCCTAAAGAGATCATCGAGGCACTTGAGAATGTTCTTGAGCATATCATTACCAATCCCGAGGCCCAGACAATTGTCGCAGATACAGAAGGCATTTCGGTCTGCGGTCTTCCAAATTTCCAGAAGTCCAAGACCAATACAGCACGTGCTCCTACTCGGATAATAAATCAAGTCGATGATACCTGGTCGTCTACCGAGCTCGTAATTTGCAGAGCACTTCATGAGATCTCGGATGTTCCTGAGGAGGCTATTCGTAAAGACTCGACGATTTTCCATCTAGGTCTTGATTCGATTTTGGTTCTCAAACTCCCTGCTCTGCTAAAGAAATATGGCGTCAAGCTCAGCGTATCCGACATCCTCAGGGAGCAGACAGTAGACGGAATGGCAAAGGCCGCACAGGACTCAAAGTCGGAAGTCAATGGGAGTCTGAATGTGGACTCTATCCTCGCAAATGCCCTTTCAACTGAAGAATTGGCACTCAACTTGGCCACACTTGAGGAAGAGGTTGGACACATCCAATATGTCATGCCAGTAACTGCAGGGGAATTTTACATGATTAGACAATGGCAAGCGTCTCGAGGAGCTATGTTTTATCAGACTTTCACCTACTCGTTGCCTGGACCAATTAACAAGGTGATCCTTGAAGCGACCTGGAGCGAGCTTTTGAGACGACATGATATTCTTCGAACGGGCTTCTTGGAAGTTGGCCCAAATATTGTGCAAGTCGTGTTCAAGGATCCAGCGAATGAGGTGATCTATGATCCAGACGGCAATGACTCGAGGATTCGAAAATATCGCAAAGACCTTCAGCTACCACCAGTAAACTTGGTAATTGCGAAACCAGAGTGTTCATCAGTCTGTCTCCAAATAGTCCTACATCACGCTCTATATGACGGTATCAGTGTCCCACTCTTGATCAAGGAGTTTCAGTCTTTATACCAAGGACGGGCTCTCTCAGAGTCAACGCATGGTTTCAAGATATTCGTTGCTCAGTCAATCTCAGCAGCGTCCCCAGACTTGATGAAAGAAAAATGGAGGTCATATCTCGACCACAGTACACTTTACCCCGACCACAGGGCCAAGGCTACTTCGATCTCGAAGAGTAACAAGCGAACAGAAGTCTTCCATCCCCTCAACCAAATCTCGAATGTGAAGCAGTTCGCTCAAGACTCAGGCGTCAGCATTGACGCATTGTTCCTTGCAGCAGTTGCGAAGATCTATGCCCGCACACTTCAGTCCCCTGCTAGTCAAGTCGTTTTCGGCATCTACCTGGCGAACCGAGCTCCTTTCGGCGAGGACCTATCAAGTCTAGCAGCACCAACACTCAATCTCTTACCACTTCGTGTTCGAGAACCACTCTTAAGGAGCATTACGGAACTCGCTAAGGTGATACAGAAAGACATCCACATGATTAGCAGTAAAGAAATGGTATCTGCGTCACTAGCCGATATCAACGCCTGGACTGGAGTGCGGGTCAACTTTTTCGTCAATATCTTGAAGTCTGCAAGTCCTGGAACAAACGTTTTGCCCAAGATCAATGAAGAGGACTGGCTCGCCGTTCAGGATCTGAGCAAAAGAGCAGAGGCTGTGGATGTAGTTGTGGATGAGAAGATTAAATGGCCCGACGATCGGAGTTGTGATGCTTATTTGGTATGTTTCCTATCTATCGATTTCGTGCCGTAACAGCACTGACCTCTGAAGCAGCCATCGGCGGATCTGGAATTTAGATACCATGGAGAAGAGAATAAGCTTGATTTGGGGGTCTTTGCTCCTCATCAGATGCTATCAATTGAGGAGGCTGCAGGGATGATTGAGGAGTTCATGCAGTTTTTCAAGTAAACTATTTTTGAGAGACTTATAGAGGGAGGGAGACAACTCATTGCTTTTGCTGATTTTTCACGCGATGCATTATTTGCGGTGTCTATAACTTAAACAAAAATCGTAGATTATATACTAGATTAAGTAGTGATGACCGCGCCATGAATAGCCCTCCTATTTCAAGACATATGCAAAGTCATGCGTCTAAAATGTAGTTGTGAAAAGGAACATCTTATTCTATTAAAATTCTGGTTATGGCCCTCTATGTGTTGAAAAGTACAATGCAGTGATAATGCGAGAACAGAGAAAGGAGCAGCTTGCTCTATATGAATCAAAAGGGCAACCATACGAGGGGCTTGTATGTAAAGGAACAGATACAGAATGCTGGGCTCGGAACCCACCACCGAGCGATGAAGCCTCGCAATCCGAAGTCGAAGCAATTATGCGGAAACAATATACCGCCTTGACCTCGACAAGTCCTTTGGTTTTAGTCTCCTTGAACTTGAAGACATGGTTGCTGTAGTTGATCTCGAAGGCAACTTTCAAGCCAATATATTCTTTCGAACTGGAGTCCTCGTCCATGAAAATTGTGCAAGCGTTGATCGAGCTATCATCAACCAATTGACCTAATCGTGTCGACGTCCTTATCAACGCTCGTGATCTTATATTGGCCGGCAATATCCACTCAACTTTATGATGTGTATTTCAAGAAGACTTGGCGCGCTTCGAACTCGATTGCCTTTTGCAGTCGTGATCTAAAGTCCGCTTCAGTGTATTTATCGACTTTGCCTGAGTGCAGGGCGCTGTCTCAAACGAGCCCTTCACCACCGTCCTATCAACAACTCGAGGCATGATTCTGGCAATGTGATTGAGGCTAGTTGACTGACTGGTTGAGTTCGGGATGATTCACAATTGTGGTAGGAATTCGAAGAACGCGTCCGCGTCTGCGAGTAAATAAACGCAGGGGCCTCACAAGGCTGAAGCTTCAGGGGTCTCTCGCCTACGACATCCTTACAGTAGCAACTTTCAGACCTGAAAAAACGAGCTGCCTCAACAGACAAGTAGACCAAGACAAGACAAGATGGCGATGATACCAGGCCTTGGGCAGGCTGCCCCAACCGTGAGTTGGGAGCTTTATAAAAGTGGAGGACTAAAATTGACCGCTGCCAGGCAACATTCTCAGCGCCGACAATTACAGCAACGGTAGCTGTCCATGAGCTCCGGCCAGAGTCAGAATGGCGCTTCGAGGTTGCAATTGGACAGAAGATTGAAGTCAGGGTCAGTACATCGGATATGTCACAAGCATAGCTAAGGGGATCCAAGATCATGTCAGGGACCGCAGAACTTTTCGGCACAGAGCTCGCCTTGAACCACGTCTACACATTCCGCGGCACAAAGTCGTCGATTTACACATGGCACGGCTGCCGAATCGAGGTTACAGGATCATGCGAGGAATATACAGCTGAGGAAACGCCAATGTTACAGTACGCCAATACACACTTTGCTTTAGAAAAACTGCGGGACGAGGCACATCAGAGGCAGGGAGACGGACCGCGAGTGATGGTGGTGGGGCCAAACAACTCTGGGAAGACTAGCTTGGTGAAGCTGTTGACTGCATATGCCATACGAACGGGACGACAACCTATGGTCATAAACACCGATCCGAGAGAAGGATTACTTTCAATACCAGGAACTTTGACAGCAACCCCATTTGCCTCTATCATAGATGTTGAGCAGGGATGGGGAAGTAGCCCGACAAGTACCTCGAGTCCGGTCCCTGTGAAACTGCCAATATGTTATTATTATGGACTGGCGAGCCCGGAAGATAATACCAAGCTGGTCAAGCCGATTTTAACGAGGTTGGCGCTGGCATCGACAAGCAGGCTTGCCGAGGATCAAATTATCAAGGAAACGGGAATGATTATAGACACTCCTGGAATCATAAGTCAAGGAAAGGGGGGGTATGATTTGATATCACATATTGTGGCAGAATTCTCAAGTCAGTGGATTCCAGATGAGAATGGAATTTTACTAATTTGTGTAGTCAATACTATTTTGGTATTAGGTTCTGAGAGGTTGCATATTGAGATGCAAAAGCGCTTCTCTGCCCACAGAACAAGCACGGGGGAATCAATTACTCTCGTCAAGCTGGATAAGTCTGGTGGCTGCGTTGATCGAGATGACACATTCATGCAACAGACTCAAGAGGCTGCCATCAAAGAATATTTCTTTGGTGACTCTAGGAGTACATTAAGTCCGCATACTCAACAAATGGGGTTTGAAGACGTTACCATTTACAAGATTCGAGAAGGTATGTATATGGATTGTATTTATCAATATCTAAGCTAATCACCTCACAGCAAATGCCTTGTCATTCTTGCCAGGTGGAATGGAGGAAGAAGCAACAGGTTTATATGAGAAAGTTGAACCAAATCCTGGAATGCTACATTGCATGCTGGCTGTGATGTATGCAACTACTTCGGATTCACAAGATACAGTGCGGGATGCAAGTGTGATGGGATTCGTGTACGTATCAGAAGTTGACGATAAGAAAAGGAGATTCAAAGTCCTGGCCCCAATGAATACCAGGATCACAGATAGACCTATGATCTGGGGAAGTTGGCCCGAAGCATCTATGAGCGTAATAGGCTAATGAACCATGTATTTGTGACACTGTTCTTTGCTTCCTTGCTTGTTTGTGGTGTTGCATTATGACAATGTTCTTGAGATATTGAGGGGTTGAAAAGTATAATATTTGGAGAGAACTCCTTCCCATGTTACCACCCAAACCGTACACTATAGTATCCACACTTCCAAAACGCCAGTCATCGCAAGCCTAGTCTTTCCATCGCATCATAGACCTGGTAAAACTCCAACGCATCCATCCATGATTCTGCTACACCCGATCACTTTCTTCGCACATCTCCCATCGGACCCCGGTCTTTTACGGAGTCTGCACTTTATTATCGCCCTTCACTGCATCAGCGTAACTTGGCGGAACAGCACCACCACTGCTTCCCTCGGCCGCATTGTTGCTCCATGCTCCATTTGCACCCTGATGAACCGGAGGAGCGATCGGAGCAGTGGTCCCGTATCCTTGGTTCGATGGCACCGAGTTCTGAGGCACACGTCGCTGAGTACCGTTTGGATTTTGCACGATCACATATGTTACACGGCCGGTCTCCGCATCCTGGAGAGCGTCGTAATCGTGCTCGGGGAACTTTGCGATGATGTACCAGGCGTGGAGAAGTCCCGGGAGGAAGCCTAGCATGCACAGGCAGATGTTGATGAGCGAGTCAGCGGAGCAGATGCCGCACTTGACCCAAACTGTGGTATTTGTTAGCATTTGTACTGAATAGCGATCGGAGGCAAAGCCGTACCTGCGAGGGGCGGAAAGAGGATGGCGATCAGGCCCAAAAAGATATCAGGAGAGCACATCTTGCTTGCTTGTTCGAGGTTCTACTTCGATGTGAAGAGTCTGCTGAGTAGAATGATGAAGTCGGAGGGTTTGTTTTGTCTTTAATTAAGAGTGGAAGGTCTCGTGAATGTCTTTCCTTCTGCCTGACAATGAAGAGGCTGGACGTCGTCACCTTACCGGTGGCTGAGCTTTTAGTGGCTGGACCTAAAACAGCCTAGTTTACCCCTCGGTTAGCGCCATCGATAAAGATCGGAGAGCAAAAGCTCCGTGCCTGTACAAAAAAAGCTTCGAGCTCACCAATAATAAACTCTCGAGCCTCAAGAAATTCGACCACCAGTCAAGATGGGAGACGTCGAGATGGAGAACGATCCAGACCCGATCAAGGCTTCATATGATGTCTACATAAAGCCGCGCATCTCTGCCGACAAGCAAATCTATGTTCTCCAGTTCCCCAATCGTGACTCGAAGCAGCATTACTCGGCACAGAATCAGTCACAACCATTCAAGATGCGAATTAAGCCCAATACTGGTATGGTCGAGATGGATGTTCCTATGGATGCCTTGCGGAATTATGATAGGGAGAAGGGAATCAAATGGGGGGAAGCAATGAAAAAGAGTCACATGTCCAAGAACGGGGGAAGTCACGGCATGCCTGGAGGATTTGGTATTGGAGGGGCGCAACCAAGTGGTCGGGGGCGAGGAAGAGGGCAAAATGCAGACGAGGAAGACATACAAGCAAGAATCTTACAAGATTACGAAAACGCTCTTAGGAGAGAACAGGTGTTGGTCAAGCAGACCTTGGGTGGACAATGCATTTCCAACGAGGAGACTACACCCCAATATATGATCGGGACTTTCCGTAAAAGTAAGTTTCTGTACAAAGTTATCGAAACGTTGCTAATAGATCCAGACCAACTTCATCTTACACCAGTTGACAATATCGTCCAAATGAGACCCCAATTTCACCATATTGACGCCCACTCCGAGCAAGAACGATTTGGTCGCGCAAGAGATCCAGCAATGGCAGCAAGGGTTCAAGAAGCTCGAGCTATACACATGACTGTCAAAACCAACGTCGACGGAGAGGAAGAAACCACCGATACGATGGCCGAAAGAATATCAGCTGCACAAGCCGAGCATTGGAAAACTCAGCAATATATTGATGAGGACGACGGCGAGGCTTGGGAAGCTTTTCATAAGCATCTTTTTGTTGGTGCTAATACAGGACTGGAAACCAATGAAGAGCTCTTGGCCCATATGCCACCTCTGAAGAGTGCATTGGATGATATTGAGTACTTGGATACGATTAGTGCTCCAAGAGATGCAGCGAAGTTATCGAGGAGTAAAAAAGTTAGGAAGAACAGGGATAAGAACGGGAAAGGGAAGGAAAATGCTGCTGAAGGAGCTGAGAGCGATACATCGAGCACTCTGTCGGATCCACCTTCGGATTCAGAAAGCGATGAAGATGATGATGCGGCGTCATGATCACTGCACGATCAATTTGTTTCTAATTATTTTGCATTTCTGGAGTGAAAAAAGATACCCCGCATGACAGGAGCTTGGAGCTTCACGGACGGAACTACTGTTCGTAGGAACTTCAATCCAAATTTCGACCAGAATTCTTCATTCTCATTCTTCATTCTTGACTCTAATGATCTGGGTCTCCCCATACCCATCGTAAAGACAAAGCCATAGAGGGATGAGGGGATGCGAGGTGAGAGGGATTGTTCGGAGAAGATATTTAAGTCCGAATCAGGAACGATAACGAAGCGATTAAGTACAGGCGTCATAGAGCTCCAAAAAAGCTTACCTGCAGCCGCCCTGTCGCGACCTTTTTTTTTTCACCATCCAGCAACTGGGTATCAGAATTCGAAATGGCGTATCTTGCCCCAATACACAGGCCAAGCAGTGTGCGCCATGCTCTCAAGTTGAATCTTCTGGACCCTGGAGAAGAATGCCTCGTGCTTGCGTGAGAGCCGTCCCATTTGAACCTCCCACTTTTTACTCATACATGGACAGGAAAGCAAACAGAATAGAGATATGGACAGCTGTACCCGAGAGCAACAGGCGGGAGATGCGCCATTCGAAAGCCATCTTCGGAACCGTCTCGATGCTCGCAAAGATCCGGCCGGTAGGAGCCAAAACCGACCACCTCCTCATCGGCACAATTCGATTCCAGTACTTCACTGTATTCTGGGATCCCGAGACCCAGCAGCTTGAGACAAGTCAACAGTTCTCCGATGGGTCAGAAAAGCACATGCGAGAGTCGCAGAGCCGGGATTTGTGTATGGTGGATCCGACGGGTCAATATTTGGTCCTGGAGTTATTTGAGGGCGTGTTAAATCTAATTAAAGTTCTCAAGCCGAGGAAAGGAAGAGGAGATTATTTTGACAAAGCGGAACAAATAAGGATAACGGAGTTGAGGGTGAGAGCCAGCACTTTTCTATACACGGAGACAAAGCAACCCAAGATCGCGTTCTTGTACGAGGAAGAGGATGGAACAAGCCTTCGATTAGCGACATATCGGCTGGTCGATGATAAAATGCAAAGCGCCTCGTTTGATCCCAGGAAAGACAGAGAGAATGATGTTGGAGACCTATGTCTGGGTGCTAGCCACCTCATTCCTGTTCCAAAAGGGGAAGGTTCCCAAAAAAGATATATGGTTAGGAACGAACGGGTAGTGAAGGCCCAGCTCGGTGGGTTAATAGTGGTGGGAGAAACAAAAATGACTTATCTGGACGACGAGAGCAAAGCGGTTGTAGAATTTGCCTTGGAAGAGGCGACAATATTCGTTGCGTGGGAAAGATACGACGACCTACGGTACCTGCTGGCCGATCTCTATCACAATCTTCACATCTTGACGATTCGTGTTGAAGGTGCAGATATCATGGGAATCGATGTTCGAAAACTTGGACAAGTCACGAAGGCTAATGTAATGGTGAACTTGGATGATGGTATCTTCTTCATTGGTTCTCACGAATGCGACTCGATGATTGTTCAAATAGACCCAGAGTCGGAAGCCATAGAAGTTGTCCAATATATGGATAATGTCGCTCCCATCCTCGATTTCGCAGTTATGGACATGGGCAATCGAGAGGGAGAGACTACAGCGAACGAGTACGCTTCTGGGCAAGCTCGGCTCGTGACTGCCAGCGGCGCCTTCGAAGGGGGAAGTTTAAGAAGTGTGAGAAGCGGCGTGGGGCTGGAAGATGTGGGTGTTCTGGCCGATTTGGAAGACATTCGAGAAGTCTTCGCGCTACATGCAAATGAAGAGACCTCGTCAGATGATGCTCTCGTGGTGTCGTTACCTACGGAAACACGCATTTTCATCTTTGATCCCGACGGAGACATCGAAGAAGTGGACAGCTTTAGAGGCTTAGCACTGAATAGTCACACTCTCTTGGCTATGAATCTCTCTAACGGCTTGATATTGCAAGTTACAGACTCTGGGGCGGCATTACTTGGGCCTGGCCCAGCTTTTATTGCAGCACAGTGGCTTCCTCCAGAGGGCCATCTCATCACGGCAGCTTCAGCAAACGAAGGTCATGTTTTACTTTCCACAAATGGTCTTACTCTTGTCTCATTAGACATTCAGCAAGGACTCAAAGAGGTTGCAGTACAAACACTTGAAAATAATGACCAAGTCGCCTGCATCCATGTTCCTGGTCAAATTCCTGCCATTGGAATAGCTGGGTTTTGGAAATCTGGTTCAATCTCTATTTTAGATCTCACAAGTCTTAAAGTCATACATTCTGAGGAGCTGCGTCGGAAGAACGACGCCTCTATCCCACGAGCCATCGCCCTTACACAAACGCTACCAGAAGCAATTGCTGGTCCATCACTGTTCGTTGCAATGGAAGATGGCATAGTGCTAACATTCAATGTCGACAAGTACGATCACTCACTCTCCGGAAGGAAAAGTGTGGTATTAGGAACCCAGCAGGCTCGGTTTCATGTATTGCCAAGGGACGATGGGCTCTTCAATGTTTTTGCAACCTGCGAGCATCCGTCTCTGATATACGGATCTGAAGGCAGGATCGTCTACTCGGCTGTGACGGCTCAAGATGCTGTATGCGTGTGCTCTTTTGATAGCCAAGCATTTCCCGGTTCCATTGTCGTGGCTACATCCAATCAACTCAAAATATCTCAAATCGATACCGAAAGAAGGACACATGTGAGCACCTTGCGTATGGGAGAGACAATTCGAAGGATAGCTTATTCTCCCACGGAACGATTATTTGGCATCGGCGGGATCAAGCGTGAACTCTTCAAAGGCGAAGAAATTGTTACGTGCTCATTTTCCCTAGTGGAAGACGTAAATCTTGGAGGAATTGGAGAGCCATATGTCTTGGGTCAGGAACACGGAGCAGAACTCATCGAATGCGTCATTCGAGCCGACCTACCGATCAAGCATGGAGACTTCCTTCCCGCAGAACGTTTTATCGTTGGAACAAGTTTAATTGACGAAGACAACGAGTTTCTGCATGGGAATGATATTCGAGGTCGAATAATGGTTTTCGCTGTTGATAGCAATAAAACGCCCCATCTGGTGGGACAGATGCTCTTGAAAGGAGCATGTCGAAAACTCGCAGTCCTGAACGGGCAGATCGTTGCGGCGCTCACCAAGACGGTAGTCATATTCGACTATGAGGAAACAACAGAGAAATCAGCTGAGTTCACCAAGCTAGCTACTTACAGGACTTCAACATGTCCAATTGACCTATCTGTGGAAAAGACCCCGACTGGAGACATCATTGCCGTGGCCGACTTGATGAAGTCGGCATCATTATTAGAATACACTACAGGAGGCCTGGGGCTTCCTGGCCAGCTCACCGAAGTAGCACGCCATCAACAAGCCTTTTGGGCGACGGCTGTAGCCAACATCGACGAAAACCTCTACCTAGAAGCGGATCAAGATGGAAACCTCATTGTGCTGAGACGCAACCCCGAGGGCGTAACGTTGACAGATAGGAAAAGGCTGGAGGTGATTAGTGAGATGAACCTAGGAGAGATGGTGAATAAGATCCAGACGATCAATGTCGAGCCTACTCAGAGCGCAATTGTTGCTCCGAAGGCGTTTCTGGCTACAGTATGTCTCCCATCCCCGTCCAAGGCTCACCCACTAATAGCGAGGCAATAGACTGAAGGATCAATTTACCTCTTCTCGCTCATCGTACCCTCTGCTCAAGACTTACTTATGCGTCTCCAAACCCGCATGGCACAGACTATTATTACTCTTGGTGGTCTCGACTTTAACACTTATCGCTCTTTCAAAAATACGGAACGAGAGACTGCAGAACCATTCCGATTCGTGGATGGAGAGTTGATTGAACGATTTTTGGACGTTGATGAAGAGGTGCAGAAAGAGGTTTGCGCCGGGTTGGGGCCAAGTGTGGAGGACTTGAGGAACCTAATAGAGGAGCTAAAGCGACTTCACTAGATGATTGATGTTGGAATGGGGTGCGGATTTAGATGTATGATGAACTCAGAGAATCTGATTTTGGGTCATAACTGGCGTTGGGCATGAGGGAGGAAGACTGAAAGCATCAAGCATGGCGTCGAGGCACTCGTCACAAAACAAGACAATGAAAATAGATTTCATCTATTCACCTGATATATGCAAAACCCGTATATCGAAATGCCTAGCGCCTCCCATTGAGATATCCAAGTACATAATCTACTCAGTACCACCTAGATATCTGTAAATGACGGAGAAATCTCTACCCTTGCAATCTTCTTGCTGCTCAGCAGCATCGTAGACCTCCTTCGCTCTATCACCGAGCTCTAGTTTTGCACCAGCTTCATTCGCAGCTTGAATCGCAAGCCCAAGGTCCTTCTTCATCAAACTAATGCCAAAGCCACCCTTGTAATCTCTACTAGCGGGCGAGCCTTCGACAACCCCTTTCACAGGGTTGTTAACCTCGCTTGGCCAGCACTTGCCAGTGCTGATGTTAATCAGACTAGCCAGAACTTGGGGGTCTAGTCCCCATTTAATGCCTAGATTCATGGCCTCTGCTGTAGCGATGTTATTGATTGCCAACAAATAGTTATTAGCTAGCTTCCCAGAGAGCCCAGCACCTTGGCCACCGCAGTGGACTACTCTCTTGCCCATCATCATCAAGATGGGCTCTACGCGTGAGACCAGCGAGTCAGAAGACCCGAGCATGAAGGTCAAAGTTCCTGCTGTGGCGCCGACGACGCCCCCAGACATAGGGGCGTCGACGAAGCGCCCTTGCTGCGTGGTATGAACGGCGTTGGCGACTTCTTTAGAGGAGGACGGGTCGATTGTGGAGCAGTCGATGAATAGGCGATCCGGGTTTGAGACGACGTTTTCGGAGAGTGGGGGCTTGAGGATCTGACCGAAGACGTTCTTTACGTGTGAGGGTTCGGGAAGGACTGTGATTGTTGTTTCCTGAAGGCATTCAAGTTAGCTAATGCCAATTGATAGAGTGACGGTAACAGCAGCGTTGATCGACAAAATATCAGAGGATTGGCTTTATTGTATAAATGTAAAATCATACGAAAGTCACCCAAGACGGGTGACCCCAACTTAGATCATGGATAGAACAAACTCATCATTTAAGGGTGCGAGTGATAGCGTGTGCGCCAGAAGAGAATCCAGACTTACAGAATCTTCAGCGGCATCCCTAGCATTGGCAGCAACCTTGACAGCAGCTCCACTTCCCAATGCCTTTGTTTCATTTGCAAATCTTTCGATGGACTTCGCATTGATGTCGAAGACTCGTAGAGTGTCGGAAGAGGGGAGCTTCGCTTGGAGGTTCCTAGCCATATTATATCCTGTCACTCCGTCAGAAATTGAAGCAATTGTAAATTGTCGCGTGCCACACATACCCATCTGCCCGAGGCCTATGAATCCCCATTGTGTTCGTCTGCCCAATGACGCGGTGAAGCTCCTTCGCTGGGCAGACTGTAATGCTGACCGCACAAGCGGTGCTGATATCCTAACGTTCGACCTCATGTTTACTGTGCTGAAAAGTCTCAAGCTCCTGTTCTGTAAGAAATGCGTGGGTGGCTGCTGTGCTAAATGAGCGTGTAACGCGGGGGAGGATGGGGTAGTAAATCAAGCTAAATGGCAGACTACCGACAGGCCGAAGGCGAGCGATGAAGATCGGCATAAGAAAATGGACTGGCTGGCGGCATTAGATAATGCCTTGCGGCAGACCTACTGGCTAGCTGGATCTACATCCATATTTGATGAGAAGCTGACGGCGCGAGCAGTGCAGCCTCGGGTTTTGCAACAGCGAAAGCGAGGTTGGAGGTGTTGCAGAATGACAGAAGAAGAGGAAAAGAAAATGGAGAGCGATGTTCGGAGATTTCATCGGGCCTCGCTTAAAAAGGGTTGCCGAAAGGGTCTGAAAATCACCTACCATACGACCTTGCAACCTTGCAAACTATCGATTGAACGCGAATTGAGAGTTCCTAGATCAAGATAGTTTGCTATCATGATCGGTGCAAAAGTTTGGACACTATCTATGGGATGAGCCCTATAGAGTTCTGTTGATATAGAGAAGTGGGCCGCTTCTTGACGACCTTTCTGGAGGTGAGTAATTATGCATTGGGTACAGTACTTACGTGAGCTACTAGAGTATGCAGATGCAAGTAGATATTCCAAATATGAGGAGCAGCAAGATATCTTGAATTTTTATCCTCTAACACCTTGGTATATCCTCCCAGCCCCCTTCCTCCATTGTCCTATCCCGCTTTCAAGCACCCACAATCTATTACAGGAATATATATCCCAAGCCGATCTACACCAGAACACCGCCCAGCCATGTCTACCTCTTCTTCTTGCTTCCAGTGTCCATGCTCTCGACGACATTCTCCAACGCCTTGGCAGCTCTCGCTTCTCTCTTCCTGAAGCTCGCATTGAAAGTTTCCGGCAGAATCATCTTGCTGTTCGCATGCTCGGCTGCAAACCCAATCTCTGCCGTGTTCCCAAGCTTCTCCCTTGTAATCTTGACTGCCTCTTCCAGCAGCTCGGTGCCGACGCCCTTCCCTCTATATTTAACTCTCACAGTCCAAGCTCTTACAACGCCCTTGCCTCCGGTCTTCCCACTCTTCGTCTTCTTCTTTCCGCTGCCATTTCCCTTTCCCTCCAGGCGCAAGATGGTTGCGCCTATAATCTCCTCTCCGTACCTTGAGCCAATAATGATGTCCTCCTCACCGTCTTCATTCGTTGCAAATTTCCAATTGAACTCTTCTGCCAGATTCAGATAGCCACCAGTGAGGCCTCGAATAGCGACAAGACAGGCCATGGTAACGCCGGCAGATGTGGTGGCCACAATGCCAAGATCGCTACGACTCTTGTATATAAAGTTGCTTATAACTGCTAAAAGCAGGATATATCCCGCCAGTGTGAGAGGATGGAAAATAATAGCACGAGCTGCCTGCTGGCGTTGCTGTGCGATTGAGTCTGCAATCAACTTGAGAGCAGCAACTTTGTCGTCTTCATCTGTCAATTGCTTGGTGACAAGAGGTGGTACTCCCTCGAGGGGGTTCGGCGCGAGCACCACTTCGTCTTCGGCGTTGGAGGTCATTGTCGCGAGAGATGATGGGAAAAGAGGTGGGAGAGTCTGCGAAGAAGAAGGATCGAGGAGGGGAGTCGATGTATTTGAATTTAGTGTCGAGGGCGGTAAAACGAGGTTTGCGCGCAGGAAACTGAAAAATGCTGCAGGCAAGTTGACGTTAGCTGGTGGTGTTCGGCATAGCTCTTGCGCAAAGAGCTATTCAGACGAGGCTGCAGACGAGCGAATACCTAAGAGAAGAAAGATTATAGTAAGAGAACAAGAAGGAACGGAATATCTATTCTACCCCCTGTGAAAAGATGGCGATAGAAACAATGAGTCGTTTTCCCCGGATCAATACTCCAGGACAAAAATACTTATGGGAAAGGAAACGAAAAGGACAGAACGCAAAATTCTACAGACGTTCTAGAAGGGACCAGACTGACCTGCACTTGTCTTGAAGCCAGGGACGGCTACTGTAAAATCAGTGACCGTCTGCAAACTGCTCCGCAGGTCGAGCTGCTTCGCCGTGGGCAGCGGAGGGCGAGGCATGGCACGTGTAGTCGACCCGGCTTCCCGAAGCAGTTAGGAGCCGGCCGCTGGATATTGGCAGAGATTTTTCGGTAATGCCGACGAGACAATACTGAGCGCAGAAAGGGCTGCTGCATTTCTTATATCTTCGAGCCTCGAGGCCAATAATCCTCGCACGTGGGTTTGGCCAATGAAACGCCCTATTACGCAGATAACGCTTAGCTTCCCTCTTATCGAAAGGGTCAAATGTGCAGGGGTCGGAGCAACCTCCAACAAACGTCACTTCAAAGCGATTCAGCCCTCGAGATCAAAGCAGATGGTCTTTAGCTCGGGAAAGATGTATACTTGTTAGGTCTTCGGTGGTAGGCAGCATCATAAATCGTAAACCTGCAAGTGTTTCGAGATCTTGAAAACAGCCTGAGAACATCTAACGAGCACAGTCTCCACGTGACTGTAATCGCGAGCAGTCAGTGGCTTATGATGAAACCTCCTGTCGGGTGCTTTGATGTCCAACCAGATAACATCAGCTGCCACCCTTCCCCAACTCGTTCTTGGAACCAATATGATCGCGAGGCAAGGTGATCCTTCATCCCTCGACCTCCATTCGCGGTAGTACCGCGGTTGTTTGCTGCAGACTATACTGCAGGCTTATCAACATGAAGGTCATACCGCCGGAGCCTGCATGTGATGTCCATGCCAAGATTTCGCTTGGGATCAATCGCGTTTCCTTCCTCACCTACTTCTTGAAAGGAGCCAGAGGGTGTTCATATTTCATTGCGGCTTCTATGTGCCCCTGTCTTTCCCAACATTCAGATATGCATTTGTGAATTCCTCGGGATGGAACTTTGATGCTCGAGGAGTATTGGTGATAGACTGTATGTCAGTAACTAAATTTCGAAACGTTCGTTATTGGCGAAGTGTCTGGACATGTTTACTTGCGTATCAAATGGTAAGTATTTTATTGTAGGTGGCCTTTAGGGGTCAAGCTGCCACCCTCAATGATAACCAAATATGGGCAGCCAGTACTTTTCGAAACAAATTCCACTTCTGCCTTGCCTTTCACCTTGAAGTTCTCGAGCGTCACAAAATGGGAAGGAACTCCTCTTGGTCATGTCATATTATGACCCCATCATGTAAGGCACCTACCCCGCCAAGTAGGTACTTTCCATCATTCCCTCCTTCCCCCGCCGTTGCCTATTTAAGAATTGGTGAACTGTGTTGCAACGGAAAAGTTTCCACTTCTAATATAAGAGACTCTGGAATGCAGCTTCGACTATATATCCCAACTGCTGCATTCAGTCTCAAGCCACCCATACTCATCCCAGACACAATATTTCCTCACTAGGCTTAAGCTGTTCTGCTGTCCAGATGGGCACCTTTCTGGGGCTCCCTCGCGAACTCCGAAACGAAATTCTTACTTTCGTTCTATTACATCAAGATGAAGCACCCACAGACGTGTCAGACGCGAGCGGCCGTGCCGAGCTAGACGACATTGATTCATTGGGAAGTAAAAGAGATTATGTGTTGTCGTACGTGATCAAGAAGCTTTGCTGCGGTTCTGAGCTGTCTTTGAGACCATTTCTCAAGCATATTGTCACTGACTCTTCTTCCATAGTGTAGAGCAATACCCACCTAGAAACTCCACATCACTTCTTCTTCTCAGCCGTCAATTGCACGACGAGACCCAGAAATTAATCACCCTTTTGCCAACAAAGTCGTACGTTCTCGATGTCATCATTGCCAATGAGACGAAGCTTTGGGCGACCTAGCTATGCGCACCAGTTTTTTCCACGAGAGTGAACCAAGTCTATGCAGCCGTTCGAACGATAGGGCACTTTATGAAAGCGCGGTGGCTCCTGCAAGGTTGTGGCGGTGAACCTGTCCAGCTCACTTGGTCGCTTTATAGCCTCATCGAGCGAGCCTTAAAAGCCGGCCCAGTGGGACGTCGAACTCACAAATCGGATCGGAAAATCAGCATCAAGGAATTCATTATTGATGTAAAGACTCCCAATCCGGATTCTCCCCTAAATCCGACCTACCTTCTCAACTCCATTATTTCCGACATCAAAACGTTATTAAGAATGAGGTATGATACGGCAAAATATGGGACTTTGTTGTATGAGAGAATCGGTAAAATCAAGGTGCTGATGGATGGGGAGTTGCATAAGGAGTGGAACCTTGCAAAGCAGTTGGTGAAAGTTCCGTTGGACGGTTTGTTTGGAAATTATGCGCAGTTGGGGCGTCAAGCGCTATTCGCGAGATGGAAACAGTCGGTGCTGCAATCTCGAGTAGAGCTTGAAGTTGATCTTCCTATCGTATCCCCCGAGAAAGGAAAACGAGGAGGCAATCGAAGTTCTGCGTCAAGTGCTGATTCATCATTACTCGTTTCGCGACGTTGATTGGGAGATGGTATCAATAGCTGTTGTTTATCAAAACCTCAGCTCTCAGGAAGACATTGCTCACATGTTTAGGTGAAATTAAGATTGACTCGATGGGGTGAAATTATGTTTAGAGAAATGCTTTCACTAGGAGCACCGTTCGAACTTCCAAATTACCTTATCTTTTTCAGCGGCCAAAGGGGATGCATGCCCACCACGTGATGCCTAACATATCAAAACCCAACATCCACGACTCTAATTATCGAGAAATACACTGGCCGCTGGGACGAGCGATCTGACAGCTTTCACCAGGAAATGCTTTTAATCCAGGAATATGATTCGCTGACTTTCGATAGAAGAATAGCCCTGAAAGGGTTTTGGAGAAGTCGAATAGTGAGGTCGCAAAGACTCCATATTATACCGTGAGAGGGATTCTGTGGGGAACGAAAACAGTTGAGCATATGGCCAGGGATAAAGAACTTGTAGTGACTGACAGCATAAAACTTTATTTTTCTTGCAAGACAACTGTGAACATCTCGAGCTAACCGAATAGGTATTTCTCAAATGGGAGCTCGGTGATTGTGGCCAGCTCACCACACCGGATGTGCTTTCTAAGTACCGGTACATTATATTGGCGTTAAATAATAGTACATCCACTCTTATCAATACACAATTCTTCCCTTCAGTCGCCGAGGTCTCCGAGACAAATATGGAGAGAAGGAAGCTTTCATCCAATGGGGAGTCCGCTATCTTTGATACGTTGGATGACGGCCTCACAGAACCTCACCCTCTCCACTAGAAATGTATCCTTTTCAGCATCACCGGTTCCAGTCTCCAGTTGACTGAACAAGCTCCTGGCTGCCTCGAGCGGAGCAAGGACTACCATGCGTCCTATGAGCCTCTTATTATCCTCCAAGAAATATTCAACGGATTTGCAGATTCGATCGGCACATTCGATAGACTCGTCCATGAGCTCGCGGGTCTCAATCTGAGGGGGGACCATCTTCGATTCCGGAGAATATGAAAGAAGTGTCAGGCGCTCCAGGTCAATGAGGAGGGAATTGGTGTAGATCTGTGACATCGCGTGGTATGCAAATGCTGCCGCATTGTCCCAATTAGGGAAAGCAAATGATATTGGGTAAATCCTTTTGAAAGCGTCGATCGCTGGTGATCCGGTGATGCTGGCAGGTCGTGAAGTGTAATATTGAAGCTTGCTACCGGGGTCATTGATGCGGGAACCCCAATCCTCAAGGGCCGAATGGATACCCAGAGTCTCCAAGGTAAGGTCATGAGCTATATCTTTATTCCATTCGACAATTGGTCCTCGCATGTGGGTCAAGCTGCGGATATGATCGAATTGCTCCATAACCAAAGGTATCCGAAATGCAATGTCAGAGGCAGTTTGCAGATTGGTAGCACTGTGTGGCTCCGCTGCTTTCCAAGGAGGATTTATCCATTCGGGCATGCTAAGAAAACATGCTCGCCGGGTTGCGAGATCCATCGAGAGTTTGATTGACCTAAATTCGTAGAAGGTCCGTCGACTCGACGAATTTGTGATGTTCTTGACTCCACGGGCCTGCAGCAAAGCACCTATTCCTTCCAGATGCCGCAGCAGTGACGAGTACGAATGGTTTGCTATGACCTGGAGAATTTAGCAGATTACAGAGCGGAAGGTGGGTATAACCTTACGTCATACATCCCACATGCAAGACAAGTGATTAGACTGGCATCCATCTGATCGTCGTCAAGTTTCAAGGCTCCACATGCCAACTTTGTTTGAAGTCCTTTCAGAGCTTTAGAATAGTGTCGTACCCCAGACATGGAAAGCTCATTTTGTCGACGCTCGGGTCCGATTAACGAAAATGACATGGCCAGCAAGGAGTCGGTGAGCATTTCTGAATCTCCTGGACGAGATACCAAACCATAGGCGGTTGTGATCCACGAGGCACACATGCCCAAACCTTCACGATTGGAAGCATCATGATACTCTGGAACATGTCGTCCATGAAGGACTGCTATGAGGCCTAATTTATTCTGCGGGATTGCCAAGGAATGAACCAATAAATTATTGGTCGGTGCTAAAGGAAAGTTATGAGGGGGTCTGGACTCATCAACTCCCGAGTGACTGGAAGCTGCTCGACCCCGACTTGCGATAGTTGGCTGTTGCTTCCGCGTTCTAATAAGAGGAAGTTCCGTCTGGCTCTCGGATCTCTCAGCATTGACTTGGTTTTGGCCATCGAAGTAGATGAATTCAAGTTTTTTCTCATAACCCAGACACTGCAGGCCATGATCGATGCATCTTTGACAAGCGGGTGTCTTTCCATCACACTATTGGTTTGAATTGAAAACTTCAGCATGGATCTTAAGAGAAATTGAAAACTTCCTCTTACCTTCACTTTCCTTTTTCGACAGCACCCACAGCGCTTCACATGTATACGCCCCCCAACTCCAACCATATTTGTGGACTCTCCAAATGCCTCTGGCCAATTGTTGGCAAGGCACTCCCAACGGACGTTACAGATGATACCCCATCGCATATATGGTACTGAAAAGGAAGAAGTACGTGCCTTGCCCGCGCATTTGAAGGAAAGTCAATAGTATAGAACGGGGCCGCCGGATGACCTCATTAGGATTGGTGTCGGCTCAGGACAGCATGCGGGATGGAGATTTCGATGGCGCATCGCTTGATCGCCAGCTATTCCCAGCAAGCCCGCTAGATTGGGAATAGGGGCACGCCGTCCCAGGCAAAGCTAGCCTTGCCCCGTCAACCTTGCGACGGTGATTTGTGGGATCCTGCCTATCCGACACACAGCCCTGTTCTGGCATGTCTGCCCCGGATGTACTTAACCATGGACGTCTTCTGTTCAATCCTCAGACCTTGAATATAGACGAATAACGAGCAAGAATATCTGACGCGTCTGCTGGAGAGTTCCAGCGTGTGACTTTTGGAGATCTCATGGAGGTCATCGAGATTCGAGCCTAGACTGCGATCCCGAGCCCGGAAGCGGGGTAAGACCCAGATTTTCTGTTCTTCTAGTCGAGGACTACTACTAGATCAATTGTTACTTCTGTGATTGAATCCGGGGGAAAGAGAAAATGTTTCCGAGACGGAGAAAGTTGCGATGAATCCCTGCTAGATCACGTGAGCTCGGATATTTGGGGGATCCGTGCTTTCAATCTCCTATTTATTTTTCCTCTTCTTAGCATCATGCCCTCCGGTACAAATTCAAGTACTATGGGTATGCGAGCGCAGTCAACTTGCTTGACTTCACAAGCGTTGTGGTCCCAGTGACCTTCGCAGATAAGAATATCGACAAGAATAAGGAAGACTACAAGCCCTTGAATGACATGGACAGGATCGTTCAAGAAGAATGTCGGTTCTCTAATTCCGTTCTACTGAGTTGTGCTTACTTTGTTTTAGATGATCCGGAAGCCTATCATGGTGCACCAATTGCTGTTCAGATTGTTGGACGGCGACTTATGGAGGAGAGAGTTATGGCCATTGCTGAGGAGATTGGACGCTTACTGGGGAATGAGATTACACCATGATCAACTTCCTCGAACTAAAATGCTTCCAAATCGTACACATGTATCCAAGAATCATCACTGGTTTAAGATGGTGCTTGGAAAGTCACGTGCCACGTCACCCTTTTCAGTCCGCGCCATTCGATGAGATAAGAATGCTGTCTACGGTGCCAGGCCTAGCCACAGCATATAATATTATGTCATATTTGGTACTTGCTCATCTGCATTCTTAGAAAACTAGTTCGTAAAGTTAGTCATCGGCGATAATGCATCTGGTGCATGATCGGGTGCATGTGCTTGGTTAGCGGAAACGAGCGAAGTGGCCCAATTCACGACAAGAAAATTGCTGCGTCATCTTTTGCTGCTTATTCAATGCTGCTGCAGACTTCTTTGCTTTGAATTGGTTGTTCTCCATCGCTCTGAGAGATGGATGGAGATAGGGAAGCAGATGTGGGTCGAAACTCATCTCAGGCGACAAGCTTCGAAGAATTTCATCTGCATTAACACCTAGAAACCAACCCTGTAGCAGTTAAAGCCTCATTCATTCTGTACCACCTATTTCGATCTATAAAACATTCCTCCCTTCCTCTGACTTCCGCTTTCACAACGCACACATCCCCAAGGTCCACTTCATCATGCCTTCCAACACAGCAATCATCATCATCGACCCATACAACGACTTCCTCCACCCGAAGGGAAAGCTTAATGGCTTGCTCGCCGACAGTCTCAAAGAAACGGATACCATCACCCACTTGAAGGAACTCGTGGCTGCCGCTCGCCTGCACAAAATCCCGATTTACTATGGTCTCCATCAACAATGCAAACCCGGCTTCTTGGCCGGTTGGAACCACGCTACACCATTGCAAATAAGCCAGAAAGACAACGTAGCGTTCGAGGAAGGAAGTTGGGGAGTTGAAATCTACGAGGGTCTTGAGCCGAGCCTGGAGAATGGCGATGTAGTCGTTTCGAAGCATTGGTCTAGCAGGTCACTACAAGTCTAGGCATAGGAGTTTGGAAATATAGCTGACAAAAGGCGAAGCTCATTCCACAGCACGGACCTCGATTACCAGCTTCGACAAAGGGATATAACCAACTTAGTGATGGGCGGATTGACGTCGAATACCTGTCTCGAGTCTACTGCTCGATATGCATACGAGTTGTAAGTTCGGAGTCTTGAGAGTGCGTGGAAGGAGCTAATTAGGCTAGTGGATATCATGTCACTATGCTCAAGGATGCGACAGCGGGCTTCACGAAGGAGCAGAAAAATGCTGCAACCGAAATTGTTTGGCCGCTATTTGCACACGAAGTTAAGACTGTGGGAGAATGGATTAAAACACTGTAGTGATTTAGATCAATAAAATTGTTCACGATACCGCCCAATTGCCCGCATTTGAAATTTTTCAGGCTGCCCCAGGTAGGACCTGTCAGCCAGGGATAGGACTATCTTCCAAGTCATCATGCCAGGGACCATAACACACCAAGAGCCAATTCTTCACCATACCTCGCATACCAAGCCCCTGAATTCCGCCTCGCAATTTCACCATCTCATGGATCCCTCTCAAGTGAATTTCGAACTCTTCAGTATTTCCACCACTAACCTAGACATCGCGTCAGCTTCAACCCATTACATCGCAGGGAAATTGTCTACCTACGTTGAAAACAAGTAATATCAGTGCAACCATAATCATTTCATCGCTAGTAGCCTCCACAGGATCATTCATTTTCTCATTCGCTGCTCGGATAGTCTCGGCCTTGAACCATAACAATACGCCCGGATCCCTGAAACGTCGTTTCCGATTGAGATGTACGGCTGCAGTCAGAAGTGTGGCATAGAAGAATGGCTTGTGTTCCAAGGCAAAAGGGAGCCATGCGATTCGGGGCTCGACATCTGCGAGATTGTCATCCAGGTAGCAGAACCAAGGGGCCAGCCGTTCAAGATAATATCTAATCAAGAGCTGCTTCGGCACTGGCTCACCTAACATCTCTGGGAGAATCGAGAATGGATCGAAAGTGCTCAACGTGCCTAATGGTGGGGTGTAGTAGAGGCCACTAGCTACATTTGGAGATTTGGGTCTCATGGTGAGATCTAGGAGGAAGCTACTGCCGGCGTTGCTTGTGTTAAAGCGACGGGCATCCAGAAGAGGAAATTGATCAGGGTTTGCAGGACGCCGTGGGTAGGGCGCAACCTCCGTCGACGTCTCAGCCAATGCGAACACCGACTCTGTGGTTAAAATGACCTCCTCCCCCGTCAAGATCCTCTTGAGCCGAGAGATTGTTGGCACACCATCGTTGGCTGGCAACAGTTGATTCGGGCTGCTTAATGATATTCCGTATTAGTGAACGGCTTTCGTAGGAGAAAGTTGTCATTGTGGCTTACTTTATGGTCTGGTATATACATCTCTCTGGCAGGCCCCTATCCACACAGTCGCTACAAGGTCTTTCACGATTACATTTCTGTTTCCGTCTATGACACTCTTGACAGGAGAGCAAGCCACGGTTGCGCTTCTTCCTTTGACCATTTCTTGACCGGTTACTCATATTTGACAATGTGGAATTAGAACAAACTGTTGGAGATAGCTGGGACTCTTAAGGGACCTCTCCCTTAAATCATTGCTGAAATGCTAGAAACTTCTTGATCATTAATCGCCTCCTAGGATCAAGGAGGATTGTCAGATAGCTTTTGTGAAGTGCTGACTCCTGAGAAATACAGTCTTGGCAAGCTTGCATGTGGTTGCTAACGCTAAAACCGGCGTTAACGCAGGAGCGAGAGGAGCTCAGGGGTAGCGAGTGGTTGTTAAGCGAGCGACCGGGGTAGCCATTGACCCCTCATTTTTGTATTCCAGGAAAAGCCAAGCACGAAACTCAAATACATACATAATTGAAGCATTTGCCACTTTTTGGGCGGCGTAGTAAGGTTGTGGCTTTGCAAGCTGGAACACGCATGCGTAAATCAGAGGCAAAAGCCCTGATGTGAGCCAAATTGAGGAGCGGCAATTTCTTGGGCTCCTTAGTCCAATTGCGCATCCGAGTTTGAAGGCCCCAGAGCTTAACATCAAAGACTCACAGGTGGATAGTAATCAAGTGAGAGGGGCAACATTGTAGCCATGGATATAACTCCTAATATTCTTCCGAATTCTGAGTTTTTAGTCAGCACGTCTATGCTTGGTACTCAATTGCAGGTTGATGAGTTACCCTGAAAGCTCTACAAAGCAGAGGAAGCGGTAGCGACATCTTTATAATTCAGACGATTCTTCAAAACATTTGCTCTTTTGAGGGCAGGTCAAGTGAACGGCCTTCATGAAAGAGTTCGTGGGGCTTGAAAGTCGTACTAGCTGCCACTGAGAGTTTAATTCAAGCTACAAGTAGCGCTGCTTTCGTTCCGTCCAACTTCAGCAGTCGAAACTTCTCAAGTCCTCATCAGGTCTATGGAGATCTTTCCTCTCACTCATCGAGTGCCATTGTGCTCACCCAAGTAGTAAGAAATCACTGCTGACTCAAGAGTCTTTAGGTGGGGTGTCATCCCTTCAGGCGGTCAGGGCTTTGGGTGTTACTGTGGTTCCGGTTGCATGGACCTCGCATTTGTATGCGATGTCCCTGTGGGGAAATTGCTCTGGTGTAATGAGGCATGGAATTCCTGCTTTAGGGACTTTGGTTGTCGTTGTTGCAGTTCTTATAGGCATGCTCTGAAGTCATTGATCCTGACTTCAAAGGACATAAGGAGATCTGAAGTGAAAATTTTCGGGTTCTACTTCGGTGACTTGGAATAAGTGTAGAAAATGAAATGAGGAGGAAATAAAAATAGAATATCGCTGACTTTAGGTAAATATGGGGATAGAACAGGCTTGGGAGCTAAGAATTTCATAGCAGATAAATAAAATTATAGGTAAGAGATCTTCGTCTCCTGAGTGCAGCTTCCTTTCTAACTTTTTAGATCTAGAGCAAATGTCACGACGGTGGATTGATAGTATTTGGGGTATCTTCAAATTTAAGGCGTATATAAGTTCCCAGTCTCCCAACTAGTTATGTACACTTGCCAAAGTTCTGAGAGAGATGACGGGATCATTGCTAGCCTCACACTATCTTATGTGAAACATACTTGCGTTGCGCTCCTCAAAGTTCATAAATTACACGCTTCAAGTGCAAGCTTCTTGACCTTATATTGGCATGCTTCCTTTCTGGAGTCGAGTGAGTCATTTGAACTATAGGAAAACTGGCCAAAGCAAGGTGAGGATTTTGACTTGAAGCAATCTGAAATCACAAACGAGATGCACCTGGTTATCTCAGATTGCCTGGCACTCGTAGTATCCTTCGGGTTTTATTCTTGAAGTGCTTCCCACTAAAGAAGCTGCTTGACCTTTCACCTGGACAGATTTGTCACAAATATTCACCACGACCTTCGGTGTCCAAGCTTATAAAGTCATTTCAACTCAACCGAGATCTTGCCGTCATTGACCCAACCTCTCCACCAACAACCAGGGACTCAAGACAACCATAACTTAGGCCGAGCCTTTGTATTCTAGCACAAGCTAAGTCCTCGATAAAGAGTCAAAATGTGGCCCATCATCAATATCTTCATCCCTCTTCTCGCCATTTCGTTCATCACCTCCAGCAATGCCTACCTTCCACGTCAACTGAACACTAGCGCGCAAGTTTCTTCCAGCATTTCTCCGACCACCTTCATCGCTGCCTCAAGCAGCAGCCCCCCTTCCACATCAATACCCAATGTCACAGTTCCGACTACATTGACGTATTCAACCACATCGACACAATGTTCCTCCTCGGCCACTCCCCCTTCGACTTCGTTGACCTCGCTGCAATCCACTTCAGTGGCTACAAGTCGCAGTACTCTTACCACTCTATCCGCGTGTAATATTCAAACCCCTACATCAATAACCTCATCAAGTTTGGTCCAATCCACGCCAGTGATTACAAGCCCCAGCATTCTTTCCACACCAGCAACGAGCACCACTCGGGTACTTACACCGCTCACCTTGCCGAGTTCGGTACAATCCACTTCAGCCAGTTCCACGACGGCGGTTGCGAGCAACACAGAAAGCACTTCCACCTTCACACAGACAGACACGATACATCCTACTTCGAGCGTCTTACCAACCTCTATCTTCACCTCACCACAAGTACCGACTTCCATTAGAAGCTACAACTTCCAGACTCTAACAACCTCAATCGAGTACACTTCAACCGTTGCACCAAACCCAGTTTTCACAATCGCGACAGGATACTTGCCTGGCACAACTATCACAACCAGCGTCACTCTCCCCAGTGTCTTGCCCACCAGCACTCTCACAAATTCCTCGACTTCCGGAGAATCTTCTTCCGGTTCGAGCGGACCCAATAACTTGGTGAAGACTGTTGTGGGTGTTGTCGTGGGAGCTGTGCTCTTTGCTGGACTGTGCGAGGTACGCATGCCTCTATGAGAGCCAAGGCAAAGTAATTGACTGCTGCAGTAAGCTTGGGCGGAAGCTTGTCAGGCGCCGGTCGAGAAGGGCAGGGTCGAGTGGAAGGTTCCATGAGATTTGATATGGAGTTGCATCACAGGCGGTGAATAATTATCTTTTGCAGCGGGCGTCATAATTTTTCACCTTTGGAGTATAAGCGTTGATCTAGCCTGATGGCCATAGAAGGATAGAGAGAGGGGGGAGGGGGAGTGGGGTACTTACGCAATTAAAAAAAGCACAGATTTCCAGCCAGCATGACTTTGATGACTTCCAATACTTGCCTACGGTGTGCTCGCAATCTCATTAAATTTAGTGAGGAGGGGCCGTCACAGATTCTGTAGGACAAGAGCATTCTCCTTACGGACCCCGATTTTCTATGCCGGGAATGTTACAAAGAGAACCGTTGCACTATCTTCGCGAAGGAGCCGGTGTGTGAGACGACTTCCTCGAACCACTCAGAAGAGGTGACCGCTCACTCCATCCATTCTCTACATGAGTACCACCTTCGTCATCGGTCTCGGCCGAACCATTGCCTCCTTGGATATAACCCACAACGCATCTTGCATGGCTCTGCAGCAAATTAGCTCAATTCTCGTTTAGCTTCTTTTATTGAAAACTAACCTGTCTTCCGGTGCTGAGGCTTGTCTTATTCTTCACCTCAAAATAGATACCCATGCCGAGCAGACAGCCCTGCAGACAGCCGGTTACCAAAAATACACCCCAAGTGCTCCATCCCTCAACACCCAATCTTGCAGCCAGACTACCGGACCAGACGAAGCTACCAGGAGTCTGAATTAACATCATTGGAATGCTTAAGCTGCCGACATGACCAATGTGCCAGGTCATCCAGATCTGAGGGAGATATTGGATAGTAGCCAGCACAGTTGCTGTGATGCCTAGGATGTTTGCCCATATTCCTAGGTGATATGGCCGTGAGAGAATCAAAGCGGCGCTGATGAAGATGACAGCAAGTCCTTGGAGAAGGCAGACGAAAGCCACAGTCACTGCTGTCTTCCATGTGTATTGCTGTCGCTCAGCCTCATCAAGAATAAGTGTCGAATCTCTAGGGAAGAAGACGAGGAAGAGAATCAAGCTGTTGACCATCAGCAAAACCGACAACATTGCTTCTGATCTGTTGCACTTACATCACGCTAAAGCAAAACCACTGCACACCAACTTGGGCAATTCCCAGAAGTCCAGCAGCACATTCAAATGCACTGACGGTCTTGCAGCAGGCCACATCTGCACGAGAAGCAGGCAGGACAAGTATGTTCGCGAAAGCGCAAGTTCCGGATGTTGTGCCGAGGAGGACGAAGTATGGGGAGATGCCTTCGGAAGTGCCTCGAGCAATGATTCGGTAATGTTGAGGGAGGTAGGAGACGAGAATTCCAAGGAGGATCAAGCTGTAGTATGTTAGAGATGGTTCTCCAGAGATGGTTCGGGAGCTTACATTGACAAGGTCAGGTTGAGGTAGCTTGGTGCCTGAAGCTTCTCGCAACGTTCGGATGCTAGACCGTTCGTCAAGCCTTTGAAGAAGTCCATGATTAATCGTCGCGGTCGTGATTTCTGCCTATACTGTGTCGGGCTTCTGTATAGGCCTGTCGGTGATGGCAGACAGGAGATCGAGGAAGGAGAGCGAGATGAAGCTGCCAAGTCAACAGACAGCTTAGCGCGAACCGCGTGGGGAAGCACTAGCGGCCGCATATCCCGGGGCAGTGCATGTCGTGTGGAAGGTGCAGATCTCCGAGTAGCTCCTTGAATTCATTTAGCTCAACTTCGAGGGATTGAAGAACGCATCTTACTTGAAGCAACCATAGCGCCTAGAACCTATCAGTATCTAACAGGATGTTTTCAAATCCGTGCAATGCTGGTATAGGAAATGATTGAACAAGCGAGGGCGAGTTGGCTCGAGTGGGAAAAGGAGATGAAGCGGCCGAAGCGCTGGAGATACCTCGACATCATTTCATGAGAACAGCACTGAGGAGGATGTCCGAATTTGTTGAAGCCGCCGAAAAAAATCTCTCTGATGCCTGCACGGAAGCTGCTCAGTATGACGTGGAGGAACATGCAATGGAGCAAACCTCGAAATCCCCCAAGCTGGTAGCTTCAACATCAGACACTTATTGCTGCTCCATTGCAGACTCCAGGATCCGCGAGAACAAGCTCCAAGATGTCCCATCTCAAGAGCAAGATGCTGTTCCATTACCCTCTATGAAAGATGAGGAACTAGAGTTAAATTACTTCAAAAATGCTCAATGGTATGTGCCATTCCCAATGGTATTCAATCCTTCTAACCATGCGCCAGGTCTCCAGATGGAACCTGCCTCCTCACCTCGTCTGCAGACAACACAATCCGGACTTTCATCCTCCCTCCAACACTCCTTGAATCGCCCTCCCCAATAAACCTAACGCCCTACACAGTTCATATACATCCCACTCCAATTAATTGCCTTACCAGCTACCCACTCTTCTCCCTGTCCGACCCAACCACCACCCTCTACCTCTCAACCGGAATCGACCTCCCAATCCGTCTCTCAAACGCCCTCTCCCCAATCCCGACCCCAATATCCAGCTACCCCCTCATATCCCCCACAACAGAAGCATACTATACGCCCTCCTCGCTCCTCTGGTCCTCGCCCAGCCACTTCCTCGCAGGAACCGACTGCCTAATCGCTCTCTTCGACATATCACGCAACGGCGATGGCCCCGTCTCACGAATGCCTACCATTCCCTCCAAAAGGCACAAGATGAAAGGAGGAGGTGTGGGCATGCGCGGTATCGTGTCTGCTCTGTCTATGCAGCCGTTGCCTGAGGATGCGGACGCCGGAATGCTTGCTGCTGGTACTTGGACGAGATGGGTGGGGCTTTATGATATGGGTGGTATGGGAGGGACGGTGGCTACTTGGAGCATTGGCGAGGCGGCGGATAAAGATGCTGGGGTTGGAGGAACGGGTGTGACGCAGACGGCTTGGAGTCCCTGTGGGAGATATTTGTTTGTTGTTGAGAGGAAGAGTCGAGGCGTGCTGGTGTATGATGTCAGGGTTACGGGAAAGCTGGTTTGTTGGTTGGAGGGAAGAGGGGCTGAAACAAACCAGAGGCTTGGAGTCGATGTCTTTGGAGCTGAGAAGGGAACGGAGATATGGGCTGGAGGCACAGATGGCGTTGTAAAAGTGTGGGAAGGTGTAGGCATGACCGAGGGTGCTCAAGAAAGATCTTGGGCGTGGAAGGCTCACGATGGTATGTTTGGCTGTGAAGTGTGTATGGAAAGATTACTGCTAACATCTATGTGTTATAGATCCTGTTACATCAGCTATCTTGCACAGCTCTGGTACTGTTGTGGCAACTTGCTCTGGACAGAGGTCATCTCCATCGCTCACAGATGATGAAAGCGATAGCAAGAGTGATGACGAGCAAGAGTCAGATAGCGAAAGTCACTCGAGTCACTCCTCGAGGGCTCCTTCACGGACTCCAGATAACAGCATCAAAGTTTGGAGGTTATAACATTCTTCTAAATGCCCTTATTGTACATGAACTCTCTACCATGGTCTCGAGCTAGCTTCCAGCGAGGCAAATCTGCAAATATAGAAACGCCACAAATAATCAGCAAATACCTCAGCCTTAAGTGCGCCAGTCCGCATCAATCACAGCACTCACACGCTCTATCAACGCTCTTCCACATAATGGGCCAAATCTAGTAATTCGTTGCTCCACTGCCATGTCCACGAAAGCCGGCAGTCCAAAGAGGCCAGCTTTAGAAGGACTCAGCGGATTGACACCATCCGGTTCCTTCAGTTCTGCCATAACAGCCTGGGCTGCGAATGCATTCATCCCTGCCCTTCTGAGAAACAACTCCCAGTGTGTTTCTTCCTCGAGAAGAGTCGATTCACCAGTAACTCGATTCTGGGCAATGGTGCTTGCCAGCCACTTCGAGAGCGTGTCCTCTCCCCCTCCAACGAATTGGACAGTGATGGACGAATTCAGACCCAAGGCAAAGCCAGCAAAGCAACTGTAAGCATTGCAATCATTCCCGTCCAAGCCATTTGTCGTTTCATCTGCTCTTCCTTCACTGACATACACCGCGAGCTTTTCGTATCGAATGCTGACTTGTTCCAATCGTTCACGGATAGCAGCCTTTTTCTTCTGCCCAGGTAGAGGCTTCTGTTTGATTTTCTGAAGAGTAGTAATGACGATGCCCATGGATGGAGAGACGATGATATCTGCCTCTGAGTCGAGAGTAGACTTGACAGGAGACCTCGTAACTGAACCTGGCATCCATGTTGTGGTGTTATGAGCTGAGAAGTCTCTCTCAACAAGTGCGAGACCTGGGAGCAAGTTTTCTAGTTGTCTAATCAGGCCTCGATGCTTCAGTAACGTTGAGGAGACGATGATGCAGGTCTTGGTGGCAGAAGCCTGAAATGTGGGAGCTGGCAAGCCTACAAATTTTTCTACTGGAGACTTTCGAATGGGTAGCTGAATGGTTGTCTGCCCTTCGCGGCCTAGCTGCGCAATCTGAGGCTTGGGCAAAGTTTGAATAACTCGAGAATCTGGTTTGAAATACGAGCTGTCCATGAGCTTCGGCTTCTTTGTTCCTCGGAGTTCAAGGTAATTGTCGATTGAATTTACAGCCGAAAACGCTCCACCTAATAAGCCAAATCCTTGCTCTTGGGTATCATCGATAGGCATTCCATTTTGAATTGAAACTTTCGGATTCGAACTACTGCGTCGGACCTGACCCATTCCCAAAGTGCTATTCTTGAATCCTTCAGTCTCCTGTTTGGTGCCTTGATCCAGCTCCATTTTCCTCTTCTTTATGAGCGAGGAAAGGTCCTGAACACTGTCCTTGAGGAACTTCCCAGGCTCGATCTCGTCATCGTCGTCGTCGTCGTCTTTTACAATCTTCAAGCCAGGTGGTTTCCAGGTCAAGTTCGAGCTGTCAATAACTTCATCTTCGCTTGGATCTGGGAGGAACGCTTCCCACGAAGGATCATCTGCTCTAGTATCCTCCTCCAGAGCAGCCTTTGCCAAATCGGCTGGGAAGGGTATCCAGTTCAATTTGGTGGCCACCAGTTCAGAACTAGACCAGGGCTGCTGTCTACCCACAAGCTCTTGAATCGTGAGCTTTTGTAGGCCCAACAGGGTGTCAGAGCCACGTTGCTGTGCCAGGGCTTTCCAAGGTGGGTCTGGCTTCGAAAAGTCCATGTCTGGAACTTCAACACGAGCTGTCGAGTCAGCTTCAATTAACTTCTCTTGCTCGGTCCGCCGGTTAGCGGTCTTGAGTGCTTCGCCAAAAGCTTCTTCGATGAATTTGTTCTCATACGACGGCGAATTTAACCCACTGATAGGGTAGAGCTCCATTTCTTCGACAATATCACTGAAATGTACAGGCTTCGGAACCGTTAGTGGCATCACTGGAGTCAAAGGTTCCTCAACTTTGAGATCTTCTCTCTTGATTCGCTGGACCTGAATAGAAGGTGGCGTTTCGGCATTGTCAAGAGAGGCAAGAGGTGAATAGATTTCACCCAAAGGTACAGTGCCATCTGCTACGTATGTATCCGATGAGGCTTCGTCGGGTAGCTTGGTGGTAAAGGTTCTTCGTAGTGGAGTTGGTACATCTTGTTCGAAAATCTGGGTTTCAAGTGCCGCGAGCACGTATTTAGTGGGAGAGGATGCATCGGAGAGAATAGGAAGTTGGAACGCTGGGTCTGACATCGACGGTTCGTATGGTTCTATTGGTATCGACAAGGGAGAGAGTGGAGGTGTCACAGGTTCCAAGGCGGTGTTCTGTAAAGGACATTAGCACTGCTTCTACACGGAAGATCTGGTTACTTGCATGTTTGTACTTCTGCTCGCTTTTCCATAGGTTTCTGTCGTCCTCTTCCGTCCAGTCATACTTCAGGGCATTCCGGAGATGGATCATATCATCTTTGGATACGCCTATCTTTTCCTGCTTTAAATCCTCCAAGACTTCTGCTCCTAAGCAAGAGAAACTTGATGGCCAAACAAGACCTTCATTATTCTCCTCGATGACCATTTCCAGGGGAAGCTTGATATTACAGAGCTTGATCTCAAAGTCATCCCTTCTCGCAAAGTTCTTGCAGTCTGTTTCGTGGTCCGTCTTGAGAATTGGGAGCTCGAGTTTGACTCTCTTGTGGATGCCTCTGGTCTTGAGCATGGGGAGCACAAGAGCATCGATTCCCTCGCATGTTTCCGCTTGTGCGATAGACGCGAGCAATTTTGCTCCATATTTCGAGATTGTAACACGTTCTTCCACCTTAAGCTCGTTTCCAAAATCGAATTGCTGAAGATCACTGTCATCGGTGAGATCACGCTGGACTGCTGTCTGGAGCTTTACCAGCTCGGAGAAGACCAGTTCGTCAGCCAGGTGGTCGCGTGCGAGTCCGTTCGAGCGGGCGTATACAAGTGGTGGAATCTCTTCGACAATTCCGCCCTCAAGTGGACCTGGAGAAGGTATGCTGTTAGGAAATACGGGAAGAACATCCTCTGCAAAGTCCATCATGAACTGCCGAGCACAACAGTGCACCCTGGTGGAAGAGGTGTCATATAAGAACTAGTAAGAATCAGCCTCAATGAGTCAAACTGAACTCGATGTTATGATGAAAATGTTGGTGATGCTGATGAGAATGAGGAACAGTTGGCTGGATGAAGAAAGGCCATCGGTTGAGACGGGAATCAAGAGCACTCGGGGCACGTGACTCTCTCCACCACGGACAACCTAACCTCAGCACACAACAGTTTTAAATCTTATAATATTCCATGGAAATGAAATGATTACTGACTTCCGGCCTCTCAATATGTTTCCCAGAACTTCTCGATGGCCATTATCTTTTTCTAACTTTACAATTCGCCAGTTTTGTTGTCCAATTCATCCAGAGTCTAAGCGAGTCGAGAACAGTTGCAAAAAAATCACGAATCTCTTAAAGCCAAAAGAAGCAAAACTTCAGAGACCCCCAGGCAGGATCTGAAGAAACCCCCGGACGGGTTTTTTCCGCTTACAGGTGGGTAGTAAGGCGGGTTGTCGTGTGTGGTTTTTGATGTTGTCAACCACTCGAACCTATCGATCCTCACTTTGAGTTTGTAAGTTAAGCGCCCACGCCGGTCCGCACTTAACCCCCTTCTCAAAGCTTGTTGTGCTAAAAATCAGCTTATTTAGCTATATCAAGGTGGGTCAAGGTCGGCACGTGATTCCGCACTCACTCGCTTCAAATGAAAGGTGAGGGCATACTTTATTGCTGCAGGGTTTCTGACACTGATCTCAAGGTATTTATCGGGTCTTATCTTCTTTGTAATAGGAGGAAAGTGAGGTGAGATTATGATTAGAGGACGCTCTCTAAGTTTCAAGTGCTGCACATGACAATATACCTGCTGGGGTGTAGGTAGGTACGCAGTGCAGCTAATGCAAGACAAATCGAAGTTTATCAACCTAGTCAAAAGAAACAGTAATTGCTGAACCTGTCACCACTCCCGAAATCAGACTTGCAACGGATCTCAGGGAGCACAGCACAAGCCGCACCAGGTGTCAAAATTGGCATTGGAAGACAGTACGATCCTTGAGAGATAATGTCCAGAATTAATGTTGAACAATATGAGAAACGTATAGACTCTAGCGGGAGAGTCACACCTGGTCTGCTTAGACTTTAAACAGAAGGCAAAGAGTAAACACCGGAATTGCCTTTTTCTCCAAAAATCAATAACTTTCGATTGACAAAATGCAGAGTTGGAGGAGTTCCTTCTTGCTATCTTTCCTCAACATTATCGTATCCCTATTTTGTAGGTATCTGGAAGCATGCAGGCTAGCAGGATTATACAGGCCAGCAAAAATCAATTCAAAATAATATACTTTTTGCTGCTTAGCTCTAGTTTTTTTTTTTGCCATCGTACCGCAGCAGCTTGCAGACAATCGTGGCACATTGCGCACCGGAGACGGTATGGTCTACTGGTACATTGAACATTGAGTATACCAGGCACGGAATATTGAGGCCACATAGAAAACCAATTGGAATTACAGTATCTGTTATAGATAATTGGGGAGAGGGAGAGAACGACATTTGTGGAGATTCTAACCTCCCTACGATTAATCATGCGCGTACACAGCAAGGAGAGAGTGTCAGTCAGGAGGAAACCCACAGATCTTCTCGGGGTGAAGGGAGAATCCGGGGTTTTTATGGTCGATTGCTGGATGCTGCATTGCTGATGGAAATCTGGTTCTTTCCCCATGAGTGCGGAGGAAATTGAGCACGCAAGACGTCTCCCAGATTGCGTCTGATATCTCTTACCCCTGAAATCTAGTGAGTCGTTGCCCCAGAAATTTGCAGTTAGTGGCCTATCACCTCATCAAGGCCCTGGAGTGGCGTTGAAGCGAAGATAGCGTCATGCCACTCAGGGGCACTCACTCCCCAGAACATATTTCCCCCCTGGAGAATCCTCCGACATCGTCGACATGGCACTCAGCGAGATCGGAAAATATCGTATTCTTTCTCGAGCTGCTCGAAAACCCCACAAGACCCCGCATCTCGTGGCGCTGAGCTTCAAGAGTCGAGTTTGTGGAGTCACACCGAGCTCTGACAAACCATTCTTTGGGTGGCCAATCTTGGCAGGAGTCAGGCTCAGAACCAAAAGCTGCACGTCAGACCTCTGCAGCTGTGCCGGTGATGGAAATTGTCACTCCTTCGGTGACAGCAAGAAATTCAGCTTCGAATGCCATAATCATTCTAGAAATCCCAGATTTGTCAGATCATTTGAGGCAAATTCGGGCCGGAATAGGACAAGTCCAAGTGGAGATCCGGGTGTTTCCCGTCGACTGAGCTCACAGGTACGACTTCACCGATATGGCACAATTGCCTGCTTCGATGGTGTGATGCTAGTGCTACACTTTAAAGAGGCAGACTATTATGCCTTTTCCTTTGGGGCCTTTGCTTTTGCTTCTTCCTCTCGTGCCTGTCAAGTTCCCCCTGTTGGATCCATTATATTTGACATCCCCACTATTGCCTTGAAGCCCCATATATTTTCTATTCTTGCAACATGGCTCCATCCCTCGAAGTCCCCTATGAGGAGACCTCGGTCAACCTGAATCATAACAGTGTTCCAACCAAAAGCTTTCATCCTTCTGTCTCTTCGTATGTTCCAGGACGAACAGTGGTGGAGAATCATGACAATTACGAGTACGATGATTTAAAGCCATCTTTTCCAGACAAGCAGTGGCCAGCATTGGAAGAGGTTCTATACAATGACAAAGGTCTCCTCGGTGACCCTTCTTTCAAGAATCTCCTTGCAAATGCTACGGACGTATTCGACTCCAACCCAAAAATTGGGACAGAAATCCACGGAGTTGACCTTGCCAATCTTTCGGACGTAGCTAAGAACGATCTTGCTCTTCTGATTGCCACTCGAGGTGTCGTGTTCTTCCGAAACCAAAAGAACTTCGATCTCGACGCTCAACGGAAACTCGGTGCCTATTATGGAAGCCTCCACAAGCACGCCACAACTGCGGTCCCTAAACGAGGAGATTTAGATGATGTTCACGTGGTCTACACGGACGAGAAGTCGAAAGACCAAAGAGCAATGTTCACTCCCACGTTTCTGTGGCATTCAGATGTCACGTATGAGCTACAACCACCGTCCTACACCTCGCTGAAAGTCCTTACCGGACCCCCCAGAGGAGGCGGTGGAGATACCCTGTGGTCATCCCAATATGCTGCCTACGACGCCCTCTCAGCGCCCATGCAGAAATACCTAGAATCCCTCACAGCATTGCACTCCTCACACATCCAAGCCGAAGGCTCCAAAGCCCTCAGTCGAACCGTACGGAGAGAGCCCATCGTCACCGAGCACCCACTAATCCGGTCTAACCCCGTGACTGGATGGAAATCGCTCTTTTTCAACCCCGGTTTCGTAACGAAGATTGTGGGAATTCCGAAGGTGGAGAGTGACGTGATTATATCGTACTTGAACGAGGTGGTTACTACGACGCAGGAGATGCATGTTCGGTTTCAATGGGGCAAGGACGATGTGGCGTTTTGGGATAATCGGTCAACTGTGAGTTGTTTTCTCATGAAGCATCGGAGATGGGTACTAACGGGCATAGAACCACTCAGCGTCGTTTGGCTTTGCACCGCATCGACGGCATGCTGTGAGAGTTTGCTGCCAAGGGGAGAGACCAGCGTTGTCTCCTAATGCTACAAGTCAAGAAGAGGATCTGGCGAAGAAGTATGGCCTGCCTGTGGTAAACAAAGATGGAAGTGGACAGAGCAATTATAATGACTAGGAGTGATTGGGAATATTTTAGAAAGAGTTGCTAAGCAGGGCGTTGGGGATCATGTTTGCTGGGATGGTGTTGTGGTATTGAGTATTTGCAACACAAGAGTTGCGACTGCGACCAAAACTCGAATGAAGAATGGCTATTTGCACGATCCTGACTGATTGGTATCTTCATTTATTGGTATCTTTTACGTTTAGTGCATGATATTTCCTACATTCGTTCGCCCAATGCTCGTTTATGCAGCCTGAACGCCAGACTCCACCAATCCGTCATGGCTTTCATCGCTTCGATCGTATAGACATCAATACACACCAGATCTAGGGCCTTTCTTGGCTCCGTTTGTAGGACCCTGGAATCTGCCAAGCTGTAGGCCTTGCACACCTTCGCGAGCTGCTCCAACGTTGCCCGCAACACCCAGTAAACTCTCCTCGAAATCCCTCAGCGCGCCAGTCAACTGTTCCATCGGATCGTCCATGCCTGTGAAACTACCATTTCGCTTCGCAACCAGAGTGTTAAGTTGCGCTGCACTATTCGCTTCCACGCCTCTCAAGTGTTGCTCAATCTCAATGATATGCTTCTGATAGCTCGTCAAAGTCGTCGCTAGTTCATCGGCCGTAGATGAGAAGAATGACACTATATCTTGTGCACCTCCTTCGCCATTGCTTTGTGACTGGTTGCTGCTAGACGTCGATTTCCCTGACCAGATGTTGGAAGTATGATATTGAGGAGGTAGCTTCAAGTTGTCGATAGCTTTGAAGCTCAACTTTGCGTTTTGAACATCAGTGTCGATGTACTTCTTCACCAGATTGATAGAATACACGTCTCCAGCCCCCGCATTCTGGACACCGATCAATTTCCGCTGGCAAAACTCAACATCGTGAGGGATCTGGGCGAGCTGCGAGTTGTGTTTGCTCATAATTGCGTCACATTGATTCTTCATTTGTATTTGTTGTTGGATAACATCATCTATACTCTCAATCCCTTTCTTAATGTCTTCGTGAAGATCGCCAAAGCGTGTAGTGCTTCGAATATTGGTCATGTCGATAGTGACGCCTGGAACTGTTTGTTGTTGCTGATTGTTCGACTGGCCGAGGGACAAGCCTCCACCAAGCGTGCTTCCAAACATGCCTGACCCTTGATTCTGTGCGCCTTGATTATTTTGATTCTGACCGAGCGAGGAGAACATTGAAGATTGTTGGGGCTGATTTTGTTGGGGTTGTTGGGTTTGGGTACTTCCTAGATTACCACTGCTCCTGGTTAGACAAAGACTTCGCATGTGAAAGGAATTGAAAACATACAATAACCCAGTCGCAGGCTTATTCGGATTTTGATTGTTCAAACCACCGAACGGGCCACCGCCTTGGGCTGGCTGTGTAGTACTTGATCCGAACAAGCCACCACCTGTATTTTGAGCTGCTTGTTGCCCGGGATTCGAAAAGAGGCCACCAGTCTGCTGGGGTTGGGAATTCATAGTTGACCCGAAGAGACCTGTAGCCTGCGGTTGCGTTGTAGTAGTCGTCGAACCGAACAATCCCCCAGCTTGCTGTGGTTGCGTAGACCCAAACAGCCCTCCAGCCTGTGGTTGAGTTGTATTCGTTGTCGATCCGAACAGTCCTCCAGCCTGTGGTTGCGTTGTGGTAGTTGTTGATCCAAACAACCCTCCCGTTGGAGCCTGAGAAGTTGTCGTACTCGAGCCAAACAATCCTCCTCCCTGTGTCTGCTGGGTCGATCCAAATAAGCCGCCTGTCTGGGGAGCGGAGGTAGTAGTCGTCGAGCCGAAGAGGCCCGTAGTGGGCTTGCTAGCCTGCGCGCTTCCGAACATTCCTCCTCCTGCTGCAGGTGTCGTACTTGATCCACTAAATATTATTGTCAGAATCTGTTTGAATGCAGACACCTCGACGCGGCAAACGAAAATCCAGGTGACTACTCACAATAACGAGTTGGCTGAACTTGTGTTTATGCTCAAGCCTCCTGGTCCGCTCATAGATCGAGCCAATGCCATGGTATTCCACGCACGACTATGTCCGATGTGAGACTTGCAGCTTATGGAATGTGACCTGTAGGAACGAAAGTTTGGGGAGACGCGATCGAAATATTGCGGCTCGGCGCTAAGCGAGCAAGCTACCTCAAGCTTCAACGTCAAGCTTGATCCTGCAGCTTCGATACTCGGACATATCCTGAAAAGAATCGTCAAGATGGATGTTGATGAAGATGATGACTTTTACGCGCCCGAGGAGAGTGTGCAGGATGGTGCAGGACAACAACAGAAGACCGAAGAGTTGACAGAATCGAATGATCAACCAGAGCAGGAAGACGAAGACCTAGAAGAAGGCGAGGAGGAAGACGAGGCCGATTCAGATGACTCTGTGCGTTCAATGGAAGGATAATGAGAAGGTGTACTTATGATTTTTACAGGACATAGATATTATCACAGAGCGAAAAGATGGATCTGGACCTGCCCCTGCCCCTCCATCGTAAGTGCTACCCAGAGCTTGCATGATTAGACTGACCAATCCACAGCCAGCCAAAATACAATGATATTCGAAATATTGGACAACGGACAGGCCCAAACGATCCAGCATCGAAGCCTGCGGCCAAGAAGGAGATACCAACCAAAAGCACAGCACAGGTCTCGGGTGCAGATCTCCCAGGCATATCGACTTCGAAAATCGATGTAAACGCTAAACCGATATACGAACCTGCAGGGAAACCTATAACACAAGTCAATATTGATGAAGGTATGGTTCTACAGCTCAGATCTGTTCTTTGATCTTATTTTGACCTTTGAGTAGATTTACCTGAAAACGACAAACCGTGGCGAAGGCCTGGCACCGATGTCAGTGACTACTTTAACTACGGATTCGATGAATTTACATGGGCTCTCTACGCAAGTAAGCAGGATTCTCTGCGATCCGAGTTCAGCCAAGAAAAGATTGCCCAGAACCAGAAAAAGATGTTCGAGGATATGAACATGATGATGGCCATGGGAGGGATGCCAGGAATGATACCAGGAGCTGCAGCAGGAGCTCAAATGCCTGGCTTGGAAGGAATCCCACCCGAGATGCAACAAATGATGCAACAGATGATGGCTTCGGGCGTTGACCCAAGTCAAATGGACCCTCAAGCTATGTTTGCTGCCATGCAGGGAGGAGCCGGCGCTGCTGGAGCATCAGGAGCTCAGGGAGGCAACCAAGGTCAAGGATTTGGCGCTCAAGGAGGCTTTGGTCAAGGTCAAAATCAGTTCGGCTACGATCAACAACCGCAGGGTAACCGTGGAGGAGGGAATTTTGGAAGGGGCCGTGGTCGCAGGGGTGGATGGTGATCCAGTGTTCGCGTTCGGGATTCGGCGTTCTTCTGGCTTCACAAAATAAGAGGAGTTCAGGAGTTTGGGATGCCCGTCTTCCCATCTGCTGTTTGTCCCCATGCGTAGTCAACTGCTTCTTCTCAATACAGCAGATACTACAGAAAGGATCCAGTAACTTGGACGCAGACTATCTTAGCATTCTCTGAAATGCAAAGCATTCCATCAAACCAGAAGGGCATACTGCATGCCTTTTCAGTATAGTGGCTTGAAAGCCTTCTTTTAGCCTCAGGAAGACGCCATGAGATGGAACTGAAATTCCTTCAATGCGTTGAATAGCCTCATCTTTGCTTATTTCCTGTAATTCCCATGACCTATTGTGTCCTTGCCAACATTGAGAAATCCTAGACTTGGCCATTTAGCCCAATGTCTTCGTAACGCAATCAAGGCTTTATCGATAACCTGGTAAAGTCCAAGCTTGCTGGTAAATCTATCTTGTGCCCTGCTGTATTAGTTGTTCTATGATAGCCAATGTCACCAGTGTTGACAGACGCTACATAGCTATGCCTTCATAGCACTTGTGCCTCCCGGGAACGCTGAAGTGCAAGGTTCATCTAGCTTACACTCTTCCGACTATAATTTTCAACTCAATTTATTGTGTTTGGCCAATATGTGGTACTATAGATTTCATTCGTATTGAAGAACGAATTATGCTTTGAGTATGGTAGCACTAAACTTTGCCCTTTAAACACTATGAACTTTCAAACCGAAACCTGCAACCTGAACTAGACCTCACTATAAAATCTTTATCATGCTGCATGACTCAGAGCGGCTTGTGGTCTTGAGAAGGTCCCACCAATTGACTGGCTTTGCTCCATGCAGTATCAAGCAAAGTAGTCAATAATCTTGCGAAGCTGTAATCATTGATGGACATCCAATCGGTTTGTTATCGTGCAAACTACGGTAGCTATTCACTGAGCGGCATCTTTTGCTGCGATAACGATAACGATAAAAACCCGGCCCGGCTATTGGTTAAGCCTCTCTTAGCCCCATTCTAGCAGACCCTTCCTGAAACCTTCCATTTTTCCCTTCTATCTAATTTTGATCCGCGTCTGTCAACATCAAATGGTCACCAGCAACACCGGCATCATCGCGTTCGCCATTGAGCGTTCTGCCCTGAGTGCATCGCAGTAATTGGTAAACTGAATCCCCTGGACTAATCCAGACACATGCTAACTGTCCAAGCACCAAGCATTGAATATATGAAGATGTCCCCATTGCTACAGCTAGACACCATCAGGCAATCTGGGTTCATCCTATCTAGCATTGCGAATGTGATGCTAGAAGCTCCTCCCATGTTTGGTCACTAGCTAAAGTCCCAGAAAGGAAAGTTAATACGCGTTGGGGAAACATGGACTCAAAGAGCTCTAAATGGCATCAAGGACCATCATAGTTGGTGAATGGACGCGCCTTTCTGGCCCTAGTGGAAACACAAATGGCAGCTTCTTTCTTTAACCCTGAATCTTTGAACTCTCCTTAGCTACTAGCTCAAAGATACAAAGCACTGCTTTTTGACATTCTCTCGATTTTCAATCTGCATATCCTCTTTTGTTTCAATATGGGCTATAATGCCAGTTTTTTGATTGTCGTTGTGCCTTTTGGTGCTTCTGTTGCTGGGAAGATCCAAATTAGAGCACATAAGATTTAAATTGGCAGCCAGCGGAGAGACTACCATCTGGTAGATCTCTCTGAGTCATGAAGATTTCTCTTGAATTCAGACTTGCTATGAAGTGAGGCACGGTCCAGCCAAGCCATGCAAATATCAATGCTCTACTTGGAAGTTTGTTCAACAGGCTCTAGACCGCACGGCCATCAACTCAGCTCCTTGTGTGATCATAGCAATAGTGCCAGCCGTTGGGGAATGTATATCAGAGCTCTGAGAAGGATTTCGAACAATGCTCGAAGTCAACGAAAGAATTACACCCTTGGAGATGCAATTTTATTCAACAATCAGAACCGAACAAAGATAACGAGAAAGCAATGAAGACCCACCTCGCTGCTCTCGGATACAATGAGGAGTCTCATTTGGCATATGGAACGTATTTATGGGACCCAGGAAGGCTCATATCCTATTGACGTGCCCCAGTACTTGGAGCCCCAGGTGCATGACGATATGTGATGTGAGGATGAAAGAGGATACCCTGCTGTCAAGATTGGCCGATTTGTTGCAAGAACAGATCACGGCAATGCACCCAACACAGACTCAACTTTGAGGTGCGCATATTGATATCGTCGAGGATGGCTGTGGCTTGAGACATATCTAGTGTCTTGAACGCCATGTTGCTTTATCGGCTGGTTATAAACATATCTAGGCGCATCTCTTCATGGCAAGCTAGCCCTCTTCGGCACGGGAAACTCTAGAGGGCACTGAAGCAATTGTGAAAGCAGGCTTTGCCGAGGCGGAGAGAGAGGGCTGGAACCGGCAACCGGACTGATTGTTGCTTCCTCCCCCCTAGCCCCTCTTCTTCGGGTTGTCGCTACGCTTTCGTCTTCTGACCTCAACGACTGGTAACTTCTGTGCTTCAGATACGTCAGATTGCTCTCCCCGTACCATTGCAGTCTCTCATCATCCGTGCAAGATTGCTTTATATTTTGCGCACGTTCTCTGCCGTTGCCTACTCCTCTTCGGACCCTCTTAACACACGAACCCAAGCTCAACAGTTTCCTTTGAGTTGCCTCGTCGGCTAGCCTCCGGCCTCAGCTTAAATTACCAGAGTCTCCAGCTCGGTCTCTCGATCACGTCTTGTAACACGCCATCCGTCTTCTTCGACCCACATCTGCGCTGCTCCCTGCGATCATCAACATCACCTCTTGACTGCCTCGATATCCACAAGAGAGAGCAGGGAAAATCAAGCAGCAGATTTGACTCTTGTTTCTTATTTGAATCGCATGTGAGTACAGTAGCTTGCTTCTCTTCCTCGTCGTCGTCTTCTGCCCCTTGATTCCTCATTCTCCCATCGCAACACTTCGAATCAAGAGCTTCTAGGTATCGTAGCTCAAGGTTGATAGCCTTAGCATCGTTGTTCCTCGAAAGAGACAACGCTCTGAGCTATGTGTGAGCAAAATTTACACTCTTTTGGTTGACATCATATTTTCGCGTCTGTCCATCGTCACCTTTCTACCTCCACCTCCACAACCTTCAACTCAAGGGACAAGAAGCTGATTAGTGATAGAATAGAAACTGTACGTTGCGCAAGGTTTTATTCAGCTCTCTTTTCCCTTCCAGGCGTGGAAGACTTTGCCTGAGAGAGGCAATTCTTTACAACACTTGTCTTTCTAACACATACCCACAATTTGTTTTCCACATATTAAAAGCTCATCGCGAGTGACATTAAACAGGGGCTCTTTTCCACTCAGTGATCATCTGAAAGCTCCGGAGGATTCTGCCCTCGAGAAATTTCATTTGGCACTGCTCTCGCTTCCCTTTGCTCCCAAGCAGGATTAGCACAACCTTTCTCAACTACCCTTGCACTGCCCACAACTTCAAATCAATTTACACCGTCAATACACAGCTAACAGTCTTGGTTCTTTCAGCCTACTCTAGTAGCATCGATCGGTAATACTTGTGTAACTTGTCAAGACTCGCCCAGCTGACAACATACAGGCTTTGCTCTAAGATCCTGACACAAAGAGATGGACCAACCATATCCAGCAAACACTACGGGCGATAACGATTCATACCACGGCATCTTCGAAAACTTTGACGCTGGACCATCTCAACTGCCTGCGCAAAATCACCACCGGGGCTTGAACAACAATGTCGACTCGGGCCAAGATCCCTTTTTTGGAGCGGGTCTCTTTGCCGACTTTGATGACCTCGGCGAGTTTGAATTCTACGATTCCGACAGCCAAGGACAATATCCATATCTTGATCAATTCTTTCTCGGTGGTTCTCAACTCGCAGACGCAGCCAGTCAAGAAAACTTTCCAGAGGATGGTCAAGGCTCCCAAGGTGATTTCCAATACGAAGGTGCAGCCAGCGAGGGTGCAGCCAGTGAATGTGCAGCCAGCGAGGACGCAGCCAGTGAGGGGAATGTCAGTGACGGAGATGTCAGCCAAGGAGAAGTCAGCCAAGGAGAAGTCAGCCAAGGAGATTCCAGTCCAGGAGATGTCAAACGAGATGACCAAGGCAACCAGGACGATTCTCAAATTGACAGTGCCGACGATACACCTGTTCAACCATCTCACCATTACGCTCAACGCCTTCAACGTCTGGGGGCCCTGGAACGTCCCCAAGCACCTCCACAGGTCGAGGGCCAAGCCGAACCGGTGGTCAATTATCAAGAAGAGATTAACAACATGAAAGCTGGTGGCATCTATCGGGGTCTTCTTCTTAACCAGGCTCAGTACTTTTCTGTTAACCGCATCAGCGACGAGCTGAAGGAGTTGACGAGAGGTGGTTCTGTGCTAATCGAAATGTCTGATATTGAGATGCAGTACTGGGTTGGTCGGCTCTTTTTGGCTTTCAAGAATATCGAGGGCATCCATGACAAGAAATGCAAAAACGGCAAACCAGCTCAGGCTGCGGCACGTCTCAACGCAAACTATTATCCTGACAAGGAGATTGAGAAGGCCTGCTGGAGAATTGTGGTAAGCTTTATGGAGGAAATTCGTGTCTCTTGTCTATCTGATTACCGCTTACACTATTCTTTAGAGCGACTGTGCCAAGTGTGCCAATGGAATTCGACTTGTTGAGCCTCATCATGCTGCAAAAGTTGAACAGTACGCCACTTTTGCGGAACGAATGGAGAAGATTCTTTATGTCTGCAAGGTAGATTAAGTTACCCCTGAGTAAGAACGTCGTGCTAAGTGCCACCCAAGACCTCTAAGGCCGCATGCAAGCAGCTTCTTGACCCTCCGTACCACCTTCGACTTATTGACGCCCCTAATAATGAGGCATTCGTACGTCTGCTCTGTGTCCATCGCAGAGGGAAGCTAATTCTGGCTCTGTAGGTTAAGGAGAGCAATCGGAGACTCAATCACAAGCGTGATATTCAGAACATGATTGGCCGCCAAGCAATGAAGCGACAGAACCTCAAGATTGAAGATCTGGTCGTCGGAGATGAGGCCGAAGACGCGTACGAACTGGAGGGTGGAGATGCAGGAAGCTCGTTTGACTCAAACCCGCCGAAGAAGCGTACCTCAACCACAAAGCGTCAATCAGTCTCGGTCAGAACCCCAGCTAAGAAAGATAGATTGCAACTCAAGCCCGAAGAATCGAGCCCTGCTGGCCCTTTGGCCTTGAAACGCAAGCGCAGAACTATCTCTCCAAAGAATTATAGACAGAGCGACGAGGACAAGACCGAGGACAGTGATGTGAGCGAGTATAAGGAAGACCCTGACGAGGGCACGAGGAACAGAGGCTCTTCCAACAAGAGACAAGCTGTCGAATCTTCTCCAGGAATCTCTGCAACTCCCACTCCGCTCGACCCCCGTCTTCCACGCAAGCCACTCCCAGATAGGCGTCCGCCCAATCACCCTGTCGCCGACACGCTATCTCACGATAGCCCTCAGCCACAAGTTGGTTCGCAGTCTGCCTCTCCTGGCCAAGCCAATGCTTCCGGAACATATGAAATGAGTCTTGGTGGCTTGAACTATTCTGCTCACCAATATCAAGGTCCAATGGGCTCTGATTTTGCTGTTCAACCTCAAGGTCTCATGGCTCCAGTTCCTGTTGCTCAAGTCCAAGGCTCTATGGGCTTTGGTTTTACTCTTCAACCTCAAAGTTTCATGGTTCCAGTTTCTGTTGTTGCAGCTCAAGGTGCCAGCAGTTTGAACTTCACTGGCTCCTTCGTTGCTCCAACCCTGGACTCCCTCGCCGTTCATCTTCCCTATCACCCCGGCCAAGCCTTGGACAACGGTAATGCTGGTAAGATGAAGTACAAGACCATGATCTGCGAGATTCTCAACGTCGACCCTTCATTTGCACAGCTCTACACCCTTGAAGAGCTCCGCATGTATGCACGAGCATACAATCGCGAGTTCGCCCCCGATGACTGGATTGCTACCAATGACGAAAAGAAGAGCTTTAAGTGCAAGACGTTCCATCTATTCTGTCATACAGCCGGCACAATCAAACACTTCACTCAGTACTTTCCCAAGCTTGTCTTCCTTGCTGTTGAGCGGGGTGATCTGAACGCTGACGGCAGTTTCAACCACAAGAGTCCCCATCTTGAGGGCTTTTCTCTTAAAAGCTTCACTACTAGTAAGAAGTACTACTACGACCAGGCTCTCGGCGCTGAGGAAAACCCTTTCGGCAGGATCGACAAACACACTTTGCAAATTGTTCGTAACGAGTCGCGCCGCACCTCCTTTCCTTACAGCCTTACTTAAGTCCTTGGGCCAGATCACCTATCCTGTTGCGTATCAAACGTTCTTGGATGGCGAGAAAATACTTGATTCTTGTGTTTAGGGATGATTCTGTGCATAGCACCTCGTTTCTCGCCATGAAATGAGTCTTTGCTCTGAACAACCTGAATTTTCCATACATCACCCTCCTTCTGCCTGGACACGATGATCGTTTGAGTTTGGAGCTTTCCCCCTTGCAATTTTGTTTCTTCCACGAAATGAATACTTGCTTCGAAGACCCTGCTTTTCAATACATCGCCCTCGCTCGACCTGGGCACGATGATTATATTTGCATTGTTGGAGTTCATTTTCACGACACACCTGCTTTTCATTTCGACACGACATCAGTGGAGACTGCTCTTACCAGAGGGCTCTTCCTTCCTACGCATACACGAAGACGAAAGATCATGGATCATGGATTGACAATATGCACGAAGCTTTCCTTTCTCTCATCAAATTGCGTTTTCGTCACACGTCACATCCCTTGGCAGATAGAGCGGCGAGCTAGAGCCTGGCCTTGACCTTCGTTGCGATAGATACCCTAGCGTTGCTTGACTTTACATTTGCGTTTGCTTTTCCTTACATGGCACAGCCCGCGGTGGACCTGCTGATCGGCTAGAGCTTTGCTTTGGCCTTCCGGTGGTGCGATGCCCTGGTGTTTGTTGCTTTGCGTCTGCTTTTATTACACTACATGGCACAACACAGCGGATAGACTGATATGCTCGAGCTTTGCTTTGGCGTTATGGTAGATACCCCTGTCGTTGGTTGCTTTACGTTTGCCTTGCGTTGCATTAAACTGCGGTTTAGCTAGCTGTTCCACAGGCCTAGTCTGAATAACAAATAAAATTACAAAAATTGCTGCTGTGCCAAGGTGGAGGTGACTTCAATGCAAACTGGACGTCATTTGATATTGAATCTCTGCTTTAATCTTGAATGGGACATTGAAAAGTAAGCAACACAGAACATACACTAGCCTAGGATCGGTGCAGATTTTACAAGCCTCATTTCAGTTGAGAGAGTAAATATAGAGGGGTCAAAAGGCAAGACCTTGCCAATCACATTATCATGAAATCTATAATATAATATATCCAAAAAGGAATATACTGGTTCGTCCCTGACACAATAACTGCAAGACTGTGAAACAGCTGTACGGCTCATTACAGAAGAGCAGATCTCAGCAATCTAAGAACCTCCGGTGGGGCAGAAATCGTAGTTGCCATTAACATTGTTGCCCCACCATGAAGGGAAGGGCACAGCAGCACCTCCCGCGCCGAAGACTGCAAAGGACAGGATGAAGAGTGCCGTGAGACTGGCACCATCGAAAGCGCCGGTAACGAGATACGAGTAGTCTTTGAAAATGCGCGGCCTGTAGTTTCTGAGGTAGAACTGGACGAAGAATCCAGCAATGATCTGGCTAAAGATGACGCAAGTCTGGGACTGGTTATATGGGATGTAGCCGGCGTATTGGATGAATTGGGGCATGTTGATCTCGGTGAGCGCGAAGCCCTTGATTTTAGGGACAAACTAAAGGTTGTTAGAATAAAGTTCAGCAACGCTGGTGAAGAGAAGTACTCACGTGTACAATAATACGGTGAATAGCGACGATTCCGGCACCAATTGCGATGCCGATAGGAACCATTTGGTATCTGGCACCGGTCTTGTAGAGATACTTGGCCAATGCCCAAGAAGTAGCGTTAGTGTTATATGACTGAATAGTCGCGCCAGACCAGCTGGAATCACCATTGCCGTTAATGAGAAGTTCGCGGTTGCCGCCTACAATAGAGATCATGACAGCGTAATTGACGAAGCCACCTAATACTGTGCCGTAGATTTGAGTGAGGAACATGACACGGGGTGGAATCTTGACTGTACAAATGGATTAACATACAAGTCCGCGCATAGCCTGGGGACTTAATACGTACGGTATTCGCCCATCTTCAAGTCATTGCACAGGTTGACTGTGTTGGAGATGACATTGTGCGACCAAGCAGCGAAGTACATATTTCCGACTGGACGCTCAGGAAGCATGAGCCCCGCCAGCATCTTCGATAAATTATTGGTGGCGATACCATTGCCGTAACGAGAATACAGGAGGGTGCTGAAGGGCGCGATGAAGATTCCTAGCAACAGCGATACAACGTAGGCCCAGACTGGAAGAGTGATGTTCTCCTTGATCACGACGACCAGACCGAGAACGAAACTGAAGACAAGCACAGCACCATACCAGAACCATGGTGTTTCCTTGTAATGCTTGGCCATATGCGTATGGTGTCGATCGTCATAGCTGCCTTCTCTTGCACTCGTGTACGCCCTTTTGATATCTCCACCCCAGAAGAGCGCGCAATGGGCAACAAGCGCTCCAATGGCAGCATTTGCCATGAACATGGCGTAAGCAAAAGTCCCGCTGAGACTCGGGATGCCGTACTCGGCCAGAGCAGCGTGATCGAGTATACCACCCTTGAAGACAGAAGCGATGGGGTACTTAGATCCGTCTGCTGACAGGAGTCGTGTCGACATAAATGGCAATGACTTTGCACCCCAAGTGTTGGAGTAGTAGATGCCTAGCATAGCAGCATAGCAGACAATGTAACCAGCTGCCGAGTTCGCTTGGAGTTTAAGAGGAAGAGCTGTGTTGAAGGAAGTAATGTATTGCCAATCGAAGGAAAAATTGAACAACCCGAGGCCCTCGTTATTCGTCGCTCCTCCAAAGAGATTTGTGAGAATAGATGCTTGGTTGCCAGTAGCCTTCAGGGAGGCGAGGCAGGGCACAGAAACGGAGTTGAGCCATGGGAACATGTAGGCTGGGAAGAACTCGTACAAGAACATGCCAGTAAAGGCATACCAAAAGTATCTGAGAGGTTTGGAGGATTTGATTTCCTGCCAATGAAGACCTTGGAGAGTTTTGACTGTAGGAAGAGTACTCCAGTAGACCGCATCGACGTGCCAGACAGCAATGGGTCGCATAATCCCAGCGATGCCATAGCCGAATAGTCCAATTGAGATGGTGCTCAAGATGACCGTAACTGCACTCAGGGGCAGATTGTAGAAAAGGTCTTGTGCAGCAAACACGGTAATACTGGCGGAAGCGTTGGAGGCGGATGTGGCAGTGATGGAGCAAATCGAATGCTCCTTCAAGCCACAGGGTCCATAATTAAAGAAGGAAATGATTCGGATGTATGTGGGAATTTTGCCTTGGCCACCCTTTGCTCTCCATCGAGCCTCAAAGAGGTCACCACGGGGGAGGAATTTGGCCCACGCTCTGCCGAGAAAGTAGGCAATCAGGACGATGAAAGTGCCTTGGATAGTAACTAAGGTTGGTTTGAACTGGATGAACAGTCAGTCTGTGGGTCCTATGCTGCTCTGTTGGCTGGTGTAAAGCCTGTACCAGGCTCTCTCAAATATCTGTGATACATGGTACAGTACAGATTGCAAAACTTAGAACTCACATTGTAAATCTGGGTCATCACGGCCTGGAATCCCGAGAGGATAGTAGCCAAAAAGAGACTTCGAAATGTCAATGCTCGGTCGAAATCATCTCGGATAGGCAGCAGGTGCTCCGAAGCATCGGCACCCGTGATGATGATCTTGTCCACACTACTGTTGTCTTTCTCATCGGACTCGTCATAGCCTGGCGCAGAATTAATCTCGGCATCGTGCACCTCAGTGCCGCTCTTTTTGGTATCTGCATCGTTGATAGCGTGGCCGGTCTTCTCGTTGGCATCCAACTCCGCATTGATGGCAGTATGGCTGGGTACATCCATAGCCTGGTGTGCCATGGCGTTCACACCACCGAGGATAATGGTGTCAGGGTCAATGGCCGGCATTTTTGCTGAGTGAAACCAGAAACAATAGCAATCCGCTGATGGGTAGACGAGCCATGCAAGCTCTGGTAGTGCATCCCTTTATATAAACCTGCCTCGGCCATCCCAGAAAGATCTCTGAGAAAGGATACGGGTAATACAAGCGTCCAGAGCCGAAGAAACCCATCAGCATCGCGCACGTCTTTGGTGGCCAATATTCGTGGAGAGCAAATTGTAGAGCCTTAGTCTTGGCTGATGTTTCCATTGGGAAGGTAAGCGGTAGGGTCAAGAATTACTGAGTCCTTCTGGACCAGCAAATCCAACAGAGGACCGGACAGCGTCCGCTTGTCTTCGGCCTCTTTACACGATGGAACACAAAGGCCTCATCTCCAGCGGGGCCAGCATCTGCCCAGCTTCGGCTCCTAAAGATGAATTAGGAAGGTAAGTATATTTGTCGCACGATTTGGAGCCAACAGCAATAGCCGCATCATATCCACATCGAATGCCAAGTGCTACCCGCATGGCCTTTTTGCCTCTCCAGCCCATCACCTTCTCGATCCGGGGTACATAATCATGGTACCGCCAGTAAAACTGCACATTGCCAAGCAAAGATAACAACAACGTTGAGATAACAGCCTCTGAAAGTTTCTCTGGGCACCTTCCAGAGCATCTAGATCGCCCAGGTTCTAAGCCGTAGCCCGTAGGAGCCACGTGCAGCGTAATAACCGCACTAGGGGTCAGTTGAGAAAGCATGGCTTGCTTCGAGACTCAGGGGGAACAGAGAAGAGGCACGCAGTGCTAACCTAAACATCGTGCAGCGCCAAGCGGTGGCACGCTTACTGTAGGTTTTCAATGGACCGTGCATCCCGCCCTCGCGGCCGCGGATAATTGTAATCTTACCCAATGGTTTGATTTCCACACAAAACCACACAACTTTCGCAAACTCGTGGCGATATTGTGCAATCGCGGACGAGCATGGAGAAGGGAAGTTGGGAATTGGCAGCAGTCGCGGTTCGTATCCATTTGCCTTTCCAAGAATCGGAACTATCTTGGCGATACCCTTGAAAACCACAAGCGCAGATTTTGCTGTACCAACGGGAAAGATCCCGATAGGAGTTGGAAGTGAGGCAGAACTCTCGACTTTAAATTTTCGTCAAGACAAATGACAATTATATTCGAGGTATATGAAGAAAGGGAGAGAGTTCGAAGCTGGCCGCCTAACTCCGAGCCGTAGGCCGACCTCTTGACTGGGGGAATTTCTGTCAAGATAAAGCACAAATCTAAACCATGCACAAATGACAGTAGAGGAGTTCGAAGCCGTCCACCCAATGCGATAGAGCCAGCACACTTATCGGCCCGTGTTTGTTGAAGCCAATTGGAACAGAACTCTGTGTAACTACAAACGTGACGCTAAGCAAACACGCGAGCTGGGAGACGGAGAGAAAGATGGTGTTATTGACAACGACGAATGAGCAGGAGCATAAAATTCTTCATGAGAACTCGGGACCAATAATTCAATGGACAGGGAGGAAAATAGCAACGTACTAATCGCTCCTAAACGCCTGAGTAGTTGAAGCATGGGCTGTTGAGGTATGTCACGAAATGCCAAGCAATACGCGAAACTTCCATTGCCGATGTTGGTACGCAAGCCTTGTCGCACTTCTCTCCATAAACACAATGTCAGAATGGCACAAAGGAAAAGACGGAGAACCGCCTTTATATGTGCTATTCCCGGAGGATCCTGCTCCGACTTACGGTCGATTCTTACATCGAGACCCAAGAAACCCACACTGGTGCCTGCTAGTTCGGCGTGGGGCCAACCATCATGGTTCGCTTGTTGGAAATGCTGCGGCGGTGCGGCGCTGTTGCTGACAACTGCGTTAAAAAATTATAGAATGCAGGGTTCAAGTTTGGTCATCCTTCTGTAGACTGGGCCTCAGGGCTTCCCTCCTGTTGTGGAGTTCGCGATGTTTTGCTGCAAAGCCAGATAGGTACTCGCTGGGGCCAATGGAGATGTTAAAAAGGCCGTTCTGCAACTGTGAAGGACGCCTATCAATTTTACTCAATGATCTAAAAGAGGTGACGAAATGAGGTACTGAAATAGGCATTTGTAGAGTGTGAACAGAACAGAGGAAACACGCACACAAGACACAGCAGAGCAGCCTCTGAGGCCTGACCTCCTGCAGAGATAGTGACAACACAATGTTCTAGAGTCTGTATACCGAAGTAGGCCACTCGGCATAACGTCTTTTTATTGCATGAAATCTGATTAGACCTCCAATAACAGAGCCCTAATCACATCCATATTGGAAGCAAAGAAGAGATGTCGTCTCTCCCATCGAATCACGACCCACCACCTCTTCAGCCCCCTCTTCTCCACATTTCGAGCCCCTCGCCAGATCCCTGCTAGTAGGAGCGCCACATTTATCTCTTCTCTCCCTGTTCCAACACCACGAGGCTGCCAGCACTTCACCCTTTCTCCTCGAGCTCGGCCTTGTCACCCTCCTTCAACCACCGCCAGCGCGATCCCCCACCATGTCCGGCGCCTCAACCCCCAACCCACGCTTCACGCCCCAGGCCAAAACCGCTGAAGATCTGCTCAGCACGCAAACCGTCGGGCTAGTAGCACTCTCCGACTTCCGCAAGCGACGCGCCGAAGCCCTCGAGCAGAAGGAGCGCGATGCGCAGGATGCGTTCAACGGAGGAGGAAGTGGGCGCGGGACGCCTGGCACCGTGACGCCGACTGACGGGTGAGTACTCTTCATCTGCGTTGTGATAGAGGGAAGAGGACTAATGGCCCTAGTACAGTGCGTCGACGCCCAAGGAACCCACGGTGAAGAAGAAGAAGCGCAAGGTTGGGACGCCGAAGTTATCTTTTGGGGACGATGAGGAAGATGGTGGTGGGGATTCCACGGGACCTGCGAAATCGAACTCTGCTTCGCCGCGAGGAGCAACGCCGGTTGACGGAGTGGGGAAGAAGAAGATGGGCGTCAATGCTTCTGTGGGCGTGGTGCCGAAGGCGTTGACCAAGTCTGCACTGCTGAGAGAAGCACAGACGAGGGAGAGTTTAAGAAAAGAGTTTTTAGCACTGCAAGAAGCGGTCAAGGCTACTGAGATTAGTATCCCTTTTGTGTTTTATGATGGCACAAACATACCAGGAGGAGTATGCAGAGTGAAGAAAGGGGAATTTGTCTGGGTATTCTTGGACAGGAGTCGAAAGGTTGGAGCAGATTTAGGTGTTGGTGAGAAGGCCAACAGCAGGAGGGAATGGGCTCGAATTGGAGTTGACGATTTAATGATGGTTAGAGGGAGTCTTATTATTCCTCATGTGAGTTTCATCCATTCCAATCTTGAATCTCTACTAACATCCTACAAGCATTACGACTTCTACTACTTCATCATAAACCATACCCTTGGTCCCAATAATCGCATACTCTTTGATTATTCCTCGGAGCCTCCAACATCTACAATCCCAACGAGTGCCTCAGAATCCGTAAATCTCGACAAGTACAACCCCTTATCTGTTCCGTCCGCGAAGCCGAAAGCTACCGAGGAAGTCCCCAAAGCGGACCTGGAAGGATTGAATGATGATCCAACATTTACGAAAGTCGTTGATCGTCGATGGTACGAACGAAACAAGCATATCTTCCCAGCCAGCGTTTGGCAAGAATTCGATCCCGAGAAGGACTACCAGAAGGAGGTGAAGAGGGATCTAGGTGGGAATGCCTTTTTCTTTTCATAGAGCAGTGGCCGCAATTCTGCTTAGGTGGCATAGATGTTCTTCATATAATAGAACCATGGTTCTAGGGAGCCATTAGCTAGATACCCCCGAACTGAAAAGCATTAAGAGCATACCTCTTTCCTCCCTGGCAGCTTTTTTTGTATTTGGGTAATTCTTCAACCACAGAATCTCCGAATACCCCAGATTCCTCCTCCAATTACAATCCATCCAGGCCAGAGTACTGCTAGGATGAATTGATTCCCTCCTCCAAGTGCGAATATGATAAACTCCATAAACAACCTCTTTCTCATACTCTCCGTACTTTTCCATAAAAACTTCCTGCCTTGGTTTGAAGCCCAGTACGTGTTCTTGTATGCAATCGAGGCGGCATACAGACTACGAATTAGCAGGATCTGTGAGGCGTGGTATGATTGTTGAAGGAGGAACAGTGAGACTAGGTAGGCTCTGAAGATAAGGAAGAGCGTCGTTGTGCTCAGAAGTCGCTGGGCAATGGCAGCGAAGTATAGGGAGTTTGTAAGGGCTGGCGAGATGAGGGTAACAATTGATTTTGTTTGTTGAGTCGTGGCGAGCCTAGCCGTCGGGTTTGAAGAAGTTGTGAGGACTGCCATGTTGCTGTGTTGGCGATGGAAGGCTGTTGGTTCTCCTTTATTTGGATATGTGTGCGTTTACTCCATGACAGCAAGAGGGTTTATTATTGAAGTGGTGTGGTATGATGTACTGTAGGTTGCCGAAACTGAAAGTGGGAGAAAGCGCGGACCCTGTCTGTTGGACCTGCAGCAATATAATGGTCTCGAGACCGAAAGCTGGTACTACCTAGCTCAAATTTGCGCTAGACATTCGGAATGGCAATCTGAATGTTCTTGTCGAAATTCAAACAGTTCAGTCAGGAAGGTCAGAAGAAGTCTGTTGAAGACCTCCAATCGAGAATGACCCTCTTTGCTGAGGGGTAGTGGGGTTTATCTTATTTATCAACCTCGAAAATACTTGGTGGGTATTCCGTGAATGCCGACAACTTATCACAGTGCCAAAAATGGTCCTCTAAAGATGGCACCTAATTTGGTCCCGTTTCTATCCGTCGTTATTCCGCAGCACGTGTGGAGAAGGAAGCCCTGAAGCGCTCGTGGCGAGTGAGAGTACATCACGAGGCAAGTTTTTCCGCGTCATTCGGGCAACGGCGGCTATCGTGGATTTCAACGTGGCAATTGAATAGCAATCATTGACCAATTGATCTCTAGATGTCTGACCAAGTAAGACTGCTGCTATCCGCTCTTTCTCGTCGTCGAGCATATTGAGAAATAATTAAAGAATTTCGAGGAGCGTGTTGGAGTAAAGGTCCTGGATTGGCTTGATGGTTATCGCTTAGCGCGGGGTTGAACGCCCCTCCTTTTGGGCGATCCCCTTCGAAGACTCAGTGAGAGGTCTTAGAATGACATGTGGGGGACATCGGTGGCTGAGAAGATCGTGCTTGCCCTTTAGCTTCGTCAACGTTTAATTGATCCCCGGTACAATGAATCCTCGTTGAACTGTATCACGTGACTTTCAGAAATCGGCTAGGTGGGGTGTTGAGGGATATGGCACGCATACGGTACATTGTTGAATTTGGTGAAAATGATGAGGAAAACTTGGAAACCTATATGATCAGCAATTTTATACTAGTGGTGTCTGGATGGGTTGCAGCAGATTGGACTGTGTTGAGTAAAAAGCTGTTCGACGAGGTAGATTGCATTGAAAATGCTGTGCCTGAGCTGGGGCTGGCGCCATGAGATAGGATCAAGATGTAGTTGCGAATAGTAGTGACGCATTGAGCCAGCTCAGAGAAGTATATAAGTGATTTTCCACTTGAAGGGAGCTCTGAATCGATGCTTGACGAGCTATAAGTGTTGGGAAGACAGTCTGCAGCGGACGTTGGACTAGAAATCAAAGAGACTGGAGCTCAAATGAAACCCAGAAGCATGGTGTGAAATTTGATAGTAATCGAACCGTTTCTCTTGCTGCAATAGTGGTCAAAGAGAGAGAAGAGTCCCCGAAAAGAATGGAGAACAGCTTCGATATGCCGAGTCTCAACACAGTCAGAGCGGAGCGCCATTTTTCCACGGAACACCCTGTCGGCCCTGTATCAGTGTTCAGAGTTACACGAGGACTCAATACTGTCCGAGCCTTCGACTACATGGACCAAAGCTCTCGATGGAGACGTATGTAGCCATTGAAGGTGAAGGTCTTAAGCTCGAGACTATGCGAACTGAACTGATGGTGCCTAGAGATGCAGAGGTGATGTCTGTCCGATGAGTGGCCAAGAGAGAGGAAATGTTGATGAAGAATGATGAAGAAAGAAGAGAAGAGGAAACGAAACAAAAGTGGGAAATTAATGCATCTTGAATTCCACGGGGTAGCAATAAAGGAAACTGCGATTGTGCAACTTGGGGAAGGGGCGTGCTAATGCGAGCACGGGGATAGCACGCCAACGATATTCAAGGAAAGAGTACCTCTGTCAAGCGATCATCACTGGGAATGCAATTGATGGTGCTGAGTGAGTCTATCAAATCTCATCGTGAGCCTTGGGTTTCAATGAGGAGCGACAGTAAGCGTGGCTGCATTTGCTTTGCTATTTCGTACTTCCGCCGCCTTGGTTAAAATTCATGCTGTAGCCGCCAGTCTTTTCGTCCTTGATCATTTGAAAATTATCTGTAGACAGACCAAAAGGCTTCAATATACCATTACCAAGCTAGTGAAATTAAGTATCTGGCTAACGAGGGAGAGTTGAATTACTGACCTCCTTCAACTTGCCCATCATGTCTCCCATCTCCTTCTCCTGGGCAGCTTTCGTTCTTGGCAGGAGCTGCTTTAACTGCTGCTGGACAATTTTCCTGTCTCCAGGAGGAAGATTTGGCATCTCAGAGAGAGTCTTGTAATCTAGAACTTGTCAACCTTGTCCTCCAACGTCGCTCAGCAGCATTACCTTCTTCAGCAGCCTGTAAACTTGACCATCCTCCCAGCTCACTCCGAGCCTTCGCTCTCCTCATCAACGCTTTACATCGTATCCTCTCGATATCCGCTTGCCGTTTCCCCTTGTCCGACGTATCCTCCGCCTTGGTAGCCCCTTCAGAAATGATCTCCTCGTCCGCCTCCTCTTCTACAACCTTCCCACCATCCTCATCTCCCTCTTTCACTTTCTTTGGTCTCCCTTGAAGTTTATCCAGGCCATCTAGAGCTGCTGTAGCTGCCTTGACCGCTTCCTTCCAATCCTCAAGCTTCAGATGACACGCCGCAATGTTGCTCTTCAGGACCGCAATCTCGTAGTCTAGGTAGTTCGGACAGGTCGACAGTGCTTTATCGTACGTTTCTATTGCATCTTGAAATGAGGCTTTCGCAAACAAGCCATTTGCTGTCGCCTTCTGCGCATTTGACTCCTCTAGAAGCGACTGAAAAGGGATGAGCTGTCGTACAGAAGTAGGAAACGGGACAACTCACAGCTTCCTTCTCTGGAGGGAATCTGATCACCTCCTCCGGCTCCTCTGGTACTTCATCCTCCTTTTCCTTCCGCTTGCGCTGGAATCTCTCTGTTCGAGTAGTCATGATGAAGTTGGTAGACTGAAGGTTCACGGAGCCAACACGTTGGGGCGGAACGAACCCGCGCCCCTCACAGAATTTGTACAACCCCAGGTTCCCCTTCACCCCCACATGTCACACTTCACCTGCACGACTCAAGCATGTCGTCTCGGAGGATAGAGTAGGTTTGGCTAATTTTTTATATCCACTACCAAGCTAACAGCTTCTGCAGCTTTCCCCCAGTTCGGGCATGCCTGTTTGACATGGACGGCCTCCTGTTGGACTCCGAAGACAAATATACTATATGTACCAACACCATCCTGGCAAAATACGGCCGACCCCCTCTCCCGTGGTCAATCAAAGCTCAATTGCAAGGCCGGCCCGGACCAACATCAGGCGCCATCTTGAGAGAATGGGCTCAGCTTCCCATTCCCTTAGAGCAATACCAATCAGAGCTCATATCGTTGCAAAAGGAGCATTTCCCCTCTTGCAAGCCACTTCCTGGTGTTGAGAAACTTCTTGGAGATTTAGCTCTTGCAAAAACCGGAAATGGAGACAAGGTTCATATTGCGTTGGCAACTAGTAGCACTACTACAAATTTCAAACTAAAGACTGGACACTTGGAGGAGCTGTTCAGTGTCTTTGAGGGCCATAGGAGAGTGCTTGGAGATGATGAGAGAGTACCGAAGGGGAGGGGAAAACCGGCTCCAGATATTTATCTAGTCGCTTTGCAGACAATTAATTCGAGTCTAGGGCCAGGAGAGAAGGAGGTCAAGCCAGAAGAGTGTTTGGTATTCGAAGACAGTGTTCCCGGTGTTGAGGCTGGTCGGAGAGCTGGTATGAGAGTTGCTTGGATCCCACATCCGGAGTTGCACAAGGAGTATGATGGGAGACAAGCTGAGGTACTTGCAGGCAGAACAGGAGAGGGCGGGCCTGAGGATATGCATCAGTTGGGAGAGGTTGATGACGGATGGGCTGATTACCTGCCGAGTTTAGAAGATTTCCCTTATGAGAAGTATGGGATGGTTGTGGCATAGATTCAGTATATGAGCGCTGTTGACTTGGACTGCCAGCATAGACAGGGAGCTAATGTGCATAGAGCGTCGTCATGAAACAGTCCATACACTATAGACCATGGAACTCGCTATATATTGTAGAGCTTTTGTCACCTTGGTCTCCAGGCAAGTGATATGATCTGAAATTTGTTATAGATTGCTCTTTCCTGTCTCGTAGATCCTGGTATAAATGCTCTGGTATAATACATATTCACAGATGTGCCCTTGCTTTCAACGCTTGTCTCCGTGTCAGCTTCTTCTTCAATAGAAGTTTGTCCTCTTCTGACATGTTCGTTTCCGCCATCGTATCCATAAAAAGATTCTGCGCAATTGTCTCCGTGTGTCGGAGAACTCTAGTTGAGACAGTTGCGCCATCCCTTCTATTTTTGCCTTCTCTCCGAGATTGTGCGATCTTTTCAATGAAGTCCCATAATCTACCTTCCGGCACAATGGCTCCAGTTTGAAGATTACGCTGAGGCGTCCATTCCGGTGCCAATTTAGCTCGAGGGAGAATCTTTGCGTTGCGGCTCTTGGCTACGAGAACAATTCCTTCCTCTTCAAAGCGTGCCCAAGCATTCTTGAGTGTTTCTTTGTTGACCGCTTCGAAATATGATAAATCTCCTTGGTGGTACAAGGTTTTACCTAGCTACTCAATGGTTAGAACTGTGCAGGGTGAGGAAATGGGATGGAACCTTACTAATTGAGAACTGCTTTGACACTTTGCTGAGTCAAGCCAGCCATCCCCTCTATAAGCTAAAGGGGGAGAGAAACCCATCAAAGATACGGCAGCAAGCCAAGTCGCTTCGATGAATGGCCAGATCAGGAAGCAATAGAAATCATAATTCTCCCGACCTGCAATGCGTTCCTCCTCCGCAAGTCCTACTGCTGTGACCTTACCATCATCGTCTCGAGTGAGCTCGATGACTTTGTCTGCTTCAAGCCCTTTAAGAGTGTTGTCCAGATTGACCGCGAGACCTTCAGTTGGGTATATAAATTCCCCTCGGAACAATTGCGACAAGAATAGCACTTGGTCGCGCAGCTCGTCGTAGGATATTCGTTGGTTGTCAGGTCCACCACCCCGCTTGACCCTCAGATACATGCTTGCGCTGACCAAAGCCTCCGAAATGAATAGATGAATCGTCATGTTGCGGTAGAATGACAGTTGAAATCGGTCAACTGCATAGTAGGTAGGTTCTGGAAGGCCTTCGACCAGTCCGACAAGATCTTTACCAAGAACGTCGAGGCCACGCTCGATTACCACTGAAGTCGCAGCATTTCCGAAATGAGCAACTCGGCCCCCTTTCGAACGGACTCGATCACTGAGCCACTCTACTCGCCGGATCAGCTCAGCCTTCCCAACACCTCTGCCTCTCAAAGTCAAGAGAACAGTTCCGATCAGAGCTGTTGGCATGACAACGGAGACGGCATTGATATAAGAGAGTACTTTGTACCCCAGAGTACGCAACAACTTTTGCCTCGTCGCCGGGTCATTAATACTCTTCATATCGATGCTCTTGGGTATCCCAATCGTCCTGGCTTGCTGATCTTGAATGAACTGCCGTAAACTCCATGGCTCATGGAACCTGACATCCACTCGTCCAAGTTTCAAGGAGAGAACCGATGATGCAGACAAGAAGTCGGCCAAATTCTCTTTCTTCTTAGGAACCCCGAGCAGTTCGCCAACATAGCCCTCGGTCTCAATGACTTTGTCATACTGTGTGCTGACAGGGCAGATGATCGTGTCTTCAACTCGTCCAGAGAGTACACTGTCCAGAATAAAGCTAAGAATTCCAAATTTAGGGGAAAGGAGTTTCCCCGTTCTCGATCGTCCTCCTTCAATAAAACATTCGAAATTGAAACCCCCTTGCAAGAGTGTATCGATGTAAGACTGTACGAGCGTGGTATAAAGAATATCATCACCGAAGCTTCGACGAATCCACATAGCACCTAAAAGATCAACACGAATCCTACGAGTAAAGTGAGATGAGCTTACCAGCATGTTGTAAAAAGCTTCCTAGCACTGGAATATTGAGGTTATCACCCGCGACAACAGTAGGTAACGCCAAGCCTAGTCTATAGCAGATGAGCTGCATTGAGACATAGTCTACGTGGGAACGATGACATGGCAGGAATATGATGCTTTGCTTGTTCTTCTCTGCCTTCTCAGCCACCGTTCGTAGACGGAGGACCTCTTCACTTGACACATGAATGCCTACAACTATCAATATCTCAATTTGATCATGCAACGAGAGAAGATATACCTTGATGATATGCCCGAGTCAAGAGTTGTGTGCATAAATAATACGCACTCCGAATGAACGGCTTGCTCTCCATCTTGCAAATCATGTCTCCAGTCAACTTCTCACACAACTCATTGAGACTCTGCTCAATAACAGTCTTTCTCTGGTACCGCTTAGCAGCATATGCCAGATCATTCTTATTCAACAACCCCTCCTTCTCCTCCACAGCAATCCTCTTCTCAGCCAATTCGGTAATTCGTTTCTGCAGAATGGGTGTAGAAAGCACAGCCGCTGTCATGTTCTCCGAGAACCCAGAATAGAAGATGGGTTGTCCGATAAAGTGGTCATAGGCCCGCCATCCTGTGCCAGACACATGAAGTGACACCTCTCGCAAGAACCTGTGCGGGGTTAGCATTCTTCACACCCTTCACCGCAAGGCAACATACTCTAAAGGACTCGATCTAAACCTCGCCATATGCTCCACCAGATTCCTCTCCTTGTCTCCATCCTGTCTCCGTGCTGGAGGCTCAACATAACCACTTGGGTGAAGCGTGACCTGATCCCCCAGAATCTCCAGATCCGGCGCCGAGGTACGCGGCGACGAGTCCCGCGAGTCTGCCATGTTCGCAGAAACTCAATTATCTTGTGTAGCACAAACAAGGTGAAAGCTGAGCCTCATAACAAAACCATGGTCGTCGCAGGAAAGATGGGCTGTGTTCGGTTTTCATGTGAAGTCGGAGGCAAGAATCAGAATCCGGGGGTGTCTACAGGGAGCTGTTCGGCATGGGGCCGCTAGCGGGGAAGCTTATTTCCATGTGACAAGCTTAGCTTTTTCTCCTACCAACAACCCCACCACCAGAGCTCCGAAGCTCTCCAGAATGGCGTCCACGCCCTCACGAAAAAAGAATGTTATAAATGCTAGTGATAAAGGCACTGTTGCCTTCTCCCTACTCTCCAAAGCACATTCACCAGACTCCGCAGAGCGCATCTACAATGAGAAAATCCGAAAACGACCCCTCCACCTGAAGCCCACGGAGCCCGACACCGCACAGCAAGCTCGACGCCAGGTACGACAAGCCAAGCTACAAAAGCTGAAGAAGAAGAGCAAGCCCGCTCCGCTATCAGCGCGACAGAAGCGGGCCTTGATGCTTTATGACATCCCGAAGTCAGAGCAGAAGTACGAGATCTATGAGCCGTTGCATCGGATGTGGATTGGGTATATACAAGAGGTTCTAGGGTTGAGAGAGGAAGGGGGAATGGTCTCGAATTCAGAGGCAGCGAAACTATGTTCTGCAGATTTTCATGGCGCAGAAGTGGAGGTTGTGAGGAGTCGGTGTGTGTCTAGGGTTGGAGTGAAGGGGATTGTGGTTAAGGACTCGAAATTTGTGTTTGAGGTTGTCACCAAGAAGGACATTGTTAAGGTTCTGCCGAAGGAACATACGATATTCAGATTTACGGTGCCTTTTCCTGGAACGCCAGCGAATGCTGTTGAGGATGCAAAAGAGGAGGCAAAAGAGGAGGCAGGTTCAGAGGGGGAAGGGAAACCCAAGGACCTGGTTTTCGAGTTACATGGCGACCAATTCCAGCACCGGGCAGCGGACAGGGCGAATAAGAAGTTCAAGTCGCATTTCTTGCCGGATATTTGAAGGGCTTAACTGTAAAGAGAACGAAAGCTGCGAAGTTGTAACACACCGAGGCTTGCGAACAGGGTTCGCTGATGTGTGAAAGGGCAATTCCCAAATGGTCAGTACAGGAACAAAATGTGGCAGGAGTTAATTTGTTCTAGATACCAGATTTCCAAGCCCGAATACGACAAGCAAGGTCTGAGAGCCGGCTGGGGAAGAGAGAACTCTGACTCGGGACACTGGGCAAATGTTTGAAACAATCTCGTCCGACCTACTTGTCCACCAATCGAGCACTTCCAAAATGTTTCCTTTTGCTTCGAATGTGATGAAAGCATTTTGGTGTGACCTGAGCCCCTGTCTCACCAACTCCGCCACCGCAACGCCGTCTCGTCATCTTTCAGCTCTGCCAGCGTTTATTTGCTTCTTTACCCAAGATTGCAAGTTTAGGCGAAGTCAACAAGGTTGTTTCATAGACAATACATTAGTGATTGAGTAGCTGTCATGAGCAGCACCAAATTGCAAGCATAGCTTCTTCGTGCCAGCCTGAAGACTCTACAATTACACAGAATATCATCAAATGTATCCCCAACACCACGCTTGCATGCATACTAGCAAAAGCTTGAAAATCGTTTAGTCGTTAAATGTGCCGCCCTTCCAAACAAGAACTCCGTGCCGTCGTAAATTCCCACCCATATTTTCAAATCTGTTGCTAAGTCCATGTCTCGTAAACAGTGAGCCACAAAATCATATCCATTTTAGAACTAGATTCGAAAGATCTCAAGCAGACCAATCGCCATCAGTAAGCTCACATGAAATTAATGTGGCTGGAGTGGTGATGTTGTTGATTCGGCGGCTGATAATGACTTTGGTACGGGTGGTTCGGGAGCGAGAAATCGGCCTTAGATAATATCGGGTTCAGAATACCGCTAGGCACGGCCCGAGGAGGCTGAGGAGGAGCCGGAGGAAGATTTGTAGCCGGTGCTTGACTTGTCGTGGGGAAGAACTGGGCAAGTGAATTTTGTGGGGCCATCATCTGTTGTTGAGCATCATCCGCCCAACGCCACTTCGACTTCAATTCCTTGGTCAAAGCTGCGATCCTCCAGCCTGTTTCCTTTTGAATTTTGGTAAAAATCTCCAAGACTTCTTCCTGCTCGCGCCGGTCGACAAGACCATCTCCAGCGATTGCCAGAGATCGGATCGCAACACTTGCGACACCTCGATCTTTGACGTGAGCAGTAATGCCGCAAACCATGTGAGCATGTTGTAAGAACATGTTACTTAGCTCTTCGCTATCCTTGGACAAAAGAGGATGAATTTGTGCCAGGAGACACATCGAGGTGTGGTAAAAAAGGCGGCCTGTGATTGTGGCCCGTTTGATAAGCCTGTTTTTCGTTAGCATGCTTGCATTGCTTAGGTATTGTCTCTACTCACCAAACTTCAGGAAAGGCCGACTTCGAGCTAGTCTGAGAAGGATGCAGATATCCTAGCGGATGCATGGTCCTTGGTATCCTCTCGTTCCAGCTGTCACACAAGTTTTTTAACCTCTGCCACTCCTGGAACCTGCTCTGGAGTCTAATCTGCTCATCATGAGGAGATGCCTCCTGAAATCGCGGTATCGAAGCCCGGAAGTTGGCAATTTTGCCCACAATATATAAGATTCGGTGAACCCATAATTCCTCTTTCCCCGTTTCTGACTCTTGGTGGAAGTCCATATCAAGCCCCCACTGGTCAGGATCCCATGCAACTTGCCAGTTGAAGTGGAGACAGCTCAAAAGTTCCATTCCAACATTCAACCAAAAGCAGGCAGCCCCTATTCCTGTGCTCTTCGCATTCCAGCCACATTCTTTGATCAGAGCCCGAGCACCTGCAATGTGATTCATACGTTGCATTGCTCTCTCCGACATGATTTCGTACACGTTGAGAATGACCGCTGTGGTCGCACAGACAACAGTGTCTCGGTCGGGATTCTGAAGCGAGCGTAACAATTGGGTGGTTGCCGTATCATAGTAATATAACGCTTTATCCTCGTGGTACATCGGGTTGACTAGTGTCAAGTGTCGAGCTCCGCATGCGAGGAAGGCGTTGAGCAGCATTGGCTCATGCAAAGAGTGGAAAGGTAGTAATCTGGAAAAATGCTTGTGAGGATCCATGCTGTCCATCCATAAACCTACTTCCTCAACAAAAACTTGCATAAACAATACTTCTTCAGCAGAAGTAAGATATTGAGCTCTCTCACTCGGTGGAGTTGGTGGTAATGTCAAGGCTTGCTCCGGGTTGCTGTAAGACGTAGGGGGGGCTGTTAAGAAAGATCCATCACTGCCAGTGTGAGAATGGTGACGACTGTCGTGTCTCGAATGGAGCTGTTCCTGCTTGACTCCCATTCCGTGATCAGAGTATGGTCCGGTGGATTGTATAGGAGGCAAAGAATTGCTATCTTCGGTCATAAGTGGCTCGTGAACCATGGGCCGTACGGCGTACTCTGATGGAGTCTCGCGAGGGGGAGTTATAATCCGATCGAGGTGGGCATACCGCTGTAGGCCACCTTGATATTCAGATGCAATCTCTCGAGATTCATCTTGGAAATTGACTATTTCAAAGTCAGTAAACAAGTGCGAGTAAACTGAGATGTATGCTTTTCGCTACCTTTCCAGTCGGCTGTTGGTGGTATTATCGGCGGGTTCTTAACAGTTGTATCAATAAAGTTCAACCGTACGCCTCTCTTACAAACTCGACTTGACTTTCGACAGTTTTGGCAATTTGGCAGCCCTTCATCACACTTCAAGTGGCGCTCTCTGCAGGTCAAACAACCAGTCCGGACACGTTTTGGTTTGCTTGCCGCAGCTGCTGCTGCATCCGCAGCATCAACTGTACCCTCTGTCGCCGGCATCTGTGTAGGGTTCTTTGGTATTTGCTTTGTAGCTTTGGGTGGAGCGGCAATTCGTTGTCTCTTGGGCGGTGGAGGACTGATGTCACTGACGTGATAGCTCGAGGGGCTGAATTGTTGTTGTTCCCCCACAAGAGTGAGATCCGAGGCAGTCGATGCCGAGTACAACGGCGACGACTGGTAGGGGTAGTCCAGATCAAATCCAGATGCAAGATAACTTTGGTTACCGTACGCCGCCACGGTGAAGACTCTGCGATTGCTCGCAGTCGTGTCCTGGGAGGTTGGTTTGGCTTCCCAATGACATTGGCATGCAAGCCTCGAATGTCAACACGATGAAGTCTGCGAGCAGGGACAATGGCGTGAAAATCGAGTGAGGGCGCAGTTCGACCTAGGCTTTGGAGCAGACGTCTGCGGAGTCTGGGCGATCCAAAAGCTACGAGGATTGGACTCGAAAAGACTGAAACTTGCGGCCAAGAAAAAGGGACTCGGAGAATTTTCTATAGGGTGGAAGGAATGTAGAAGCACAGAAGCTCGTGGGTTGCAAATTGGCCGGTGTGTACTTCAACAGAGGTCGAGGCCGCCGTTGAAGCAGTGACGAAGATCAACAGGTCCTCCCTAGGGGGTCGTGTCGAGTTGAATATGGGGGCGCTCTGTTCGGCTTCGATTGCCTGTGGCAGCAGCGGCTGCTCTAGCGCAGTGAGGCAAGTTGACTGCCGTGGAACACTGGGACGGGTCACAGTATGCAATCATGCACCGCAAATCTCTTCCGGCACCGAACGACGAGCTCGCACCGTTCGCACGCTGAGGATGTGAGGATGTTGGTGAGGCTGTTGGTGATGCAGCTCTTGGAGAGATTGTTTGCGGATGAGGAGAGAGTCTGTCTCGACATGACAATATCAGCTCCGCTGCTTAGCACCGTAACACCCTTGATCCGCGGGAGGGATGATGTTCTCGTTCTGGGATTATTCTAGGATTTCTTGCAGAAAACCGCCCTCGGCCCCTCAGGGGACCAGGGCCCTCTATTGCCATCCCGGGTGTGCAGAACGAACCTTGCGAGGGCTTTTGACGCCTTTCCGTCATCAACCCCCTCGGCCGCTCAGATCAATTAAATCTGTCCCCGGTCTCTGCAGACACTCCACCCCCAAAAAGGTCTGAACCCGGATTGAGCAGATCTGGCGGCCCAGGGATTGATATTATCCCGTCCGATCAGTATCTCAGCACTCTCCACTACCGGCGCGGGCACCGTTGCACATCGCCCATCAGACTCAGTAGTCCTCGAGTCGCGGGTGTCACCGTCAGTGGACGCGTCCAGACTCCAGCGCTGCTGGCTCACAGCTCTCACGGCCGTCGCCTCCACATGTCAGAGAGCTGCCGCAAAAGCATTGCAGATGTGCAGCCTCCAAAGCCTTGAGCACGGCAAAAGCAGGTGATAGGCCGCGGCAAGCGTTCCAGGGCAAGCAGGGGCGATCTATTCTCGATGCGATGGGGGGCTGCTCAGCCACCAGAGGTCAAACAGGGCTCTGTTCGCCGTGTGTGAACAGCGGCGTGCGGATGGGATGTTTTCCGGCACGGGCGCCAGAGACGATCACCGATAGAGGACAGCAGCAGCGCCGAGGCCTGGCCGGCTGCGGGCCACGAGTTCTTTGCAAGACGGGAGGCAGCAGAGGTTGGCAGTGAGCCATGCTGCCAGCCAAGAGCCATCTGCACACGCGTCCCGATGTGGAGGAGGATTGCAGCATCGGGCGAAAAGTCAAAGGAATCGTAAAAGATCGAGCCGGTGATGTGTGTCGAAACTCCAATGCTGCGTGCTGTGTCTGCCTCCACCCTGCAGGCCTCTGTCAAAGCTATGGACTGGGGTGCATCTGCTATCATGCACGGCGGGGAATTCATAACCACACGTCAGACGCCAGATCGCATCTCTTAATGAACACATCTTAATTTTAGGTTGCAGTTGCAGATGGCCCAGATGGAGGGGAGCGCGGTAGCCTATCACGTGGTATGGCGGGGTCCTCAGAGGGCTGAAGGATCAATAAAGTCAGAAGTCGAGATATAAATATGCCAATCCTGCGCAAAGCCAGGCATTTTCAGCCGTGTCAGACGATTTCACCCACCGAGTATGTGCAGCATTTGTGAACAGCATTCGTTATGGCCTTTCGGAACTTAGTGCATGATTCGAAGCGGTCGAGAGAATAACCTTATTTTACAGCCAGGGCTGGGTAGCGTCCATCGCCGTTCTTGGACATCGGCCTGACCAAGCGGTATCAACATCTACCCCGGACGCTTGGAAGACGTAACTGGCCCTCTTCGTCCCGAAGCCAGCGGCTCTCCCATTAGCTGCCGCGTTGGCTATGGCCCTGCCACCTGCGACGCCAGCCTACATTCTGCGTGGTCATGGCTCACAAATTCACGCAACGACCTTCGTACGCTCCAATCGTCGCCTCATGACCGGGGACGCGGACGGATGGATCGTCATCTGGAGCCTCATCATCAAGCGGCCAGTCGCCGTCTGGAGAGCGCATCAGGGCTCGATCCTGGGAGCCAGTGCTTGGGGGAGTGACAAGTTCATCACGTGAGTGCCGTTTCTGTCTGCACGGCATCGATTTGCCAGCTCGCAAGGTTCTATTATTGGAAAACGTGACGAAGTACGTCTTGCTCTCGGCTCTCCTATCCAAACGAATGCACTTCGTCAACCTCATTCAGCTCTCGGAGCAGTTGCGCCGTGTGCTATTTTCTCTCTTGCGATTTCACTACTGAGTCTAACGATTGTTACAGACATGGGAAAGACAACAAGCTCATAGTATGGAAGCTGTCAGAGGAGGACGAGGCCTCTATGAGCATCGTCCTACCCGTAGATACCCCACCAGAACCGCGAAAAGAGCCATGGATTCTCCATATCCTGGAAGTGAACACGATGAATTTCTGTTCGTTTGCGCAAGCAGACCTCCCTTCGAATGACGAAGGCTCAGAAGAGCTGCTAATTGCAGTTCCAAACACCATGAGCTCCGAGACTGTGCGTCAATCTCCTCGTTCACCTACCTCCATTGCCCCGACCTCCCATTTCCCGGCTTTCACGCTCTAACAACCCCACAGGTCGACATCTTCCATTTGCCTTCTGGCAAGAGAATCCACACCATCCCCGCCTCACCCACCTTCAAAGGCGGAATGATCATGGCACTCTCGCTCTTCTTCCACCCGCTGACAAGCCATCTTACAGTCCTCGCCGGCTACGAAAGCGGCCACACATCGGTCTCCTGCCTCACCACCTCCTGGCACGCCCTGTACACCGCAAACCCACACTCGCAACCCATCCTCTCCCTTGACGTCGACCCCGGAAAACAGTTCTACTTCACCAGTTCAGCGGATGCGGTGCTTGCTAAACATCCAATTTCGGCTTCTAATGAGAATGTGATCGGCCCCGTGGAAAGTATGCCGTTGAAGGTGATCAAGACTAAACACTCTGGCCAGCAGGGATTAAAGGTGAGGAATGATGGGAAGGTGCTCGCTACTGCTGGGTGGGATGGAAGGGTAAGGGTTTATGGTGTCAAAGGGATGAAGGAGCTGGCTGTGCTGAAGTGGCATAAAGAAGGGTGTTATGCTGTTGCGTTTGCGGACATGGATGTTGAAGTCGAGGAAGGAAAAGATGAAGGAGTTGATAGCCAGGAGGAGAAAGGGAAAGCGCTAGCGAGTAGGACGGGCACGATGACTGTTAAAGAGGAGAGAGAACAGAAAGCCAAGTCGACGCATTGGTTGGCGGTGGGAAGTAAAGATGGGAAGGTTAGCTTGTGGGATATATACTGAATGCAAAAAATTCCAGAGCTTCCTGTCACGGTCATCGAAACAGACGTGGTTGCCCTGGATCTCCAGAAACAATGTGATCCATGTCAGCGTTCAAATTGTCATTGTACCAGGAACCCTCAGAACATTGAAGCGATGTGCAACAAATTAGCTTCTGCTAACATTCACTTTATTCTGTAGCCAGATAAAAGTCACTCTCGTTTTCATCCTACTCACTATCCGCTAACCTTGTCAAATGAAAGTCACTTCTTATTTCATCCTACCCTTCGACTATCATCTAAAGCCATTAGATGAAAACCACTTCTCATCTCAATCTCTCCACAAACTGCTGTCCATAGCCACCCCACGTCCCCTGCCTAGAACCACTAAGCAGGAGGCGAAAAGGCTTGGGTGTATTAGAACTTTTCGAGTATTAGAGATAGAGGGATGCATCTTCGTATAGTTGTGATTCACTCTGAAATTTCAGACAAAGTCAATGTACTACAATTGCTGGGACATCGAAGCGATGTGCAATCAAATACAATTTCTAATATACACTCTCATCTTCTGTGATCGGATGAAAGCCGAGGAGCTGTTTTCGTCTGAATCTTTATGAAGATTGCGAGGTGCAATAAAATTAGCTGGAAGCAACAACTTTCTATCAGCCTCTCATTTTGTAGTAGCAGAGGATGAGGGTGGAAGCAAGACGATTGGAGATTGTTTGGAAAGAGATTGAGAAGCATGCTCCGCCTTCTGCGTTGAAGTAAATAGATCAATTAAGATACGGATGAGAGCTGTTTTCGTCTGAATCTTCAAAAATATTACGAGATGCACTGAAATGAGTTGTAAGCAACGACTTTATATTGTTCTAGACGACATGTCTCCGTCTGATGAAGAAGTTTATCTGCTGAATGTCCTGCCAGAGTAGGTAAAATTGTGTAATTGTCTAACATTTGCAACGGGCTAGTTACTGAAGCTACTACGTCGTGCACGTAAAAAAGGTCTCGAGTTACTGCTTCCATGCTTTATTGAGGACTGTCTTGTTCTTGTTGTGCAGCTACAAATTTAAATAATATATCACTTGTTTCATCCAGTACAATATTCAAAACCAAGTCAAGTCTCGAGAAGTAGTTTCTGCTGTTAAATAGTCATTATTCCTTGCTACCATAAAGGTTTACTTAAGGTTTGACGGTAAGTTGATTGCAAATCAGTGTTAATTTGAAGAAAGAAGAGACGAGAAATATGTTCATAGTATTTTTAACTGCTCTGCTCAACTTGTACACAGACGGCATAGCAAATGTCAGAAGCTTTACTTAACCAGCTCTCCATACTTGCTCGCATCCTCCTTCCTTGCACCCTCCAATTCACCTCTCGTCCCAAGCAATTTAACATTGCTACCCTTCTCTTTACTCCACTTCGTCAAGAAAGTCTCAATAGCAGACAAAGTTCTATTATCATCTTTCACCAACAAAACAATAGCATCATACCCTCCTGCACCGGGCACCACACCTCCAGCAACACCATCCACACCTTCGGTGACAGCATCCAACAACTCCGTCTGCTCCTTTGGCTCAATTGGGACCCCGCTCCTCTCACCCATCTCCCTAATCTTCTCCCTGATATCCCCAAACGCTTTCCTGAATTCCCCGATTTCCGCACCTGCAGTCAGCTTCTTCGCCAACGTCTCGTTACAAGCCTGCAATGAATCCCACAACTTCTTTGACCCTTCCGGATCGGACTTCTTCCACGCCAGAACTTGCTTCACCATGCCCACGGTCTCGGAACCACAGTCAACGTCACACATCACCAGCGCCATTCCAGGCGGAATCGTCACGCCGCGCTTGGAGATCTCGGTGTCCCATTTCAAGGTGGCGTCGGTGTCTTCAACAATGCTCTTCACTCGTGTAGCGAAGCCGGAGGAGCCTTGTTCGCCGAGACTGGAAAGGATGGAAGGCGAGAAGCGACGGTAGACGCAAGTCCCATATACAGCAGTAGCGACATCAAAGCCGGAGCCTACTTTCCCTTGGGCAGCGCAGTGGGAGGCTTGAGAGAGGTTGTGCAAGATTGAGCGGCCGTTATCAGAAGAGAGGGAGAAGAGAGACTCGGGGAGGTAGTGGCTGAGTAGGGCGCCCGTGAAAGATGTTACCAGTGCTGCTGAGGAGCCGAGCCCGGTCTTGTGGGCATCCTGGAGACGGACACCGAAGTCGATGAATTGGTGGGAAGCATTCTTTGGTGTGTTGGCCGGCTGGGAGTAGTAGTCGTTGTCAGCGAGGATGGTGATGCTTGTTGGCTTGATATGAGGTTTGGGAAGGACAGTGGAGATGTATGTCAGGGCGAAGGTGAGGGCTGTCTCGACGAATGGATTGCGAGATAGCTTCGCGGTCGAGGCGCTATGGAACAGTAAGCGACGAGAAGAATAGGGGTCAAGCCTGACTCGAGCAGTCGTCTAATATCCCATCACGTGATAAGACCGAAGAAAAAAGGGGCGGACTCGGGCATAAGGTTGACGGACTGCGGACAGCGAGAGAAGTCCACCTACCCTTGCAACTGAGTGACGTGAATACCCCCTTGGTCTTCAGCTAGATGATATCCATAATTCCACGTCGCGTCCCGGAACTGCGGACTTTGGACGACAATCTCCGAGAGCTCAACTCCTGAGCTGGTCTCGATATCCTTCACCAGAATGTGGATGCGGGCACTGAGGCCAAAGACTAAAGCAGTATACGCGCGATCGAGCACGAGGTAGCCACCCGCCAAGAAGACTTTTCCTGGGGCAGAGACAGTGGTAGACATGGTGGCCTGAGGAGCGCGGATCAGAGAGTTTTGAAAAGTTCCTCCCTCAATTTTCCGCGTGTGTGCTTTGAGACAAACCCTCGGCTGCCCAAGCCACACACGAATCCACTGAGATCTAAGGCGACTGGTCAATCCACCATTGGCCGTCAATGCATCGTAGATTCGTATATTCGCAGTCTCTTGCTGCAGATTGGTAGACTGCAAGTAGAGAGGGTGGGTGAATAAGCCGGATGGATACTTGGGCCGAATGCTGGCTTCGGACGAGAATAGGTGGTGTCGTTGCTTTGCTCCAGCCTCCAGCAGAGGTGGAGATCTGATAAGAGGCAGTCGGTCTTTTCGGGTTTGCGGGTTTGGAGCTTGCACTTGAGCCAACCTCTCGGAAGCTTGCTTTTGCTGGAGCCGAGCCCAGTGGAGTGGCCGAAGCATAAAATTCGATAAGCGATCCACTCAGCGGCCCCACTGGCACGGCAGCCCCCCCTGCGCCCATCCCGAGTTTTCGCGTGGATGACTGTTCTGTGCCTCGCTGCCTGCGCTCCATCCCGAGAATTTCTCTACGCTTCCAGCGACAACGCCGACTACTTTCTCACTTTACGCACACACGACACCAGCTCCCAGCGCTGCCACACTCTCTCGCCCAGTTCCTTTCCTTGATTCCTCCCTTCAACGTCCGGTCCTTCTTCGCCAGACGCCCAGCTGACCTGCCTCGCCCTTCTTACCTGCGTGCATTCAGCCTCTGCCCGTCTCCAGGTACCTCGCGCATGTGAAGCTCACCAATCCCGGCTCGGCTCTACTCGTCATCTACACTGCCTAGCGTGGAGGACAGGAACTGATATTCACCAGCCTGCCACTTACTCAGGCCTTTACTTCTGTTCAGACCTAAGGCTTTGCCTTTCACCATTCCACGCCACCTCTCCAGAAAATCCTGTGCAAACAAGACGTGAACCTCAGTCGATCTCGAGTCGACACCTTAACCTCTTACCATCACCACTCAATTCAATCAGCGCGTTTGTTTGACGGCCTGGCTGTCAAATGAACCTGCAATCGCTATTAAATTGAGATTTCCAGTAAGTTGAGCTCTGATCTGGGTCATTGTCGCGTTGGATCTTGATTCCTTCCGAACTAGACAAAAGCTGACTTGAACCCCTTACAGTCTCCTCTCATCCCGTCCTGAGAGGTCCATCAATCACTAAATGCCCATTTACTCCAGCTTCGCCTCGACTCTCGCACGTCAGGGTCCCAAGACTTTCACACACGGTTACGCCCAATCCCTTGTTGCCGCCACCCATCCCCAAGTCTACGCTTCCAACAACAGACCCGGATTTGGCCTTCGTCGACGAACAAGCAAAGCCGGTCACTATCCGAACTACCACTTTCAAAATGCGTTCCACAGCAGTGCTCAGTCTTCGACGACTGTCCAGCAGGTCCGCCCCGAGAAGAGTGACGGAGGGTTAGATGCATATTTTGAGGCATGGAAGAAGCAGCACGCAGCAGGTGAACCAGAGAAGGAATGGACACAATTTCAATTTGCTAAGCGCATTGAATGGAAGCCCTTATCGATTGAGGTTGACAGTGAAGGCCAAAGCCATGTCGAAGCTCAAGCAGCCGAGGAGCCTCCTAGGCCGGTCCTCGAGCGATCATATAGTGCGAGCGCGGTGGATGATTTGAGACAAGTGGAGGAAGAAGCTGCTCTCGCCAAGATTGATGCTGCTATTGAGAAGGAAATCAAGTCCCGAGAAGACCAAGCAATTTTTGAGGCAGAATTGAGTGTTGTGGCTGCACGTGCTCCAACACCTCCAGTCGCTGCTGTCCAGTCTCCTGCCCTGTCATCTTCTGAGTTTGGCTTGGAGAAGTTGCCCTCAAGCCCGGCTACATCAGTTAGCACAGCTTCTGAGCTCCAATCTCAAAGCTATGCAGACCATCTCAGCAAGCTTTCCGAGGGCCACCGATATGCTGAGATCCCAGCTGTTTTCGAGGCTATGCTCGTGGCTGGTATTCAACCTGTCGCAGCAGCTTACAATGCTCTCCTCGATGCTGCCATTCACCTCCCAGCTGAGCGAATCCAGGTCGTTCCCAAGGCACTCGATGTCTATTCGGATATGCTTCGCCGAAAAGTCCTCCCAAACACAGCCACATACAAGACTCTCATCAACTTGCTGTCTTCCCGATCCCTCGAGGTTTCTTCGCTGAAACAGTCGTTGGAGGAGAAGCGAGTTCGCTTCGGTGGTATGGAAGAAGCAGGGAAGTTCATGTTTGCTTCCAACGAATTTGAATTTGCCATTCTTGCCGAGGATGATCGCCTCGATCTTGCGATGAGATTATTCGAAGCTTCGATCTCTTACCGCAAAGACCGTGCTTTCCCACCAGAGACCTACCATCAATTGATCTCGGCTTGCTCCGAAGCTGGCCGCGTTCCAGAGATGATTCGCCTCTATGAGCACATGGAGTCGAGCAAAATTGTTCCAATGGCTGCCACATTCCCACCAATGATCAAGGGCTTTACTCAGATCGGAGATTTGAGCAGCGCAGTTGAGTGTTACAACGAATACAAGGAGTTGGCAGTAGCAAACGACCAGGGGAAGATCGGCTTGAGCGACAGACAAGATGCTCATATCTACGCAACCGTGGTAAAGGCATACATCACGGCCGACCGATTGGAGGGCGCCATTCAGTTTTACAACAGAATTATCGAGGCCTATCCAGCCGAATCTCTCAGAGACGTTGTCATCAGCCAAGGACTCGTTCAAGGTTTCCTGGAACGCAGCATGCTTCCACAAGCTCTCGAATGGGCTGAGAACCTCGGAAGCGCAGCCAAAGCTACCTCGATGAGCAAGGTCGCTACAATTGCTGCTGATAAGGGTGACAAGGGAACTGCAGTTGCTGCCTTTGCCCACGTGCCGTCCAACTTCCACGACATCGCAACCCCTGCTATGGCAATGTTGGCACTCAGTGTCCGTGAGGGAGATGTTCCTGCCGCTCAACGATTCTGGCATATACTTTCGAGCCCCGAGTTGACTGTCTCATCAGCCTTCATCGAGCCTACTGCGATGTTTGCTGTGGCCATGATCGGCTCTGGACAGGTCGCCGAGGGTCTCAACCAATCTGAGCAGATGTTTGGACGTATCCGAGCTACTGCTGTTGATGCCCATGTCAACGATGAGGTCGACGAAGGTGTAGAGTTCATTAACAAGTTTATGACAGCGCGCGGAATCACAGACCCCCGTCAGGTCATGCCAGAGTCGCCAATATACCCGCAAAGTTTCACCCCGGTCTCCTACGCGCCTGCTCCAACGTATGAAGACACATTCGATCCTTATGCATCTTCCACAGACTTCAAGGGCTCAGCTCTCATTGCTGAGGAACTTGAGAAAGGCACTGGTGGTAGAAATAAGGTCTCGCGTCTCAATGAGGCCCTAGGCAGATTCAGGAACATGCGTCGTGCTGGTCGTCACCCACGTTACATCACCTATGCAAAGCTCATTTCTGCAGCTGCACGAGAGGAGCGGATCAACCTTGTTCACGATATTCTCGGCATGGCTCGAACTGATATTCCTCTACTTCCTCAGTACTCGGTCGTTCGTTATGGTTGGGTCTCGATTCTTGATGCTATGGTTGGAGCATGCCTTACCCTCAACAAGCGAAGTCTTGCTGCTCAATATCACCAAGAGCTTCTTGACATGGGCGCTGCACCAACGGCTAACACTTTCGGCCTCTACATCACCACGTTGAAGGAGTCCACCAAGACTTTTGATGAAGCCACGGAGGCTGTTAAGATCTTTCACCGTGCCAAGAGCGAGGGTGTTGAGCCTTCGTCCTTCTTGTACAATGCTCTCATTGGCAAGCTTGGCAAGGCCCGCCGTATCGATGATTGCCTTTTCTACTTTGCTGAGATGAGAAGCCTCGGTATCCGACCTACGAGCGTCACTTACGGCACCATCGTCAACGCACTGTGCCGTGTCAGCGACGAGAAATTTGCTGAGGAGTTGTTCGAGGAGATGGAGTCGATGCCAAACTACAAGGCTCGCCCTGCCCCATACAACAGCTTGATGCAATTCTTCCTCACCACGAAACGTGACAAGAGCAAGGTCCTCGCCTACTACGAGCGAATGAAGAGCAAGGGTATCGAGCCAACCAACCATACCTACAAGCTTCTCGTCGACACCCACGCAACTCTCGAGCCTGTCAACATGCCTGCTGCCGAAGCTGTCCTGGATCTCATCCGAAGCACGGGTCAGCGACCCGAGGCAGTCCATTACTCATCTTTGATCCACGCGAAGGGCTGCGTCATGCACGACATGGAGGGCGCCAGAGCAGTCTTTGATTCCGTCATGGCTGACCCGTCCATCCGACCTCAAGCCTGCCTTTACCAAGCACTTTTCGAGTCCATGGTCGCCAACCACCAAGTCACCGATACCGAGCCAGTCCTCAAGGAGATGTGCCGACGAGGTGTTGAAATGACACCTTACATTGCCAACACTCTCATCCACGGCTGGGCCAACCAAAAGAACATCGAAAAGAGCAAGACTATCTTCTCCTCCGTCGGTCGTGAGAAGAGAGAGCCAAGCACCTACGAAGCCATGACCAGAGCCTATCTAGCTGTCGAAGACAGGGATAGCGCTCGAGGCGTCGTTCAAGAGATGTTGAGCAGAGGCTACCCCGGTGCCGTTGCCAACAAGATCCTCGAACTTTTGGGTGGAGGCAACGCTGAGAACGCCGTCTAAGATCGACCTTGATCCGATCGGAAGTTTCTCGCATGTCTCCATTCCGATCCCCTAATTGTCTATTCTGCATTCTGCCGTCTGGTTTCCTCAGACGGACACTGTTCATAGACGATTGGCATACCACATGCATATTTTCCTTTGTCATTGATACCCGTGCCCCTTTGCACACTTCGAAAATGAGCGGAAGCGGCGGAATCTGGGTATCAGGGCTGGTCTTCTGATCAACCTATCTCTTTTGTCCTTGCTTTTATTTACAGATGTTTAAAAATGCTCTGTTGCGTTGTACCAACATCGAGCTTGTGGCGTTCTCCGGACATTGGCGTTTTCAAAAACACGGCGGGGGAAGAAGTGCGTGGGGTAACGGCCAATTAATATTACGAATGGGCGTGGGTTGCAGGCGGGCGCACAGCGAAAGACAAATCTCAACTCTGAATCTAGCGGGCTGGTGGTATTAGAACGATACTGCCGTCAAGACTAAGATCAATATGTAATATTACAATAAATATCTGCCTGCGGGCATTGATATACTCCCAACTCCTGTCCCCGAACGCCAGTGATTTTCCGTCCCGATTTCCGTTATGCTCCTCCATGCTCCTCCATTCCAGATATATGCATGCATTCTACCCGTTCCCCCACAAACTCCTCGTAAAGCTCCCCCTCCTCTCCCCTTATCTCCGTTCCTGCTGCTCAGCCCCGACCACCTCGTCGTAATACGAAAACCTCCTCGGCCGTTGCTCGCTCGACACGCGTGACCGCTCTGTGGCCGACGATGAATACGAACTCGACGTCAACATCTTGCGCGACAGCGGCCGCCCTCTCTCCTCGTCCGAGCGCAGGATCGTGAGTGGTAGCACCGGGACGCGCGCGCTGATTGGACAGTCGTGTTTTGACGCTGGGGACGTGGATTTTTTCGGTGAGGATGAGGATGATGAGGATGAAGATGCGGAGCCCATATTGCCGCGCCGTGAGGAGGGCTGGAAGAGAGTTGGTAGTTTTGGGTATTTCATTGTTTTGCTGTTTTTGTGTGTTTTTGTTTGGGTATAGGAGGGGAGAGTTGGAGTGCAAAAAATCGAGGGAGAAATGGTTGGGGAGGGCTGTTGTGTTATAGTTGGGGGTCGAATCACAGTGGCCCCCCGGACTCGGCGCGCAGCGAGGGCGCGATGCGCCGATACACCGATGGGGGTGGGATGGATCTCTCCACTTCTTTGATACGTCAAGGGCCACTCAAAGCTGGCTAGAACAAGTGGCTGCGTCTCGGATTGCATGGGCCTGATTTGCTACTCGGCATCAATTTGCCGTGAATGGGGGCGACTTGAGTGAATGCGGAAGGAGGTGTGGACTGGGATGTGTGGGTGGCTACTCGGCACGCGGCACGAGCTGAGATGATGGGCATTGCTTGGCGTCGAGACGTGTTTGGGGTCAGTTTGGGGTATTTTGGGGTCTCGGATAAGTCCTCAGCCTTGGGAGGATCGCGATTGAAACATGGAAATGTGCTCAGCTGATCACTTTGCGGCTCTGCGGTCCTCCTACCGGCCTGTGCCACGGACATAAATTTGCCTAGAAGGGAAGGTAGGTGACAGAATCCTGCCAAACTCTAAATCCAACCCATGCGTTCATCTGAACATTTACTTTAGATTTAGGCTCTAATGAGCATCCAACCAGATCATGATTTTACAGGCTTGAGGATGATGTTATCTATCAACCTCACTGAAGGTCCACCAGATAATCCAAGATCCTCACCAGGCTGCGGCGCCTCGACGGGAAACATCTTCACAGCCCCACTGAGGATTGCTCCCTTACTTTCATCCACTTCTTCCACTTCCTGCATAGTCTCTGGATCTGCCAACGAGATGTAGTCGACCTCAAACTTCACCCGCTCCTCGGGTTTGAGCTGATGCTGCTCCATCAGAAGCAACTTTGCCAGTTCTCCTGCGGGCCCTAGCAGTTCGTCTCTCGTTCTGTACCCTCGAAGGTAACCCGTTTCCGCTACTCTCAGTGCCTTCGACAGCACCGTAGCAACTCGTCGCCGTCTGGTTCCCAAATATACGTTCCTTGAACTCAGTGCCAATCCATCAGGTTCTCGCTGCGTTTCACCAACAACGACCTGTGTATCCAGACAGAAATCCTTGACCATCTTCTTGATCACCACCGTTTGCTGTACATCTTTCTGCCCAAAATACACCTTCTCTGGCGTCACAATATTGAAGAGCTTCATGCACACTGTAGCCACTCCTCGAAAGAAAGTCGGCCTGCTTGCGCCCTCCAGTACTTCTCCAACGGGTGTGATTGTAATGAAACTTCCCTTCCCGTCAATCTCCTGGCTAGGCTGTCCGCTTGGGTACATCTCGTCGGTAGTGGGCGCGAACACTGCAGCAATCTTCCCCAACTTCCCCCCATCCGCGGCAAGTTCCCTGTCCAAATCCCTCAACATCTCAATATCCTTCGTCCACGTCTTCGGGTAGCTGTCGAGATCTTCGTGGACGCCGAATTGGGTCGGATTGACGTAGATACTGACGACTACTGATGAATTCTCTGTAGCTGCGAGACGGATAAGAGAGAGATGGCCTTCGTGGAGGGCTCCCATTGTGGGCACGAGACCGACGGACCTGTAATCGTGGAGCTGTTTGCGGCGCCATTGGCGGAGATGAGGGATCTCGCGGAAGACCTTGATGGAAGTGCTGGGTATGACTTGATCCTTCTGTCGATGAGAGAAGAATTGGGAGCTTGAGAACGAGCGTGAAGTGCTCAGCAGCCGCTGCGGGAGAGCTACCAAGGTGCCCGGGGACGTTCTGGGAAACATGGTTACCGTTGACAATGGGATGCTGGGAAAATAAGAATATCCAAAATTGCTGGGAAATAGAGTCTGCCAATTGCCCTGTCAGGGTCCATTCTGGCAGGAAATTTTAAATTGAGTCATGCTGTGATGAAGTCTGCTGCGTTTCTTCGATCCTGAGATGCTTTTGCACAGCTTCAACGCTTCACTCGAAACAGTTAGCCTTCCCGCTCTTGGCGGGGCCTTGCATGGTCCGTGCGGCTCGATAGCGATAATTCTGCAGAAAAAAGTGGCAGAACCACAAACTTCAGCAATATCTGCGAAAATCGAGCAGCCATGGCCGACGATGGCATGCTTATGAACTTTGAGATTGGGGATGGTCCCCTTCTCCCAAAGCAGTCGTTTCAAGGAGGTCGGTGGAAAGACAGATTAGCGGCGAAGAAAGTTGCGCAAAAGAGGACGTCCAAACCATCATCGAATCCGTCTACGAGAGCGATCTTCAACGAGAAACGGCATGATGTTGCGGCGGAGGAGTACATTGGCCCAGGAGCTGCTCCAAGACCACCGAAGAGGCAACGAGTGGACCATAATCCGGGGAGAGGTGCAAATACTGTGGCTATCGTTTCGGGAAAGCTTCCTCCTGGAAGCTTAAAGATTGGCGGATCACGGGATACTGCGATACAGGAAGAGACAAGGCCGGCGTTTGTGTCTGGAAAGCTTCCACCAGGAAGTATCAAGATTGGAGGAAATCGAAGTACGGTATTTCAAGAGGAGACGAGACCAGCATTCGTGTCGGGAAAATTGCCTCCTGGGAGCATAAACATCGAAAATGCAGGAAAACGAAAAACAGTTTTTCAAGAAGAGACGAGGCCAGCTTTTGTCTCTGGAAAGCTTCCACCGGGCAGCATCGGTGGTGGAAATCGTGAAGGTGGGAGTGGAAAGCCAGGACAAGTCATTTCGTCCTTGTTCTCGTTCAACCCCTCTTCGAAGACCAAATTCGAGGAACCAGAAGAGGAACAAGAACCTGCGAAACCTTCAAATGCCCCCCTCACCGAAGAGATGGCCACTTTTACGGCTCTTGGCTTGTCACGGAGATTGGCTGCGCATCTTTCCACGAAAATGGACATGAAAGCACCAACCGCTATTCAGAAAGCAGCAATACCGGAGATGATCAAGGATGACAGTGATGCCTTCATACAAGCTGAAACTGGATCAGGCAAAACATTGGCTTACCTTCTCCCAATAGTTGAGCGAATATTGGCTATGAGTAACAACGACGTTCAGGTTCACAGAGATTCGGGATTGTTTGCAATCGTTCTGGCGCCAACCAGAGAGTTGTGCAAGCAGATAGCTACGGTCTTAGAGAAGATTCTTAGATGTGCACCATGGATTGTGGGAACTACAGTCATTGGAGGGGAAAGTAAACAGTCTGAGAAAGCTCGATTACGAAAGGGCGTTAACATCCTCATTGCAACTCCTGGACGATTGGCAGATCACCTCGACAACACCGAGGTTTTGAAAGTCAGTACAGTTAGATGGCTGGTATTGGACGAAGGTGATCGTTTGATGGAACTGGGATTCGAAGAGGAGATAAAAGGGATCGTGGAGAAGATTGGCCGGAGATCGCTAGCCGTGGACAAGAGAAATAATCTTGATCTCTCGGTTTTGCCGAAACGACGGGTTACGGTTCTCTGCTCTGCCACGATGAAGATGAACGTCCAGAGATTAGGAGAGATTAGTTTGAAGGACGCTGTTCATATCCAGGCCGATCCTTCTGACGAGGAAATTGCGAAGGACAAAGCAGATGGAACGGCAGGCGATGAGAAAGCATTCTCAGCACCTGCACAATTAAAGCAGGCTTATGCCGTCGTTCCTGCTAAGATGCGGCTGGTCACTTTGACTGCCATTTTGAAACGGGCGTTCGCTCGACGGGGCTCGGTGATGAAGGCTATCGTCTTTATATCTTGTGCTGATTCGGTCGACTTCCATTTTTCGCTTTTCAGCCGGCCTCCTGAGACCTCTCCTGAAAACGCAGAAATGGAGATGAAGGTTCCTGAAATCACCAAGACTGAATTGACAAAAGACACAATCGCTCATGCTACTTCGTTTTCGAGCCCAGCCAATTCAGTCATCATTCATAAGCTCCACGGATCTCTGGCTCAGAACATTAGAACCGCGACTTTGAAGGCTTTCACAGAATCGACAGAGCCATGTGTCATGATCTGTACGGACGTTGCATCTCGTGGTCTTGATCTTCCAAATGTCGACTATGTTATCGAATATGATCCTCCTTTCAGTGCAGACGATCACTTGCATCGTGTTGGTAGAACTGCACGAGCTGGAAAGGAGGGTAGAGCTCTGATATTTCTTCTCCCTGGAGAAGAGGAAGAATATGTCTCCATTCTTGCATCTGGCTATCGGGAGGGAAAGAAGTCGCTTACACACAATACTGCTGAGGATTTATTGCGAAAGGGCTTTGGGGGGACTGGCAAGGAGTGGGAGGATCGTGCTACGGAGTGGCAACTAGAGGTTGAGCGATGGACCTTGGAATCCCCGAAATATCTCGAGATGGCTCGAAGAGGATTTCAGAGCCACATTCGTGCATATGCTACGCATGTTGCTGCTGAGAGACATATTTTCAATATGCAAACACTGCATCTAGGACATCTGGCCAAAGCATTTGCTCTGAGAGATAAACCAGGAAGCATCAAGGTCCCTGGACTAAGGCCTGCGAAGATGACAAAGGCAGATAGAAGTGTTGCAGCAAGGAAAGCGAAGAGGGGAGAGGTGGAGGACAAAGCTCCTGAAGGAGAGCGAGTACGGAAGCAAAAGAAGCTGGATTTGGATCTGCCTTCTGTGGATGGAAACGATGCTGTCAGGAGGATGAAAAAGAAGATGAAGGAGCACATGTCTGCTGCGAGCGAGTTCAATATCGGATGAGGCGCCGATGGCCTATTGGACGATTGTCAAGCCCCTTTAATTCAACTCTCAGAAGCATTAGCTTTGCACAACCTCTCCATAAATCCCATGACCGTGCACAAAATCTCTTGCCCCACATCCACGAAAAGTCGCGTCTCACTTATCGCTCCGCGTCTCCCAATCGCAACATTTTTAATCTTTAAATCACTTTGAGTTGGTTGCAGAGAGCACCCAATCACCTGCTGCGAGACCTTTCTTTAATGTTTTTAAGCTGTTCCTGAATCGTAATCCAGCAGTTTTGGGGGAGGATGTTCTGAGCGTCCTTCTGCGCGACCCGCCTCAAGAATTGCTTTTACCGGTTGTACTCCCCCAAGGTGTAAAATCGGTCATTTCTCCAATGGCACCCGAAATCTGGGAGGTCTCTCCAGAGCCAGATGACGAGCCAATCTCCAATGGAATAGTTGGGCATAATGGTCCACGGGCTGTTGAGGCCCTCGATACCCTTCCCGCAAGAACGCCAACTTACTCGGACCCCCTCACAGCCTTACACTCTTCAAAGACGCAAGCTTCGACGAAATCTGGCTTCACATCAGTGCTTCCAAGCTCGAGTCCGTCTAGTCTGTCAAGCTCTACCTCCAACTCGACGATGCCATCATCACCTCCCTCATCCTCAGAAGAGCCTAGAATCCTCCGAACGATAGAAGTGAAGAAGCCTGTAAAACTTTCGAGGCAGCAGGAAAGAGACCATGCTATCGTCCAAGCTGCTATAGAAGCAACCTCAAAGCTGGCAATGACCACATCACGGAAACGCTCACACTCAACACACACCAAGGATTCTCAGTCCAGTCAGGCTCCGGTCGCACCCCCAGCAAAGAAGCCAAATGCATTTTCCAAAATGATGGCTGCATCGAAGAAGGAGGAGTGGGCCCCTGCGCCTGCAGATTCCAGGCCCTGGACGCATGTCTTCGAGAAAGCCCTGGCCAGTGTTGCAACTGAAGACAATGTCCGGTTTGTGGGAGAACGCCAATGGGCAGACGCTGTTTCTCAGTCCATCATCAATTCTGTGCAATGCCAGATTATACCACAAGTCTTCTCCCGCGCTCCTACTCAATACAAACTCAACGCTTTACACGCTTTGATCGAAATTGCCTCTGCAATTGCATATGCTCCGCAGAGCACGGCTTCAGATCTTGTCAGGACAGGAAGAGTGCCTGCGTTTTTGATTGATGAGATGTACAAGGTCACTGAGTTGATGTCAGAGGTTGATGTCAAACGTGTGATAGCGGAGAAGGCATTTGTGGATAAGGTCAGAGAGCTGCGGCAGCGACCGCAGATTTTATGGGAAGGAAGCACTTGGAATGGATTGGATGATGTCTTGAGAGTGTTCAAGGACCCGGGTCCAGTTGATTTCAGGCGAATCTATCAAAAGATCGAAGACAATATAGCTGCGTCCTATGGTCGTCGAAAGAGCGTCAAATGGGCTATGAGCATTATCCAGGCCGATGTTTCGAGCTACCTCAAGAGCGATACTTGCGTTGAGACAAGGTATAATGCGATGAACGTCTTGGTTGATATAGTACTTTTGATGCAGAAGCACTACTATGGACACAGCGAATACCCGAATGACCCGAGAGAATTCAACGAGGCATTGTCTGCTGCTTTGTTGATGATTGGGAAATCGTTCGACATCTCTGAGATCAACCAAATTGTGCATAACGTCGACAGCAAAGGAGCCGCCGCACTCTCAACACATTTCCACGACATGCAGGCGCTCACGAACTATGATATACTATGTATGCGTCGCTTGAACGGGAAGGAACACACCAAGCTTCTGTACCGGACTCTCGGTCAACTCAAACGGCAAAGCGAAGGAGATACTAATAAGGATGGTGGGAATCAGTGCAAGGGCAGCTTGATTGCTAAGATTATGCATCTCCGCTTAAAGACACTCGAGAAGATGTTCGATTGGAAAACCTCTTGGGACAACCTCGACGACACTATTGAAATTTTCGTGGATACAACAGTCGTCCTTAATTTTGAGCACTATCGGAGAAAGATTGACTCTGCAGTCAGGATAACACCGATGTACTCAATGAACATTGATCTAGAGTGGGAAAAGAAAATCAGAGACAGCTTCGAGCATATCATAAGCCGCATCTTCGTGCGAGCGTCTGGACGAGCGAACTGGGAGACCAAGCTCCATGCAGTCAAGATACTAGCCCACATCGGCCTCTGTATACTGGAACTCTGCTCCCCCACACGTCCGCCGTGGCAGACTGAGCTACTCAACGACCACCTCGCGGAAGATATGTTGACAGATGCTATGCTTTCGCTCTGCCATTCCCTAGCAAAAACGGAAGAGGCTAGGAGACTGTCAGATGAAGACTTGGTGGAGGATATGTTGGAACTGGACCGTCGTCGATCGTGCATACCAGAAGCGATGGAGGGATTAGACGGTGTGCTGAGCGTGATTCGAGATCCGGAATCGCTGGTCTCAAAGGCTTCGAAACGAGCTAAAGTCGCTGCCATTTCCAAGATGACACACGTCATTGATCTCACCGAGGATTGAGGAAAACGGCGTGCCGAAAAGTTGTTAATAGAGGTGGGAGGGGCCAGATTGAGGTCTCAAAACGAGCGCATCCTCGGGAGGAATATAGACCCGACTTCATCTTGTGCATTGAAAGTTCGAGACTAGTTCCTTGGTCTCCAAGCATATGGCGTACCCCTTAGACTTCCTGAGCATTTTTGAATATCCTTTTGGGCTATGATGCTGGTTGCTCAAATGCGAATACCCTGCTGGTTAAAGAAATACTATATTAAGATAATACAAAATACAGTTCCGTGCCATTGTTTAAACTCTAGTAAGAGCTGATCTTTATTCTCGCAATCATCGTTTTGCTTTGGATCATAGCAACGGATGGATAAACAAGCAATGAGCAACGACACACCAGATCAGGAGTTTCTTTCCGCAACTGATTGCTAATCTAGTCTATAAATCCGTGTCCTCCTTATGAAGCGTTATGAAGCTCCAAATCTCCTTATATCTCTAGTCAACATTCAATATGAACCCCCCTTGCTGAGTCTCCTAGCATGATACACCACTTTCCCACCCAATCCGCACCCAAACGAACTTGCCCTTGAACCCGGCCGCTGTGGCCGAGACGCAAAGTCGAACTCGCCGTCCTCGACGATCGCTGTGGATGCAATGGCTTTCTCGCGCATAAGTGAGATGCTGTAATACTCCAGTCAGATATCTAGACTTTAAATGCTGGGCAGCTAGGCTTCTTACTCGTCCTCGCTATATCCAGGGAAATTGGGTGCAGGGCCTTCTTTGAAGTCGAAGGGAGCGCTCTGGTAGGTATTAGTATAGTCTTTGAGAAGGTTCCTTGAAGGAAGGCCCGCATACAATTTCTACTCGTCTGTGCTTCGGGTTTGTCTTTAACCCTATGCTTGTGCGGCATTTGGATCTCATCTTGGAGATCACTTCTTGGATTTGGAAACACGAAACCATCTTGGAGAATGGTGCAGAGCTCAGTGTATGGGAAGATCGATCGATTGGTTATATAATGATTATACGAAACGAATGTGATTCGAAGGAGAATGTGCTAGAGGAAAGGACGGTTAAGGTATCGAAAAGAAACGCTTGCTGAAAGAATGTAGGAATTGGAAGAACGAATGGTGATCTAAGTCGGCAATGACAGGAAGAAAGAAGACAAGCAGGAGAGACCGTGGTGAAATATATGAAGTATTTGCAGGGTGGAACGGTTTCCATTCATACCTGGGGAAGACTTAAGACATGTAGATGAGTCGTGATGTCGTAGGTGGAGATACACGCCACCCCTGGCGACGATTTTCAAGGGTTCTTCTAATTAGAAAGAGTCAGTGGTACAAAGGAAGGAACTGGGTGGCGTTGAGTTGACCATTCTCTGTGTCGCGGAGCAACTAAAACAACGTGGCGAGGAGGGTTGCCCCTTACGCCGAAGAATTCGTCGTAATGGCTGATACGCCAAGCCAGGAAAGAATGTGAGCTCCTCTGCTCACGCCACCTTCAAATGTGACACGGCACGAATATACTCAGAATCGCAGATCAAACGGGCCCATGCAAAGATGTTGTTGTATGACTGTTGCTTAGTACTGTAGAACATTTTGGAAGGCATGGATCAAGATCCAAGATCGTTTCGAAACTTTCCTAGAACGATACGCGGGATGAGCGAGCCGGTATGCAAGGTACCGACAATTTGGGGAAGCGCAAGCGCGTATTATGTCGTGCAATCTCTGCAACTTCTGTTCATCTCCTGAGCAAGGTTTGAAGTTCAAGTTGGACAGTCAAGGGTGCGCGTCCCAGGGATGGCGTTCGAGGGAGCCAATCACAGCTTGCAAGGGGTTGCTGTTGGACAACCACGTTTTGGGACAATGCACGAAGTCGGCGACCAAGGTCTTCTTGTGCCATCATAACAACTGCTGAATTTGAGTCTAGAGTCAGCTAGAAGCCAAAATTCTTCTATAACACAACCTCGGAGAGAATTCCGTCGTAGTTCTGTACCATCATTCCGTGATCGTAGTTCGAGATCATCGATGTCCGGTCTTACATACCGTTTCCAAGATTTTGTGCTGCTGAAGATCTCAAGGCATATGCCGATGGACAGTGATAGCTTCTTTGCATGATCCTTTACTTTGGATAGTCCTTCACGTGGAAGGATTTCAGCTTCACAAATTGCTCAAACCCGAACTTGCTCAAAGTAACCCCTTTTCCAGAATTCTTCCAGCCAGTCCAAGCAAGATCCTGGAAATATGTAAGCAACGTAATCAAAACAAGTGATGTGTGACTTACAGGGCTAGGGTAATCGCAACGGTTGACAAAGACGGTGCCCGCGTCCACATCTTCCGCCAATTGAGTTCCCCGTTCGGTATCCTTCGTCCATATGGAAGCAGTCAGCCCAAACTCGCTATCGTTCATCAACTTAATAGCTTCCACATCACTCTTGACTTTCATGACAGGTATAATCGGCCCAAAGGTCTCCTCAGTCATGACAAGCATACTGTGATTAACATTTGTGAGAAGAGTTGGCTTGACGAAGTTTCCGTCTGGAGAGGGAGATTCGAACGATTCATTCCGAGGAGTGACGTCCTCCGCACCCTTATCCAGTGCGTCTTTGATATGGGCCTCTATTGCCTTCTTTGAGGCCTTCGAGATGACAGGACCGAGATGTGTCTCCTTGTTGAATGGATCACCAAGCTTGTAGTTCTCGAGAACGGATTGGACAGCTTTGACAAACTCATCGTGGATCTCCTCGGCAACATAGATTCGTTCTAGACTGCAACAGCTCTGGCCAGAGTTGAAAATTGCCCCATCTACAATCTCCTCTGCAGCCCACGGAATGTCGACATCTGATCTGACATATGCTGGGTCCTTGCCACCTAATTCTAGCCCAACATTAACAACACGGTCTGCTGCGGCTTTCTGGACCGCTAACCCGCCGGCTACAGAGCCAGTGAAGCATATCAGAGCTATCTTTGGATCCCTAACGATGGACTCTATTGTTGTAGGCGAACCGGAATGAAAATATTGTATAACATTATCAGGCAGGCCAGCTTCGCTAAAAATGGAAGATATATGCTCGACAATGGTGGGTGTCTGGGGGGAAGGTTTCAAGATGACCGTATTTCCAGCGAGAAGGGCGGGTATAAGGGAGTTGACCAGAATCAAATATGGATACTGAGGCTATTAGCACGAGTCTGAACTTGGCAGAGAAATAACCTACGTTCCAAGCGAAAAGTATAAGAACAGGCCCAACTGGAACTTTCCGAATATATCTCTTGAATCCCTTTTCCGCCTCGCCATCCGTATCCTTCAAGGCATCCTCGCTGATCTTAAGCAAATATTCTCCACGTTTCACCGCTGTGGTCACTTCCTTTGCCGTGTACGCAATCGGTCTTCCCATTTGCTCCGTGAGTTCTTTTGCAAGTATATCTTGCTTATCGCCCAGTAGCTTCAACGCCTTCTTCACAATCGCTTGTCTTTCTGCCAAGGATGTCTTCCGGAACTTGAGGAAAGCCTCTGTTGCCACCTCAGGGAGGAGCTTGAGGTCGGCGGCAGAGACGCCATTTCTCGTCAAAATAGGCTTGTTTGTGATGGGGGAGATGGTAGTGATTGTTTCGACAGACATTTTGGGGGTAGTTGAAGCTATTCTTGTTGATCCTCGAAAAGACTGTTTACAAGGAAGTGGGATGAAAATAAGAATGGCGGTTCAGGGGCCTATCAGTAAAGTGCCCCGCTAAGATTGCAGGGGTCTCAAGCGGCGCCAAACTTTAAATTCTACTTTCTCAGGCTTGGAAAAACTTCCTCTTCAACAAACAGCAAAAATGGCGACGAGAAAGCACAACGACTTCCTTGGCGTGGAGGACAGCGAATACGATGGAAGTCAGGGCTATAACTCCGAAGATGAGGATCTCAGGAAAGGCGGCAGGAGTCCGAAGCGCAGGAGAGTTGAGAAGGAGGCTAGTGATGATGAGGATGCAGAACTCAGCGATGACGAGAAAGACGAGCAAAATGAATCAATAAAGCCTCCCAGAGACGAGAAAGAAACGAAATCTCGACATACTGCAGATCTACCTGGCGTCTCGAAACCTCTCACAAAGAAGAACCTCGTGGCAACCGCTGCTGCCATCAAACGATCCGGCGTAGTGTACCTGTCTCGAATACCTCCGTTCATGAAGCCCACCAAATTGCGATCACTACTTGAACCATACGGTGCCATCAATCGCATCTTTTTAACGCCCGAGGATCCTGCATCTCATACCCGGCGTGTTCGGAATGGAGGGAACAAGAAGAGGTCCTTCGTTGATGGGTGGGTTGAGTTTATCAACAAGGCAGATGCGAAACAAGCTTGTGAGCTGCTGAATGCGAAGACAATTGGTGGGAAGAAAGGCACCTATTACCATGACGATGTTTGGAACTTGTTGTACTTGAAGGGCTTCAAGTGGAACAACCTGACGGAGCAGATTGCGGCAGAGAACGCAGAAAGAGCAAGCAGGATGAGAGCTGAGATCAGCAAGACCACGAAGGAAAATAAGGAGTTCGTGCAAAACGTGGAGAGGGCGAAGATGTTGGAGGGTATGGAAGCTAAGAAGGCTGCGAAGAGAAGAAAGGAGACTGAAGATGGGGATATTGGGGTGATTCACAAGGAGACCAAAAAAGGCGGAGAGCGCGCACGACATTTCAAACAGACGCCAGTTGCAACGAAAAGAAGACCTGAGGATCAACCGGAACAGGTGAAGAGGGTCTTGAGTAAAATATTCTAGGTACGGAGATGCTGGTTGGCTAGTCCTGGCGGGGTATGCACATCTCAGAACTCCAGCCGTGAAACCCTCTGATGGACTTTTCTGCTTGTGTTGTTCTCAATTTTGCTAGCCTGACCAATTCATCTCTCGAAGACTCTGACGTTATGAGCAAAGTACTCATTTCCGCACTTATCTCTACCGAGGTTTGAGATAACTCCCTGTTTTGTCCTGGCTCAAATGGAGATTTTCACAACGGGAAGACTTAGTGTTGAGAAGAGTTCAAATGGACCACCCTGAACCCTTAAGAAACGAGACGAGGGTCTTGTAATGCTTCATCCTGAATATCCCTCAACATTCCCACCATCACAAGTGTCCTCACTTCCCATGCTCTCAACGGATCTTCGCCAGTGCCTTCCCTGTGGTATCTCCTCGCATCCTCGAAAACGCAAACGTCTTCTTCCCTGAGATATTTCAAGCGATCCACACATCTAGTCAGGTATTCCACGACTCTCTGTATTTCTTGAAAGTAATGATCGAGCGCGCTTGACTGGCCTTGTTGCCGTGGTCGTAAAGTTCCTGGGCTAGCTCGACCAGCTATGCAGGAGTCATATGAAGGACCTTCGTGACCGTGAAATTCGCTTTCAATCTCGTGGACTGTCTTGCTTACATTGTTGTTCGGGTTATCTTGTTTCATAGCTGCTGCTCGTGGTTGTGAAACCGGCTTGAGGTGCATGAGATGAAGAAGGTATCACAAATCGGAGATTTTATAACGTGTAAGCAATGATTGTCGTTTATCATTGTGCTTGGCTCAGTAATGATCTGTTGTAGTGTTCCGCAGTATACTAGTACATTCACGTGAGGGTTGACTCTTCTTCATGACTCTAGGCTTTGTGATCCTACCAATTCACTAAGAGAAATCAGAATCAGAGAAGACAATGGTTTGCCCAATTTTTCGTGTTGTGTCAAAAATCCTTAACTCCATACTCACCGACCACTCTGTGCTGTTCTTCATTCTGTCTCGTTATGAAGCTCTCCGATTCTAGCTTCAACATAATCCACGTAGCTTCGTTTGATCTCTTTACACCTCATCAACGCAAGTAGTTTGGCTTTTCTTCGATTGATCTCATCATAGTGGTCGTATTTTGATTCATATTATGTTTGATGGTGATTCAGATTGCTTGCGGCCCTCTACATCCCTTCCCTCCATCACCAGTCACAATTCATGAGCACTGCCAACCAGTCCTTCAAATTGTGTGACTGGCCAGCAAACCTTCAATCATCGCCCTTTTGCTTGTGCCGTTTCCATTTTCACCTTCCCACTCAAGCCCCTCAACATGTCAGTCTCAATCATGGCCTCATCCAGCGCCTGCAACCTCTCTCCCAACTCCCTGAACCCCTTCCGTATATCCTCCCACAGATCACCTCTCTCGTAGTCCTTGACGTACCAGACAATTGCATCGTCGGAGAATGCCCCTCGTCTCCGTATTGCTTGAATGTATTCATCCAGAAGTCCGAGGTAGTTCCTGACATCTTTCCAAGCGGCGAGGATTCTTTTTTGCTCATCAGTTTCTGCGGGGAGTGGGAGCTGGGTGCGCATCAATCCGAAGACATCTGATGTGAACGGTTCATACCGACCTGGAAGATTCATTGTGAAAAAGGAAGGGCTGGTTGATTTTCCAGAGATGATACCTCTCTGAATGTCTTTGTGATTTAAGGCAAAAAAAAACTGGACAGCTTGGGATAGGGCGGGCGAAAGTGGGCAACGGGTGACTGTTATATGCCAACAAGAACCTGTATGTGTATTTTGTGGCACAGCCGCTGGCACATGGATCAGGAATATTCTAGATATCAGACAATCAAAGACGTTGTTTCATTCGATTCCTAGTTGTAATGCCACAATGACCAAGATCATGCTAGAATTCAACGTAATCACACATCGCCTCCCACGCAGAATGAGTTGGATCCAACATCTGCCGCCTATACTCAAGCAAGTTCCACAAAATCAAGTCCTCTAGATGAACAGCCATCTCCAGGGAGTTAGCCCTCGCATTCGCCTCTGGGGTTGCTTCGCCAGACCGTGGCTCAGGTCGGTCTCGATTTTTGGAGGAACGAAAGTTCTCAAGAGAACCACGAAACCCGGTTGCCGTGTCCGTCATGATACCAGCGTCTTGGTACGCATCTTCAAGAAGTCCTAGGTAAGTTCCAATGTGAGCAAATAGACTGGATTCTACTTGACCCCAGGGAGCGAATTGGCCATCATCACGGTTGCGAGCGGGCATTGCGTTGAGAGTTTTGATGAAAGGATTTCGTTTAAGCAATTGCAGTGGTTGACCGATTTGGGCTTTGGCCGAGACGTTTAGAGATGAAGGCAGTGAATATATCTTCGTCGGCGTTGAATTGGATTGCCTACATGCACTGAAATGAGCGGTTTCTGTCAAAGAATGACTGAAAGGCAAATGATCAGAAACGGTCAAAACTTGGAGTCAAGAAGAGTCGAAAATGCATCACCAAAAGTTAGCCCTTACTCACTCAACAAGAAACACTTTCTTTCCGTCTATTGATCGACGTCGATGACACCAAGACTGACTGTTTAGTGAAAGGAATTCCATCATTGTGAAAAATTCAAACAGACATCAATCTCCGTTACCATATTCTATTAGTGTTCAGAGTCTTTCTACAACGCCACGCACTACTGATCTCGAAGTCTAGTTGAGCCCCGCCACTTATTTGTAAAGCACCCATCTTTCTAAAAGCACCGCGTGCAAAAACATTCACAATCCCACCACCAGAAAACTCCTTAGATACGTCAACACAGCCCCTAAGCCAGTCAACTCCATTACCTCCCGAAACCTTCAAAGTGAAACAGAGAAAGCAGCATACAGAAGTCTCAACAATGTGTGAAATCGAGTTGACATTTGATTCATTCAGCTGCCAGGATGCTTCTCGGATAGTTCCCTGATCATGTCGATAGCGCCCGGAGTCTCGACCCAGGATGCGTACGAGTACTGAAGAACCAATTGCATGTGCTCAGAAGTCCCCATACTGTACATTTGTGGGCGAGCCGTCAGATTATTCCCTGGTCGTAACAACGCGGGCCAGAAGTACTTGTTGGACTTTTTGACAACCTTGTAAAGTTCTTCCACCTGAGATTCCAACTCCTTGATGAGGGCTGTTTGATCTTCGCTTTGCATGATTTCTTTGTTGCCCGCGACAATCGAGCTAACGAGTTGAGCACGGATATTGTCGAGAAGCTCCTGAGGGACTTTCTCGCCAAGAACAGTGGAGTTTTGGAGGGCTTTGATGTCCAATAAGAGTCGGAATTTGATCAACGCAACTGCTACGACGAAGCTGATGTCCGAAAACTGGCCTGTATAGAGCTTGACTGATTCAAAGGCATCGGCATCTTTAACATCCAGGAATGGAAGGTCCATATCTCCCCACTGGACACCGGGGAAGTCAGCATAGTACTATTTCAGCGTGTCTTAGGAGGGAAAAGAGCAGAATGAGTAAAATGAGCTCCCGTGGGATGTGTTAGGAGTGCATAAAATGAGGAAGGAGTATTTCAGAAAAGGAGGACAAAGAATTTAAGGAACCCCGTTGCCCGTACATCATAGTGAGAGTCTTGGCCGGTTGTGAAATACCACTAAATTCTGGTTAGCATGATTCAATGTCAGAGATCCTGGGGATTTGAAATAGGAATTCACCAGTTGTAGTGGACTTTGTCTAGGTGCATCCACCTACCTTTATAAAGTCATAACATTCCTGGTCCTTTCCCAATCTCAGGAACATTCCAGGCATACATTCTCTCACTCCGATATTATCACCTCGACACAATCGAAGCATGTCCAAGGCATGTGTGAGAGCAGACTGCACTGCATGAGGAGTTTGGATCTTCAAGAGAGCCTCGATCAGCGCATATCGAGCCCTCATATAAGAACGAGTTTCATGGATGCCCCAGAAGTGACCAACTCCCTCTTCAAAGAGGTTCGGAGGAGTCATGAAGTCACCAGGGTGCGCACGGAGTTTCTGCTCCTCAATGTCGAGAACTTGTTGGGCCTTCTTAACGCCATTGCATGCTTTCTTGTGGGCATCTCTGTCAGATACCTGGTGCTCTCGACCACAGTAAACCTGAACTTTGCAGCCCTGGCATCGAAGAAGATGTTCTGTGCTGCTACAGACCGGGCAGCGTAAAGCGAGGGAGAGCTGCATTGCAGAGAAAGTCCTTAGCGGGCAAATGTTTCGGGGGAATCTGTAAGAATGCAGTATGAGGCCCTTTCGCAGGGCGTAGGTCCATCCCACCAGAGAATTGACCAGAGTTGACTGCCCAGTGCAAAGGAAAATGGGCGGTGTACAAACTTTTGAAGCTCGGCGGGGTATTTACAGGCTAGCCTCTCTTCGGCTCTCTGAATTCAGGGGCTGCTAGGCTGCCAAGCCCCTGTCAGATGATTTGACTAGAGCCATCAGGGCTTAGAACTAGTTCAGCCTTGACCGTCAGCCGTGCATGACGATCACTCTCGTCAGCAATCACAACGTCTAAGAGTCCTCTTTCTGTTGTTGAAATACAGTATCAGCACTTCCAATACTATGTACTACTTTGTTATTATTGAAGTTTGGGGCGCTGTCATGAATTTCTCATAAAAGACAATGCAACCAACGTTCTCGCCAGCCTTCTCTGGCGATGAGGACTCCTCGCCCACCTCGAATAGTACTAGAGCACTAGCCTATCGGTCAGCCTCAGCAGATAAGCCGGCTAGGAAGAGGAGGTCTGCAAAGAAGGTCAAGACAGGATGCCAAACTTGCAAGCACGTAGATTCCCGTATCACCAGCCCTCCTTCGTCTGTACTTGGCTAACGGTGTGGGAACCACAGAATTCGACGTGTGAAATGCGACGAGACCAAACCGTATTGTCAGAGATGCATAAAATTTGGAGTACAGTGTGATGGTTACAAACCTCATGAGAAAAGTCCCGTGAGGGCACAGACCATACAAAGGATACAGTCGAAAGCGCTGCTCCCAAAGCATGCACCCCGTCCAATTCAAATCACTGCCGGGGTTGGTTTTGAAGACGATTTGAATGGCCATTGCTTTCGAATATATCTCGACGAGACGGCAAAGCAGATCAATGGGCCATTCCCCAATCCACTCTGGTCAAAGTTGATTCCCCAGATAAGCGAACAGGAACCATTCGTGCGAAGTGCTATCATAGCAATTGGCGCTCTACGAAGACACAGCCGTGCCAAATGCCTGCTCCAGAGTGAACCCTTCAGTCTTGGCTTTCAAGGGAAGGATTATCAACATGCGTTAAAGCTGTATGAAAAGTCCCTTCGAGGCATGAGAGATGCTATCTTAACAGGCAAGCACAACCTACGCAACGCACTGATCGCTTGCCTGCTAGTATTCATTTTTGAAGGTATGTTGGGAAATCAAGCAGCAGCGGCAGCTCATGCAGAAAGTGGATTGAATCTCCTTTTTCAATCAGTAATAAACGATATTCCAGGACGATCATGGGAGGTGCGAAAAGCAGCTACTCACAAATATTTTGAAGAGGATCTCTTAATGGCGTTCAGTGCCCTAGATCTGCAGGTCTTGTTGTTCATCGATAGAAGGAGCAAGACGGTCCACGAACAAATGAAAAGCTTCCAAACCAGGGTTATTGGGACTTTGCCAGTAGAGTTTAGGAGCCTGAATGAGGCACAATTTTTTTGGCAGCTCATCGTCAACAGGAATTATCACTTTTTGAAGTCTCTTCAATCACTGGATATGGAGATATTACAAGAAGACACATTGGGGGCTGAAGGAGGCTCTGCAAATATGGATGCAAAAGAGCTGCTCTTGAGCGATCCCAAAGAGGGTCCGATGACACAAAAAGAAGAGCATTTGCGATATCGAATTGACATCGGACGTTGGACCTGTATGCTTACTCTCAATTTCCGTCCACTTTTTCCAGACTTCCACAAGTTGTGGGTTCGAATCTCTTTGCCAACTTTGGCAGCTCAAATCACTTGCCGTACATAAATACCTGTATTTTCGTCACAAAGTAATGCTGACTGCGATAATGTTTAGTGGCAGCACAATCTCTCTTTGAGAAGATTGCTGATGGCGAGAACGAACGCGAAAAAGCTGGTGCGGCTCTTCTCATGGCCCAAACGAAAGTATCGCACATCATGCTGTCTGGAACGTTCTTCACTAGTGAAAGCAGTTACGATGTTTTTCTACCAGAGTTTACAGCCATTGTTAACCTCGCCGAAACAATCTTACCATACCTTGTATCCTTACATCAAGATAGCGATCCACGCTTCTCCGTCGACATAGGAATTGTTCCTGGCATATTTTTAGTGGCATCGCGTTGTCGATTTGACGATGTCAGAAAGCGAGCAATCGAAATGCTCTTCTCATGCGACCTGCGAGAAGGTATTTGGGATGCTCTTGCAGTAGCTCATGTGGCGAGATGGCTGAGAAGTCTTGAACTTGAGGGATTGGTAGAAGGGGACCCGATCCCAGAGGAGAAAAGAGCGGTTCTGAGCGCCATTAACATTGATTTGCATAATAAGAAGGCAAACCTTGGTGCCATACAGAGGGCCAAGACAGACGTTATACAGAGAGAGACCTCGATTGCTTGGTAGTGTCTGACATAGCGGTTTGCCTCAAGTCATCCATTCAGCCGGGTTAGATCACTAGATCTGGATCTGTAAATATGTGGCAAAGAAGGGAAAACAATCTTCCGGATCAATCAAGTCTTGATATGTGCAAGACTCAGACAATGACTTCGATATCAGGTTTCCGTATGGAGATTAAAAATTCTGATTCTAAGGCAGTTCGATCATCTTTCATGTTTCGAAAGATGAGTTCCCTTCTTTCTCAAATTTTTGATCAGACTAACTTTGCCTCCTTCGCAGAATTACATTGTATTTCTCAGAAGGCTTCAGAATAGTGAATTCCTTCGTTCCCAGCACCAAACCCGGATTCTCTAGCTTGATATCATACCTCAACAACAACGTTGCTATCATTTTGGTAATAAACTGTGTTGCAACGTTCCGCCCGATGCATTGCCGACTGCCGTATCCGAATCCAAGGAAGCAAGTCTTCATCAGGGCCATATCTGAAGTCTCATCTGACCACCTTTCTGGATCCCACTTATTTGGATCTTTATACACCATGGGATGCCGACCGATTGTTGCTGCAGGTACTCCAACTGCCACGCCTCCTGGAATGAATAGCCCACATATGACAGCACCTCCCGGCGGGGTGTCCCTTGGCATGGCGTAGCCAATTGGTGGATGCATCCGGAGGCATTCGATCTCGGTCGCTTCGAGGAGGCTCAGCTTATTCAGCTTCGTGAAGGGAACTGAGCTGCTTCCATCCATGTTGTCGGGGAACATGTCTTCAAGCTCTTTGACGAGCCGACCTTTGATCCCTGGATTCTTACAGAGGTAATATACCATCCAGCTCATCGTCACACTACCCGTACTAGCACCGGCGACCCTAGGAAATTGATTAGCCAATCTTCTTAGAACAAATCAAGGCAGAAACTCACATCAATGAGGATGTCTCCGCGCGGAGCTCGGCAAAGTCCATCTTGGCACCAGTTTCCGGATCTTGAGCTTCTATGAAACGCTGCATGATGTCTTGACGAGGTTTTCCAGTCGGCGTCACCTGCCTTCGGTCATCCTGGAACCTCTTCTCAAGTGCTATTCTTGCATATTCAAGATATTCCACTCTGGCTTTCCAGAGCTTTTGGACATAAGGAAGAGGTATCCAGCTCAGAACCTTCACACTGCTCTTGCCAAATGGCAGAAGGCCGCTAAGATTGCCAAATCTTTGTGATTGCTCAACGAGGGTGGAATACCTCGCGGGCTTTCCGGCCTCAATGACACCGAAGTTGTTCCCTAGGGCGAGCTCACCCATCAAGTCCATGGTAAACAGCTCAAACCAGAAATATATGTCAAACGGTTCCCCTCTTTGAGCGAACTCGTCCATCTTTTTGATAAACTTCTCAAGCATTTTGTCTGCGAAAGGCTCAAAGAGCAAGAGATTCTGAGCGCTGAAGCCATGTGCAACCATCCTACGCTTCATAGCATGGCGTTTCTTCGATCGCGTGGAGAAGAGGCTCTCCCCGGTTGTGGAGAAGGAGTCATACCAACTCGACTTGCCAAATCCATCGACGCCTTTTCCATGGCCTACAAACATCCGAATTCAGCGGGATTCAAGAGGATGAAGAGGAACCGTACCATAAATTGCCTTGACGGCATCAGGATGATTGAACGACAAGGAACTCGGCCCTGTCCTCACTGCAATCGCGCCAGGATTCTGCTCGAATAATTCGCTGACCCATTGAGTCCTTCGCTGCTCCTTGAGAGCGTTGACTTCTAAGACACTGCTTATTCTGGTCTGCCATGGCCCTGGAATTTTGCTCAATGGTGAAAAGAATAATTTATAGATCAGGGTATAAAGAGGATACGCGATCGCGAGTAGCAGAGTTAGAGGTATGATGACCCCACGGTCCAAGTTCGAAAAATTGAGGACTGCCATTCTCGTGTGAATGGATCGGAGGTCCAGTGGCTTTCGAAAACGTCAGCTACCCCTCATTGATTTGTATCACAAAGCCAGAACATGGGGCCCCGCATGAGCATAAGCCATCAAAAGCCCCTAGCATTAGCTTGACCCACGATAGCCGAGGGACTCTTGGGTTACACCAAAAGTACCAGTACTAACTCGTGCTTGCAGCTCAAGCAGGAGCTGTTCAACTTGAGCAGATCCCACATTCAGGCCCCACCTGAGCCTTTGACAGCCGTGGAACCGGTGTCAAAACACGAGGACTATGTTTCAACAGAAAGAGGGGAAGTCGCAATTGCGCTGTCAGTGGTTTCTTTGTAACCTTGTAAGTTGGCCTTAGTAAGGTGGGCACAAGCTGACCAAGTCTAAGTATATTAAGAATGTTCGCTTCTTTTCCGTGAAATGCAGAGCCGCTCCAGCCAAAAGTTCGGGAGATCTACCGTGGAAGCTGGGGGGCGAGTTCAGCCTGATACGAGCCGTGCAGGGGTCCTGCGCCCTAGACATTGGCGAGATTTGACACCAAAGCCGCCTGTTCAGCCTCCCCCCTTTTCCACCACGCTAATTGTTACAAGCGGCGTGTGATCGCGATGACCTCGCTTCCGGTGATCTGGACTCGGGTCTTGGTCTTCTTACCAAGTGCATCATAATTAATGAGCTAAGATTCTTATCGGGGAGGATGTGGAGAAGTTTCAACCCCTGAAGCTGGGGTAGATGGGGTAGCACCCCACCTGTCAGCTCAAGCCCAAGGGTTCGGGGGGACAGCCCAGTCGCTCCGGTGGGGCCTCAACATATTAACCAGCATGCGTTTTGATCCCAGCAGTGCTAAAACAAAAGCTTCCCCAAGCTCTCGGCAGGTCAATAAACACTCCTCAGATCCGCAGTTACCTCTGTAGTGCTGCTTGTTTAGAAACACCAAGATGAAGGAAACTCCTGAAGCCCATCGAGAAATCGAGCATGAGATCGAACAAGCTCACCTGGAGCACCGCGAACTGCCATTGGGTTACGAAGATCCCCACAAAGCTGCGCTCGAAGACAATCCGGAGCAAGCAGAGAAATTGACCCTAGCGGTCATCCTCTCTGCCATCTTCTTGGGAACCTCGTTCACTGGACCCATCATTTTTGGCTTTATTCTAGTCACGCCGATCCTCGTTCAGCTTGGTGAGAAATTGGGTGGGGCTAATATTAGCTTTTGGTGAGTTCGAGTTTTACTCCGAGTGTCCCATTCTTTACTCTCTAGCTTGTAGTAGACTGATGAGAAGATGATATCTTCAATATTTACTCAATTAATACAATACTGACTCAGGACCTTCATAATAGGATTCCTTCTGGTTGGGGAGCTGCCGCTGCTGTCGGATTTTCCATTGCCGGACGTCTCTCAGATATTTTCGGTCGTCGATATGTTATACTTTTCGGACAAGCCCTCACTATTATTGGGGGTATCGTTGCCTGTACTGCGAAGACCATGAATTCACTCATTGCTGGCGAGGTCATTCTCGGAGCCTCCATTGGAACAATCTCAGTTGCTTATGCTGGTAAGCTTTATGGCCAGCCTACTTGCAAAATGTGGCTCGTCTAACTCCAGCAGGCCTGTCCGAAATTCTCCCCAACAAGTACCGTGGCATGGGTCTAGCATGGACAGAATTCAACTTGTCAAGTTGGGCTATTGGGGGCACTCTTCTTGCCAATGCTATGCTCACCAAGGCTAGCTGGAGAGTCATGTTCTATATTGCCATTGGATACGGAGCATTCTCATTGATTGGCACAGCATGTGTCTATTTCCCACCCAGCCATCCCCGACCGGACGGAAAGACAAAGTGGCAAGAATTCATGGAGCTTGACTTCCTCGGCGCAGCTCTGTTTGTTTCTGGACTTGCTGTGTTCCTCTACGGTCTGAATTCAGGCGGCAACACCTACCCTTGGTCAGCGGCCGGCACTCTTGCCCCCCTCATTCTTGGCTTAATTGTCTTCCTCGGCTCGTTCATCTACGACTTTTTCATTCCAAAGGACCCCTTGTTCCCATGGTAGTAAGTTACCCGGTTTGAGACTTCCCCAGTACTCTTGCACTACCCTCACAGGTGTTTCTTTACTGACTTGCCATTTTCGATAGCTTGTTCAAGAACTTCCGCGAGTTCAGCTCTCTCCTAACCCTGGTGTTCGTGGCTGGCATGGTGTTCTTCGCAGGTGAGGAGTCTCTCGTAGATCCATCGGTCATATCGAGCTAATGATTTGACAGCATCTGCTCTTAACGCCGAGACGATCTTATACCTCCACAGTTCTGATAACATCAAAATTGGTATTTACGTAGGTCCTTCTCTACCCTCCGCCCGGATTTCTCTAACAGATTCCATAGAGCCTCCCCTCAGGAGCCGGTCAGATCGTTGGTGGAGGTAAGACTTTCTCATTCTTGCTGTTAAGCCTGCTGCGTTTTTAGATATTAATTGCTAATTATTGGCCAGTGCTCATACCAGCTTTGTAGGTTACTCCCTTGGAGCCTAAAACAATTGAGTCGAAGGAGCTAACTTTTCCCTAGGGTCCACTATATCAAGCATGTTCAATTCCAACTTACCTTCGCGGTCTTCATGCAGACGTAAGTCTCCATTCCCTTCGTTCTCGATTCGCAGGGCCGTCAGTTGTTTGACATTGGTTCCAACTCCAATGCGTCTCTTCTCAAAGGCAAATACTGATTTGGAATTGCTACAGACTTTTCTTTGGCCTCGCAGCTTTGATCACGCCAACAAATATCAATTGGTTAATGGTAAGTTTTCAATTTCTTGTGGCAGTGTATCTGGTTCAAGTGCAACTCATACCTAGCTAGCCCTTGGAAGCTTGCAACTATGAAACCCCCAGCACCATATCCCTCCAGAAAAATACTAATTCGAGACTCTGGAATCTAGGCTTGTCAATTTTTAGCTATGTTGCCCTTCGGCTGGATCACCCTGAACTGCTATACAACAGCGTCTCTTCACGTTCCGCAGCGAGATCTCGGAGTTGCCATTGGCTTGATTGGTACTTTCCGTTCTCTCGGCGGTTCCATTGGGTCGGTGATCTTCACCTCCATATTCACGCAGGTGGGAGCAAAGTCAATCACAACTCGAGTTGGTGAAGCTGTTGCTGCAGCCAACCTGCCAGCGGACTTAACACCGGGTCTCGTGGCAGCAACTAGACTCACCATTCTCGGAGTACCTGGTCAGGCTGCTCAGTTCCCCACTGTTCCTGCTTCTGTCTACGCTGCCTGTGTATCAGCATCCAGATATGGGTAAGTCACTGATCTGGAATCCAAGATTTCTAGAAGATGCTGACTCTGAATTACCCAGATACGCGTATGGATTCCGCATCACCTGGCTTGCGTCTATCCCATTCGGTGTAATTGCAGTCTTATGCGCAATCTCTGTCAAGGACCCGTCAAAATGTAAGTGTTGGATAGAGCTCCATTACCATCTGAGACTATGTCTCGTTCTCCTGCCGACACATTCCCCCACGCATGCTTGAACAACCTATATCGAGCTCTTGCTAATCTCGCGGTTACAGACTTCACCAACCATGTTGAGATTCATCTTGAGAGAGATATCGGTGGCAAGCAGCGCGAAGGCAAAGTCTTCAAGGAAGAGCATGATGAGGAGACCCACGAAGCAACATCTGCAGCCGAGGAGAAACAGCTCGAGGCTGGAACTCAAGTTTGATGAACAGGCATGAAATCTATATTTATCACTTTCGGCGGTGTTGAGATAGTTTTTAATTACGATGTTGATTCGGATGATAAACTCGTGCATTTTACTTCGATGTGCGAAGCTAGTGAGAACAAACAGCGCTGCCATAATTCGACCCCTCCAATTCCTGAAAAGCACCTACACAATACCTTCAAATTTCCCCCTCTCCTCGTGCAACAGTGTCCCCGGCACCCTCCAGCAGCTCCGCCAACTCTTCCACCTTCTCCAGCATCACCTTCAAGTATGCGATCCGAGATGAACCTCCATCATACACCATCTCTCTGCGTTGTATCTTACGGAGCTCATCCCAAGCAACACGCAGCTCTTCTAGATCCCTGTCGATTATAGGTTCCTTGAGCTCTAACCAGCGGATTAGATACTGCAGTCTCACGTTGGGGTTTCCCACGCGCATGTTGTCGCGGAGAGAGTTCATGTTGTAGAATGAAATTGTTCAGACTCAGAAAGGTTTGAGGATGTAGTTGGTGAAGCCTCGAGTGATATGGTGTCATTCTATGAACTTGAAGCTTTCAGTCGGGATAGTGCGATATATCTATAGAAATTTGTGCAGCGCTGCACCACGATGAGCCATACTCCATGATTGTGGCGATTGTTCACATTCATAGCAGAACAATCTGTAGGTTGAATATAATCCATTTCAATGTTTCACATCAAGCTTCAGAATGATTCAGGAATCAGCTCCTCACAGCTGCAGCAAAACCTCCCATGCCGTCGCATTCTCACCTCTCTGGCGTAGCTTCCCACCTCCACCAACTTACTCCACCAAAGAAGATGCTTATATTATCATTACCTAGGCGCTGCTTCAACGCCCCTCTTTCACATCCAAGCCTCAACACCTCCTTCTGGCTGGCTCCCCCATCCGTTTTCTTTGAGCCTAACAACTAATACAATAAGTTCTGGACACAACGAAGAAGCTGCAGCAGTGAGGCTATTGCCAATTGTCAGACCCGCAGATGCGAAATCCTTATGTGGAGGAGGAAGGCTACACTAGAACTCAAAAATATTTTATGTCAAAATTTTATTTTGTGCCACTTTACGCTATGCACTTGAAATCGGCAATTGCCTCTTCAGAGATAAGTATGAAAGAGGTCTGGTGCTTGTTATCATGAATATGCGCTCTATGCTAAACCAGCAATCGTGATATTCACCGCCTAAAGTCCAACCCCATTTTTTCCGTACGCCAACAAGCAAATGAAGTAAACGCCAAGATGACTCGAACTAATGCTCATCTTTAACATTGAGTTCATCGAACTCATCGAGCAACTCATCCATATTGATCTGCGGCGTCTCATCCTCTCCATCATCGGTCTCAACCACACTCATAGCTTCAGCATCCTTTTTCGCCTGCTGCTGAGCCTTATACAGCGCCATCGTCTGCCGAAGCTCGGTGTCTTCCTCCACATCCCGCAAGAACATCTCATAATCCCTATCCATCTTCTCCTGATCAGATTTCTTTGGTAACAAGTCGCCCTCATCCTTTGCCATACGCCTGAGACGCCAGTTCCGGTTCTTGGACTTCTTCTTCCTGGCGTAGTACTTCTTGACGAGCATCACGTCAGGTATTTGCGATGCGTATGCGTTAGATTGTTCCAAGGCGTCGAATTGGGGGCTGTTGAAGTTTGTGCCGGTCAACATGTAACCCATAACTGAGTCTCCGGGGTGGAGAACATTGCCAAGATGTGTTCTTGTATAATAAGTCTTGTCGTTCGATCCGAGATCCGATGCTCGAGCAACAGTTGCTTCCGCAAGTAACCATTTGCCCTTTTGTGCACCGATAGGTTCGATATCCATAACGATAAACTCCACCAGCTCTTGGACGTCCGCAAGGCCTATAAAGGGCGCGCGCCAGTATATTGGCGTGCTAATATCAGCGGTTTGGAGAGTATGTGGGTCGAGAATGTTGAGGGATGTGCCAACACGGTAACATAATCCTAGCGGAGAAATGTTACCAATTTGCTTGGCCAGTTTTATGGGTATCGCCACTAAATCGTCCTTGCATATTGGTACCAGTTCAACAGAGTATGAGAATTTGTAGGATTTTGTAGAAGTGTGGATATCCATCGAAATAAGTTCTTGCGACTTCTTCGTTCGGACAGGCGCAACGGAGCTGAGGAAGTCGACGAATTTTTCGGCCTGATTTCGTGCAGCATAGTAGAAGTCCAGCCCATCTTTAACTTCCTTGATGTTAATTGTGTCCTTGTGTGCTCCATGCTTGAGGATGAGTTGCTCGAGGTAGAGGAACGTTCTCTTGTGAGGAACCTTTTGTCGAACCTGTACGCACGCCCGCCATGTGTTCGCTGTGTATGATTTTGCGCAGTCGGGACATTGCTGGTACGCCACCACGTACTCGATCTCAAATGCTTGTTGCAGCACAACGCCCTCAGACACGGAGTCTTGAATCGTGAGCTTAACTTTCACTCTTCGCGAATGAGGCTCCGTCCAAATAAAACTTGCATCGATGATCCGAACTTTGTGTAGACCTCGTAATTTCTTCAGGCAGAGGGCGAGTAATTCTCTTGATTCGGGTGCCGCAACAATCCAACTTGAAGGCGGTAATAACCATCTCTCGCAATCTCTGCAAAAGTGAAGAGTCGCCTCGCGCTGAATCCCTTGCGAAACATCGATCGTGAGCTTTACACAGTCGTAGCAGAGTGCGCCAGCTGAAGTTGTGCCGTCTATAGCAGCGCCACAGTTGCAGCAAAGAATCCTAATCACCGTTAGCGTTTGTAATTGCATATTGTGATATCGACTTACGTAGCACTTGTCTGCTCTCTATGCTGAGGCCCAATAGAGATCGGCGCATCAATATCCATAGCTGACATGGTGAAGGCGTTGCGGGGTTGTAGGTTGGAGATGTTGAGTGATAAGAAAATGATCAGAATAATTTAGAGAACCCCGCCATTAGATTCGGTTAGCATTTCTCAGCAACGCCACCCTGGGTCACGAGACAGCATGTCTAAACTTTCATTTTTTTTGTATCATGATCATAACTTAGTAATTGGAAGAAATATAGAACATGAGCGTGCCTATTCTGGTGTTTGTAGGGCTAGCACTTTACGATATACAGCACGTGATCAGTATGCTGCTCTTCACGTGATATGTCAGTAATAGGTAAGTAATTGTGTTCATCTTATCAATATATGCCGTTTCCCACATGATAGTAGAGTTGATTGACTTCCCGACTGCCTACAAAGTCTTCTTAGTCTTGATCCCACTTCTCTGTATACGTGATCTTCAACGTCGATTGCACCATTCTTTAGTGGAACTATCCACCAATAACATGGAAACCCTTCTAGTTGGGCAGATCAATAGGGAGAGTGAACGAACAAGACGCATTATTCATGGATTGACAGGCACGGCTATCTATGAAGCAACCGACTGCCCACCAATGAGGATCTGAAGATCTCATACGCAAGAGCCGTTTCCGATCTGGGCAGGGATGAAGGTGAGGGGTCATTTGATTGATGAATGCCCGACATGCAGCAAACGCAATACGACCCCGGTACCAAAAGCCATATAAAGAGCCTGTCCAAGCTACCGGGACTGTTCCAGAAGCCCAACACAACTCATTGGACTTGAACAAGATGGCGCCGTCAGCTACAGAAACCATTTCCCTCCCAACTCGTCCTGTTGAGCACAGTCAGGTTAAGCTGACGAGTAGCACTGGTCCATACAAAGAACTTGCACCCATTGGGTACGAGAAAGAGGCCGAAGAGCAGGGCAAAGATGGTTTCCAAGCAGCCAAGGTATGCGAGTTTGATGCCATTGGGTCTACAAATGCTAAGCCAGCTATCAGTACCGTAACTATCTTCCCACCTGGGGCAGTGAGAAATATCCGCCACTTCAGCCCTTTGAGCACCACGACCCTGGCCTCAATGCAGATTCAAGTTACCCTGAGCTCCTTGCAAAAGGTGTTACTACCAATGACCTTACTCCTACGATTGGCACCGAAGTCACTGGTGTTCAACTGAGCAAGTTAACTCCAGCAGGCAAAGACCAGCTTGCTCGCTTTGTGGCAGAACGCAAGGTCGTAGCTTTCCGGGACCAAGATTTCGCTGACCTGCCCATCAATGAAGCTCTCGACTATGGTCGATACTTTGGTCGTCTCCACATCCATCCAACAAGTGGTGCCCCAGAAGGATATCCTGAGGTTCACCTCGTTCATAGAGGAGCAGGCGACAAAACAGCTGAAGCATTTTTCCAAACAAGAACAAGCTCCGTTGCTTGGCACAGTGACGTGAGCTATGAGCTTCAACCTCCCGGAACAACATTCTTGTACATACTTGACGTCCCGGAAACTGGAGGAGATACACTTTTCGCAAACCAAGTTGAGGCTTATAACCGTCTCAGTGAAGGCTTCAAGGAGAGACTTCACGGTCTGAAGGCTACTCATTCCGGGATTGAACAGGTAGACGCCTCTAGAGCAAAGGGTGGTGCTGTTCGCAGAGAACCTGTAGTGAGCGAACATCCAATCGTTCGAACCCATCCTGTGACGGGAGAGAAGGCCTTATATGTTAACCCTCAGTGTGAGTATTAGACACATCCTGTTGAGCCCCAAAAGCTGACAGACTTCAGTTACTCGAAAGATTGTGGGGTACAAGCAGGAAGAGAGCGACGCTTTGCTGAAGTTTTTGTATGATCATATTGCCTACGGCGCAGATTTCCATGCCCGTGTGAAATGGGCTGAACGAACAGTGGTCGTTTGGGACAATCGCGTGACATTGCACTCGGCTCTCGTCGATTGGAAGAGTGGCCAGAGAAGACACTTGGCTAGAATTGCACCACAAGCTGAAGCGCCAGTCGAGACTCCTTATAAGGCATAGATGGTCTTGCGTACCAAGAAATGAGCACCGTGTACATATAGTAGTAGTCTTGCTCAGGTTGTCCCAACACAATGCAAATCTTAGTATCCGAAAGTTTGAGGACCACGCTCGTCGATAATGTGATTAGGAAGCTTCATAGAAAGGTGGGTATAACGTCCAACAACTTCTTATCCTTTTGCTCCTTCTCTAACTTTGCCTTGCGACGACGGGCTTGCTCTAATCTGGATGAGCGAGATCTAAACTCTGGTGAAAGTTGTTCGCGTGGTTGTTCTGGTTCGTCCATGCTGAACGAGCTGCTCTTTGTGGTTGACAATGAAGTCGATAATGAGCTTGGCTTCGCAACTGGAAACGACATCGTAGATTTGGTGATGTTATTTGATGAAGTAGCCCGGAAAGCAGATGTGTCAATAGGTTCACGGACCGCATTTCCGAACCTTGGAGCTGGTATTGGTGCATCCAGATCATCGTCATCTTCAGAAGACTCGGTCTCAGCATCATTTGGCGGACGTGCCTCTGCTACTTTGCATTGGGGCGAATTATGCATTCTATCCGATTTCGAGTGTGCTGCAGGTTGCTTGAAGCCTGCCGCTGCTCTTGTAGTTGCCGCGATTGTTCCAGATTTTGCCAGAGACGCAGCTTTCTTGCGTGGACTATCCATCAATCCATGAAGAGTAGTCCCAAAGTACGGAAGGCCATCACCATCGTCACTATCGTCATCGTCTTCAGCCTTCTTGATGATCACATCCTCAAGTGCAGCTCTCTGGGCTTTTACCCTAGCGGCAGCTTCCATTCTCCGCTTCGTATGGTCTGGCATCTTTCCTGCAACTGGGCGTGAAATTGTGTTGATAGTTTCCGCGTTTCGACTCTTGACCATCTTTTGTTGCCGTTTGTACTCGGCAGCGTGGAGGTGAACGGTGAACCTCTTGGCAACAGTAAGAAACTCATCCTCAACCATCCGCCATTTATCGTCGTTCTTTACCCCCTCAACCATATATCTAAGATTCTGTTAGCTCGGTCAGATCTGGTAGCAGTATTCCTTACTCTTCTCTTGCAGCCACAGGCGCAGGTGATGAAGGGGCTAGCCTTGGTCAGCTGAGCACGATATAGTAGAACAAACTCGCTCACCTCGTCCATCTGCATTTCTATCAGGGGATGGTGTTATGCCTCCTTTCTTGTCCATTTTCTGTCTTTTGGGGGCCGACGCGCTTAGCCTGCTAGGGCGACTCGATGTGCCCGTTGAATGGTCCTCCCAAGGCAGCTTTCTCGGCATTTTGACTCCTATCACCAGGGACTGATGATATAGTGATGCAGCTAAGGTGACCTTTCCCAGCGCATATCATGGCCAGGAATCTTCTCGAAGGTTCTTCCTCATCCGCTTTCCAGGCAATCGCGAATAAAGCTTGTCGCATCGGACATAGAAATTTAGTCAAGTTGGTTGATGGCTCGGTAGTTTGTATGTTGTTACACAACAATCCATTTCTGTGAGATCATCTGATGTAGCGAAATGGCTATTGCCATACCACCACTTTCCATATAAGACAGACTCTTTGTTCTCAGAAAATGATGATGGACGTTTGCTAATTGGACGTTGGAGGAAGCCTACGAAGCTTCTCGGTTAAGGCATCAGCAATTGATGCCTGGCGGCCCGCAGAGGAGCAGGGGCCTTCATTGAGCCGACCAAGAGTCAAGACTCATCAAGACAACCTGTCAAATAATTCAGCCACCGAAGCCCTTTCGTTGACACCAACGGATGTTCACAGACTCCGAAACTTAGACATGCCTTTATTGAGTCCGAGGCTGTCGAGACCATAAAAGACGAGTCCGCACTCAATTCTCGACTCGATTTTGTCCTCGTGGCATCTCAGTCGACATCTCTTCCCTGAAACTGCACATATTTCTTTCTTCTTTATAGCACGCAAAAGCTCTCTTCTATGTTCAATTCAGCGAGATGTCCCCAAAGTACTGGGTTTCATCAGAAGATCTGAGTGCTGACTCAAGTCTCGAGGACTCTCTTAGTGGATCACGTGACCTTCCAGTCCATGAAGAGGGGGATGAAACTGATGAGAATGTTGGTGCAGAACTTTCCACTGCTGAGGGAAGTGTCCGCCAGAATCCCAATGATGGTGCGGTGGTCCGGACGGTTGGGGCAAATGTGACGCCTAGGTTACCAAACTTGCAACCACAACAGCATGCGACTTTATTCTATCTCTCTCTGATAGAAGGGCGATGTCGAACGCAGGCCGCGAATACTTTCAATTCAGGTCGTAGACCAGAAGATATTGTATCTGAGGACCATCCTGAAGTATTGGCATTGGCTCAGCATCTCTTTGCTGAAATGCGAAATGAGCTTGTGAAGGCTGGACTTTTACCTGAGGACTTTGCAGCAAGCACACTACCTGACCTTCGACAGTACCTGGATTCTTTCGATAATCTTCTCGGAAACATTACCACACAGCGAGCCTTCAATATTTCTGCGCATCAAAACAATCACCTAGCACTCCCTCATCTTGAACATTCCTCGTTCCATGCAGGCATTGCACCATACAACCCTGGCCAGTTGCTTCTTCCGCTGTCTGCACAACAAAGCCTTCGCCAGACTGGATCACGTTTTGAGTCTTCTTTCTTCAATTCGGATCTTGTACCCTACAACCCTGGTCCATTAGCTCTCATGGCTCCGCGCGAGCAGCAACAACTACAACGCCGTCCGCCATCAAAGCTCTCTCTCTTCTTTCCTAATGTACAAGATACATCTGTTGGAGAGTCTTTCTATACCCGCGATTATGACCAGTAAGCCTTACCTTTCTTCAAAGTTGTTTGCATGTCCGCCGCAGTCTGCGGATTGTCTACTCTAGCTAGACTACAAAGGCAAGGCTTTGATCGTGTGAACGATGAAGCTACTAGTCTGTGTAGTGGCAGTTGGTTGTTTACACTGTTAGTAGCACAAACCCTCCATCTTATGAACAGAAGCTCTCAATTTTACTTGGATCTTGTTTAGTGGAGCCTGGTGTTAAACATAGACTGACTACATAACTTAACAGAATTGGCTTGCTAGGCAAAGGCGGATTTGGAAAGGTTTACAAGGCTCACTATCGTCTGGATGGAGCAGAGTATGCCATTAAAAAGATTGTGCTCAAGGCTTCGCATCTCCGCTACCTCTTGAAAGAGAAGAAGTTAGACAAAATCCCAAGAGAGATCAAAGCACTGGCGCGCCTGGACCATCATCACGTTACCCGCTATCACCATTGTTGGATCGAGTCAGTCCCTTGCTCTTCATCAGAAGACGAAGATGCCTCTGAGTAAGTTTTGGTACTGCAGCGAGGATTAGTATCGAAATGCTAATCGGTCAACTGTAGGAATAATTCTGAAGTTTCTACTTCTGGTATTTCTGGACAATCTATGGCAGCTCTTACATCTGGAGTCGAAAGTATACAATTTGGTGCAGAACGTGATCTCGAACGCCAACTTAAACGAGACCGTAGAGCCACACTCACGAGGGAAGAAGCCTTCGAATCCTCAGTCATTTTCAGCGACTCCAAATCCAGAACGCTTTCCAACAAGTCTAACAAGACCCAAAACGAAGATAAAGAGCCGAAGTCACTGTTCCGGAAACCGGGCGAAGATAGCGGCAGCTCAGATGAAGCAACAGATGATGTTGAAGAGATTCCCCGTAGCGAACTTGCAGAGACCTTAGACGCCGATGACATAGTGTTGAAGGATGATTTCATTCTATTCATCAAGATGACTCCGTACCCACTGACCCTGCATGCCCTGATTGTAAGCAAAGCCTTGAATCGTAACGCCGAGAAATGCAAGCTAATTGGTGCAGGCGCTCGAAGACCAAAAACTTGGCCACGTATACTCGAAGATCAAACACTGCTTCCATCCTCTCCCAACTGTCCACCTCCTTCTCGCAATCCTGGAAGGAGTAGAGTACCTCCACAGAAAGAAGATCATCCATCGAGACCTCAAGCCACACAACATCTTCCTCGCAATTCTGGACCCGGAGGAGAAGCCAACGCAAGGCTATATCAACATTGACAATTGCGAGAAGTGCAATAACAAGGAAAAAGCCAATCCAACATTTGTCTGCCCCAAAATTGGGGACTTTGGCCTAATATACGAGTTGAAGAGCATCAATGCCGCCCACTCGCTCTCATCAGGTCCCAACTCATCTCCTTTCATCTCGTCAAATGTCGGCACTGCTTACTACTCTCCGCCGGTATCATCTGAACCATGCCCCAAACTGGACGTATTCAGCTTGGGTGTCATCGCGTTCGAGCTGCTGTACCGATTCAGGACGGAAACGGAGCGGCGAGTTGTGTTGGGGAAGTTGGGGAAGAGTGGGGAGACACCGGACGATTTTGCATCCCACCCGATGAAGGAGGGGATCGAGAAGATGGTTTGCCGGGACGTAAACCGGCGGTGGTCCACCACTCTCGTCCGAGAGTGGTTGGAGGGGCTGGTGGAGTAATGGGAGTAGAGGGGAGGGGGGCTGTGTTGTTTATAATTGTTTGATGATGATACCCACTTGCGCTGCTGCCAGACGAATACAAGATTTGAAGCTGTGATACGTCCAAGCATAATTGGTAATTTGTATTTCTCGTCCCGTCACAGATTGTTCCAAGCATAATCGGAGGATTATTCCACTGAGACTGCTCAATGTTCCATAATAAGTAGGGACACTGTCCCACTAGAAGGACTGCAAAGTTCAAGGTTTCTTAGAGCACAATTCTCCACTTGAGTTTCGCAGATATTTAGTACCCTTCTAAGTAAGTATTTGACTAAATGTCCCGGATCTCTCTAAACGTCGACTATCACAGAGTCTGCTCTGCCTTCATAGACACTATCTAACAATGTCTCTTTTCATAAATCACTTTACAAATCTTGGTAAGAACAAAGACCCTCCTCTAATGCTTTGATTTGCAGAGCAAGCAACCTGGAATACCACCTGCACAAAGCCAGATTCCCACCCATGAACCAAAATCCAGGGTGACCCGTCTTTCGCCACATCGTCCTAATCTCACCTTCCTCATCAAATCCCCATACTTCCTTAACTTTATCTGCAACCCCATCGCCAAAGACATTTCTACACTGGGTACGCATATTGAGGTACCCAGTTGCAAACACAATCTCATCACCTTCAAGTGTCTCTCCATCAGAGAAGAGAAGACCTTTGGGAAGCACCTCAGTGATTTCGCAACCTTGCTTGACTTTGATCTTCCCATCCGCAATAAGTTGGCTACATCCAACATCAAGATAGTAGCCTCCACCTCGAGCAAGGTACTTGATCCAGAGTCCACTTTCATCAGGCCCCTTGTCAGTCTTGAACCCCGCTTTCTCCAGGCCCTGCAAAAGCTTCTCATCGGTCTTGTTCTGTACCCTCGTCATATCGATATTCTGCCTCTTTGCCACAGCATTCGGAATGCTGAAGAACAGCATATCAGCATCTTCGGTAGGAGGGCCATCGTCACCATACAACGCAGACATGTGGTGGAGATTCGTCTCTGCGGAGACTACGAAAGTTGAGGAGCGCTGGATGAGAGTTACGGAGTAGCCGTTTTCGTAGAAATCTTGAGCGATGTCGTGCCCGGAGTTGCAGCAGCCAACGACGATGGCGCGCTTGTTTTGTCCCTGAGAAGGGATGGCTCCGGTGAACTTTGAGGAGTGGACGAGGCGGGTTCCCGCGAAGGAGGAGAGGCCTTTGAGGTGAGATGGGAAGTTGGGCTCACCACTGTGGCCCGTAGCTTGGACTATGTGCTGCTTTTGTTAACATATATGATTTATGAGAGGCGGGGAAATTACTTTGGGATGGAATACACGAGTCTCTTTCTTGCCGTCTTGCAGACGGTCCAGCGTGACGTTCCATTTCCCAACCTCAGCATCCCACGACGAATTGGTGATATTTGTCTGAGTCCAGGCATTGAGCTCAAGCAACTTCACGTAGGACTCGAACCAGTCTCCGAGTTTATCCTATGTTGTCCCAATCAGTATTTTTTCAGATTTTGGTATTATAGATTCATCAATCCAAAAAGAACCAATTACCTTTGGGGTAAAAATAGGCCAACTCTCCGGGAATGGGAGGTACGGAAGATGATCAAACCAAACGGGATCATGCAGCACGAGCTGATGATACCGAGAGCGCCAGTTATCTCCAATTCGCTCTTCTTTATCAACGATCAAGGATTTGATCCCTAGCATCTTCAGTCTGGCTGCGATACAGAGCCCAGCTTGTCCAGCACCTGTTTCATGTCAATAATAGGACCAAGGCACGTTAGAGAAACTCACCAAGAATCAGAACGCTAGGTTCTCCACCATCCTCGAAGTTCTCTTCAGCTTTCCTGCGGTCAAGCCAGTTGTTTCGAGAGAGATGTTCCCCATGCTGAACTCCATTAGGTCTCCGTGCACCTATTACCTCCTCATGATCTTTCAACTCTCTCAAGAAGGTGTAAAGCGTAAAAGCCTTCCAGGTTCCGTGCTCTTGAACAAGTCGTACAACACCCGAACCACGTCCGATGTCAGTCTCAACAGTTATGAAGGCTTGGACAGTATGCACCTTGCCATCAGCATCTATGGCGGATGCTTTGGGGAGCCGATATTTGGAGCTCGTATCAAGACTGAGCGATTTAATGCGGCAACCATTGTTGGCGTTCTGCAGAAAAGGGATAATCTTTTCGGGTCCTTTTAGAGTGTGAAAGTCCCACGAGAGGCACAGTTGATCTCGCCAGTAGGATTCTTCAAGGAAAAGTTCTGGGATTATTGCCAGCTCATGATGTCTCAACACCTTGTTGAAGGACTCGATCCATAATGCTGTTATAGTATCGACATCCGCCGCTTTGGAGGTTGATGCTGTTGGGAAATTGGCGGTCTGAAGACGAAACGAGCCAGGTTCAACGCGGTCTGCTGAGGGAACCTCTACAGGTGTTTCAATGGCGACACTTCCCATTTTTAATTGCTGCTATGTAGGTGGAAATGAAATATAATGATTGTGAATATGATAGGGAGGCCTGTGGGCAGGCGAGCAGCTTAAATGATTTGAAGTGACGATGTCGCAAAGGAGGCTGCATAAGTAAAGAGGGAAAGTTTCCCGGGGCCACACAACTGCCCATGGTGTATCTTTCCTGCAGCTGCGGGGATCTGTGGGAGAGAAGGGGCGAAAGTTGCGGGGTGAGTGAAGTCTTCTGGAGTGGGATGAGGCGAGATTGCAGCTATTGGTGGATGTGCTTCATTTCGTCCTCGGTAAACTTGCCTCCCGAGTTCGCCTCTACGGGGCTTAACTAATTCTTTTTGGTCACCATAAGGCTAGTATTAAACTGATAACAATCGAACTAGTGGTCTTCGAGCAAGATGCATCAATGAGAGTGTAGTACCACCTCAGGATTTCATTCAAATGTCACATGATTTTAGCTCAAGTGGGACGGAAGCATCTAGCTCTGTCACCTCCACCAATCTGTGTTTTGTGCATCAAACTTTTGTGGTACCAGAGGTATCCCTTTAGGCGGATTGCTTGAAACAAAATGTTCGCTGGACTTTCACCAAGCAAAGGGTAGTAACTTGAAATTGATTGGGCGTTTGACAGATGAAGCGCTAAATAAGGGTACCACACGTACCGCCTATTACCAAGTTCCACACGTGTACATTTTCCCCTCATGGTTGCCCAAATATCTCCCATCTGATCCAATCAGGAAGATCCAATGGATCCCGTTGGTGGTTAAAGAAGTTGGTGTTGATAGGATCGTCGAAAGGAAGTCCTTGACGACGATTCTCACCAATTCTATGTGCCTCTCGCCAGAACCAGTCATGCCCTTGTCGGAATCTCTGCGCATGATGTTAGCGATAACTCAGCGCTTCAATGCGAGGACCACCTACACGAGGTCCTTGTGTATTCCATTCTTTTCCCATTTTCGAAGGATCAACCCTCCTGCCCTGGGCGTATCTTCTAAGCATCTTCCTACCCTCACTGCGCGTGAATTTGGGATAGCCATCTCCATCTTCAAATACTCCATTACCATTGACCCCAACTCCGTACCAATCTTCCGGTATGAACCATTTCCGATATTTTCTGGTCTGAGGATCGTACCGTTTGAAACCTCTGGGGGAGTTTGCAAATGTGGCAGCACCGTTCAACTCTTCCTGTAGATGAGTCGGGTAATCGTGGTACGTATCCCTGAATACATTAAATAATGGCGCCAAGGACAAGAGTAGCAGGAAGTACTTACCAATTTCCCCATCTCTCGGGGGTTATAGGAGCTGAACTCTTATATCTCTGGACGAACATATCTGGACCTTTGCCAGTCAGAATATCGTTAAAGCCACGAAAGAATCCGCGATGACGACTGCCCTTACGACCATCTTTTGGCCAGACCATTTGAAGTCTCGTCATCTTTGCGAGTCCAATGAGAATGACTTAGGTCGGCGTGGACAGTGGCATCAGAAAGAGCTAAAGAGGCCGGACTTGTTTATTTCAATCAACAGTACATGGATGAAGATGATCGCACCGTCAGACTGACAAATTGCTGGTGACTCTTATACAGCATCCTGAATTTGTTTGGAGTTTGGCCATGACTTCAATTGCGAGCTGCTGTCAACTGGTCAAGCTGAGCTGTCCTTGATTTCATCGCACACAGTAAATTTACCAGCAAACTAAGTGAGAAACTAACAAGCAAATGAAAACAACTCAACGAGCAGCTGCGGGCTTTACTAGTGTCAAGAGGAAGACCATGTTCTCCAACTTTTGGTACAACCAAGGCCCAAGTCATTCAAGGTGCCTTGAAGAGGGTAAGACAGTAAGATGTCTGCTTGCTGCATCATGCCGAGTTCGAGGCAACACGGATCCTTCAGAAGCTTGGCCCTGCATGCAGATGATGGACTTGTTCAACTTGCTTTGAACAAAGGTAGATTAATCGAACAGATGTCGACTCCACTTGAGATGTGGGGAAGACCCCTGGTCGATCTATCCGGATGGCGTTTAGCGCTGACACACGGACCAAGTCAGTAAACATCCCCAATTCCGAATGCAGACGCGACCTTGGAACTCCATCCCAGCATCCACCGCTCAAAGACCTCCTCGAACAGATCGACCACACCCTTTCCGCGTTCTTGCAGGAGAAGTAGCAGCTGTGTTGAGAGCAGACAGTTACAAACACTGGAACACTGCCTTATCAATCAGAGCAATCGCGAACTGGCGCGTCTCCCTCCAAAGCTTCCCCGCGTCAATTGCCCTCCTCAAGCCACGAACAAGCTGGGAACTCTCTCAACTAGACTGTGCACATCGGCGGACTTGGAGATCTCTGCATGTGCATAGCGAGAGCCTCCTACATCAATCAGCTGCTGCAGATCTTCCGGAAGACGCTGGGTCACATCTTCGACCAACAAAGATACCACACAGGGCAATTGATCGATTGCAAGGAGGAGAGTCCTTCCGGATGACGGCTTGTCAACACGAATGCATGACCATCTCCTGCGAACTCTACCTACAGCTTTTTGCTCAAAACCTGTATCCTTGGTGGTGAGGGACTGGGGAAACACGAAAGAACACGAGAAAACACGCCCTATCACGAATCATTTTGGTGTTTGGAATAATTGTACAAAGCCGGTTTGAAATTTGGCCTGATGTGGTGCTGAAGGACAGAAACGTCTGTCTGAAAGGACGCGCCAAGTGACCCTATCCAGTTGGGAAGGGGAGCTGTTTGGTTCTTTCAAGGAGAGAAAAGGAAGAGTAGAAAGGACTTGCTTGAGTCTCTCTGGGTCTGCAATCTGTATTGGCGCAGACTCAAGGGTACTACCCATAACAACGTCATGCCTACCACCCAAGTGACAGCAGGCTCTAGCCTGGAATTGCAGGAGATTGCGGATATGATGGGGAAGTCGAAGAAGGTTGTTGTTGTGACAGGAGCTGGAATTAGCACAAACTGTGGGATACCTGTAAGTTGGGCACAGACCGCTCACAGCCTTCTCTGGACCTTTGTTTACACTGCAGCAGGACTTTCGCTCAGAACATGGTCTGTACTCCTTGATACAAGCTCAGTACGATGCAGCTGTGCAGAATCCCCCTTGGGAACAGGAGAACACTTTCGATATAGACGATAGACCAAAGAAAAAGAGGAAGCAGTGGTACTATGAAGTTGTGGCTCCCGATGGGAAAGTTGTGGATGTCATAGATGAGGACTTACAGCCCTCGCAGCCTCAAACAACCGAGTCTACACAAGAGCTCCGCCGCTCCTCAAGATCTCGCTCCACAAATACGACTACTTCTAACTCACGTGCGAGCACACCTGCTGCCAAGTCTTCTGATGACAGCTCGCTTTCTAGCTGCCCTTCTACAACACCTGAGCTTCCGAACGACTTCTCAATTGGCAATACGCAGATCACAACAGCCGAGAACGCTCTCAAAGGACATCCGCAAGCACGCAGGAGCGGGACCAAAAGCCGATCAGCAACGCCAGATTCCATAGCGCCAACTCGAAAAGGCACGCGAATCTCGCTCCATTCAGCTGAATCAACATCTTCATCAACGACTTCTACATCGACCTCCACCTCTAGTAGCAGGCGCCAATCGCGCTCGAATTCGCTCAATCGCCAATCCATAGACTCCCTTGCCTCTAGCACCCCAATTGAGCGTACAGCTGAGCGATTGAGCTTTGCCAAAGACGGCCCTCCACTTACTCGTACTCGGATTCTTCAAAGAGAAGAGTCAAGCATATTGTCCAAAACCGATGACGAAGAAGACCCCTTGGTCTTGCCTGCTTCGCAATCGTCATCACGAGCGAGTCTACCGAACTTGAAAGGTCGAGATCTATTTGATTCTATGATCTGGTCCGACCCCTTCACTACCTCGATATTTTACATGTTCATTTCGAGTCTCCGTCAAAAGATCCAAGATGTCGAGTCTACAACCGCGACGCACCAGTTCATTCGGACTCTCCGGGATGGCGGCCGCCTTGTCAGGAATTACACGCAAAATATCGACTGCCTGGAAGAGCGCGAAGGGTTATGTACGGACCTTTCGAAAGGGCCAGGGAACAGAGCGCGATTCAACTACAGATCCCAACGCGAAATCCGCCCAGAGATCATCAATGGAGACCATAATCTCTATGGAGGAGTCGAGGTTGTGCCACTCCATGGAACGCTCACTTGGCTTCGGTGCGGACTATGCACTAGACTCTCCAACTGGGATGAAGAGGAACGCGTCGCTGCAACGCTTGCCGGTACCGCGCCAGACTGCCCCGCGTGCACGGAATACAATCGACACCGTACCGGAAAGGGACGACGAGGACTCGCCGTCGGCCGTTTAAGGCCTGATATTGTTCTTTATGGAGAGGAGCATCCCAGTGCCAATATGATCTCCCCTCTAATTACACATGACCTCGGATTAGGTCCAGATGTCTTGCTTATCATGGGCACGAGTTTGAAGGTGCATGGACTGAAGATTATGGTCAAGGAGTTCGCGAAGGCGGTACATACGAAAGGCGGGAAGGTGGTCTTCGTGAACAGAACGAAGCCGCCGGAGAGTACATGGGGCGATGTGATTGATTATTGGGTGGAATGGGATTGTGACGAATGGGTATTAGATTTGAGAGAGAGAAGAGCAGATATTTGGTTGCCACAAGGGACAATCAAGGACGACGACAAACGGAGGGAATCCTTAGGTGAAGATAAGCCACCACCAAGAAAACAGTCAGCACGACCACAGGCCACAAGGGACGACAAGGTCAATGGAGTATTCGTCACATTTAAGATCCTCGACTTGCTAGCGAAAGCGACGGATGCAGATGGAAAACCAGCTACCCGATTTCCGTACTGGCAAGCCACAACGCGAGTCTCAAACGCTTCGGCGATTCAAGTCGAGCAACCAAAGAAGGCGAAAGTACAGCCGTCCAAGAGAGCCTCTAAGTCACTTCAAGCACCAAAATCGGTGCCCCCAAAGCAAAGTACATCGGCAAAGTCCAGATCCAACAAGCGCAAATCTTATCCGGAATGCTTGAAAGATGACAAAAACAATGTCGCATATCAGGTCACGAAGTTGTGGGAGAACTTACGCAAAATTGCTCCCGGACTCGGGCAGCCACCTAAAGAGCTACAATACCCTTTCCTCGACCTCAACAACAAACCTGACTACCTCAAACCCTTCGCCTTCCACTCCAATTCAAACCATCTACCAAATGTGGGGGGTGGGTCCAGCGCGGGCTGGCCTCTCCAACACATGAACCTCGTCACCCATCCTCCTTCTGGCCCTCCGATTTCCGTCCATTCTGCATCCGCTCGGGCGAGAACCATCAGCCACAGCTATGGGACGAGAGCATCTCGGCGGTTCTCTGCCGCTGAGACGACAGTGGTGGAGGGTGAGGGTGGGAGAGTCTCACTCTCATCGCAAACATCCGACACGATTGTGGTTGCGACAACGGAGGAGGAAGAAGGGGCGAAGGAAGAAAGCAGTCTTCCTTCATCTCTTCCGACTCCTCCGGAGTCAAACGATGCGATGACACCCAGCACACAACGGATAAAGAGGATGGGGAGCATCGGGGCAATCTTGTCGAGTGATGATGGGAGTGAGGAGTGGCATGATGCATCGGAAGTGTTGTGAGGGGGGAGGGGGAAGGGAGAAGATGCTATGTAAATATATTTGGGGGACGGACGATACCAAGATACAAATGAAGAGTAATGAACAACATCCCTTTCTAGAGCATCAAGTGGTCGTCTTTGGTGATCTCGTCGCAGCTCTACATATATATTGAACGGACGGATTTTGTCTTCTTTCATCGCAGCTCTCCTGATGCATTTGATAATACTGATGCGTCAACTTTCGTCGCAGCTTTCGCGTATGAGTTTTAAGAGTCTTTTGCCAAGGTTTATACTTGCTTTCATCGCTGGTCTGCTCATGCTTTCAAAAGACTGAACATTTTTGCTTCCATCGCAACTAAAGTTCGGGATCACTGGGCCGAAACTCCTCTCCTTTCATCGCAGCTCTACTCGCGGATTCAAAGAATAGCTTTATGTATACTTTCAAAGGCTTGTAGCCTCCCTTTCTTCCGTTCTGACTTTCACTGTTCAGTTGAAGGGAGAAGACATCTTTCTTGCTTGACGAGAAGAGAAGTCAGTCCCAGGGCTGAGAGTCCGTGGGTATGTGGCAGGAATGTTGGAGCCTGTAGTGATACTCGGAAAAGCTGTAGTCAAAGCTTTAAATCAGGGATCGACATCCAGGGAGAAATTATGAACGAATGGGAGAGACAACCCAGTTGACCAGATTGAGCATCCCTTCCCGGAACATCTGTGCTGCATGCCACGCTGCTCTGCCTGCTGATTCAGGTGAATTGCGGACCCAGTTGCGAACCCATCTACAGTTCTCTTCGTAGTCGCTGGGTGTCACAATATGTCCAAAGATTGCTTTTGCACCAGCTGCCGTTTGCAAATGGCAGATCTCGCAATTGATAATGATGTGTCCTGTGTGATACAAAGCAAAGATGGCCATGGAATCGCGTTGGAAGGCGCAGTGCAGCGGCTCGCTGTTCATGTCGAAGATGGTCTCCGTAGCAAACGCGTCGTACTTGGCTTTCCACGATTCCAAGGACTGTGCAATTTGCTGCTGCCCAGGAGACCAAGACATCTCGACGTTTTGAGGTTCGCCGGCGTAGATGGAGCGATTGTCAAAGTGCAGCATGTCGTTGGCCGTTGACATGAGGCCGTGTAATGTCAGGTTGAAACTCAGACTGTCGTACGGGTTTTGCAGCATTTCGTGGTCGCTATTTATGAATTTCTTGACCTTATCAAGGAGCGTGGAGGAATCGTCGTGCTCAGAGAGCAGCTCCTTCCATTCGATGCCGTTGGTTGCTTCCCAGAGTTTCCTCGAGCATGGAAGCCCAATCTGCAGAGACTGAATGGACATGTTCGGCATGAATGAATAGCAAGTAGCATTTTGAGTATCCCAAATGAAGAATAGTATAAGTCTTGGACGTGTTAGTGAAGAATAAAGCTCCAGCAGCTGTGCTTACCTTTTGTACTGCTCAGCATACGCAAACTCCATCCAATCTCGTTCTTTGTGGGTCAAGCGATCTGGGAGTGTGATGCGTGCTCTAACGTGGTATCGGGATATTCTTCGGCTTGACTTCTCAACTTAACTCAACGTAAGGGCCGAGAATGGAAGAAGACTCACATTCAAAAGTAGGCCCTGGATGAGAATGGCATTTTCTCTTTGATAGGGACCAGCCCTGTACATTCCATAGCACTCCAATACCAAGAAAGCCTGCAGGATTGCAAGATCGGGTACCGGCCCGCTCAGCAAGCCACTGAGTATATACGGTACGATTGCATCGTACAAACAGACAGAAAGTTGATGGGCATCTTTGTCTTTGTATGTTGCTCCCAGGAGCATCAGAGAGAGGAGAGCAATAAGATCGGTGTCGCTGATATCCAAAGTCGCCACGTGTATGAGAGGGTAAGATGTATTAAAGAATTCGAAAAATAGATCCAAATATATTTGCATGTTCTCTAACGAGAAGTCGGGGCTGTGGCCATCGATCAGCGTGCCATCAGGTCGGACAGGACCGATATCAGCGATGAACTCAAGAACCTCATCTCTCTTTTCGGATGTGAGTGAGAGGATCTGAAATTTCTCCGAAGTGAAAGTGTGTGATCTTCGTATATCTTGCGCGACAGGTTGTGGTTCAAGTGGGTTCGCGTCCATTGTAGAATGGGCTGGTAACGGTGGGGTGGCAGTCGGGCTTTTACTCCTCGAAGGATTTGGCCTAGCATCAACTTGAAATGTTGATTCGATAATTGGGGTTCTAATAACATCCTCAGCGGCATTCTCTGACATTCTCTCTTCTTGACGCACATTCTCAATGGATACCTTCATCCTTGGGGTCAGCCCAGGTACTGCTGTGAATTGCGATTCTGTGCCGTGTTGATTGAGAGTGCCGTTACCCATTATGGAGGGAGCCAGCGACAGAAGCTGCCCCTCGCTCTCGGAAGGTTGGGTTGTTCCTTCCGGAAGCGCTTGAATTGCAGATGGGCGATAGTCAGGTAATTGAGGAGCGAAGCCTGTGACGTTGAAATGCACCAAGTCAAAGGTCATGTCGTGGTACATATTTCCAATTCCATAGAACCCCGGTGATTGATCCATGTACATGTTTGTCATCTGTGAGGTGTTCGGATAGTTCAGTTGAGAGTTGAGGTAGTCCGTTGTTAACTCAGCCCCTGACATCTCTTGAGGCGAACTCCAGTGATCACTGCGCTGGTTTGACAGGAAATCAACCGAGTCGGACACATTGCTTGTCCTGCGGTTTGGATCGGCGTCTTGAGGTTCGGTGGCGGGAGGTGATAACTGACATCGATCTGTGGAAGGGGATGACGCTCGACGAGGAGAAGAGGCAGACACACTTGCAGACGCAGAAGGAGCCTTGAAGTGTTTGCTCTTTGTCTCTAACACACCAAGGCCAATACCACCAGCGCGCTTATCTCTGATGGCATGTCGGGCCTTGTGGCGTTCTTTCATCCTCACATCAGTACTTGATTGGCCTCATACGGGTTGGAGTAAACAACAGCAAAAGCCTGGACTCGAATCTAGTGGGTGACACACCTAGCAAGTCCAATCGCTTAAAACAAGCTTTGCATCTCTCGCAAATCAACTGTGTATCCGAGTGGTTCAAAGCATGGCGTTGAAGATGGGAGGGACGCGAGAATGCCTTTCCGCACCCCGGTACTTTGCAAGAATGTCTCTTCATTTGGATCACTTATTTGGTAAGCATTAGCTTGAGGATCGAGTCGCAAGCTAGCAAAGGCTCTGGGTGGGAAGCAGGATGGGTGGTTATGTGAACGAGTTCTGAGGAGGTGTTTTGGAGGGTGGGGTGGGGAGCATTTGGGTGGTGCATATCCTTTTGTAACAGGATGACAGGAACCCGAGACCTGTTAACGTTACCTGCTCATCGGTTCCCCTAAGCTGGGCCCTAACCCCGCAAACACATCAGTGGCTGTGGCACAGTCTGAGCCTGAGCCCGGAGGCCAGGATGCCAGGATGGCGGGAGTTGTCGTGGTACTCAAGACTTGTCGTGTCGGGACTCGGGTCATCCCTCGGAGAGCATCCGAAGGTGGACTTGAATGTCCGCGGCGGGGAGTGCATTTAGCGACTTAGCGAGCCCCCTATCTTGAGATATCTCGCTTAATTCCGGTCCGAGATCCGAAGCTCTTGCTCCTCCCGAGTTCTCCTGAGTCCCCATCCTGCTGAGGATGTACAAGGACTTCAATGAGGATCTCAAGACCACCAAGACAACAGAGCCAGACTGCGTCAACCAGTCCCACCTGCAACAGGAGTGAAAAGTTCTTGGATGTCAACTGAACTTGTACAAAGCAAAACCAGACCGTGCGCCGTATGACGGAAGAGATCCGGTCTTGCATAGGGAATGATCTGCCAGCATTTTCCCTGCTCGTGGATTATGGCTCATAAGCCTCACCGAATACGGCAAGCATAGACGCTGTAATTGATAAATTGACAACCTAACGGATGCAGCGTAGGACCGGAAATATACTGGTAGATCACTACCTCGCCAGCGGTAATATGGCACAGCAATAGAATCAATCTTACATCCGCAGCCTCACATGTATTCGGCCACACCCCGAGAATAAATTATCGTATGATGCTGACTCGCTAGCCTTGTAGCCGAGCATCTCATTAGATCTCGCCCCATTCTTGTCAAGCATCTTCGCAACGGTTTCAACACCTGCCGCCGGTCATCTGAAAACGTTAGCGGGGGGTGTCTGAGCACAAGATGCTACCAGGATATTCACAGTTGGAATATGATTGACATAGGGTTCTTGGACCATCATTCCCATTTTCCTTCCGACCGACCGATCCTTGAACTCGAAATAGCAATACTCCTCCCATATTGCTTCCAGATCAAAGTCTGCGCCCCTAATGTATTTCTTGAGGAAGGTCAAGTTCCTTGTATATGATATTGCTTCGGTTGCATTGTCAATGTCTTCATTACCAGGAACGGCAAATCTCGATTTCGCTGAGGGTAGCTATATTTCGTCAAGCCATTTTTCTCGATGGTCTTTGATACAGCTCCTCCAGCAAGATGCTCCAAACATGGGAGGGAGGTAAACGGGGAGCGGAGCCTCAGAAGCACTTCCATACCATACAGCCGCCAGTATTGAAGAAGTCAAAGTGCTTTGTACAATGATCCCATTCCATACTGCAGAATTGTACACTATTTTCTGTCAGTAAAGCATAACAAAGCAGACTTGATTTTGAGTACCAACCAGCCCAATGCCGCCTTCTTTGTGACATTCAGGACAATTTCTCAACCCCGAAATTGCTATCTCGAATAGTGCTTCTGTCGTACTTGCTGCCTCAAAAGCACTCTCCAATATTTGCACAACAGCGCATCCCTCCTCAGACCATTTTAACAGCGGTGGAGGCACTCCATCTTCACAGACAGTACCTCCTTTGTATTCAGGCGTCTCGCTCGGGAGGATAATGATCAAACCAGGACCATAGCCTCTTCGACTTAGAGGAGGCAAGAGAGTGATTCCAGGAACAAGATCTTTCAGCTCTGCGATTGGGAGAGCAACCTCAATTTCATTTTCAATAAAACCCATTTTCAAGCAGAATAGGAGAGGAAGTGATTTCTATTCACCTGAGGAACATTACATTTTATACCCTGATTTCATAACCCATCTACCATCTTATGATATCATGCCATTCTTGTCACGACGCGGTGTCAGAAACCATATATTGACCCATCTTCAACAACACAACACACTGATGGCCCATTCTGGCTTCTAGAGTGGCAATTACTTTTGCTACTCTCACCCTTTGCTCATCCCACTCCCGATAGGAGAAGCGACATCCGACTCGCGAGCTTGACTTGTACCACTTTCAAGGCACTGCGGTTCCGATCGTAAGTGGGACTGTGTGACGGTCTGGAACCCTGCAGCTGAGCCGTTCGAGATTCGAACTGCGAGTCTCGCCTGAATAACTACTTGTTTAATCACGTGATGATTCATGTGCTGCTGCTTCTTGGTGATATCAATTTACGTCTCTCTAGTACGAGAAGATATGAATACAACAGGTCGTTGAAATCAAATTGCCAACTGTGAGATTATTGTTAGCAATTAAAGCCCGTAAGTGTTTTGAAGTGATGGAGGGACCCTAAGCCCCTGAACCCCTTTTTAAGCGAACTTCGTGATTTAAAGTACTTCAGCGAAGTCCCTTCCCCCATATATACTTGAATAAGACAATTCAGTACAATTAACCGGAGACGTAGCTCAACGGTAGAGCTCACAGGCACTATCTAACGCTGAAGAGCAGTAGGATGGACTGCCCACGGGTGGAACCTCTGCTCCCAAGTGTCGGGTTTCGAACTGTGGTATTGAGCTGGTTCGACTCCAGCCGTCTCCAACATATTTTGCCCCTTAAAAGGTTCTATTTCTATTTCATAGTGAGAGATTGCTAATTTTTGGTCTCACTTCGAGGGGGCCCGGGCATCTCAAATGGAAAGGGGTGAGAAGCTCGCTTACGTGTTTAAGGGTGAAAATAAGACTTGGCACTTTATTCACTTAAATAAGAGTTTTCTGTCAAATCAAAACTTACGGGGCGTAGCTCAACGGTAGAGCTCACAGGAACTATCTAACGAGCGGCGTTCTAATTGCCAGCACACCAAGATGTCGAGTGCACTAGTCTGCCTTCTTGTCGGGTTTCGAACTGTGGTATGCGTTGGTTCGACTCCAACCGCCTCCAACTTTATTTATTTTTGACAGTTTTAAAGAATCCTTTTGGTGCTAAAAATTATTTATGTTTAGTATAGAGAGGTTCTTTAGGCTAAGTGCAGCAGCTGCAGTTGCGAGGCGAGACACTCCAGATTCACTTGCGATTTAAAGAACGGATGAAGGTGAAAAAACCAATGATCTGGCTAGCTATTACACCACTTTGCTTTCTTTATTTTTACTAAGAAATTCGAGATTCTAGATGCATTGCTCATCTTCCTGTTTACTCCAATCCAATAGAGCATTATCACGTTTTGTGGGAATGCTTCTTGGTGTGCCCCCCGCTCACCACGTGAAGCAACGAAGATATTGCTTCCATTCCAGAGTGTACAGAAGAAAGAGGTAATGGATAATTCAGCAACGCTGAATTTAACAAATTGGAATCCTTTTCAGCGATGCCTCCCCTCGCAACACTATCTCTGCCGCGTCTCGATCCATTAGTCCAAGCACAAAACAAGTACTGACAAACTCGTAGTATTCACCGGCCTTGCGAAAAATCAACGGAGCATGGCAGTTTGGAAGAACACAAACGACATCCCATTTTTGGAAACCGTCGGGGCTATCTTCTGCGTGCAAAAGTAACAGTAGGCTTTTGTAACGGCGAGTCTTTAGGTCACGTGGTTCAGGGATTTTACCCCTGAACTAAGGGGTTCTAGCGTGCGGCACGGCTGTGCGGGCATATTTCCCCTCCTTTAGCTAGCTTCACTTCCTTCTTCTTCTTTATCTTCTTTGTTTCCTCCGTATTAGATGGAATCGATCTTTTTAGCCTGGTGAACGCACTTCCATATGCCTCTTTGCCAGCTTGTGATCGTCCGTGCCGTTACAGCTTTAGGGCTTAGAGGTTGCTTCTTTACTTTTAGCCTAGTGGCTTTCTTATATTATCTCTTTTATCTTTTTATACTCAATTTAGGCCCTTAGCTTTTTTATTCTTACGGTCTTATTATTCTTAATAATCCTTAGCCTTATTATAAGTACTATTATCCGTTACGCTGCCTCTAGGTGGGACTTTCCGTGACTAAATATACCGCAAAATTATAGCAAATCAAAGGTCTTTAAATCAAGGAATTTAGCGATACGATTTGCTAATTCAGTTCGCTTATAAAGCACGGGCCAAGTCCCATCTGGTGGCAGCGTAACGGATAGGCTCTATGGCTCTGTGGCTTTTGGCCGTTACCTGTCAAAGGTCCAACAGAATTGGTGGCTTTTTTTTGGGTATCCTCGTTGCTCGAGCTGAAAGCTGAAAGTGGTAGATTCTTCGCTGAACGGAACGGCATGCATACTCGTGTAACACTCCTATTAGTGTGTGCGTGGGGAAGAGGCGTTTACTCGGTATCAACATAAACATAAAGGCAACGAGCCAAGCCGTTTTCTTCTGAAGTGCTTTGGCATTCCTTCCTGGCTGGCTGGCTTCGTTCTATCTTCCTCACAGAGCACAAAGTACTCCATTTCCTCGCAAACACCAAGGTTCCAAGCATGGGGGAAGCACGCAATGACATCAAGGGGGAGCCAGTGCAGATTGCAGAGACGGCTGGAGACACAGCAACGGCCCATTGGAAGACAGGTTTCTGGTACCGGTTCCCCTGGATGGGCATCCTCGCGCTGCTCATTGTGCTCTGTACAGTGGGAGCGGCTGCGGGGGTGCTCGCGGCATCCGACCAGCAACCCATTGGCACATGGCGGGTGCAGCCAACCGTGTACCTCTCCATCGCCTCGACCATTGCTACTATCGCACTTGGCATTGCACTGGGCCAGGGCGTTATTATTGCTTGGTGGACGCGGGCCATGGCGGATGGCGCGACGGTCCGCGACCTACACAACACATGGGCCTTTGGCACGAGCGCTTTTGCGGCTCTTACAGCTGGCAGGCACTTTAATTGGATTGCGATGACTGGGCTGGTCGTGGCGATGGCGCCGATTCATGCACCACTCCTACAGCGTGCCACCATCGTCGGACCTCTGGATGTCATGTTGAACAAGAACCTCACTATCCCCATCGCGCGCGCCTTTCCCAGGGGCTTCACTGGCCAGGTCTCAGGTCGCGGCAGTATACCTACGTCGATTAATTCTAACTTCACCACCGTCTTGCGTGAGTACGCAGCCAGCCTCTCCATCCCGCTCCCCGCATCAGGCTGCATTGGGAACTGCACGGGTTTGCTCGAAGGTGCGGGCTATACCATCTTGTGCGTTAATAGCTCCGCCGCCTTCAACATTCCAGAAAATGATACCGCCACTGGAGGCGCCGTTTTCTCCACAGTCTTCAACTACGACGGCTACGGTCCCATCACCTACAACGCCACGGTACAGGAAGAGCAGGCGCCATCGTGCAACGGCTCAGTACTGCTCGTGTACTGCACGCTCAGCCCAGCCACCATCACTTACCCCATTCTTGTCACCAACGACACCATTTCGCTTCAAGGCTCCTACCAGACGGACCACACTGCGCAGGCGCGCCCAGAGGTGGGTGGCTCAGGCTCAGGCCCTTCGACGCACGGCGGCATGTACCTAGCGCTCCAAGCACTCTTTGGGTCCTCCTCAACAATGAGTTGGGGCGGTGGGGTGGCCTGGATCGGCTCATCAACTGGCGTGCCCGCCGCTGAATACATCCAGACCGACTTCTCAGTCACTGGCTGCTACCAGACGTGGTCCGACTCGACCTCTGACATTCTCAACGCCGCACGCGAGCTCGCCTTCCGCTCTGTCCTTTATATCGCCGCCAACAAAATCCCCTTCGGCAATCTCTCTGAATTGATCAACTGGACGAGCACTGAACTTGTAGATCTCGGAAACTATCCGCAAAGCATCCAGGTCTTGCAGAGTAACAGCGAGACGACCTACCACTCACAATATGGTTTCTTCGCCGCGGCTACGGTCTTTATCCTCCTTGGAGCCTTGTCAGTCACCCCCCTCTATATTGGCTGGTGGACCATTGGCCGCAAGGTTACGCTCTCACCCATTGAGCTCGCAAAAGCCTTTGCATCCCCTTTGTTGGTTGATGCCCCAGACGCAAATGCCTCGTTAGATTCACTCCTGGTTGCGGTTGGCCACCTACCTGCTCGGTATGGTGCTGTAGCAGTTGGCAATGCGACTACATTGAGGTTGGACAACCCCGAGAGAATCTCTAAGCCTGAGCAGGGTTTTACATATATTGGGTAAGGAAGGTGTTACGGTTATTTTTAAGATGCCTGATTGAGTTCCGTCTGTGCAAGAGCTGAGAGGCTTATATAAGGAAGGAACCTCTGGGCCGTAAAGTTGCGTTGACTGAGCGGCTTGTCGTGGCCGTATAGTTCGCTAGCGAGCTTTTTATAGTAGCGCGTATATTAAGGAAAGGTTGCTAGCTCCTATGGTAGAGGAATAATGGTATCCTAGTATAACGACTTGCCTTAATCCCCCGAGTCTGCCGAAACCACCCATCAAGAGGTGCTCGTTCAAGCATAATAGTAGCTAACTCGGGGTAGACAACTTCGCTAAATTTCGAATAATCGGCCTCGATCCTAATGTCTACTAAACCCAGCAAGCTATACAACTGATCACGAGGATTAGTAGCCTAAAGACTTGAAGCAGATTTGAATAAAGCCCAAGCATCTGGCTTTTTGGCGTCAAAGACGTTCTTGACGCCGACCGCGAGCGCTAGCGGTTGCGTTGGCACCCTGAAAGCATTGTTGAAGCTGACTTCAAAGTCAAACCACGTTGCAAAGTGAATGCTTTTAGGTATCGTTCTAGTTGAATGTTTTGCGAGCCAAGACCCAATCTGTGTGATATCCGTATCTCTAAAGGTTGCGCGACCACACACGAAGATTACTCGGTTTGCAAGTACTAGTTCTTGAAGGATCCAGATCCTCTTCCAGAAAGCTCGCTGTGAGAGCAGATGGAGAAAGTCTTCCTCTCGAGGGACTACCAAAGTTATGAGAGTCTCGCCAGATGTCGCAAGGCCTAGTGTTTTGAGAAGGTACCCGTTGTAGGAGACTTTGGTTTATTAAAGGTATACGAGTGCTAGTGTACACTTTTCAGGCGAATTCGAATAATATATTGACTGAACAGGTCCCATAGAAATGTATATTAATCTCCTTCTTCGACATATTAAAACCCATGTTTGATGTCAAAGGTCACTTGACTCCACTTCCTCAGACCCTTCTTATCTCGTGATTAGGTAGCTATGGTTGCAGCAAGGATGCTTTCATGGTCAATAACTATACCATTAGACCTCGCCTTCGACGTATGATCTGTGCTTTTTGCGCCTCCAAGCCATTTCTACCCCTTTAGCGCCTCCAATCGATCATGATTTATCCCCATTCAAGATCAGCTGGGCGTAAAACTTCACTGCCTCAATGTGCTCTTTCATCCCAACCCTCTCATCAACTGTATGTGCATTCGCTCTTCCTGCTTCCCTCATTGGACTGAAGCGGTAGATATTTGGCGTCAGGCCCCAATAGAATTTCGTATCCGTGTTCCCCGTCATCAAGCTAGGCGCAACGATGATGTCCTCTCCCAAGACCTGCTTGATTGTCCCAGTGAAGGTTTTGTAAGCATCGGAATCAAATGGTGACACAGGAGATGGCTCGAGAGGCTCATCAAAGTCTTCCAGGATGATTTGCCCAACAGCTGAAGAGGAAGTGTTTCCTGATACATTACCCCATGCATCCAGAGACATCGGGAACTTCTTCAGGATCTTAGATTCGACGAGGGTCCGCAGCTTGGCACGGATTTCATAAACGTGACTTTCCACTGCAATACGGTGATTAATCACAGCGTAGACTTTTTCTGGGAGCGCGTTGATTTTCACTCCACCAGAAATGAGGTCAGTTGCTTGTGAGGTCTGCATTAGGTACCGTTGGAAAACGTTCTTCTTGGCGACATAGTCGGCCACTGATTTGGCAGCCTTCTTGCTTTTAAGTGATTTCTTGATTGTCTTCCGGAGCCAGGAATCCATATCAGGAGCATATTCTGCCGAGCATTGTAATGTGGTGAAGTAAGCTAACGATCTTAGTAAATTAGTTGACGTGCAAATGGGGAAACTGACGATTCGCAGGTGTAAGTTCTGGTTCATAAGGCTCGGCCTCGACAGCTGAGATCACTTGGGATAGTATACCAATCCCGGTATGATCTGGTGGAACAGATGAATGCCCGCCAGAAGTCTCAACAGTTATCCTGACGTCAAAGTAACCTTGAAGATCAGCCAAAAGTGCCAGCCTGGAGCCACATCACTCACCTTTTTCGCCCAAGCCTGGCAAAGCAAAAGTCGCACCATCTACCTCTTGAATCCCCAAACCGCCTTCATCAACAATCAGTTCAATAGAATCCTCTCCTCTTGTCTTTTCGAGATGTTTCGCAATAAATTGTGCACCCTGAGGTCCGCTGATTTCCTCATCGAACCCAAATCCAGCGAGTATGGTCCGTTCGGGAGCGAAGTCCTTCTCGAGCAGAGTTTCAAATGCCTCCAGAACACCAATCAAATTATTCTTGCAATCTGTCGCTCCTCGGCCCCATATATATCTGCCATCGTAGTGTGCTGAATACGGAGGGTACTTCCATCTGCTCTCGGTGACCTTGAGAACTGGAACGACATCTTGGTGTGCCATGAAGAGGTATGGTTTTAGAGATTCATCTTTCCCTTTCCACTCGAGGAGGATGCCGTACGTATTTATAGGTGTGAAATCGAGCTTGGAATATCTAGAAGACATATTAGTATGGCTTTGTCCAAAATCACAGTTGAACTTACACCAGTGGGAAAGTCTTCTCCAGATACTCATGGAATTCAATGAAAACGTCCCATCTTGGATCTTCTCCAACCTTTCCCATATCATCAAAGCTCTCCGTCGGTATCTGCACAGCACCCTGCATCCTCTTCAAGCTCTTGTCGAAGAACTCATCACTGCCAATCTGGCCTCGTACCTCCTTCTCGAGCTTCTTCCGTTCCTCCGAGGAGCTCTGGATTGCAGGAAACTGTGGACATGCCGATTGCCCAGGATGTGGGAAGACTTGAGAATCCTTGCTACCCTTGACTACTTGATAAATTGTCAAAGTGAGAAACAGAGTGACGGCAAGAGTGCCCGGGATGGCGAAATGGAGTATACGTTTCCAGTTCCATCGCGTGCGCTGCCGGGAGGAGGTCAAAGGCTCTGCCTCTCCTTGTGGCAGGAGGGTATAATTCTGTGACTTGAAGGCCATATTGAGTGCAACTTCTATCCGTATCGAGCTCCGATATCACAAGTGACGTTTCGTGGTCGACAAGCTCTTGAAGTTGGTGGCGTTTGCCCCGCCTTTGAGCTCGATGACCCCACTTTCGAGATGACGTTAATTGATATGCTTCACTTTCGATTCGTGCTCAATCTGGACACCCCACGTTAAATTAGGTAATTCAATAAGTTTTTTTTTCATGACTGAGAGTTGCCCCAAACTCAAATGTCTTGTTTTGAATAAGTTATTTCATTCCTCAAAGCAGAATACTTCAACTTTCATGTGTCCAAAGTAACCCTATCACCCTTTGACCTCTTCAAACGGGGCTTCAAACTCCTCTATACATCTCTAAAATCAAGACAGCTCTATAATCATGGTATAGCCACATTCTAGATGTAGTAAACATCTACTTATCATTCTTCACATCCCAGAACTCGTCGAGAAGGTCCTTCTCCCACTGGACTTTCACCGCGTACGGCATCTTGTACGGCGGATATTCAGGGAATTTCTCCTTCATAAGCTTCACCAATTCATCAAAGACGATTCTATATCCTGCAGGGCTGAGATGTATACCTTGGATCTAGTCAGCAAATGATGAACCCCTGAATCCCCCCTTTCAAAGTCAGGAAACTCACCGTCATATAACAATTCTTCCAGCGCTTTAGATTTTCCTAGCTCTAAAGACCCAGGAATAGGCAAGGGATCCCCAGCTTTCCATCCAGCCTTCTCCATGAATGCAGACCAGATATCCAAAACCGGAAGTCCCGCCTCTTTCCCTACTTCTTTTACCAGTTCTGCATAGTGCTGAGCATCCACCGCTTTTCTAGTGGGAGGAGGAGAACCCCACTCTTCCAGGAGCTTTAGCAACATAGTTTCTTCGAATGGTGGCGGTGTGATGAGAATTATGTTTGGTGAATGGACCGTCACCACCGGATGATTGATGATCTCGAGCAAATTCTTCTTGAATCGGTCCGGAGGGACGTATTGTCCATGAATTGGATTCTTATTGGCATCATTGGCACCGAACCAGATGGTCTAAGTTCATGATCAGATTCTCTTCGCGACAAGTTTGGATAGATGCGAGTAGGCCGGCTTACCAGGAAACGAACAGCGACTTGCTGGGGATGTGCCTGCGGTAATATGTTGTGCACCACCTTCAAAGCATGGTCAGTGTTGTATCCGCTGTGAGGCTTTGGTTAGCCAGAGTTCTAAATTACTGGAAGGACATGAAAACCTGAATCCTCTGTTCATAACATCAAGCCGTCTGGAATAGGCGGATGCCAGCTCTGCCCCCATGGCAAAGCCACGTGACTGGTCCCATGCTCCTTGAGTGATACTATCTCCTATGTGAGAGTCAACGAATGGATCTCTTGGACGCTGAAGGAGGAGACAGACCGAAAAGAACGAACTGGTCCAGACAAGCCTGATAAGGTCAGCTTCGAGCTTGCAGCTGAAGCAAGGGAAATACTCACCATCTGCTGCCCCATAGTTTTTCGTGTACGTAAGACTTGATAGAATCAAGCTACTGTCCTCCAATCTTGAAGTTTCTTTGCCCCAAAGTACGGGAAATCAAGTTCATCGGCGTCCCGGATGAGGGGTTGGATAACGGCCGACACGTGACGGGTGACATCCGATTCAGGCTGTTTCCGAGGTCCTCCAACCTATCCACTCTTCTCGTAAGCTTTATGCAGGTGCCAACAGTCCCAAAACTTCTCCAATGAAAAAATGTCAAGGTCGGACCCGCAGATGCATATACCCGGCCGTGATCTCGGTCCACTATCCGAGACCTCAGCAGATCAATCCTCGGGAGACATTGTTGCGAGTGCCGCTGCCGTGGATTTTGACCACCCCTCTTTTCAGGTTGAGTCCAAGCGCAAATTTAAATTCAACGTGATTTTCTCTCAACTCGTTCAGACCATTCTGGATTTGCTACTTGATCATCCCAAGCTATCCGTGCAGAGTTAGACATCCAGAGTAATATTTACTTGAGTTTGACGAGCATCCCGTAGCTCAGAATGAACCAAGAAAAAGTCAAAGACTTGGAAGGAGTCCTACGCCCTGATTTCCACTGGGGCTATGCGACAGCTGCGACACAAGTAGAAGGCGGCTGGGACGCAGACGGCAAAGGTCTCTCGATATGGGACAAGTTCGCTCACACACCCGGAAAAGTGAAAGATGGGAGTACACCCGACGACGCCGTCCTCTCGTACTACAAATACAAAGAAGACGTCGCTCTCATGAGATCATATGGGGTCACTGGGTACCGATTTTCATTGTCTTGGTCTCGCATCATTCCTCTCGGTGGAAAGGATGATCCCGTCAATGAAGCGGGATTGCAATATTATTCGAATCTGGTTGATGAATTACTTGAGAATGGTATCACGCCGTTCGTGACGCTGTTTCATTGGGACACTCCCCAAGCGCTGGAGGATCGATACGGTGGGATGTTGAACAAAGAGAAGTATACGCCCGACTTTGTGAATTATGCGAGGGTGTGCTTTGAGAGATTGGGTGATCGAGTGAAGCATTGGATCACGTACAATGAACCTGGTGTTTACACCTTGGCTGGGTATGCGGCGGGAGTTCACGCACCTGCGAGGTCCTCGAATCGGAAGTTGAATGATGAGGGCGACTCTTCGACGGAACCGTTCATTGTTGGGCATACGGAGCTCATTTCTCATGCATTTGCAGTCAAGCTGTATCGAGAGGAGTTCCAACAACACCAGAACGGAACTATTGGGATCACACTACATGGAAATAACTCGGAGCCATGGGACGAAGACGACCCCTTAGACGTTGAAGCCGCGGAACGTGCACGAGAGTTCGAGATAGCATGGTATGCGGATCCTGTGCACAAGACCGGAGACTATCCAGCCAGCATGCGTGCTCAGCTTGGCGACCGATTACCCCATTTCACAGCTGAAGAATCCAAACTAGTACTAGGAAGCTCTGACTTCTATGGCATGAACAGCTACACGACCTTTTTCGTCAGACACCTGGATACACCACCAGATATCAACGACCATTCTGGGAATATCGAGAAACTGGATACGAACAAGCAGGGAGTTTCGAGAGGGCCTGAAAGTGATACGTACTGGCTTCGCATGAACCCAGGAAGCTTTAGGAAACTTTTGATCTGGATTTGGAAGAGATATGGTGTCCCAATATACATTACTGAGAACGGGACGACTGCCAAAGGAGAGACAGAGCCAAGTGAAGCTGTTCTGGATGATAAGTTTCGCATTGAGTTCTTTGAGGGATATATTGGTGCGATTGGTCGTGCTGTGAAGGAAGACGGGGTGGATATCCGGAGCTACTTTGCTTGGACTTTCACGGATAATTGGGAATGGGCGGCGGGATATACGGACAGATTCGGGGTCACGTTTGTGGATTTCGAGTCGAAGGAGAAGAAGAGATATCCGAAGAAGTCGGCTACTGTGATCAAAGAACTTTTCCAGCACATGATCAAGAAGGAATAAGGAAGGGCCGAGGCGAGGCGAGGAGAATAAAACGTAGAATGTCTACTTGCTGAAAATCTTATGTGCCCCTTTTCCCTCAAAGTTTACTGGCTCTTTAGCCTTAGGAAACAAAACCTTGCCTGCATGTCCCAGATGTGAGTGTACAGTGATCGGCTCCTTGACCACGCCATTTTCCCACGCGAAATCAACTTCAAACCCGCCCCTGGCATGAACGCCTTTCAAAACTCCTTTGGTCCAGGATTTTGGACAAGCAGGTAACAGTTCAATTAAATCATCATGCGACTGAATTAACATCTCAATTATACCTGCACAACCACCAAAGTTGCCATCGATCTGGAAAGGAGGATGCGTATCTAGCATGTTCGGAAGTGTGGAGTCTTTGAGCAGTCGATATATGTGCTCGAGGCAGACATCCGAGTCACCAAGTCGAGCATGCAGATTGATGAGCCATGCACGACTCCATCCCGTGTGCCCGCCACCATTCTCTGCTCTCCGACGAAGGACCACCGCGCTTGCCGCTGCAAACTCTGGAGTTTTGCTCTTCGTGATACCGTTTCCAGGGTGCAGTCCCCATAGATGAGAAGTGTGACGGTGCCCAGGCTCGACTTCTGCATAATCTTGTTGCCATTCCTGGATCTGGCCAAATGAGCCTATCGACATTGGTGGAAGTCGTTCTCGGGCCTGTGCAACATTTGAAAGCAGCTCTTCGACCAAGTCTAACTCGGCACAACTTGCAATGAAAGCACTAAATACAGCATCAATAATCTGGATGTCAATAGTGGAACCTTCGCAAAGAATACCCTTGGCGTTGTTGGCAGCCAAAAATGTGTTCTCTGGTGACAACGAAGGGTTGGTAACCAAGAATTGTCCCGTGGAATCCTCGATGAGAAAGTCTGTGAGAAATTCGACACAGCCTTTTAGAACTGGAAACATCCGCCCGAGCAATTCCTTGTCCCCACTGAACTGGTAACTTTCCCAGATATGGTAACATAACCAGGCGCCACCAAGAGGCCATACTAGACATTTCAGCTCCTGTATACATCTCAAATTCTGTCTAACTCACCAGTTGCAGGCATCCATCTATCCTGGGGGTCAGTATCAGCCCATAAGTCGGTGTTGTGATGAGCTGCCCAGCCTCGACAGCCATACATAACTTTGGCGGTCTTTTCCCCTCGCACAGCCATTCTTTCTAGCAGATCAAAAAGGGGTAGCTCACACTCAGCCAAACCGCAGACGTTCGCGGGCCAGTAATTCATCTGAGTATTGATGTTGATGGTATATTTGCTTCCCCAAGCTGGCTGGAATGACGGGTTCCACAATCCCTGCAGAGTAGCTGGTAATGCTTTCACGCCAGGTCGACTGCAGGAAATGAGAAGATATCTACCATAGTTGTGGTATAGGGCAACGAGCCCAGGATCTGGTCTTCCGAGCAGCCTTTCATCGGTCGATAGTCCATAATCATCGGGGTATAAACATAGCTGCATCCGTCCGAATAACGATTGATAGTCCTTGATATGCCGCTCTCGCAAATCATCTTGTTCCAGAGCTAGTCGTGCATCGGCTAGCGCTATAGATTCAACGTCTTTGTGCCTGAACGTAGTTTGAGCTGACATTACGATCGTGGTCTTCCTTGAAGTCACAACAAGACAGCTTCCAACTGCTTCCACTACGCCCCCTTCGTGACACTGAACCTTTGCCACGCAACACAGGCGATTACTGCCTTGGCCTCCTGGTGTGGCATGCATGATAATGCCATCCTCGCTTGTCGTGATCGAGTCGACAAATTCATTTGTCTCCCATTCTTTCTCGCTAACCCGGCTCAATCGAAGGATAAATCTAGTCTCCTTGGAAGACTCGAGCTGTAGTACCAAGACGTTGTCCTGGTGGCTGGCGAAAACTTCACGCTTGTGTGTAATGCCGTGATGTAGATACCGGACACTCGTCACGGCCGTCGTGAGGTCCAAATCTCTGCGGTAGTCACGCACATCTGCCTCATCGTGGCCAAGCTCGATGGTGAGTATTCCCAGGGGCTCGTAATGTCGTTGGCTGTGAGGAGTTGCAAAGAAGGTTTTCCGGATGAGGTCTTCTGCTTCGGCATGCTCGCCGGCCCGAACCAGACCCCTGAGCAGAGGAAGATTCTTCAACGCGTGGCGTGGCGTTCGATCTAGACAACCTCCATACCACACCGAGTTCTCGTTCAGTTGCAGTAGTTCTGTTGTTGTGCGCCCGTATATCATGGCCCCAAGCCGTCCGTTTCCAACTGGCAAGCTTTGCGACCAGTCACCTGCCGGCGCTTTGAAGTGAAGTGTGCTACTGGGAGAGGGGTTCATTGTCCAGGTTTGCAGGACAAGCTCGGGACAATGGGGAGCGATATAAACCCGCGAATTGAGGGCAAATTTGAGGATCTGTACCAAGGCTTCTATGCAATGGTCGAGCTGAGCTTTGGAAATGGCCTCAGGGTCCCAACCTCTGCCAGGCGCATCGGCCAGTTATCATCACGCATTCGTTAGAAGGTCCGGTCAGACATTCCGAATCACTGCGCCATGATAGCTTGCCAGCTTCCTCATTTAGACTTCCTCTGCCTTGGTCGCTGCATTTTTTGGAAGATCTTGAGTTCTTCTGGTTAGTTGCAGTCAGGAGTTGTTCTCAATCCACCAATCAGCAACAATCATCAAAGAATCTCTCAGATTCGATGCAAGCCCCCACCGGAGACGGAATCATGTGGGGTAATTTCTGGAGGTCAACGTGGGGCAAGTTTGACCCACTATCATGGACGGCCCGCGGTTCCAGGCTTAATAGTGGATGGCGAGTTTAGACAAATATGTGAGGCTATTTTTCATACTTGACATCTTGGAGTGAGATTAGATTTCCTCTATCAAGTAGATTTATCACGTGTAGAATGGGGTCCAAGTGGCATTTGTCAGTGTGGGCTGGACTGATTGGCACTGTTCCAGTTGACTCGACGATATATTGAGTTGAGCTGAGAAGACAGAAATAGGAAAAGTGTGTGTTTCGGGAAGCTACTTGAGGAGCCTGGAAATCACACTCTGAAGAACATAATACACTCTCCCTTTCAGACATACGATCTCAGACTTGGTGGCACCTGATTCTAGCCCCATCTTTATGACTTTCATCAAACCTAGACAATTCGATCGTCCCGAGTTGTTCTAAGGCTTTGGGTTCAGAGCTTGGTAGAGATATATCTATGAATCTTCGCCATCTTCCTCCACAGGGGCATTGACCAATCAAAGAAGGCGAAACCGTGGCCCATTGTCATGAATCCATGTCTTTCAAGCCCAAGGACACTCAAAAATATCAAAACTTGGAAGCCAAGACCAATTGCAACTATGGCAGGGTACCATTTTTTGTCATTGAAACTGAAAACATTCGTCGGATTCAAAGGGCACACCGCATTTTCGCCAGAGACTGGACCTCCACACCAGCAATAGCATGTATTCCAGTATCCGCAGCTCGTGAGCACGATCAGCACCAAAATTGGAGTAGCAACCAAGAAATCTTTGATCAGGACAACACGCCAGAGGTATGCTCCTGTTGCAAGCCGGGATTGTACACAATTTCGGGTTAGAAGATATGTCAAAATTGTACTGAAACCCCAGCCAGCAGAGGCGCCTATTACAAAAAGGGAGCGGCAACTGAAATGTGTTGGTCCAGCTTGAAGAACTGCAAAACCTATGCCGAAGGCCAGGACGACTGGAAGGACAGAAGCCATAGCAAGAATCCAACCACCATTGTGAAGGCCCTTTTGGGGATGATAGGAAGACAAAGCACCAGACCAGACCAGTGAGCCATCTCGAGGTACTTCTGATTTCCAGCCCTTCCATGGGATTCCAAATAATCTCAACGAAAATCTTGAGTTTACTGCCTTGATGGAATCTTCCTTGTAGGCCATGAATTTCGCCACAATTTCTAGGGTAGAAGCTGGAGCACCAGAATCACCAATGGCGTTACTCAATAAGACAACAGGAACAAGCCAAGAGAGAAGCATCGCAGGTCCGATCATTCCCCCAGAAGGATCCGATGACGCCCCTACCGCGGGCACAAAGTCCGAGACAACCTGGAACATATACATCGCAACAGCGAAACCAGTTCGCATGGTTTCGTTCATTCTTTGCCTTATGAGCTCGTTCGCAGTCGTTCTAATCGACGCCATGTTGTCGATATTCATTTGTTCTAGCTCGTGATAAGAGGCATCCTCAATCTCTATCCGAGTGGCGAAAATGATAGCGAGGCACTTGATATCCGCCTCAGCTGCTTCTTTGGCAAGAAGCCCTCGTGCTAGTGCATAGCATTGACGCCAACTGTCGACTTTGTGCAACAATGACCAAGTTGAATCGATTGGATCACCGAATAAGTGCAAGATAAGAAAGAATCTTTCCTGTTCAACGCGAGGGAACTGCATATTCGAGACGAGGAGAAAGATTGGCAAGAACCATCCCACGAGACGAGGTCCAGAATCTGGATACCAGCCTGTTCCTGACCCACATAGTTTCTTACATCCATAAAGGGTGAGAACAGGTTCGGAAATATTGGCGACTGAGGAAATGATTGACGAGTCCCATCTCGTGCCGTTCGGATCTTGATATTCTTTCGTGACATACGCTGCGCAGGTTGCTCTTTTGAACTGGTCATTGGCAGCAACCAAGGGAAAATGACTGACAACTGCAATGAAGAAAATGAAGACTAAGGCGCTCGAATGCTGAACCTTCAAGCTGAGACTGTTCCCCATCTCTGAGCCGTCTTGGGCGTGCCGTGCCGTGCAACGCTCTGGGACGGAAAGGAAGAAAAGCAAAGATAGCAGAGCCTCTTCTTATATCTACAACAAAACAATGGATCGCTTGCATACTAACATTGCTCTTATCGGGCCATATTTGACCCTTCAAATCTCAACCACATGGCAAGATCTATTGGCTCTGCGTGTTTCACCTCGAAGACTTAACCGCGCGACAGCTGGCATTCGACATGCAAGCGTGCCTGGTGAACAAATTTGGGGTTCTGTGGCACTTACCTGAGAAGCTTTCGCCCACTGGCATGTCGGAGAGCAAGCCTTCTCGATTTGTGGCTTGAGATGTGGTTTGCACAGCCCCCTCTTTCAATACAAGTAATGTTGAGCAAAGACTTCGGAAAGGCAACGGAAGGCGTTCAAGCTTTCGGGAACGAATATCACTGATTTACAGATCTGTACTGAAGTTATACTTGGATTTTCCTCGCAACTTAGCTCCGTCTTGAACACTACGACCCAAAAGTAGGTAGGTAAGGTAGGTACCTAGGCATACAGTGCTCTTGGCATGTGACCACGGTCACGTGAGCTCCTAAGTACATCCTCTAGCTTGAATTTTAGAGTTGAAATATAGCATGATTGGACAAGTACAACGCGTGGCCTTTAAACTGACTTGGTTTTTTTACTTCCCTTTATATCCTTGTTTCTTGTAAGTCATACGTATATATAATATTCTCTTCCGCGAGTAGCTCACCTTCAGACAGTTCTCCAGACGCGAATGGCGTACGAGGAACTTGGGAGGGTATATGTCGGTGAATATGGCAGTGACGAGGCTGTTCAATGGCAAGAACAATTATCGACATGATCAATTCGGGGTAAGTATTATCAGAGATTTATATGATAGAATCTAAGCCTTTCCTCACACTGGGAACTTTCGAATATACGAAATTACGACTTGCGACTGGCAAACTTACGAGTTTACGAATTTTTTTTTGGCTGGGAACAATCATTTGTGCATGTAAAAACTTTTTGGGCGGAGTCATGGTCTAAGTTGGGGTACGATCAGTCTTCTGAAAATGTGGATGTTGAGAGAAATTTAGAGCTAAAATGCCCCCTGCTGGCCGCTTCAGGGGCTCGCTTAGGGAGCCGGCCCCTATAATTCAATTTATGCGGGCTCCAGACTCTTCTTAGCCCAACGTTCTGCGATCAAGCTCTGTTCTACAAAATTCCATTACTCTGAAGTGCTTTTTATCGACTCAATCCAAGCTTCCGTAGTCGTCACTTCTGCGGAAAATCTTGGCCAGATTGACTTAATCGAAATTTCCTTCGCCGCTACGTCGAAAGCAGCGGTCGCATCAGTCCTGCCGAGTCTGAATTAGTCCTTTATCCCCTGGGGAAAATATTTCGCTAGACAAGAAACTTACAGCAAGGTTACATGATATCCTCTGAGAAGTAGCAGTGTGTTGTCAGCCTCCATGAATGATGTCAAGGAATGAAGATAGACCTACAGCTCAGAAGTTCCTCTGGCAGTGGATTCAAAGCAGGTGTGTGACTCAAATCCAGCCAAGACAAGATGTGTAGTATCTCGCTGGCGAAGTTGGTAATTCATGTCCGTGTTCTCGAATCCACTGCAAGGCGAAGTATCAACCTCAGTATTCCCTATTCTGTGCATCTGCAAGGAGGAGAGCAAAGACTCACTTCATATTCCAATGCTTACTTGCAACGACATCTCCATTCTCGATCACAGGCTTAAACTCCTCAAAAATCGTGCCTCCGAAGCCCTCAGCGAACACATGCAGCTCTTTTATGGCAGCATTCAGCTTCGTCAAATGCTGCCAACCTTCATAGTGGCCTTGAACGTAGTTTTGATGCAAGCTGTAGAAGACTGGGATCTTTTGCGAGCGCGCATATGTCAGGAGCATCTTGATATTCTGCACAACGTTGGAGGCCGACAGATCCGCTGGATTGTTGAGTGCATCATGCCTAAAGGATGTACGAAGTCATTGTACGGGTCGATGAGGATGATCGCTGTGTTGGGAGTATTAGAGCTGAGAGAAGACATGATGATTGAGGTTGAGTGTATGTTGTGAGGTACTTGATGATTGTTGCTTACTGTTCGACAGAGAAGAGAGAGTCAATGCGAGGGGAAATTCCATCAAGTTATCACAAAGTTTTCTTCGTCTCTTACGAAGCGATTTTCAAGCTAGATATTGCTGAAGTGCTTCTGGCTATGCAGCATTTATAATCATTTGGATATTCATAAGATTTGGGCATCAAGTAATAGGTATACTCCACAGGACTAAAAGCGGACTTAATGCGAGTTCACGAAAGGGGCGTCAGGGATCTCCTACTGTAAGAATGCCAAGACTTTGCCCCTCCACCAAGCGAAGGTTGGTCGAAGTATGCTGCGGAGTCCAATCAACAATGCAACAATACCTTAAAGAGCTTGGGGGAAAAAGGAACAAAAGGTGTATTAACAAGGACATGAGCCTTAATTGAGTTGCTTCGTGGAGAGCGATTGCTCGCCTTGGTAACATATCCCCCCCATCTTGAAGCAGGACGAAATCGGGTATGGCCATCTCGTGACTTCAAAAGTTGAGACCATTCCCGTACCAAAACACGCATTCATCTATTGAATTAAGGTTGTTTGCGCCACGTATTCCAGCTAAAAGTGGGCCATGAATCCCATGTATTAAATGAGTGTGGAAAGATCGTGAGGTGTTACAGTCCCTGGTGAATCCAACAAGGCTTTGGGAAGCGAATAGTAGACGAACTTTTGTTGACCTTTCATTGTATACTTTGATAAAATTGTGATACGTAATCAATTCTAATTCAACCTCAGAGTCAAAGTCTTGAACACCTTAGCCTCCCGCGAAGTTCAAAGTAGTTCAGCATTTCCGGAATGCGTTGTTCTACAGCCTACTTTTCGTGTATGTCAGGCAAGCGGTCCCATTCAGTGAAGTTACTTTTTGAAGACCCATAAGCCTTTCTTTTTTCAGCAAGTCCGAGACATGACCAAAAGCCTCCCGAGATTTATCCCCGATCCCTACACCCAGCCGCGGATGCTTCGGTGGATCAACATTCCACTCCGGGATCACACGAGTGCCATACAGAGAAGTTTCAAGGACGACGCCTCCGCCGTACTTACTTTTCTGTTGGCACATCTCAATCATGCGCTCAGCAACATCTGTTGGCGACATGGTATGCTCAGGTTCGTAGCCGAAGTCGTTCATCGTATCTGGTCTTTCCGACCACAAAGGCGTATGCGTGAGCCCTGGGCAGATAGCCATCACTCTCAACCCTTCGCGTTTCTCTGCCTCTGCCAAGCTGCGCACAAATCCTATCATAGCGAACTTGGTCGCACAGTACATTGGCGCACCATAGTTGCCTCGCAGCCCGGAAATACTAGAAATAATGAGAACAGTGCCAGGCTTATTCTTTCCGAGAACGGCTCGCATGGCAATGCGGGTTAACTTCATCGGATGAGAGGTGTTGATATCCACCGTGGCATATCTTGTATCCTCAGGATCGAGCCAGAAGTTGGAAGAAGGCTCATGAGATTGATCAGTCGAAGTCCATGGGTGAGCACGTAGAAGGAGAATTTGGCAAGAAGACGAACAGGTTCAAAAACACCAGCTCCTGCAACCCACACATCAGGCACATCTTTATATTTCGCCTCACTCGTGGAGACGAGATTTTGAAGCTGGTCCCATTTTGCAACATCGCAAGGCTGGAAGACAATTCGATCTCGGCCAACTCTTGACATGAACTCTTTTGCTTCCTGCGTTAGCCGCAGGTCGCCGATGATCATCTTTGCTCCGAGAGAGTGTGCAATTTTCACGAAGGAGAGACATATTCCTGCAATTATTCTCTGTTAGTCAGGCGAGCGGTGATAGATCATAGATAGCGAAGGCAACAAGAAAGTGCCATACCGGATCCGCCTCCTGTCACAACAACGATTTTGTTCTTCAACGAGTAGTCTGCTAATTTTTCAGGTCCCATTTTTTCAAATTTCTGGTCAACCTGTTTGAAATAGAGATGTGGCGTTAGGAAGATGGCAGTCTTCGTGCATTCATCGGCGCTGAGGCAACTTGCTCTTGACAAGTTGCACGCGAGGCAAGAAAGAGAAGGGCCACAGATGATATTTTAGCTCCTTGGCGTGGCTTTTTATAATCCTCATTATAGGTTGAACACAGGGTTTGACGAAGCCCTTGATTAGTGATGGAACTGCAAGCGTTCAAACGACAAGGTACAAAGGAAGCCCTGACATCGGTGACTTGCTCGCCCCCGAGCACTTACCGTAGAGTGCGTGGACCGCATGCGGCCTCACTATTATTGGAGATAGAAATTTGTGTGTAGAGGACGAGTCAGAGTAAAACTTTGCACACTTTTAATACCGTAAATCTATTTCCAACAACCATTTTCGCAGCTCGCAAATAAACACAAAATACAAATGCACACGTCTACACCACTATGATCAAGGAACTCTCTCGTTCGTCGATGGGGCAGCACCGGCGGATAGAGGAGCATCTGCTGATGAGACAACCTCACTGGGTTCCTCTTCTCCCTCGGAATTCGGCGCAACTTCTTTGGCCTTACCCTCAGGCTTTTGCCCGTAGACAACATACCTGTGTGGAGGTCAGCCATCTGATCGATGCCAGCAAATATTTGTGTACAGCTACTTACACCTCATAATATGAATGGTTCGCTCGCCTCAGCAACGCCGATCTCATCTGAGCTATGAAGACTTGGATTTCTTCGTAACTCCACTGATCTGATCAGAACTTTCCTGAGACAGGGAGAACAATTGATAACGTACCTTCAATATCGTTGTCAATATCCACAGGGCCCACCCTTCAAGCCCCTGAACGCAATACAGCAGATTGTACTGTCCGATATTCTTCAGCTCCTTATTACTTGGCCAGCTTCCCACAGGAACTTTGTATTTCTTCTCAACAACATTGACAAATCCCTTCTGACATTAGATGGCCTATTCAAGAATTCTTTGAGGACTTACCGCAGCCTCAAGAAGACCTTTGGCTTGCTTGCCAATCAAGAATGTCCTTCCCATCTGCTCGCCACAATCGATAAAAGTCTTGGACCACCGCTGCATGATATGGCCCTCCCCAACGGAGCCGTCGTCGGACTTGAATTCAATATCCATGTCAACATGCTCAATCCAGCCACCTGGTTTCATACATCTGAACTGATTAGTTTTGTCCGCTCAGGAGTCTCGAATTCCTTGCCTGTAGATTTCGCTGTAAATATAGGGCCAATCCTTGATGCTACCCATCAAACACCTCAAGTGCACAAAATCGAAGTGTTCAGGGGGAAACGTCCACTCCAGTTGCGCATCATCTAACTCAAATTTGCAGTTCGGCGGAACCCAGTTAGGTTGGATACCTGAAAGGTCGGTACCAACCACTTGAGCTGAAGGGAATTTGTCGGCGAAATCCCTATCAAGCACAGGAGGGTCAGGGGCTGAAATCATGTGACTTCACAGTCTTCACTCGAGCTCTTACATTGCCCAGATTCCAGTCCCTGTCCCAACGTCTATCACATTCTGCTAGAGTCAGCTCCATCTTTAGAATTGATCAGAGTTCCTACTTGTGGATGATGTCCGATTGGTGCCAGAAACAGCTCACCACCCAAAAGCAATGTCAACATATGGTGGCTGCACCCGATTAGCCGGGCTCAAGGAATCTTGAAACACACAAACCCAATGTCAAGTTGCTCATTCTGGCTCTCGTCGTTAGGGCCCCTGAAACTGTAAGCAGGTGGACAAGTTTCTTGCAGAATGAACCAACCAATATTCAGAACTTTTGAAGTTATGATAACGTCGTCCATGCTAATAGAGATTCTCAGATCAGCATTGTCGAGCAGGAGAGCGTAGACAGTGAAATTTGAGACATTACAAGTCGAGCCCACCACTATCTTCCACGATCTAGAGATGAATAAAGAGGGGAAAGAGAGCCCACCAAGGTTCGGTAATTTAGGATACTGTCGTTCAACGAAGTTGTTGACTCGGTCGTTCTGACCAAAAGATCAGAGAGATTCTAAATTTTATTACATCCTGCTGGACTTACAATTCCTCTTCAAATGAAGAATCACGATCATTGTCATTATTCACATCCTGCTACCGTCAGCCTCACTCACTCTCACGGGTGCTTCGGAATGGTCACAATGGGAATCTCAGCTGCATGGGTTTGGTCTTCTGCACACATGTCGATCGAACAGAGAAACTAGGTTAAAAGTACGCTGAACAGTGAGAAGTCACAAAAAGATTGCGCTGATGATAAAAATGGATACCTGGCAGATTTGATGGAGTTGTGGCCGGGTCGTGCACAGTTCAGTTCCAAGCAAACGCTAACCTCACGGGACGTTGCCCATTGACTGGTCATCCGCAATTGACCATGCATGGCGTTCGATGGTTCGCCCATTGCGTTTTCTATCCATCCACTAGCAAATCTTGGATCGGATGAATTGCTTCTTTTGCGATTGTGGAGGCGATTGCAAGGGTTCTCGCACCTCCCTTGTCCACAGCTCCTCCCGCCTTCCTAAGCGACCAAGTAGGATGCAATTCCTCGTGTCAGCGTTTGCGACTCCGCAGCTGCCATGGGACGATTCTTATCTCACATCCCCACACTTCTTTACTTCTTTTCTGAGCTGTCAGCAGGAGTGAGCGCTGCAAGATCCTGATCGCTGTCATAGTATCACAAGACGCAGTTTCAAGATGAATCAACTTGAGGGATCCTCGTTGGCGGTGGTTCTACCTGTTGCGCTTGCTCTTTATTTCTTGGCAAGCCTAGTCTACACAGCCATCTACAATATCTTCTTCCATCCTCTGGCTCATGTTCCTGGCCCCAAACTTGCAGGGGCAACCTATCTCTACCAGACGTACCATTGTTTCGTTGGTGGAAGCCGGTACTACGTGAAAATCAAGAAGTTACACGATATTTACGGTACCGCAAGGCTGCCTCAGGAGATCGAGCTCACTGACTTCGATAGGCCCGCTCGTTCGAATAACACCAGATGAGGTACACCTGAGTGACCCCGACAACTATGAAAAGATCAATTATGTTGGCAGCAAATATGGAAAGTCAGCTCTGTACGATGCTTTCGGAATTGGATACAGCACCTTCAGCACCAGGAGCCCAGAGGTCCATCGCATCCGCCGCGGTGCGTTGAATCCTTTCTTCTCACGGAAAATGGTTCTGGAACTAGAAAACATTGTTCAAATCAGAGCAGAAAAGCTCACCACTCTGGTGAAGCAAGCATTTTCCGCTGGAAAGGCATTGAATCTTCATTACGCCTTTCGCTCCATATCGGTCGACGTAATCACCGACTATGCTTTTGGGCAATGCTACGACCTCTTGGACCGTCCTGATCTTGGAGAGACTTTCTTTGACATGGTCCAGGGAATCGGTCCCACCATGTGGCTCTTCATGCAATGGCCAGGTCTCCAAAAGATTGCTCTCGGAATGCCTCCCGCCATTGCAAGCTTTATGAGTCCACCAGTTGGCCAAGTAATTCAATTAACAGCGGTATGTATAATCTGCTTCTTTCTAAGCCCAGAAAACTAACTGTACCAGCATTGCCGTAAACAATGTGCGGCTGTAAAGGAAGCCATGGACTCTGGGCGTGCAGAAACACGACCTTCTATTTTCCAAGCATTGTTAAGCCCCCAAGAGAAGGATGTAGACTATGTCATTCCCACAGTTGATGATCTTAAAGATGAGGCATATAGCGTACTCGCTGCAAGTGCTGACACGACTGGAAATGCTATGACTGTCGCAGCTTATAAAGTGGTGTCAAATCCAGAAATATTTGCCAAGGTCAAGAAGGAACTGGAAGCAGAATTTCCTGATCCGAACGAGAGACTCAGTTTCGTGCGCCTTGAGACGTTGCCTTACTTGTCAGCTGTCATCAAAGAGGGGCTCCGGTATGTGCCACATATAATTACTCTACTTGGCTAACCTGAGCAGCTTGTCTTTCGGTGTCCCAGGAAGGCTTCCTCGGGATGTTCCAGAAGGAGGTGCAACTTTCAATGGGGTGTTCATACCCGCAGGAGTAAGTTCTCACCAACCGGCCTAGAATTTACTGACCGAATGTCAGTCCGTTGTATCAATGAGCTCCTGGGTCTTACACCAAGATCCAGAATACTTCCCAGATCCCCTGAAGTTTGACCCAGACCGATGGCTTGACCCCAAGGAAGCTCGAAGGATTGACAAAGCTTTCGTTCCATTTGGGAAAGGAACAAGAGGATGCGTAGGGATGCCGTGAGTGCTCTGAGGACTCCAGATACTGGAGAATAAACCGCTGATTATCATAGACTTGCATACTGCGAACTTTACGTCAGTCTTGGAACACTTTTCAGAAGATTCCCTACGATGAAGTCGAATGTGTTGACTCCAGCGGATCTGGTGTATGATGATTACTTCTCTGGTTATCATCCGACTTCAGCAACGAAATTCCATGTTACCGGGTCAATCTGAAACGGTTATGAGCAATGAATAGCAGAAACGAGTGGATAGAGATGCCTTCCCCCACCTTTCATTCACATGTGACTTTTATGATAAGAACTTTAGGTTCATTTCGACGTTTGAGTGAATGCGAGACGTGAACGCGGCAAGTTATCCCGCGCTCATCTTCGAGAAAGTAAAACCCTGACAACAACATTCTGGTAGGTAACAAGTACCAAAAAGTAGACCAAACCCCTCTGTTCGTCTGCTCACCCTGCAATCCGGGACTCTCAAGGCCGCGGCGAGATCACTTGATACCCAGCACGATACGCATGGCCCATACCAATGGCATAGATGCCCTTGACAAGCACTTCTCATCGACATCTCTTCAGTCTGTTGAATGAAGGTTGAGTTCTCAGCCACCGGACGCTTGGTGACCATATCCCCGCCCACTTGGTACGTACATCATGACGCTTCCAAAGGAATAAGTAATATAAATGTCGACGAAGCCCACGACTTTGAAGATTTCTCCACCTTCACGCTGATGCTAATGCTAATTTACAGTGCACGTGATGTACGGTCTCGTTATGAGACCTTCAACGTGTAAGCGAACCCTGAGCCCCTGAGCCCCTGAAATGATATTTGGTGGCATCGACGAAACGAGAACTATATACACGACCTAGTATGTTGTATGGAATTTACAGAACATTCGTATCATTATCATATCAAGTACTGACAGAGCAGTCAGGCGGGGAAAAGTTTAATTGCTTAAGTATTGGTAAGTTTTTTATGCTAGCTATGTGTGGTATGGACTTTCTCCAAATATTCCAGAAAGACATATTCATACATCAAGCCGAATTCCACAGTCTCAATAGTTGTTTCCAAAAGCATTTTTGTTGACCTGCACACCAACAACCGTCTCTCCGGCCGGGAAAGAAGCCTCGTACTCGAGCACCAATCTGACACCTTGTCCAGGATTCAACTTTACGTTCCACGAGACCTCGCCGCCCTTCTTCGCAGTTGCAATCGCACTTCCCCACTTTCCCTCCTTGAATTCTTTGCCATCGATACCATAAATACTGGCTCTGACATCCTTCGCTGTTCCCTTTCCACTCGTGCCAGTGGTGGCAGGGATCAAGCCGTTGAAGGCAGTGATACCAGTTGCAACGCCCTCACCACCGACCTTCAAGCCTCTCGGGTTCAAGATCTCGATCTTGAGACGCTCGTCCTCAGAAACGGGGATTTGGTCCAGAACAGTCATCTCGATCGCGGCATTTGGCTTGGTGTTCAGGATGACCACAGAGCGACTGAATACATTGCTGTCCTCCTTGTTGAATATGCCGGATTGGCTTCGTCGAACAGTTGGCTTGGGGTAGGTGATTGTGATAGCTGGATCAACTCCAAGAGGAAGGGAGAATGATTCGCCTGCCGAGCATCGGGGGAATGATGCTTGGCCCAAAAAGCTGCCATCAAGGGTCAATCCTAACGGGCCCTTGAGTAAAGTGATCTTCGAGGTGTTTCGTAATCTCGCCTTTAGGAATGCAACTTGCCGAAGCTTGCCAATGACGATGTGAGAGAAGACGACATTCTTGAATTCGATCTTCGCGATCTTGTGCTTGCTGGTCGAATTTCTTGGAGCGAGTGTCTTCAAATTCGGGATGTCGTAGGTGGTGCTCATCCCGGTTTCTTCCCAGGCTCCTTCCTCGAATGTAAGTGACTGGGGCTGAGCATTGAGGAGTTTGAGGTCCAACTCTTCGGAGTCGAAGAATCCGAGTTCATCTTCCAGTTCTTCCTGTTCAATCGCTTCCTTCTTCTTCGCAAAAGGACTCGCAGACTTACGTCGGAACTGAGGTGCAGAATGAGCACTCGAAATGGATATCTGATTCTGTGCCTGTGTTTGAGCAGTGCTACCAAAACCACCTGCTGTAGGCGCGGCGCTGCCGAATAGTGCTGCTCCCGTCGCTGCCCTCGCGTGATGCGAGCCATACAACGAAGAAACCTGTGCTTGGGGCGGTACACTGTTGCTGATGGTAGTTCCTCCTGGAGCTGCCTTACTCTGTTTCAGCGAAGAATGCCACATTGATGTATTGTTGGAACTGCCGTCGATGCCAAAAATCTCGGCTCGGGGCTTCTGAGATTGCTCTCCGGTATTCTTGCTCCACTCCTGTTGTTTTGCCAGTCGCTCAGATTCGCTGAACAACGCACTGTCGGGGTTGCGGCCGCCCTTTAACAGACGTACGTGCCAGGGCTCGAGAAGAGGGATTGTCTCGCTGAGGCCAGAGAAGGTGGTCTGTGATGTCGAGAGGACGATCTTCGCATCACGCCAGGTCTCGGACGTGGTGTTCTTTAGATCTGCTCCGTACTCCAATAGGCCAGTGCATTTGACAGTGTCCAAACTCAGGTCGTATCGTGGGGACCAAGAAGCAGAATAAGTGATGTATGAGAGGGAGAGACTGATCTCGCCCGTCTTCAGTGGAGTGGCTGATGGCTCGTGGAAGGTCGAAGTAGCCAGGTTAACAACAGTATCGCCATCAATGGAAGAGCGACGAGATGATGCTGGTGTGAAGCTTGTGGGCTCAAGACTGATGGTGACCCTGTAGACTTTCTTTGGCCAGAAGAGCTCTCGCTCTGCCTTGACTCTCAATTTTTCCTTGAGAATTTCAGCCTGTTTGCGTGCTTTCTTCTCCTTCAACTTCTGTTTCTCCTTCTCGGCCTTCTCATTTGCCTTCTCCAATGATCTGGCAAGCTTGATTTTGTCCTTGTTGACTTTCTCAATATCCTCCTGAATCGTTTCAAGAGCAGCAATTGCGTGCTCGTGATCCTTGTAAATTTTCTCACGCTCGGCCTGGTAAGAATCGATGAGCTTGTCCAGATCACTGGGAGCTGGGCGTTCTTTTTCCACGCTTTTGCCGAAAGCATCGCAAATCTTCAGACGATGAGCTCCAGAGTTGATTTTCTCTTGTTCGCTGAGCAACTGAACATTAAGATTTTTGAGCTTTTGGTTGAGCGCCTTCATGCCTTCCGTCTCATCCTCTGATTGTTCATCTTCGTCTGAATCCTCGTCTTCAGAGTCGGAAGGATAGATATCTTCCCAGATATCACGATTCGGGAGCAGATCGACAGTGACTTCGGTGATTGTAGCGGCTCCGGTTCCTTCTACTTTGATGGAGTGTTCGTCGACTGTGGGAGCAAGGCCGTCGATGGTTATTTGATTGGGACCTGGGTGAAGTGTGATTTCCTTGATATCTCGGATGATTTGGGCTCTGGTGGGAAAGAGGATGACGCTTCGAGTGGCAAGATCTCGAATCCGAAATTCTTGCTTGTGGGGCGCATCAGACGCCATCGTGATTTTGTTGTTGTTGCTTGGAAGCACTCTTCTTCTGCGGCTTGGAAGTAAGGGCGAAGGAAGAGGACCGTGGGGTAGACAGGGTTGTAATATGGGAAGTCAAGAAGAGTGTTGAAAGCAGATGGCTCGGACGAGAAAGATTGAGAACGTCAAGGAATAGTGAAGCCATACTTATAGAAAAGTTCTACCTGCAATTAGGCACCCTCCTTTCCCCAGGCACCATTCTGAGCTGAAGGACGGCAGCCAATGGTGGTGGCTTCGTACCTGCGTCAAAGCCAAGAGAGCTGCTAGCCAAAGCCATTTCCATTTCCATCAAATGAAGCAAGCATACGAACGCCGACATAGAGAGGGCTTGAGTCACGATGTTTGAGAGGCATGGAAAGACCAGGAAGAGGAACGGGAGGGTGCAGGGCGGGCGAGCAGTGGTGGCGAAGCGTTGGGCTTTCCGCCAGGCCCCCACGCATGATTGGTGGATGCCTGCTGAATCAGCCCCCACAATTTCCTCTTCACCCCTGAGTCACAGCATCTTCCCCTTCTTCTACTACATCTGCTTTTCCTTCAAAAGAGAAGTTATCATCCAAAGCCAGGGTGGGCCTCACAACAGTGACTCTTTCTTATGTACGATGGTTTCGGAAGCCTAGAGCCTCAGCTACAGTGTGTCTCAAAGCTTCAAAGCTGTGGCGGTGTTGGCTCGTGCAGGGGGGTAGATATAATCGTACTTACATATCGAGAAAGTTGAAGCCCGATATTTCGAGTGCCTCATGAACTCGTGCGATTCGCCTTTGAAGACCGTATGTGGATAATAAGAATGATCGCCAAGTCTACCATATCTTTGTGGTAGCTTCATGCAGTCTTCGGAGCTGCTCGAGACTGAATATTCGTCCTCGTTTAACTTCAAGAATCGTACGTCCACTGACGCCATAACTACTTGCCTAACAAAGTTATCAACTTTGAAGTCAAGATGCAAGAGGTATCTCACTACATTGAAAACTAGACCGGAAACCATGTGAAGTGTGAGTTGGACAATATTCTCGAGCCGAAGCCCCTATCGTAGCTCGCTTAGCCCCTGCCAGGGCTTAGAGTGTGCTACCAAGTACAGTATTCCTGCCCGACACTCAGTGACATGCTCCCAACTTGCGGTAATGCCAAATCTTGTCCAGACGCACACCTGGCTTCCCTTTCAACTATTACCGGATACTTCAAATCAAACCAGTGCCTCCAGAATCACTTCACTTGCCTTCCCCGGTGAAAATGTTTCAGCAAGCGCTCCACTACACCGCTAACCCACCCCATCACCATCCAACCGCCACCATCACCCGGACATCCAACCAACACGGTCCCCAACGGGCCACCCAGCACCTCGTCCTCGGTGATGCTTCCTGCATACCGCATGGGAGCAGCCGTAGTAAACGCCCATCGTATCCCATCCTCCGTATTCGTTGCTTTCATCCTGCTGGGGCCCGCTTAAGCGCAGGCGAGGGGCTGTGACAAGTCAAGATATCGTAAGAAGTGGATGGCGGCCCAATCCTCTCACTTCCTTGCCACTCCTTAGGCGCTTTCTCCGCAGAAGAGGCTTCGATGATTCGTCTAGAAGGGAAGCGAAGTGCAACAAATTCGCTCCCTGTCCGAGTGTTCTGTGGTAGTGGTTGCGCGGTGTTGGTTCCCATCCTCGGCTTGCTCCCCGGCCATCACTTCTCACTTCTTTGGCAATGGTGATTAATTTTGGGAGTTCTTGTACTGTGCTATGTTTAGAGTTATTCTTGCGATCTGCAACAAATATTCTGAAAGGCCGATGTTTGGGTTGATGGATGGTGTAAGGTAGGGGTGTATACGCCTCGGCCCCAGCACGGTACTCTACAAGCCTACAGCTCTTCCTGATAGTTGTTATGGGAAGCTCAAACTTATGTGAGATGTGAACATCTTTCCCCCTGGAGCTGAACTGCGAAATGCAACAAAGCTTGTTGGAATGCTTTCTCAAGCATGGGTCATCCTTAGGGTCAAGGGTTATGCTCCTCAGCCTCTGACTGCGGCTCTGACCGACTTCCATCATGACCTTCGTCCGAAATCGGGACCCTTCAAATAGCACTATCTTTAGGCATGAAAGGTGCGAGGTGCAACAAACTGAGAATATCCGCTCCTGTTGACATAATAATAGTGTTGGTTCCCACTTACAGTCCAAAGAACGTTCCGTCACCTCGAGGATCTGAGATCACCCCGAGTCGACGACCTCCACCGCCAAGTTGAGCCCGAATTTGCGAGTACTCCAGCCACTCTATCTTTAGACATTAATTGCGAGATGCAACAAAGTCTCGTCTCTCCATAACTCTGCCTCGTCAAAATCCACGTGTCGTCCACCAACATCATCCCCCCTAGTGCGCCACTTCCTCAGACCACGTTATGGACCGTCTTTTAGAAAAGCTAACCCCGAGTCTCCCAGCCAAGACGTTGAAGCTCCTTGCTTAGCTCGTTACCTCCTTAATCATGCTCTTGGGCCGGAGATCGGAAAGCCCTACGTCGGCTTCTTCCCCAACGATTTCGCAACATATCCAGACACATTGACAAAAAAAATTGCTCCCTTGTAATTCCCCAGTGCGGACTGCAACAGACAGACTGTCATCCTGCCCTTCCTCTGCGCATAGCAGGCGAGCTTTGACAAATCACCCGATCCATCGACACTCCAACTCGAGACCACCTAGCTCCTCCTCGTTATTCCTTTGCCCGCGACTCCCACAACACGATTCGACCTACACTCAATCACCTCCCCCTATCGCTCCAATCTTGTAGTTCCTTCGCTCCCACCAACCCACCCATCAACATCTCATATACCAAATAACAACTACGAATCTGCCTTATGAATTGACGACGTGCAATAGATCCTCTAAGACTCCATGTCCATAAAAATGCAGGAGGAGCGAGACTCTTAATCAGCCCAACGACGTGCAACATAATGATTGTCTTGCAAAGGGGAAAGGGGAGGAGAGTGTGCCTTGCAACTTGTTGGATGTGATAGGATTGCATGAATGCTACGCAGCACTTGCGTAAAGAGGGACAGACAAATGAGATGTGGTTCTCGTGTTGGTTGTAGCGAGCAGGATCGTACTCCTCTATCCACTTGGTAACGAATCAAGAGACCGCTGTTAGTCAAGACTTCTGTTTCTCTTAGAAATCTAGCTGGTTTATCCTTGAGCCAAAACTTATAGCTCCCCTGGTATTTCTGTCTGACCTCCGGAGAAATCGAACTGGATCGGGGGGAAAGTGGCTGCAAGATTATTTTGATTCTATTGATTTGATTAAAGTATACTTGTTCCAAAATGATCCTTCTATATTCGCTCCAACACGCCGAGAATGAGATCACCGTATATACCGTGACACGCAACGCCCCAACCTATATACACCATCCCTCACACATATCCTCATAACAGCAAGCTCAATCCAGCGACAGATGCAACGAGCACTGCAATCATTCCAGGCACATCCCTCAACCCAAGGCCAGTCGCTGATGGAATGTTGTTCGTAGCCGCACCACCCAAGTACCAACTCCCAATATCCGTCAACAGCCCGTTCGATGTCAACATGGCAGCATTCGGCCCAACATTGCTGACATCGCTTCTGAAGGCACCGAAGTACGAGTACCGGTTAATGTACGAGATACGATCGAAGTACTCGGCTGACGTGTTGAAGAAGCTCTGGGTATTGGCCAAGGTGTCGTTGTTGAGTGCATACTCGGTGATCCAGATGCTCTTGTTAACATAGCTGGTTTTGGGGATTAGCTGAGGTTATATTTGAGTACAGAGAAAAGGGAGACATACGTTCCAGCCACCTGGCCGATGTGGGAAGCCAATCCCTCGAAATTCCCATACCAATGGATAGGGAAGAAGTCCGCGGTGCAGTTCGTGCCTTGGCTATGACACGCGTCGAAGAACTGTGATAACCAGGTGAAGCCGGACGGGCTGCCTGTCACGGCAGGAGCACCGGTCTTGATACCGAGTTTCCGCAGAGGCTCAACTTGGGAGATCCAATTCGTGGCTGCTACTGACGGGTCTACATCGCTTCCTCCAGTCGACGAAGTTCCATCCGGCTCGTTGTAGGTCATGATATGGGTAATGTTCCTCCCTCCTGATATCATGGTCTTGATCGAAGATAAGAAATCGTTACTCGGTGACCAAAGCATAGGCACGAACTCGAAATCGCTCTGCGTGCGGTTCGAGTACGCAGGTGACGGAGACACTCCATAGTTGTAGTACCAAGTCAGATCACTCGTTCCCTCAACCCATATCTGATTGTCCGAAGGGTGCGTTTCCGAAGGGACGAAGACGAGACCGCGTTTCGAGGAGCGTTCGAAGGTTGATTGTGCGGATGTGAGGGCTGCTGCTGCGAGCAGCATGGCCGTAGAAACATGCATCGTGAGACGTAGTTGAGAAGAACGAATGTGAGGTGTGGAAAATTCCGTAGGGAATTTGGGGCTGAGGCCAATTATGAAGCCTCAAGGCGTGTTTTGCGAATGGGCATTAAGAGAAGTAAGACCTGTTTATTATGGGGACGATTCCATCCAAGACTCGAGATCTTGGCTGGGGTTCAGATCAGGATTGTATCAAGGCCGTGGGAGGAAAAAGGAACGAATACGCTGAGGCTGCGCACGGAAGATAGGATGAAACGAATGTCGAGAAGCAAAGACAAACAGGAATACATCAGGTGAAAGAGAAAATGTACAAGAAGGGACCGCTTGAATACAAGGCAGCTGGCTGCACGCTGCAGCGGCGCGGAGGTTAGGTTGTTGGCGTTCGGGATGTGCGGTCTTGGTGGCTTCTGCCGAGTCTGTAGAGGCGCTCGAAGAGGAATGGTCAGCGCCAACACAGCCAGAAGAAGCGTTGAGTTCGTGCCTTGAGCGAAGCCCAGACCCCTTTTGAACCACAAAAGAGAGACAATTGCATACACCAATACTTCTCCTACAAAGCAGGGGGGCTCGAAGTGCCGCAGACTCGCAGCGCAGGCCGTGAATGTGCATCTTTAAAGTGCTGACCGCGATCTGTTATCGCAAGTGCCTCATTTTGCACCCCTGAGCCGCAAGTTATTGGCTGCCTGAGTTCTGGCTGGGCGAACTTGGCCCGGAATGTTATTTTTAATTTGGCATACGCCACCGAAGATTGCTTGGCTGGTTCGAGATTTGTGGAGATGATGTTGCTGCAACTGCGGTTCACACCAGGGAGGCTATCGAATTCCTGAGCCACCCCCTTGCTTAAAGATGGGTCTCTTCCACAGCCGCAGCTCGCGTTCGCAACACAAATTTCTGATTTTGTGAGAGACCGGATGAAACACTCTCCGTTCGGCAGTGAGTCCGAGACTCCAAGAAACGATCTGCCGCGTGGTTGGTTCACGGTTGCGACCACTTTGGACAGTTCTTCGCCTCATAAGGAACTGGGATGCCGTATTATCTCCTTAAGATCTTCTCGATAATCGATCCTCAATGCACAAATCTGTACTTCTGCGGTTGGACGTATATCTTCTTTTTAACTTTAATACTAGATCTTTATAACTGCAAGTGCGACTTCCGCGGTGTTCTGTCTTTGCTCTATTTTCATTACTTTTCATTACTCTTCTCAACTTAACACTCTCGCGAAATGGAGTCATTGCTAGCTTTCCGGTACGAAACCAATCATTATTTTGTGCTGTCAAGATCAGTCAAGACGCTTGCCGACATCCTCAGCATTCTTGCACTGAAAAGGATTACAACTTAACCTAATTACAAATCTCGTCCTCGAATTCATAGAGCTTCACAAGATGCGGCTGGTTACGATTTGAACGGCACAAAGCCACAATGACTCCGTCTCTCGTGTAATCGACGACGACCGAGCTGCAGGGTATTCTTGTGTAATAGTCGAGAAGTTTGATGACACCCATGGCAGTCCTTCCCACCGACATTGGGAAGTCCTGCTGCCCCATGAGTGATCTTGCTGCTCAAACCCACTCAAAAGAGATGGAAGGAACCAACAAGTGTTAACACCCCGATCTTACCCGATATCGTTCGAAATCAACTTTCATGCCTTGTTGTATTCCAGACTTCAGAGCGAGCGAAGCTGGCTCGGCACAAGCTGCAGGTAGCTTACCAACAAGACATCTTGCATCGTCTTTCAGGACCCAGCGTATGCAAGTACGGCACGGTATCCGATACCTTATCTTCTCGTTGAATTATCATTTGATTCCCTGCAGTCTTTCCAGCCTTGGGCCATGCAAGGTTCCTACTTCACCCCGCAGTTTTAAACAACCCCACAATTTCCCCATTCATCATTCGCTGCATCACAACATTCATTGCCAAGACGACCTGAACGTTCAATGCCGTCAGATCAAAGGTCAATTGCGTTCATCCGATATTCTCGACAATTGGTCAATTTGGTCATCTGAGGAGTGGGGGAGGCTGATGGCGACATAGGAACATCAAAGAGTGACTTGCAAGCGAAGTGTATATAAAGTCATGTATAATTCGTGTTACACCAGCTTTGCACTCTAGGTTTGAAATTCATCAGACGGTTTCGATGTCGGCCTTAGATTTTGACCCCATTTCTGTTACACTCAATCCTACGACCAAAGAAATTGACTTTATTACGAAGGAGGATGAACTGGCACAAGACACAGATGCGTCCAAGGAGGAGCAAGGGAGAGCTGCCTACGTTGCCGGACGAGCGAGAGTCAAGCGACGATGGTACCAATGGTACGCAGACACCGATACACCAGCCGAACGCACGCTTCTGATCAAGATGGATCTGCTGATCCTCTCTTACGCCTTTCTCGGTTTCTGGGTGAAGTATATCGACAACGGCAACCTCACCAACGCCTATGTTAGCGGAATGAAGGAGGACCTTGGCTTCTACGGAAATCAATTCGTCCAGCTGCAGACTGTGTACACGGTCGCCTATACTGTGTTCATGATACCTCTCACTCTACTGGCTGCCAAGTATCGCAATGTCATTCCTGCATGTGACCTGCTGTGGGGTGTCTTTACATTGCTTCAGTACCGAGCTAATTCGTTTGGCGAGCTGGCCGCCTACCGATTCATGGTCGGAGCGTTTGAAAGTGTCTATTTCACATCTATTCATTATACGCTCGGTTCGTGGTATCGTACCGATGAATTGAGCAGACGTGCTGGGATATTCTACATGTCCACAGGCCTGGGAACGATGTCAACTGGCTTTCTCGCAAGCGGCGTGATCATACATCTCGATGGCGTAAACGGGCTCGCAGGCTGGAGGTGGCTTTTCATCGTCTGCGCCATCATAACATTCCCCGTCTCTATTTACGGCTTTATCTTTTTTCCAAGCACGCCAGACAAGACCAAATCGTGGTTCCTGACCGATGCCGAGAAGGAGTTGGCCAGAGAGCGCATGCGGAAAACCGGCGGGAAGCCTCCAACCGGATTCAGCGGATGGAAGACAATCTACCGCTTCCTAGGACGCTGGCATTTCTGGGCACTGGTATTATTCCAAATGCCGTGGGGCTGGTCATCTCAGGCTTCCTCGAACGGCGCATACACATTATGGATCAAAAGTCTGAAGAGATATGACGTCTCTGAAGTCAACTTGCTCTCGACTGTCCACCCAGGGGTGGGGATATTCTTTGTCTGGTTTTACTCCTTCCTTTCAGATGCATTACAGACCAAAATGCCCATTATTGTTGTACAGTGCCTCTTTCAATTCGGCATGCAATTTGCATTTGTCTTTTGGAAATCTTCATTCAACTTTAAATGGGCAGCCGTTGCTACTGGCTACGCTCAGGTTGCGCTCTCGCCAATTGTGTATTCGTGGGCCAATGAGATCTGCCGTGAAGATGCGGAGGAGAGAGCTTTTGTTATTGCGTCTATGCTGGCAATTTCCAATTCTTTTAGTGCTTGGTTAGTAATCTTACAATCCAAGCTTTATTGTGCATTGAGTGGCAGACTGACTGGCCTAGGATCCCGTTGCTTGTGTGGCCTACTACGAGTGCTCCTTACTATCATAAGGGATATGTGTTCTCGGAAGTAAATATGATAGCTTTTGCGGCTACGACTATTGCGTTGTGGTGGTGGGATAGAAGAGATCAGTAAGTTCATTGTTCTTTAATTTGAGCTGTACTGACAGCGGCATAGGAGACGGGCAGTCAGAGAAGCTGAGCTGTAGTGATGCTATGAAATGCCTCTAAGTGTTGAATAATCGCCATATACTGCGACGAAGAAGAGAAGAGATGGTCTGGTGTACAGTAATGAGGGCGGAGGAGGTGTGAACTGGTTAACCAAGCGATGTTTTCATAGTCATAGCAATATAGACTTTCTATTTCACGTTGATATAATCAATTCACTTGAGAGGCTTCGGACGAACCATTGGACGTCTCCATCTGGACCATCCCCAGAAAACTCCTGGAGATGAAGAGTGGACCTGACCAATAGCCGGCAGAATATGGAACCAGCACGGTGGAAGCGAGGTGGACATTCTCAGGGGTCGCTTCGCTAAACGGCCGCCGTTGGGATAGCTTCATAGTCAAGGAGTTGCTTGTGATCCTAGGTCTAGTTGCTAACTTAATATTCAGCCCCCGCAGGCAAGATCAAGCTAGATTTGAAGATTTAGAAACGCCCAAGTACTGGTTAAGTCTGGATCGCTGTTCAGTTCGACTTTCTCACAGAAGCCTGAGCTACTATCTCTAAGTGTTGGTTGGCCCTAGTAATAAGTTCAAATTGACTCATTTTCGATACCTTTCTCAAAGATGGTTCACATGGATATATTGTAGTTTTCATGTACTCATAAAGAAATCCAGCGATGTTTCGGAACGCCGTCCATCAAAACCCCTGTCGATGCGGGGCAAAGTGGACGGACTCACCATGTCAGAACGCAACCTCAAAAGACTGTCCACTTCCAACATTAAAATCCACTCCAAACTAGCACCACGGTAACGGCCCCCTACAGCTCGGCCCAACATGGAGCAGTACAGCCGTGGACATGGTCAGCCTTCGGCGAGCACGATATCTTATCCCAATTCAGCGCCGGTCGAGCCCTCAGCCAGAGGTCTCGAATCACGACCGAAAACGCACTCGTCTGCTGAAACCCGACCGAAAGAAGTCTATTCCTGCCAGCAGTGTTCCAAGGTGTTCAACAGACGAGAAAATCTCAGTCGTCATGTGAAAACACGTGAGTAGTTGTTTAACCACTGACCATTTTCAATTCATTCGAGGAAAACAATGCAGAATATGGAGATCTGCTGATATCCTTCATTTCAGATGATGCATCACCCTCTCACTGCTGTGAAAAATGTGGAAAGGGGTTTTCGAGAAGCGATCTTTTGAAGCGTCACGAGGCTGGCCATGAGAGATGGGATCGTAAAGGTCTCGATGGAAATGACGGATCCTCCAAAAGACGGAAGGTCAACCTCGATACTGAAGCGTCTTCAGCATCACCCACTTCTTCCTGGGCGGCAGCGAACCAACATCCTAACCCTCTTGCTCCACAGAGCGATTTCTCGGCTAGCAATAATGATATCTCTACGAATTTACCTTCAACATCAAGCCAGCAATTCGGACGGCCCGAGCCCACTTCATATGCATTTCATTTACATCCTGGACAAGCACCAGATTATCAAGCTCAAGAGCAACTAAATCAAATTCATGGCCACTCCTTCACCCATTCTTCCATGACACAAGAGCAGAGTTATAATTATCAACATTTCGACTCGATGAGTACATCGTTTGTCCCTTACGATTTTTCATCATTCCTTCTTCCGTCGGGTATGGAACCACAACCGGGCAATGAGTGGTTCTCGCATGACTTCTACTCTGCCATGCGCGAAAATGGCAATGAATGGTCTGGGCTGGGAGAGCCGATACAACCGAATGATTTGACTCCTCACGAAGATTATGGCAATAGCTTCGACCAAAGTCAACAATCTGTTGTCCCATTGCCTGCCGAGCCAATTTCTATAGTCCCGAACAATCAGGAACATTCAGATGAAAACCGGCGGGAAGTAGGAGGGGGCATCAGTCGTGTATCTTCTCCTCCAAACGAAGCATCAGAAGAAGACAAATGGCCATTCCAATGGAACCCAAGTTCAACTCCCATTCTCAAAGCCCACGCCATCACAATCCCCGACGACCATCCCTTGATTCAAGCTCACCACTCAAGGTTTGATATCTCCGAAGCAAGCCTCCTCAGGCTTCGAGCTTTCCTCAAACCTCCTTCTGGACGAGAATATCATCGATCGCAGAAAGGGTCTTTCGTCTTGCCAACGTTACCCATCGTCAACATCTTTATACGTCTCTTCTTTGAGCATTTTTCGCCCCAGATGCCAGTTCTTCATCACCCAACGGTCAATACTAACGAAGATCTACCAACTCCTTTGCTTGCTGCTATTATCCTTATCGGGGCAATTTATAGTCACCTGAAGCATACGAGACGATTCGCCATTGTCCTCCTCGATATTGTGAGATGGCATCTACAAATTGCAATTGAGTGCGACAATAATCTTATGAGGGACCCAATGATAATTTATGCAGAAGCACTCATATGCCACGCAGGTCTTTGGTGCGGCAACAAACGTGCTTTCGAGCTTGCAGAGGTGGTTCGCGGCTCTCTTGTTACACATATTCGGCGTGTGCAATTCGGCGAGCGACTAGTCACAAGTGAGAGAGCACCCACCCCTGAAATTAAGAGCAGTTTAAACACAGACTGGCGAGAATGGATCGCAGAAGAGGCTCGGAGGAGATTAGCATGGGTTATGTACTCTATCGACTGTCAGTTCCCTTCAATACTCAATCTCCCATCCACCATCTCGATCGGAGAGGTGTGCAATCTGGGATGCCCTTGTGACGACGAGTTCTGGTTTGCAACATCCGCCAAAAACTGGAAGAATCTTTTGGGGCCAGCTTCTGTCCCCCCCTCAAGATCATTCTCAGCAGCTGTAGGACCATTTATCCTGGAGACGTTGGTACAACAAGGCTCCACGAGAACGAACACCCATCTCCCTATTCTAAGCCTCAACTCCTGGAGCGCCTTACTTGTCCTATTGGCGATCCAAAGTCAGATCTTCGAATTCTCACAAGAATCACTGATCACCAGGACATTCATTGATGACGGGGAATTATCCGACGAGGAAGATGACTCTAGCTCCGAGAATGGGGCCAATGCGCATAATGGGGGATATGAAGTCGGTTTGTCTAGAATTCTAAGGAAGCTTAAGCTAAAGCGTCGGCTGCAACTTGCTGGTATGTATTTACCAACATCTTTCTTACTTTGGCTAACAAGATCAGATGCTCTGGCTTCATGGGGCAGAGCCTACCAAATCCCCTCACGCTCAAACACTCACAATTCATCACGGCACTTCCATGCCTCCTCGATCATCATTCACAACCTCAGCACAATACTCCTCGATATCTCGCTATCCGACCTCCAAAATGCAATCGGCAAAGAAGGCACGACTGGTTCAACACGAGCCTTTGCAAGACTTACGAAATGGGCTCGCAGATCTCCTCAACTGGCAGAGCAAGTTGTTTGTCACGCCATCAAGACAATCCTCATGCTCGCTCCAGGGAAGAATAATGGAGAAGGCGGGATCAGAAATATTGACACCGCTCCTTACAGTGTCATCACAATCTTCTTATGCCATATTGTGGTGTGGGCTTTTGCGAATGTGGCCTCGGATGCGCAGAAATTACGGTTGCTCGACACTATTTCGCGTAATGTAGAATTGAGATTGACCCCCTTCTTCGCTACTTTACAGCGTAGTCTCTGGACCGGTGGAGATTGGTCACACACATTGAGGAAAGAGGTGCAGGAAGACGATCAAGTCGAGCAGAACTCGGCAGCGGCGGCCTATCTCCTGTTCAGAAGTGCCGCGGAGATGTTGATACAGTTGGGAACATGGGGATGCGCTCTTAACTTAGCGTCGTTGCTTCATGAGCGTGCTGAGATGTGAAGAGCGGGGTGCAGACACGTGGCACTTCGAGGCAACCCTTTATTCTGTTCTCGAAAGCCGAAGACCTCGAAAGAGCACTTAGCACTTTCCCCCTTGTAACTGGCCAACAAAAGCAAGTCCTCAGCTAAGTGAGGATTTTTACTCTTTTCCTTTCCCTAGCAGAAATTAAGGGGCAAACCTCGCTCAGACAATACCTACTATCGGCAAGAATGGAGAACTATTCAGAGGTGGTGCCTCCTTCTAGGGTTTGAAGAAAAACACTACGATTTTCTTTAAATATGGCGATTTACATATACTCCGTTATGTAGCCCTCAAGCGCAACGTAAAAGGACACCGAAACGATCCGGACTGAATTCAGTACAGCAAGACGCACACGTGGTCAATATCTGGATGAGCTACCCTCTCTCCTATCTCGGATTTGAGAGAAGAATACAGCGAGTAGATTGAGTAGCCGAGGATCATTCGAAATCGAAATAATAAAGGATCAATGAAGACATTGTGAACGAAAACGAATCCCATCGCGTGACTTAAGCGACCTCCCGTCTCTCTCTCCCCTTACACAAAAACTGCAAAAAAAGTGACTAACACCAAAAAATTGCTTTAGACTTCAATAGACAAGAAAGACAAAAGAGGTTCGTGAGCTTGCGCTCACTACATCCTCTGGCCAAGGGCAAGCTGACTCCCCATCACTATACCGTTTCCAGTATAGCAATGTGCCGGCGTTATACGTAGTGAAGATTTGAGTTTCAGCTACCACGTCTTGTTCCTGGTTGAGTCCAAAAATCGCTTATTTAGATACTTAACCCCCACCTTGGTTTCGGGCCACCAGGATTCACCGAGACTTGTTACTGTGTCATGGGTCTTTGCAGCAGCACATGAGAAGAATAAGGCTTCGGGGGTCACTTCTCTCGTTCGTGAACAAAGATTTACTTGATAGAGCGCCCATCTATCCGTCAATTAAATCAGAATAGCTCTCCAAATTTTGAGATGGGCCTCATTCTGAAAGAAATCAAGATGGTATTTATTTTATATTTCTATCTACAGCTGTAATATGATGGTCCCTTGACAGGCAACATCAAACTCTCTGCATGCCAACCTTCTTCTCCTTCCACTGGCAATCTCGTTAATTTTTCTTTGGGGGAATTTCGGGATTGGGACTTACATTGAAGGCAACTTGGACGTCACGGAAGAACGGCTCCCCAACGATCCAGACATCTTCCAACCCATTTCCTCCTTCCATGTTCCTTTCAAAGCCCATCTTCGCTGCATCTGACCCGATAGAAGTCTTATGACCCATTCTAGACTCAACAACAATCCCAATACAGTAACCACTTCCAGGTGCCATTCTTCCTAGTGAGAATCGCCCTCCTGGTGAGAATGTCCCCTTGTCTCTGTTCCCCTTGAACACCTCAACATTCCAGCCTACGAATTCAAAATGTATCTTTGGCGGATTGAAGCACGGATATGCATGGAACTGTTCATGTGGATGAGGTAGTTTCCTGCTTCCAGAGATGGAGGAGTAAAATGCCCGCGCTGCGACTGGAGAAGCTAGAATGAAAGGCGTGTTGATCTGTTGAGTGTTAGATTGTGATGGCACCCCAATCAGGAAAAAACTCACGTCCAGAACAATAAGCTGGTTCTCTAATTCCTTGATTCCATCTACCCATACGCCTCGCATCAATATCTGCCACCATCCTTCCGCTCCCTGGACCTGGCTCCATTTCCACTCCTCCGACGAGAGTGCCGTCGCCATTTCGATATCGGCAGTAGACCTAGAAGCCACCAGCACATCTCTTTTCACTTCGTAATTTGCATATCGAGCGAGCTCATCATTTGTCTCGACCTCTGCCTGCCGTAGCGAGGACGCCGATGTCCCTCCGATGGTATATATTCCATCCTTGCCATTTATCAACACCAGAGACCAAACTGGGGTGTCGATGATGCTCTTCTCAATCAGCTGTTGCATTATGGACGTCGTTTTGGTTTGGCTGAGCGCTGCGGAAGGTGCTAAGCCTAGATATGCACCGGATGGTAGCAGACTTCGAATCCACTGTTTCGCTGGCCTACAAAGTGCAAAGGATGCGGATATCGATTGCTTGATTGTTGGAAGATGGATCACATCCGTTGGCTCGCGACATGTGGGAACAGTGAGTGGTGATTCTGCCTCGACTTCCAATGTGTCAGCTACTGAATTGTTAGGAGACTAGAAATGACCTACCGTATGTTTTGCTATTGAAGTCAAGGTAGAACGATCCCTTCTCACTGCTAGTAGACAAAATCCACCAGTCTGCAGTCAGCATATCAAGGTCCATATCCACTTCTTGCATAGGATCCCCAATATGCAGATTGGCAAACCAATTGCCTTCTCGACCGACTTCTCCAAGCAGAATCGAACTGGATTGGGTACCATGTTGACGCTTTGGTTTTCGCACCACTTTGTTTCCAACGAAGTCGCGCGTTGTAGCATTGAATCGCAGTTCTACTTCTTTGAGCTGCTCCAGAAGATACGTCAAATTTGCAATATCTGGTGCAGGGAAGCTGCCACCACGTCTCGAGATTGTGTAATGAATTGATGCCAGATGCTCCGAAGCCAGAGAACCTATGGTCAAGAGGGCAAATGACAGATATCGCATCAGATACATTGGATGCTGCCGATACAGGGGAAAGCAAGGTATTGCTGACGAAGGGAAGTTATGAAGGTTTTTTCTCATGCCTGAAGAGATGAAACTCAGAATGGAAAGGTTCTGTAAGTGAGGGAGGAGCAAACCCAACCACGCTTCTTTCCATTTCTGACGGAGCACTACCGTATCTTCTTAACGAGTACGGAGATCAATATACAAAAGTGCAAAAACTCAACTGCTCAGCCAACCACCGCAGTCGTGTAACGGCGGAAGGGTGAACAGAGAGGAAAACCAGACTAGCTAAAAGTTTTCGTCGTGAACCTACATATTGACAGAAGCTTGTGCGCTTTTTGCCTAGTTTAACCACGATTGACAGTTTTCGTTGTGGTCTTGTGTTGATACTACTTTTACAGTGGTAAATCAACGTGCGTAAGATGACTGGCGAAAGAAGTGCTTATGTTCATAGGTGAAGCTGGATGAGTTCCAGGGCGGTCATGATTCTAACTTGCAACTGCGGCTAGAGCCCGCAAGGCAAAATTATACAGTAGGCACTTACGACCTGAACGAGACTTAGTCAAGATTTATCTAGAAAGCAAATGATGAGTCTGGAGCATGACTATAATGCTTTTACGAGACTCATCGCTCGATGCACCTGACCAGGGGTGGGCTGCGCGGAGAAATGTAGCTTAGTGAAGTCTTGAATGTTTCATAGTACTGAAATGCAGCAACCTCATCGTCAATGAACCCTCGTTGCTATGCCATACTCCAATGAATGCTCAATGCGAATAAATCTGGCATCAACCTCCCAGTGCCTTTGGCACGAGTCTGAAAGGTCTCCCGTCCCTACTAACCTGCCTCCATGTGCACCAAAGAATACTCCAAACCCATTTGGTAAACATATAGACAGATCGAAAGTTATTATACAGAGAAACCCATGCACCTTCCGAAATCGTCACTCGTAAGGCAGAACTTTTTTTTTTATTCTATCTCCTCTTCACGGCGAGGTTCAGGCAATCCAAGACCTTGAAGGGAATTAGTAATACATCGGGTCGATGGTAGAGAATTTGAGACTTACTCCTTCAGCGATAACCCCTTGGTTGTGAAGATGTTTGCTGATTCCCTTGACAAGCTCCATCTGCTCTTCCAAGGTAAGGCCGGTGATGGCTGTCTCAATGACCCCACCGAGGGATACTTTGTACACAGCAATGAAACTGTGGTAGTACATGTAAGCAAAGAATCCCATAATAAATTGGCAATCCATGCGATCAGTAATTCCACCGTGCCCGGGGATGGAATCGCCAAAGTCCTTGATTTTGAAGGTACGCTTTAAACCAGATGCGAAAAAGCCGCCGAATGGGGCAATGAGGGAGGCGAACGTGCCAAAAACAAGTATGTGAATTTGCATTGGTGCCATATAGAATGATTTGACGTATGGGAACCAGATTGGAAGGTGGTAAAGGTGAGGTATGAAGACCGGATTGGGTACACATTCAAGACCAGTGAAGATGTTCGCACCGAGATCCTGAAAATTGTTAGAACAATTATAAAGTTGGGGATTTGGCATTTGCCTTACATTGACTGGGCATATGAAGTATTTGTATCGCATCAAAACATTGGTCATGCCCACTCCAAAAATGATAGTTAGCACCCAAGCTCCCACAAAACCTTCCACGGTCTTCTTGGGCGAGAGTTTGATGAGCTGCGTGCGACCGAACGTGATACCGCAGATATAGGCAAATATGTCGTTGCAAATAACCAAGGAAACGGGTAGGAAGAACCAAATCATGCCCTCGAAAACGTTGTTCATAATAAAGTGTGCCTGGACGACAATAAGGTACAAGGCCATATGCGTCCATGCAAACTGGGTGAACTGGAATCGATAATGGCCTGCTTGCAAAGACGCCACGAAGAAAACGAACCCTAGAGTTTGTCAGCCTCTGAAATACTGAGATATGCAACGCTGGATATCTAAATACCTATAACATAGAGTACGAAGCTGATAAACCGGTGATGGGTCGCAAATGGTAGAAGCACTTTGTCGACCAGCACTATGTGCTTGAAGTAGTAGATAACACTCTCGCCATATAGGAAATACATTGTCGTTGCCAGCCAATACCAGTTCAAGGCTTTTGTGAACCGCAGTCGCCGGGCTCGACTGGGGACGTTCGCAATAGCAATAACTTCCTTGAAAGACACGATCTGGATCGCAGTAACAATCGCTATTATGTAGATGTGCCCCGCGAACATGGCACCGAAGAAGCCGCCTATCATAACAAAGGTCCATATCGATCGAGTGATAAACGTCTGCTTCTTCTTCTCATACTCGGAAACTTGGGTCTCTTGCACCTGGATCGCCTGTTAGCAGAAGCTCTTGAGCTTTGCGGAGAGAAGCCGTACGTCTGATCCACCATCTCCATTCGCAGCCTTCAAAGGAGACCCTGGCTCTGAGGCGGCCTCGCTGATATCGGAGAAGCTGCTCCTGCGTCCATCGGCACTCGCGTTGCTGCCATTGCGGTGATTAAACTTGACTCCACGGCGTGGTTTCGCCATTGCCCAGTGCTATCCGTGTTGTAAAGGAGAATCCAGATGTTCCTGCGTCTTCCGCTGGAGACTTGACGCGCAGACTTTGAAATGCCAAGACGGAGTGGGGAAATGCCTATGCGTTCTTGTGCGCACTCATGTAGTCGATTGGAGGTAGCTGGCAAGTGTGGAAGAAGGTAAGAGGGGTTCGAGGACACGGAGAGAGCTTGGGGTCGAGCTGTCAGGGTCGTTGGAGTGACGCGGCGCAAAGTGTGTTATGGTGCTGTGCAGAGCTTCGTCTGACGTATCCTTGGAACCTGGTCGATTTGTCTTACGGGCTTAGAAGCTCGTGAAAGTCGCGTTGGTGGTCCGAGAAGGCGGCGGACTTAAGCTCACATCAACATATTCTCATGAAGTCAACGTGAATCAGTTCAATTTCTACTTTGATATAAAATTTAATCTTTTGTCCGGAAAACAACTTTCAGACCTCGTCCACATATCTCAGGAAAAGGGGAACCGGAAAGCTGGGAAAGACACCCGGAGCTATCTTTCTCCGGCCCGGCCGCCTCCTCACCGCCTCGCGCCTTCCGGCAGAACACGGTCTTGCTTCTACGCGTGTGGGACAACGACTTCATGTATTGACTCTGCAGCTAGAAAAGCCCACAAATCTCAATGACGACTCAATGGGATGGCGGCACATGATGACGGAGGAAGTAATTACGACGACGACGATCTAGATCATCTACCCACCGATGCCCTTCTAGAACTCGAGAATAATGCCATCCAGTTTACTCAGGCCCAGAGAGCGAAGGCAGCCCCTTCGTCGGATTACGGTGATGACTTCGAAGACGAGGACTTAGACGATGCAGTTGTGATTGACGAGTCACGAAGCACGCCGGCTCTTGTCCAAGTCCTGCGTCAACATGGTCCAGGCCCAGCAACTCAGCACGAACAGTTTCGGCAGCAGCGTTATGGCGCATCTAGTACTTCCAGTTTGGCAAGCAGACAAAGACACAACCCCCCTCCCAAGTTCAACGATCCTAGCGGTCTACCAGCAGCCTCTATCACCCAGCACCCTCAGCAAGCGGAGCCGGGGGAAGCCCAGCAAGCGGGATCCGATGTCTTGGGCTTGCAAAGACAAGTCGCGGAGGTAATTGTCTTCCTACTTTCGATTGTCTACTGGATCTCATGATTTCTAGCTGCTGAGAGAGCGAAATGCTCTTAAAGAAGACCTCAATGCCAAGGCAGGCGAGATTGCCATTGTTCGAAGCAAACAGGAGAAGACAATGAAGGAATACGAGAGGGAAATGGCTGCCCTTCGAAAGCTCAACGACGACAAACTGGCAAAGCAACAGAAAGCTCTCGAGGCTGCCCGGATCGCAGAGAAGAATGCTGCAACCGAGCGAGATTTTATACGCCAGGATTTGGCCGAAGAATCGGAGCGAGTTCGAAGGCTGAACAGACAGAAGGCTACAGAAAAGAAGGATGTCACAAGTGAGGTCACAACGCCTAAGAAAAAGAAGACATTTTCACATAGAGATGGATTTGACGATGACGAAATCGAAATCCTCTCCCCGTCAAAAATCTCCCCATCAAAATTCCAAAGACGAAATGTTGGCAGTCCTTCCAAACCTGGAAAACGGAAACGAAAAGCTGTGGAAAGCCCTGTTGGTGCTTTGGAAGTCATCCAAATTGATGAGCCAGCTGTGGAGCCAAAACAAAAGGGTACAGTTCTTGATGAGGCTATTATTGCAAGTTTACAGATACAAGATGAACGATTCGATGTGAGCTGTTGTTACCTTGGATTGAGAAGCAAACGCTGACTTAAAAGTTTATTGGGACTATGTTAGATCATCGGGTTAATGCCAATCATCTCCGAACTGTTGAAGAGCTAGCAAAACACTCTTTGCCATCTTCTCCCAAAGAGTCCTTCCAATCAATAATACTCGGCCGCATCCCAGAGCTAGGAGCAAAGAAATCTTCGAAAGATCTTCCTATCGATTTCTGCGAGTTGCTCATTTCTATCTGGAAGAGTTGCCTTGAAGAGAAATATGTATGTAACTAAAATCCCACTTGATATTCTTTTCTGCTTACATTTATGGCAGTACAAACCGATATATCTTTTCATGGATATGATCTTATTTGCTTTGGAGCTAAAGACATCTTTAATAGGGCCTCATATTATTGACTCGTTAATTCCCCTTACACAGCTCACTGCTGACCTGGTGGCAATACCACGATTCAGACAGTTACCAGTGGGGGAAGTCGAGAATGACATCGACCTAGGCGTCTGCATGTCTATTCTGTATCTTGCTGCACAAGGTTGTGCATCCAGCGTTGAACATATTACCCGATTCTGGAAGCTTTTTCGTTATGACTTCATTCTCATGCTACTCAGCACAAATCAAAAACAGGCAGACTTTGAAGTCATGCTGCAGCTCCTCTCGACCAGCGTATTTCGGGATTCTTTCGGGGCTGTACCTGTCGATGTTGCCCAAGACCGCCAAATCAGCTGGATTTTGGATCGTTTCTCGTACGTTCTATACGAGGTACCTTGTTTGCCAATGAGTCATGAAAAGGTCGATCTTGTTGTCCTATCGAAAATGCGAATTCAGATCTTGCAGCTGTTGATTAGCATGACTCGATCTCCCTTTGCTAGTAAGGCTATAGCCATACATCCTCTGCTTCTTGGGCGACTCGTCAGCCTCATAAGTGACGAGCTAGATCTTCTATATGATTATCAGCTTCGACATGAGGAAAGGTATGTCTTTGCTGCATCTCTTTCGGGTTTACTGCTAAACCACTTCAGCGCACGCGCAATAAGTTTAGCAGTACGGCTTCTATATCACCTCGTAACACGCTACGATAACCTCATCGACATGCAAAAGAAGCTGGCCGTTATCCCAGGCGGTTCTCAAAAACACCTCCTCTGTCTCTCGAGACTAAGCTTCTCAGAAGACAATCTAGTCCTGGAATCGGGGATTGGTGCTGATGTTGCACAATGCGCCATGGATATGCTAGACATGTCGATTACCCCAGAGGAAGGAGAGGCTGTTCAAGCAGCTTTCACGAGTCCATGAACTTTATGGATGAAAAGTATGTAGATATGTCTTTCATAAGCGGCGTTTGGTGGCTGAAATTACATCGATGGCATTTTGTGGCACTTTGAGCGGTTTCGAATCATTGATCCAGTACGTTGCATTCCCACTGTACTGTACATAACATTATCCAGGCGCACAAATACAATTCCCTGTTGCAGAGGGTGCTCCTCCTAGGTTCCCACTTATGAATACAACCAGCACTGCCGTATACGCAGCCGTAGCACCAAAAATCTGATCTCGTCGAGCATTTGTCAATAATCCAACACAAGCTGCGAACAGGACCGTCCATCCACTCAGCATGCCTAGCAACGCGTGCTTGTTCTGCACTATATACAGCGAAATGATCGCCCCAAATAAAAGCACAGCCGCAAGTACGGTGCTGAATATTGCCACGAACTGTGAAACCGACCGCTCGGAAGTGTACGTTGTGCGTCGGGAGCACTGGTCTGGAAGAGGACTCCGAAATTGTTTTGGATGAACTGGGAAAGTCGATCCTGATCAGCTGGGACGCGGAGAGCGACTAGGTCGTGCGGATCGTCGAAAATGGTCTCACTTGCTCCCCAAAGTTGGGGCGTCTTATCCTCGTCAGGCTTGCCAGAGGTGGTGTAGAACCAATTTCGCAGCGCTTTGACGGTGCTCTTGGAAGGCGATTGACTGTTTAGGAGGAGCTGGTGGCTTGCTAGTGCTGCGCCTATGACTTTGGGTCAATGATTATCCTGATGCCATCTATTTGTATACACATGGTTGGACAAGGGTCACACGATATTTCTCCAGCTTCTCCCTAACCCTCATCGCTAGCTTCATCTTCTCCTTTTCTCTCGTCTGCAGTAATCCCTCCTCAGCCGCATGCTTTTCAAATTCGCTCCAGTCCCTCTGGCATTCTATGGATACCTGGTCTTTCGCATTCAAGTCTGCTAGAATTTCAGATTATGTCGTCCAAGACCTTCCTGAATATTGACTGCTCTCACCATATGGTAGCAGGACTGGTGTATCTTTACGGCGACAATTGATGTTATCTTCGTCCACCCTTCAATATCTCTGTCTAACGGCGGTTGACGCAGAGGACCGAGTTGATCGTGGGATCTTCTTCATATCACGGACTTCTTATTTCGTTGATAAATGCACGCACGAGCACGTTGGAGGTACATTGCTGGCGACTTTTCTCTTTCATAATCTGTTCTAATTTGCTTTCCTCATGCAACAAGGTTCGGTCCCTTCGAAAAGACATTCTCAGGATCATACCGCTTTTTAAGTTCCACAAGTCTGGGAAAGTTTACCCCGAAGACAACCTCTCCTCCTTCCCCAAGAGCTATCAAGTGTCAGATGTTGAATCAACAGCATGCAGAGGCGGAGGAATACATACAATCATAGTTTCCGTACTCGCCCACGGATTGCTCTGTTTCGGCATCCGTCCCACGGGCTTTCGCTTTCTCGAGCTCCGCCCTTGCCTTTTTCGACATCACCCTCGTCCATTCCCTACAAGCGCTATCATTTTTCGGATCCGTCCAGCCAGGCCCAAAGAGTAAATTGCCATAAGCACCACGATTGGCAAACGCTGTCGCGGTTTGCGGTACCTCAAGAATCTTCTTGTACGGCATGAACTCCCAAGCTACAACTGTCATGACCGCATCTGGGACTTGCGCGACAAAAGCTTCATAGTCGCCAAAAATTCCTTCTGCGAACTTGGTATCAAGTGGGCCAAGGAAGGCAGATCCTTTCATTGTTCTGCGAGCTCCGTGAAACATGGGGCCGTTTAGCATCTCGTTCATCTTTGGGAAAGGGACGACTGTTGTCATGTCTGCTAGTGGGCCGAGCTTGAGGATCGGTTCGTAGTATGCTCTCCCTTCCTCCTCAGTACCGTTATAGAACACCACCGTCATAACTGCGGGTTGCAAGGCAGGAGGTGGAGAGCCGAAGGCCGCTAGCATGAACACCTTTCCGTCCGTGTGTGTGAGTATTTGGTTTCCAAACGCCAAGACCTCGTGGAGTTGGGTTTTGGGGAAGACGAGCATGCCTCCCCAAACCGGATCTTTCTGTTCGTGTGCTTGGTAAACAAACTTTGTCGCCACTCCGAAGCCGATTCCCGCTCCCTTCGAGGCCCAGAATAGATCTGGATTCTCGGTGGCGGAGGCTATGACGATCCTGCCATCCGCGAGGACAAATTGTACGGAGAGGAGGTTGTCGACTACCATTCCGTGTGCAGGAGTCAGGTACCCATATCCACCTCCAAGAGTGAGGCCGCCTATACCTGTGTGATTAACGGTTCCGCCAACTGCTGCGAGACCATGCATCTCGGCAGCGTTATCAACATCAGCCCATAAACAGCCTCCTTCAGCAGTAATAGTCCTTGTTTCGGGATCTACCGACACGTGACGCATTTTGGAGAGATTGATAGAGACTCCTCCGTCCGTGGAAGACGCTCCAGATGTCCCGTGGCCTCCACCCACAACTGCGATCTCGAGCTTATTGGCTTGGCTGAAGAGAACTGCTTTGGAAACATCCTCCGCCGTTGAAGGGAGGACGACCAGACCCTGAAAACATTCAGTGAAATGCTCCGTGAAAGGATGAAATTAGAAAGGAAAGAATGAGAAGGCGTACAGCTGTCTTCTCTGCTGCACTGGACCATCTCTTGATGCTCTCCGCGTATCCTTCCGAATCTGGGGTTAGGACTTCTGACGAAGGGGAGAGGCTAGCCTTGAGCTTTTCTATTTCTTGTTTGTCGATCGCCATTGTACTTAGTATGGATGTTCTCAACAAATAAACTCAATTAGGTAACTGAGTGATAGAAATCGAATGAGTATCGTGAGATATCTCGTGGATATATAGGAAGTACTTACAGGTATGACAATACGAGCTCTGTCCTCCTTTTGTGATCCACAACTTCAGGTGCACCATGACAGCTCAGCTGAACTATGTAAGCACCAGCTTCTTCTCCACTCAATAGAGGAGTCCCGAGAGCCGAGAGGATATTTGTGCAGGCAGAGAGTCAACTTCTGCAGCACACTAGCTTAGATAAAGAAACTCCAAGTCTTGGCGCTCCTTGGGCCTCTCTTAGGCGAAGCTGGCAGTGCGCGCAGAGTGGATAAGCCGATGCCTCACTGTGGCACAGCTTTTTCTCCCGTGCTGATGGGAGAAAAACCTTAGGAAACATTGCGGAAGGACTTACTGTCCATGGAACACAAGAGCAGACGATAGGCTAACAACAGGGGGATGTGTCACACGTTCATTCGGCGTGGCACTGATGCAGCGGCCGCTCAGAAATCGAGAAGGATGCGCTTAATTCCTCACCGGTTAGGAAGAGAAGTCCACGTAAGCTTAATAGCCACTTCAGCATGGTACAGTAGGATGCGTGCCGGCGGAGCTGACTGTCAGCGAAAGACGGAGGTGAGAACGGACGACCAGGAGGGACGTTGAGAAGGTTCAGCAGGCAAACGGGAAGGTCTGCACGGAAGCCAATCAACTCTTGCCTGACCTCGGAAATTTGTTGATCGTAAAGGAAGGCAAGTTGATTCTGATGTGAAGTACGAAAAACATTTTAGCTACCTGCCCAGTCCCCGAAGGGCACAGGGTCAGGGGCTCGCTAAAGAGAGCTTGCGGAGCGCTTTCAAATGCTTGGCTTTCGCCTCGCACCGTTAAGGGTAACCAGACTGTAAATGCCTGATTAAATCTCAAGCAAGCCTTCCAGCTGTGAAATTGACGGAAATTAAGATTCTATCAAGCAAAAAGCAGGGAGTCGCACCACTGGTACTCACTTGAACGGGTCATCGTCTGCACCAGGACTCAGTCTAGCAGTTAACCGTTCTCCTCTGCATTGCACTCTATGACGAGTAGAAATATTTTCAATTCATCGAGATGTATAGCTGTGCTTTGCTCCAGAATAACAAATCAGAAGCGGGTGATTATGAAATTCTCATAGACCACATCGCTCAAGTGACTTGCACCAGACGAGAAAGGAGAAAGGGAAATATAAATGACTTATCTGGTTTTCTTTCCGGGTCCCCCTATAACTTCTGGTGTATCAAGTCCCCCATTCCCAATTCCCCCCAAAGATTGTTTATTATCTGCGACTTCAAAGTGGCCCTTGTTGCCAACTTTAAAATAGTGAAGCCGGAGAAAAGTCTCATAATGGTGGGTGATTCTTTCTCCATTGCCCAGTTTTCTATTTAGTGAATCACTATGTCTCCAAAAGTTTGTTGCACATCGTGCTCGATATTTCAGAACTTCCTGGGACATTGGAAAATTGGCTCTATACACAAGTGAATCGAATATGACTTCTCATCTGGAATTGACACGAAACACGATTTGGTCCTGATTAAATCAGATTGTTTTGTTGCGTGTCGCATGCTCCTGGAACAGTCTAGGACGTCCACTTGACTAAACTCGAAACGGTCTCCATATCCAAAGTCTCGTCTCCGAAACGAACGTATACTCTTAGCGAAGAGAGAATTCGCTTGCGGTGTGGAGAGCTTTCTGTTTTGAGTGATGGTAGAAAGTTCGAGCAAGATAAAACCTCCCCATGAAGCATGTGGACGAAGAACTAAAGATACATGATGGCGGAAAATTGGAGTGACCACGAAAGCCCGATCGAGAAGGGCAAAGTGGACGGATTCTGAATAGGGCAAATGTCACATGACTTCTCGGCTAGATTTAGGGGTAAAGGGGTATTTAGGCATGTCAATATAAAAGGCATCCAAATCAGCCCTAACGGGAACTGCGTGGTATGACAAGCACATCGAGATCCTGCCACGCTGTGCTACCAATAGAATCAATATAACTGATAATGAAAAATAAATGGTGCGATCTGGATCTTGGGGGTTTTCCAAGCGGGGTGGCTTAGTCAGAGGGAAATTGAGAGGTTATTTCCATGAACCATCTTCGCCGCGAACGTTAGGCACCGTTGACCCGGAAAGAACTTTCTCGGGGCGGGAACGTGTCATCGGCTGTAGTATCGAGCCGGCTACTACATTGCTTCTTTGGAGTTGCAGATGTTCCGAACGATTGAACATCTGCTATCCTCATGAGTCATGAAAGCGAGAAAGATGCTAAGTAAATGTAGTCAAATTTGACAATATGTACATATTTTGTTTTAGAAAGGAACGACATCAAGCCCATCAATCTCAAACATCCACCAAAACATCCCAGTAGCCAAATTCTTCACTCTGAAGTCTTCGCTACTAAAATGCTGCAACAAAACTCGAATTTTCTCAGCAGAAAATCGTCGACGTGGGCGGCATCGAGAAGAGAAGTTTACTTTACACCGCCAGGGTGTCTGACTTTTCTCTCCCGAGAGAGTTCCTGGTGTAGCCTTGCCATTCGCAGCAGCTACTTAAAGGCGAGCAGGATCTTCGGCATCGGCAGAATCCGTAGTCTCGGTGGCAATGGACGGCGCTGCTGACGGTGCTGCAGCGGTTGCCGATGGGTGGAATCCTCCATGTCTGCCACTACCGCTTGGTCTCACGTGTGGGGCTCTAGTAAATGCTCCTGTAGGTGCCTCAAAGGTCCCCGTTGGTTGCTCAAAGGCCCCTGTACCTGTTGGTCGTCCATGATGGGCACGGGTGCCTTGCCAGAATTAGCAAAACGTACCCACGTATTGAGGTACAATGTCGTCTTACCGGTTGGACGCTCAAAAGAGCCTGCGACGGACCCAGTTGGGCGGACATGAGGAGCACGTGCTCCAGTTGGTGCTTCTTCATCTCGCTCAGCCACAGCAGAGGAAACTGGCGGTGCTGCCGCTGGCGCACCAGTGCCATGGGGCCGATGGGTACGGACACCTTCAAATCATTAGATTTGGTCTGGAGTTATTTCTTAATGAAAGCACTAACCTGTGGGTCTTGCAAAGGTTCCTGTAAACGATCCTGTAGGGCGTACAAAGGATCCCGTTCCGTGAGCATGATGGCTAAATGCTCCTTCGAGATCTGTTAGCAGTGTGTCGAGAGATGTGTCAGTGCAACAAGGAAGGCACTAACCAGTTGGTCTCACAAATGACCCCGTGAAGCTTCCTAGTGGTCTAAGTTAGCACTGTGAATCGGAGTCGAGCTTGTTGACATACCTTCTGGTGGGAACGCTCCAGGAGTAAACGCGGGAGGAAGTGCTCCTCCAGTGAAGGCAAGAGAGGGTGCGGCCTCATCGGTCTGGCGCTTCTCTTCCTGGACGGGAGCTGCAGCGACAAGGCTGAGCAAGCCGGCGAAGACAATAAAACGCATTGTAGTGAGCGGTGTCTGGGTTGGTACTAAGAAACAGTGTTTGAGATGGAATAGAGCTGAGCTGGTCTGCCTGGCCTTTCAAATTTGAGGTCGGAAAGCCAGCTACTTATATGACTTCTGCACCCTTGCCTCAAAGGCTTCCTAATCGAGATCTGTGATCAGTCAACGGTTGACGGCCAATGCATTGACGCCATCTCTGCCCAAAGAAATTGCAGATACTGCGACGTCCATAGTGACGGCTACATGTGGACGAAGATGTGCTGGAAAGTTCGTTGGTGGGAAATCCACCTTGCTGTCTTGCAGAATTCATCTAGAGTGAAGGTCCGTGGATGGTGCATTGAAATATACCCTTGTACTCAGGGCCGATAGAAAAGAGGAGAAGCGCTCTGAGGTGAGGTAAGAGAGGACAACGGTGGTGACATTCTCAATATCACTCAGTACTAAGGAGATCTCCAGCTTTACCCATATTGTCACAACTTTGCCATTGTCAGGAGAGAAGCTTTTTACTAGGTATGCTGATGTGGAGAAGAAGGAAATAAGCAATTTGACATCGGGGGGAGGCACCCTAATCGGAAATCGAAGTCCGTGATCGCAGGCTTCTCGGCCTTTCCATGGTAATTGGATCTCTGGGGAACCTGGGGCATCTCGGTACGGGCTATTAGCTCCGGTAGATGTAATAGTTGGGCTGATAACCATGCAAGGTGGACGGGATTGCCCCAAAACTTAATACTAACTACACTCCAAAGCTCCGTAACACGTGAAGTTACAAGCTTGCGAGTGTAAAACACGACTACAGCCGTGCCAAAGGCGGGGTTCAAGGATAATTGTCGGAGATGGAGAGGCTGCTCATGATTCAGACATGTTTAGGCTCAGATCCGAGCAAATGAAACAAAGATGCTTATCCAGATTGTAGCGATATTTAGGCTCGGAAGCCTGAGATTCCAGAACGTGACACTTGAAACTCATACGACTTTTATGAGTAAGTCAACATGTTAACAACACAGAGTTTTGCTGCTTTGCTGTACAGTCATCTCCATATCGATGGGCTATCATGCATTGAACTATGTTGAGACAAACCGTCTGCGTTTGGCAAGAAGTAGATCCGCTATAACGTCGTGTTCGAAGGTTGCAGGAACTCAGCAAGATCAAGTTGACTTCAGATGGTCCGACTGTGGTTAGAATTGCACCTGGGGCTCATAAAAGCAAAAGTAGTAATAGTGTAAACAGAAGAGAGTATTTGGCGTCGGAACAAGGCAGCTACCGGCTACCGGCTACAACAAGTCTGTTCCTGGAGGCGATCGATCGAGTTGCTATTTTTAGCACCACATAAATGTTTTGACAGCCGATTATAGCCCCCTATTGTGAATAAGGTTGAATGGCAAGGAACTTGGATGCCTAGATGGGGGCTCTCTCGGGTGATTATCCGGCGCAGGCCAACTTCTCTTCTAGAAGGGTAAACGAATGAACCACGCGCCACTGTGCGCAGAGAATGTGGCATGCGCAGTCCCGGCTGATCAAGATGAAGAATGAGAACAACGAAGCCAATAAAGCGTGTGATAAGGAAATTTCGCACCGGGGTGAACACACTTCACACGTGACGTTACTGGCGCCTAACTTTTGAATTGCCTTCATCGAGCTATTCGGTCCCGAAACACCTGACAATGTTGCAATGCTACTCATGCTCGTACTAGTCCACATCCTCTAGAAAAAGACGAAACAGCTAGCAATAACACCATCCAATGCACGCTCAAATTGAAACATTTTCCCAGAAAGTTGAACAAACCGCCGAGTTTCTCATCTATTCAATGGCGATTTTTATCCTCCGCCTTCGTCACCCGCTGCGTTAGTATAACCAAGGTCATCCCCTTCGTCCACTTCTGTAAGGCGTAGCGCTTCTCCAACATCAGCAACGAAATGATCCTTGCCCCCACAGGTTTCAAGAATGCCACTTCTCTGGAAGAGCTCGTATATTGGCGTTCCCTCTAGAGGACCACGCGAGAAAAAGACACGAACTCCTCGGTCTCTGTAGCCACGGACAATTTCCTCTAACACTTGCGTGCCGGAACCATCCAAACCAGTCACGCCATGGATATCGAAAATGATGTTTTTGTTGTGTTCTGGTGACCGAACCCTTGGCAATGCGGGATGAGCGCTTGTCGTTCCGTAGAGTTCAAGTCTCCGCAGACGATTCTTCAGGTCACCTGTGTTTGCGAATGTCAACGGCTCGGGTATCTTCACGATCAAGCATCCTTCGATAAACTCCAATTTATCCGGGTTATCCTCTGCATTCTCAAATCGGTTCGTTCCCGGTATCCGTCCTAAAATTTGGATACGAGGTCGCGTGCTGTGCTTGATGACAGCGAGGAGAGAAAGCCCCACTCCAATAGCAATTCCAAGAGTGAGCGAGTAAAATATCGTGGCGGCGAAGATGATGAACATCAGGCCTAGCTCGGTGTAGCCACGTATCTTAATGAAGAACAAAATATCATGTGGGGCTTCCTCGATGAGAGACCATGCAACGACAGAAATCATAGAGGATAGGACGGCTTTCTGATTGACAGTTAGTTGAGGGAGAAAGGTTGCACAGAAGAATTCGGCTCACAGGGAGATAGTAAAATGCGGGTAGCAGAAACAGGATGCAGATAATCGTAATGATACTGAGGAAAATACTGCTCCTGAGACACAAAATCATGGGTTAGTATTGCCTACAAGTGCTGGCTGATAGCAACTTACATAGGTGTCTTGCCGCCGGTGCTTGCATTGACTTTACTTCGTCCGTAGCCACCAAACGCAGGAAGAGCTGAGAAGCAACCACCCACAAGATTTGCAACTCCTAGAGCTACGAGTTCTCTGTTTGCACTCAGAGCAATCCCCTGGATTCCATCTTTCCCTCCTTCTCCTCCGCCCAAGCTCTTCGCTGCAACGGATGATTCAAAAAACCCAAGTAGGGCAATCAAAAAAGAAGTGCCCATGGCTTCCCTCACATGCTTCATATGGGATATCTGAAAAGGCCAGTGGAATGGGAAAGGATTCCCACTTGTAGTGGACTTCACTTCACCGAGTACTTCAAGCCCTTTGGTATCCCAGCGTAATTGCCAAGTCAGAATTGCCGAGAACACCACAACGAGAAAACGATCGGGAATGTACGCAACACCGGGATATCGGGGCTGAAGGTACTTCTTCGTTTCTCTGTACTAAAGGTTAATGCCGTTGTGACGTGGAGTCTTTCGGCACTCACCTGAAGATCATGATGATCAGAAAGCTTATACCACTGACAGCAGACGTAATGCCGGACGATTTATCGATGTTCCCAAAAAGGAAACGCAGTTTGTCAACTGAGCTTGCGTGGCTCACACCACCCACTGCCGATGCAAGCCCCTGCAAGCCCAACTCTGGGATCAATTGATCGACTATAATCACGAATCCAACGGCGGATATAAACCCTCGCAAGAATGGTCTCGAGAGAACAGAGTCAAGGAATCCCAATCGAGTCAATCCAGCTATGAATATAACTGCACCAGCCATGCCGGTGACAACTCCAGCCACTCGCGCATGCATCTTGACCAACACGTTAGTTCTCTGATTTCGAAAAGACTTTAAGAGGGGAAGCAATTGGAGCTGTCGGTTCTCGTCAAAGGGGGCAAACAGAGGCCCACTAGGACCGACAACGGCACCTAGGCCTTGGGCTTTCGGACGGAGCAAAACATGGAAAGAATTACCTCATCATCGCCCTCACCAGCTACGCCGCTGTCCACGCTCGATTTGACAACTGTCCCTACCAACAAAGATCCAGCAGCTTCTGGTCCGACAACCATTCTAGACAGGCTCAGAGTCAGTATGGCTTGGCAAGGGACGAAGTTGACAGTTCCAAATGGCTGGACATGTTCACTGCTCTTATGCAGAGAGAGCGGAAAACTTGCATCACACCTTGAGGAGACATAATCTTAGGAAACTATACATACTGAGGGCAGGATCCTAGAATTGCATAAATGATCTGTGTCACATATTAGCACACTACATTTCCAAACCCTGCGGGGGGGGGGGGTTGGGTGACAATAAAGATCAACCAGCTAAAATGAAGATGACTTACTGGGTTGAAGACGAACGAGTAGAGGCCGTTGATCGCAGGAACATGTGCTAAATTCGAAGCCAGAGATAATGCCATCGGAATGTAGAACGAGGCCATTGTGATAGCTGCCACTAAATCACCCTGCAAATGTCTCCATCGATACTGAGGAATCCAAGCCAGAGCAGGTATGTAATAGGGGAAATACCTACGACACACATCAGCACGATAGTAGAGGAGTCTTTTGATAAGAAACATACATTGTTCTGGTATCTATTCCATGCCGTTCTGCCAGATAAGAGGTGGTGGACATCTTCTTCTTCCCTCCACTTCCATTCTTCATCCCGACTGTCTCGAGAAGGCTTGAAAACCTGCTCCGACCTTCACCCGAATCAGGCCGGCCCCGAGCTTGTGGAGTTCCTCCATATCCATAATCACTATCGCGACTTCTTATACTATCCGCGCGAGGGCTGAACGTGCCGTGTCCACAAGGCCCTTCATGGGGTGGACTCGAGAGTAAAAACTCAAAGGGTTTCCGCAGGAGGCTTGTAGTTTCGTCGACGGCGTGTCCCACTAAGTTTGGAACTCCATGCGTCCTTCCATCTAGCGCTTCATCGTCTGCTGCCGGGTCTGTGTCGAGGTGAGTAGGGTATGTCTTTGGGGACGGTTCTGAGCTGCTCGGTGCGTTGTCTTCGCCTCGGACCGAAGTGATCCGCGTGTCCTCTCTGTCCTCCAACGTGCTGCCTCCTAAGTCTTCTAGAGAAGAAGATATCGTCCGCGATGCCCGAAGATTACTCGGTGTTGACGGCGCGTGTTGATTCACCGCCTGGTTGGTGATCGAGGGGTTCCGAGCGGAGGACGCGGAACCAGACGATGTTGGTCTTCGAGAAGTCATCTCGGGGAGCTCAATGCTATCTGTGCATGGAGAGCGAGGACATACACGCAACAGGGAGTTGCAGAACAAGAACTAGCTGTGCCAGGGCCGGAACTTGGGGTACAGGTTATGCTGAGCTCAAATTTAGGTTACTCGCTAGGGAAATGCTAGGCCGAGGGAAGTCGGTGAAGTGTGAGGCTGGGGTGTAGATCTTCCTAGGATCCGACGCCTGCAATGATGAGTTCTTCGTTATCAGTAAATACCTTAGATATCACGGGAGAAAGCTCGACAGAAGGAATATGGATTGCGTCCCCAGACAATGACCAGCAGGTGTCTCATAACTGGAGGTGCTGGTGATTGTTTGCCCCACCTTGATTGAACAAGCACTTCATGCAGGGTCTCCGCCTTCCACGAGGTCAGGCCACGGGCAGAGAGCCTGCATGTTGTCATTTTTGAACTAGACCCAGACTACCCCAAAGCTACATCTTCTATCTCTGGTCCTTGGCATGTCATGAAAAGCTTATTTGTGTAGTGATCTTTACCCCTGAGTTCATCCGCCACTTCTCAATGCGTCAAGTACGTCATGGGCCTTTTGCAATTAATCACGTGCCAGAATCCCATGAGCAACACCGGAAAACAGAATAAGAGTTAGCAGAAATCTTGGTTTCTGTATTTTGAAGTGCCGCCACATCGCGAGAATAAGACCTAAAATGTCTTCTGAGACGCGATGGTATAGAAACTGATGATCTCATCGAAACAGCACAAGCCCACTTCTGGAAGAAAGACTGAGTAGAAAGACGTAGTATTCAGTGTAAATACATGAAACCAGGGTATCTCATCACCCTAAAAACGCCAACCGGAAACAACAAATGCCTATGCCGAAACTCATCGCCTCCCCTCAAGCGGCAATCTCTCCATGCAAGCGAACTCTGTAAATGCAGGTATATCCTACTTTCTCTCCGCCCCAGTTGTTTTTAGAGCGCACAATGATTTTGTTTGTGGAAGCACGCAAGGCCTTCATGTCCAACTGCACTGGGAACGACTGAACATTCTGAGTCGATTCCTTATCGTAAGTGAAAGAAGCAATGCGAACCCAGCCGTATGGCAGCGATATTTCCTCATCGGTACCGAAAACACTCTCTGACAATGCCTTGAGCTCGTTGTAGGTATCTGAGGTCGTGTCTATGAGGGCGAAGAGTTCCATCTCCCTTGGTGCAGCTCCTGGCTCAAGTGCCGCAGATGGTGAGATATGTTCTACAACAACTTGATCAGGGTGGATAGTGTTAGCCATGATCACACCAAGACTTGTTCCGAAGCCGTCGGCGCTGCTGGAAGGAGAACACCAGCAGTCGCCATGTTCTTCCCATCTTGTGAGAGCAGTCTCTGGGGCTTTGGGTGCTGGGATAGAATTTAATATCATGGCTCTCGACCATCGCTTCCAGAAATAGACATCTTGACTCGGAAAGACATAATTCGGGGAGGTATTGTAGGGGTCGATGACAGCCCCGGTGCCTTTGGAGAAATGGTTGACACGGGTAAGACCATAGTTGACCGTTTGTTGGAGGTTTGATCTAGCCAAGGCTTCGATTTGCGCATGTGGCAAGACCTTCCTGACGACTTCTTCGGAAATTGCCTTGACTTCATTTGCGGTTAGACCGGCAGGTTCCTGGTGAAGCTTTTGAATCTGACGACTTGTGTTTTCCAGCTTCCTCGATAAGCCTGCCATTTCTGTTTTAATTTCTTTCTGATTGTCTTCCCAGCTTTGACGGATGATTCGGAGTATCTCTGCCTTAGAGGCGACGTGGTTTCCTTCCAAGAGCTGTGGAAACTTCCTCCCAAGTTCATCCCCCAACAATGCAGTCATCCTCGCCTGGTTCTTCTTCATGAACTTCTCGTATTCTTTTCCGGCAATTCGCTCCACTTCTTTGACAGAGAGGCTAGTGGTTGGAGATGTAGATTTGCCATCAGTTTGATAGGAGATGAGAGTTTGGTCGGACCGGATCTTGTCTTGAAGTGCATGCCAGAAATCATCTGGAATTGCGAGATTTCCGTATTTATCCTTCTTGACCAAAAGAGCATCGGGGAGCATCTTCTCAAGCTTGGCGAGAGTCTTTGGATCAATTTCCGGATGTGTTTTGATTCTTGCCACTTGGTACTCGAGATCATTGAGGCGCCGATGAATTTCTTTAATCTCAGGAGCACTGAAGCTGTCCATAGGATGGGCGACTGAGTATGGGATGAACTGGCCAATGTTATGAGTCACGTCCCATCCATAAAATCGAACATCTGAATGCCAGATAGTCGTCGCCGCAAGCCCTCCAAGAAGCAAAATAAACGCCCAGACTAAAAGTTGCCTGGGACTGTCAGTACCAGGGAAATGAACAAGTCATAGAGAGAACTTACTTTCCACGGAAGGGTGAGACCTGTTTCAGCAAGAGCGAAGCCCGTGCACCAAATGCTTGAATGGCGTTCGAAATCGCTGACTGACCACTTGCTGCTCGGGCCTGGGCCTGAAAGAGACGACGACGAGCCAAGACCTCAAGTTGGGTACGTTGAGCGGCATCTTCCCGATCCCGTCTGGTGTCAGGACTCTCAGGAACCACTTCAGGAATGTCGTTCAACTCTGGTGAGTCTACGACTGATTCGTCTATTGCAGCTTGATTGAAGATGGCGCTCTCATGATTGAAGCTGCGGTTCGCAGACGAAGGAGCGGGAGTGCTTCCACGACTTGCTCTTCCTCCGCGGCCAGCAGGCGTACGGGATCTTCCTGCATGCTAGATCAGTAAAAGCTAAGTTTCAAGGTGCTCGAACTTACTGCCTGGAGTTGTTACTGCTGCGATCGGATCGAGAATTCCTCCGAGAACAGAATTAAGTTGTTGTCCCACCTGAGGTCCAGCTCCTCTTGGAGGCTCCGGGACTGTGTTGGTGCCATAGGCTGTACTTGTACGAGTTCCGATCGCCGGCAATGGTGCAATTCCAGGAGTTCCGCCTCTGCGAGAGGCACGTCTCGGGGTCGCAGGGATATCAGCGGTTGAGATGGCTGGAGAAGCACCTCTGTCGCTGGCTTGCCTGCTGGTGGCACGAGTGCTTCGTCTGGTCGACATTGTTACTGGGTTAAAGTGTTGGAAATTGTGTCGGGGAGGGTCGTCGAGTGGAGTGTAATCAGAGATACTTAGGATCGAGGTGGAATCGTAGTTTCTTGGCTCGGATTCAAGACCTGATGAAGGCGTTAGCAAATGATACACCGAACGATCCCATGGTGTAGCTGACGAGTTCTCTGTAGTCGATTACTGAGTACGTCAATAACTCGCATGTCGACAAAATTTCGAAGATTGAAGAAGAGAGAAAGAAGGAGATCAGAAAATTATCGCCGAGCCAGACTTTTATGCGCTGGGGATCCATTGTTCGAGGAATAAGCTTACTTACTATTGTGCTGAAGCTATTCACAATACCCAACAATAGCAGCCTCCAAAAACCAACAATACTCTGCCGAGTCCCGATCCAAAAGCCAAATTACGCGTCCCAAATGGAAGCCCCAACTATTGTTCCTCGATTTAGGTCACAAGCGATGCATGCGCAGAATCGTATCGATTGTTCAGCGATGAATCGCAGGGTGGAAAAGATGGCCTCGAGTCGCAAGAGGAGGGCGCGACAAGTTCAGGACAATAGGATGCCATTTATTGCTATGGACACGAAGCTGCCCAAGTGAATTCCTCGGCGAGCACAAGCAATGTTAATAGTGGCAGCGAAAGCAGTCTTTTCATCTTGTGGGCGTCCGGATGGGGTTTGTTTGCATTCCTGAGAATATGGCCTGGCCTCTCGACGCGAGGTCTTTGCTGTGGCGAGTGGTGGGGGGCTGGCTGGGGCTGGTGCAAAGCTGCTCTGGCGCAAACGAGGCTTGAAGCTTGACGAGGCTGAAACTTGAACTTCAGGCGGTGAGAGCGCATTTCAGGTTCGGCAAGAAATATTGCGCAACCGCTGATTATTGCTGCTTTTCCAGTGTTGATCTCGCATCTCTGGACAAAAGCCATGCTGGCCTGCCAGCACCAATCCAATGGTTCCGTCTGATGCTTGTCTCATGAAGATCTGATGTCTGCTAGAACTATGGTGACGAGTCTCGGGGGCCGAACAGCTGTTATCTTAGGGGTGTCCCTGGAAAATCTGTGCCCACTATTCCCCTCGTGTTCCTTGTCGCAGAACATACATCTCAACACATCCCTCCAACGCATTCCCCCAAGTCAATCATCTCTTCCTAAAGTACAATGGCTGTGGGAACTGTCCTAATCACTGGGTAAGTCTGGTACTCAGGGGTACTTTTGAAGCTATGCCCTCACTCCATCAACTTGGGCCGGTTGGCTCTTGATCTGCCCCACCATCCATGCGCCAAAATGTTCTAGAGGATGCTGATGGATGTGAAATGACACAGAGGAACCGGCTACATCGGTTCTTTTACCTCTCTCGCCCTCCTTCAACATGGCTACAATGTCGTGATTGTTGACAGTCTTTACAATTCGTCAAAAGTCTCCCTCGACCGCATCGAGCTGCTCTGCGGCAAACGACCAGACTTCTACCAAGTCGATGTCACAGATGAGGAGGCATTGGACAAGGTCTTTGCTGCACATCCCAGCATTGACAGCGTTATTCACTTTGCTGCCTTGAAGGTAGTTCATAAACCTGCATTGGATGTCAACACACTGACTTGTGCATTCCAGGCAGTTGGCGAATCGTCCGAGATTCCTCTCGAATATTATCGCGTCAACGTTGGCGGAACCATCACCCTCCTCCGGTGCATGACCAAGCACAATGTCCCAAACATCGTCTTCTCCTCTTCTGCGACGGTCTATGGCGATGCGACTCGAGTTCCCAACATGATTCCAATTCCCGAGCATTGCCCCATTGGTCCAACCAACCCATACGGACGAACCAAGAGCACGATCGAATTGATCATCACGGATCACATTGATGCGCAGCGAAATAATGCTAACAAAGCGGGCAAGCCATTTGAGCAATGGAACGGTGCTCTGTTGAGATATTTCAACCCAGCTGGATCACACCCCAGTGGAATAATGGGCGAGGATCCTCTTGGAGTACCGTTCAACCTGCTCCCATTGTTGGGCCAAGTTGCTACCGGACAAAGAGAGAAGCTGTTCGTCTTTGGTGATGGTAAGAAATCGTTGCTGAAATAACAGCACCAGGCTAATTCTCCTAGACTACCCATCCAGAGATGGCACAGCCATCCGTGATTATATCCACGTAGTCGATCTCGCTAAAGGCCATCTTGCAGCCTTAAACCACCTTCGAGAGAAGAAACCTGGTGTCCGAGCTTGGAACTTAGGCTCTGGTCGTGGGTGTACCGTATTTGAGATGATCAACGCATTCACCAAAGTTGTTGGCCACCCTTTGAAATATGAGGTAGTGGGACGACGAGCAGGCGATGTCCTGGATCTAACTGCAAATCCCGCACGTGCGAATGAAGAGTTGGGCTGGAAGACGGAGCTTACATTGGAGGACGCTTGCGAGGATCTCTGGAGATGGGTCAGCAACAACCCTAGAGGTTACCGCCAAGATCCTCCCGAGGCATTGATTAAAGCTGTTAAGGAGAGCCAGAAATAGATCTAACCGCCTCTTCAAAACTTCGCCTTGTCACTTTCTTTTTCAGCCATGCATATAGCTCTGACACTTCATCATATAGATAGTTCTGCTTTATTTCATTGCTGTATCAAAACTACGGCTTCAACAACAGCTTTCCTGTCGTTGCTCTTCCCTCCAGGTCTGTATGTGCCTTCGCAATATCCTTTAGAGGATATGTATGGTGGATCCTAACATTCAACTTATCCTTTGTGATCAAATCGAAGAGCTCCGCCGTATACTTCTCAAACTCCTCTCTCTCGTAGATGTAGTTGAAGAGCGTCGGTCTCGTAATCTTGATATTCTTCGCCGACAACCGCGAAATCGCAAAGGGGGGTACAGCACCGGACTTGGTATGCGGTCAGCAGCGATCCTCCAACTCACATATGCACGTCAGACACCACTTACCGAATTCCCATAAGAGACCACGGTCCCCTTCCTAGCCACAACCTCCAAGTCGTTCTCAAACTGATCCTTACCTGTACTGTCATATACAACCGCCACCCCTTCACCACCAGTAATACCCTTCACCTTTCCCACAAAATCCTTCTCCTCCTTATAATTAATCATAAACTCAGCACCATTCTTCTTCGCCAGCTCGATCTTCTCACTCGTACTCGCCGTCCCAATAACTCTTGCACCAACAGCTTTCAACAGCTGACAAAGCCACAAGCCTACTCCTCCCGCCGCAGCATGAACCAGAACCCAATCTCCTTTCTTTACCAAATAGGCCTCTTTTATAAGTGTCAAAGCCGTTAGGCCTTGCAGCATTGAAGCAGCAGCAATTCCAGGCTCAATGCTAGAGGGTACGCTGTGTGTCTTAACAGCCGGGACGGCGGTGTATTCTGCATAAGCGCCTGTAGCCATCCACACCACGCGATCGCCTGGCTTGAAGCCGTACAAGTCGCCAGAGGGACCGAGAGACACAATTGTGCCTTCAGCTTCGCGACCAAGGATCTCGGGTTTGGGGGCGGGATAGAGGCCTGTTCGGAAGTAGCTAGTTCGTGTCAGCGGAATCATCCCAAAGTTCTGGGAATGGGAATGGTTGGAGGATTTACGTGTCGATGTAATTGACACCAATGAAGTCGTTCTTGACCAGGACCTGGCCCTCTTTCGGCGTTGGGATTGGCAGATCTGTTTTATATTGCAGCACTTCGACCCCGCCCGTCTTCTCCACGAGAATACCGCTCATGGTCTTCGGTATTGAGGTCGCCATTTTGCGTGGGAAGTGGTTGTTGACTTGTTTGAGTCGCAGAGTGGGTAGGAATTTCGAAGCCAGAAGCCGCGATGCGTATCTTGCAGACATGCAGATGTAACTGTCGTTCTGGAGAAAAGGGGGGTAGGAGAAAGTCAATTGAAGGAAGAAGCTCCAATCGCGTGACAACGATTTACTGGATGCTTAGCAATCCAAAGATGAATCTGGAAAGGTTGCGGCCACTTTTGTGTGACGTTCTGCGGGGCTTTTTTAGCGGGCTACGCGGGCCCCCTTAGATGCCGAGCCGCCAAAGGCACCCCGCAATTGCTGACAGGGGGTAACGGTCAGGGGAATACAAGTAGCCTCAACTTTATTTTGCTTCAAAAGAGACTTCAGTTAGTTTTCATTGTCTTTGGGGTAAGTTCCTAGACCCCAGATCAGGTAGTAGAAATACCTACTTGGTCTTTTCTATTTAAGCTTTGGGGGAAAGGAAATGTTGCTGCATTTCAGGTGAGAATTTCTCGCAGCGAGCCAATTCAAATTTATAATACAGCAGTAGGTACGAAAGATGTATTTGAAAGAACATCCTTAAATGCTTCAACACTCATATTGAATACTCTCTACGACGATGCCTCTCTAAAGCGTGATTCTGGATTGGGATAGAGGCTGTCTCGGTTGCAAGTCATCTATGATTCCAGGCTTTCCTAACCCCAATCCTGATCCCAATTCCAAGCCCACTTCTCTCGTCGGGGACCATGAGACAAAGCAGAGAACGAGAAAGGGGGGGTTTCTCCAAAGGCCTTGTTCTTGGTGCAAAGTTGCATGATTACTACTTGAGCTCAATCCGTAAGGTCAAGACGATACCTCGATAAACACTAGATGAAAAAACAACAACTTCCAGATCCAGATTCCCTCCTCCCAGCTCTGCCTTCATTAAGTGAAATAAGCAGCATTCCTGCAAAAGCTTTGTGGTCAAGCTGTCTACGTTGTCGTCTTTGAACAAAAATATTATAACATTACAGAGAACTAACAACTACCAGGTCTGCACTGTTCGCATCGATCTTGGTTCCTCGGTCCAAAAGGACATCTCGGCACTATAGTGTATCGTCTCGGTCTTAGAAGACATTCTCGGATCTAAAGATCTTATTTCTGTAGTATTGCTGATTGTATGTAGCTTCTTGGCACTACAGTGCAACTAATTGATCTGCGGATGAGTGTATGGTACCTAGTGGCATTGCTTCAAAGGTATGTACTATCCTCGATTCCACTTCACTACCTGACAGCTTGACCACAACCACTTTTTTTGCTGCAAAGCTGCTTTGAAAAAAAGAAGAAAATAAAATAAAATTTCTTTGCAAGAACTTTAAGAAGTTTTAGAGCCGGCTTCGATGTTCGATCACCCTTGGTAAATCAAGTGTCTTGTGTGACAAAGTAATAATGAATAGTCTAACTTATTTTCAAGGGACAAATAGAAGCCAGCACCCTCACTTGTCACCTCTACCATAGAACTTCCTTGGCCAAATATTCATCGCCGTCTTCCTCCCCTCAAGCAACGGCAACCCCGCATGTACAGTCCGGTCATCACCTGTTCCATTGCCATGCAAATTAACCCAAAACAGCGCATTCCCACGCTTAGGCACAAACTTCGTCCCTCCCTCCTCCTTGTCCTCCTCCCACTTCCCCACTCCCTCCCCTTTTACATCAATATACGGAAACCAAGTCTCTCCACCCTTACACTCGCCCTCTAAGTAAACAAAGAAGCTCGCCACGCGATTGAACCAGCGTCCTTGTTTCCCGCGCACGGGCTGCGGGTCTTGGTACCAGTCGTGGTGGACGTCGAACTTCTCGCCTTGCTCGTAGTGCACGAGTTGAGGGGTGCCGAAGTCGCCCCCGGGAGGGAAGAAAGAGCCCATGAAAGACTGAGCGCGGGCGAGGATGCATTGCACGAGCGGGGAGGAGGGTGAGAGGCCAGCGGACGAGGAGGTGCGTTCTTCTGAGGGACGCTTTGAGCCGTGGAGGTAGACTTCGGATTTCTCGAGGTTAGGCACTCTGCTCAGATGGGATCGTTAGCCCAACAAACTAGAATACTTAGAAACAGAGACGGAGAACAAACCCTTCTGCAATCAACCCATTGATCTCGCCCTCATCAAGAAAGTTGTTGATGTAAATAAGCAATGGATCGATCGATATAATCTCCGTCGTGTATGAGCCCGTCTTACACACAAACTCTTCCCTTCTCACACCACCCCAAAAACCCTTCCATTCCCAAGGCCTCTGTGCCCAAAATAGCGCAAATACCAACACCGTAAAAGCAACAGCCGACCCAGCGACCGTCTTCTTCAAAACACTAACTTTGAACCCCTATAAAGTTACCAAGTCAACACAACCCTTCCATCCACAACTCGACAGGATTCAACTCACCATCTTCCAAATCAGGATGTCATTCCAGTAAAGGAAACTCCCCAACAAATGCCGAAAGTATCGAGTCCCATTTATGAATTCCCGTGACACAACCAAGGCCATCCCCTCACTTCTCTCACCACTGCTATCAATGAAGCCAAGGAGCTTCGTCCTCCGATAGGTCACTCCACACAGGAGACACCGCCTAAATCTGTGCGCCTCCTCTTCCTCAATAAACCTCAGCACCAACCACCTCGCCTCCTATCAAAGCCGAACAAAGAGGCCCCTTCCCAATCCAGCGAATAACAGTGGCGTCGCGAGCTTCGGGTATATTGCCCCTCCCGGCGCGAAACCCGCCATGGATATTAACATCATGAGAGATCGAGCAACAGGAATTAAACTTTCGTGCAACCACACTCTCGGGAATTTCCTACCTTCCTTGCATCAAATAGAAAGGCAGCCACGCGATTTGTGGAAGGAAAAGGACGTGTATTATTTTCTATGAACTCTCATGAAGAACTAACTACCGCTGACTACCCCGTCATCAACGCCAGACTTTTGTGTGCGGAGAAAGCAGGGAATGCGCCAGAAAATGATTGCGAGTTGCGCGGGGAAGAGGGGTATCGAAAGGAAATCGAAGAGGGAACCCTATGCTTCGGATATGTTGCCGGCGTGCCGGGCCCAATATGCCGACCCTGGGTATTATGCCATGCCAGGAACGCCATGAGTATGCAGATCACCTTTGTCGTTACTCGCGCAAAGCTCCGCATTACTTGCCACCGAAATAATTTTCGTCCTCCTCCATCTCTCTCTCCGCTTCTGCCTCCATGGCTCGCTCCTCGACATCAGGATCATCCTCCGTTGGCGGTGGACGAGTATTGGGAGCTGCGAAAAATCAGTGACATGAATAACCAACAAGTCTCACGACAACTACTAACCAGGTTCCTTCCAGCTGGTCATCTTCTCATTCTGCAGATAGCTGTGGAATGAACAATAAAGGCCAAGGACCGTGTCGAAGAACTTGATTCCAGTGTTAAGCTCATGAACGTCGAGCTCGACCTTCAGACCAATGAAGAAAAGCTCCAAGATCTCATCTTCAAGCCAAAACGACTCCATAACGGCTCCATCAACCTGAGTTTCAGTTACAATATCCTCGTCGTCTGTGTAGTCTTCAGTCTCAATACCAGGTCCCTCCCAGGTCTTGAATCTGACAACGCCCAAGGGCTTGATATAACCAGTCTCTCCTTTTGAGTTCTTGACGCTCGCATACTGTGCACGAGTCGTCAGGTCTGGACGGTCAATTTCGGCCACCTCGTAGAACTTCCTCGTGGTCTTCGCGATGTGAATGTCAGGGGCCATGGTCTTGAAAAACAGTTCATCATCACCAGCGAAGGCAACTGCAGTTTTGAAAATCCTCTCGGCCTCCATATCGCTCAATCCGCCCATCGGGGAAACCCAGTCCGGAGAGTCGGGGTCATCAACCGACCATGCTTGCGCGCTGAGCTGATACTGCTTGTAGCGGCCGCCATGAAGAGTTGAGGCTGCAATATTGAACTCTCCTGGCAGCTTTGACTGGAGTTGTCTGATTGCCCACAATTCCTTCTCGGCGAGGTCGCAGATTTTCCGGGCGGCAATGACATCCTCGGTATATTCCGGGCAGACAACATGGTGCAAGACATAGTTCAAGAAGTTGCGAATGACGTGGCTGTACAACTTGATCTCCTTCTCGTAATCAATGCTGAACATACAAGGGATACGGTATGAGCTATGGAGGGTTAGATCTGAAGCGAATAGGAGCGGAGTTTCGCTTACAAGAAACCCTTGGCAACACCTTCGAAATCAACAACCCAATTCTCAGAACCATCATAAAATTTGGCACTTTTAGTACCGGTTTGTACGAAGTCAGTGGCCTGAATGGCAGCAATTTCGGCGGCCGTGGAGTTCTCCAAGGTTTCCTTGTCAAGTCCGCCAGTAAACATCTTTGCCGAGGAATCAACACCACCTAGCATAAGGTATTTGGTCAGAATATTGGCTCGCTCGGAGTCGAGGTTGCGGCGAGCTCGGTAGCGCTGAATACATGTTTGGATGCGGCTAGATAGTTATGAGGTTAGCTACTCGTTACAATCGAAAGTGTGAACTTACTCAGCGAACGGCCGGGCTCTGTAGTCTGTTAGTGTTGAACTGTTGTGAAGATCGGGGTACTTACGAATCATAGAGATCTTCTTCTTCCTCGTATTCATCGGGCGTGATAGGAGCGTCAGCGTAGAACTCTGAGGGATGGTGTCAGCCTTGAATATTCCGAAAGTCAGCAGAAGACTGGACCTTCAAATCCCGTTGCACCCGCCTTCCTGTTCTTGCCACTGCTCTTCTTTTTCTTCTTCTTCTTCTGCTCTCCTTCGACAACTGGTGGTGCTAGGCCATTCGGTTTCTCCTTCAGAACACCTTCATTTAGATTGGACGGGGTTCCAGGGGAAGCCGGTGTTGGAGGTGGAGGTGCTGGAGCTGCGAAATTTGGCGGGGTCATCACACCCTCCGGTGGAGGTGAGCCAATTTCGACGACCTCAGTGCGAACGCCATTGATTTTCTCATCCTTCGGTCGTAGACTGAGTAGCTCATGCTGGGTGTATCTCACCGTATGGTCTTGTTCCTTCGGAAGCGAGGTCAAAGCGGCAGCGAGGTCGACCTGGCTAACTGCTCTCGAGAGCTTTTTCTCGTGATGTTCGGCCATGATTGCAAGGATTCCCTAATCTGTCAAAGCTCTGGATTGGTCAGTCTCGTGCCCGGTGGAACAAATATCTCCGTGGGGAGGACGTGGTGGTTGGTGCAGGGTAACCTGTAGAACGAGTGGACGGGAGAAGACGAGGCGAGGTTGAGCAAGGCTGTGCAATAATGGAGAAGTGCTCGGCTGCGTTAGGAAGTGAATGATTTGACAAGAGGAGGACTGACGCGCGAAATGCGAGCAAGTTGCAGAAGGTGAGATATGATCAAAAGTACAAACGGGACAAGGGAGAAAATGTTTGCGTGTGATGAAGTTGTTGTCTCTGGCAAGTAAGACAACTTCGAGAGAGAGCGAGGTGACGAAGACCAGATGATCAAACTCTCAAACGCAATGAAGGGTACTAAAGAGAGAAGGCCCTTCCTGGAGAGTGCCAACTTACATGATCCGATAGTGACGGGGAATTTGAAGATTTAGAACAAGCCTCTTCCGTTTGTCTTTGGCGGGTTGCCGGTTCGGGAAGCAAACCGAGCTCCTTGCTTCAAGTGCTCCAAAGCTGGAACGTGGATATATTGCGGGGAAATCCTTGGCCGTGATCCTGTGATCGTGGAGCGGGCCTTCCTGGTGAGTTGAATAGCAGTAGTTCCCTCAGGTTGCTGTCTGCGGGTCACGCTCTGTCAGCCGTCGAGTGTGCCAGCTGCAGTCAGTCTCACGCTGTTGTCGTTGTCGTGGCTAAGCTGCGCGCAGTGCATACATAGAAAGAGGTGCTGGTGGTGTTCGACGGAGGGAGCGGGGGATGCGGTCGGCGGCACTTTCCCTCACCGCCTGTTGATTGGGGCTTCGGCGGGTTAGTGCCCGGAATTAGGCGCCTGAAAGGTTGCGGCCGGGCCTGGTTCACTCCAAAAAGTCGCGGCGGCGTCTGCGAATTCGCTCATTGAAGCCACGACACTCGCAGACGCCTCTCGCCTTCTTTTCTCGACACAGCCTTGTTTCCCCATTCCTACCCCCGTTCGGGCTTTCTTTTTCTTCACAGACATCTTTGGCGCAAACTTTGCGCTCTCCACTTCATTACTAATACCTCCTCTTCCCACCATGATAGAGTCATAGCAGTTTCGACTCCCGTCCAGTCTTTTTTAAAATGGCCAGAGCCCTGCCCTCGCGCGCAGACTTGGTCGACTACAACTATGCCGTCGCAGGACAGTACGTTGCGTGGCGCCGCATTTCTTGACCAGATGGCTGACAAGCGACCAGTGATGGCACACTTTCCGATGTCGACGGCGAGCTCTTCATTAAGCCTTGCACCCCTGCTGAGGTCGCCTTCTACGAGTCCTCTATTGCGGAACATCCAGAGTTCGCCGAGTACATGCCTACTTACATGGGCACCTTGACCCTCGACGAGAGCCAGACTGGGAAGACGGTCGAGGAAGTTGGCGCGGCCTTGATCGCAAAACACTCCCTACCCGAAGTCGTTGTCCCAATCAAGACAGGAAAGAGGATAGAGACCAACCTGGCCGTGGTACTCGAGAACGCTGCGCACGGTTTCGTCAAGCCCAATATTATGGATGTGAAGCTTGGAGTACGGTTATGGGCTGACGACGCCGCCGAAGAGAAGAAGATCCGCTTCGATAAAGTTACAGAAGAAACTACGCATAAAGAACTTGGCTTCAGGATCGCTGGCATGAGGGTTTGGCAAGGTCACGGCGCAAAGGGTTCAGATATAGACGAAGAGGGGTATAAGATCTACGACAAGAATTACGGCCGCTTTTCTGTTCATAAAGGCAACGTTCAAGAAGCGTTTAAGAACTTCCTCTTCTCCGAGTCGGCTGGCATCGATGAAGAGTTGGGGAAGCTAGTGGCGCAGGCGTTCCTTGCGGATGTGGCAAGGATTCAAGCAGTTTTAGAAGCTCAAGAGAGCCGCATGTTTTCGGCAAGCCTGCTCTTCGTATTCGAGGGAGATGGAGCAGCATTGAGGTTGGCGATGGAAGAAGCAAGCCGGTCCCCAGCAACGTTGGTAAACGGAGACGATGAAAACTCACAGGAAGATGACGACGAAGACATCCTCGGCCCGAAGATATACGTTGTCAAAGTCATTGACTTTGCGCATGCCACGTGGGTCCCAGGCCAGGGCCCGGACGAAAATTCTCTACTCGGAGTTCGGAGCGTTGCGAAGATACTCGAAGATATAGGCGGCGTTTGATTTGAGCTTTATGATGGGCATGGACATGGCGTTCTGGACATCTGCATGGGTTTATACAATGACGATTGTTGTATTTAGATACCCATTAAGAGCGACTTAGAATCCACTCGCTGTTTTCAATCTAGAATTACAAGATCTGGCTTACGTTGCCAGATGGAGAATATACAGGCACTTTCTTCCAACCATAAGCCTCGCCTACACTGCGATACAGGGCGTATTTGATCGCGTATAGAAGAAACCACGGTTAAACTCGGAAAGCCGGACATCACAGAACTAGTTGTTCTAGTGGAACTCATTTGGGTCTGAGAACATTGGAATACCTAGAATCGGATCGGGTGGTATTATGTCGAATAGCTCTACTGCTTTTCTCTCGAGACCTCCCTCTAAGGTATGTGAGAACTTGACAAGATCTTCGTCGTTACATATCCAAGTTTCGTGGAGTTCTTCTTTCCTTCTTCGGGAAAGAACTTGGAAAATGTGATCTCGGGGGTTCAAACTTGTTAGCTCTCATTCTTAGCTTTTCCCGCATCTTAGGAGGAATCGAACGGGCTAGAGCGGTGCTTCTTCCTATAAGGAGAAGGCGACCTGCCTCCCTCAATCTCACGCTTCCTCTTTCTAGAAGCTTTGTCAATAACTAGTCGAACTACCAAGCTCCATTGCTGGTATTTCTTGGGAACTTTCTTATATTTCGATCCTCTGTCCTCGTGCTCCAACATGGCTTTTGTAGCAACTTCGAGAATGCGGCGAGATGCGTCTTGGAAGTCAACAAAGATCAGCGCTTTTAGTTTCCTAATGTACCTGTTTTACAGGGTGGGTGTTTGCTAAAAAGCCCCCTAATCCTGTTTCCGGAGCTGGTGGAGTGGTTCCAATAAGCGAGTTTCGATGACTTCAAGCTCTCTCGTCTCAACGTCTTGCCAACTTGACGAGCAGCCATCTCGACGTACACAGAGTCTGGATAGATGAATTGTCGAAAACGAACAGGACCAACTTTCGTTCGATGCGATCTTCAATCAGTCCCAGATCCACCGTTGCAACCCATGTGAAAGGTCTTGCCATGCTGCTACTGAGCATCATCGCATCCCCGCCGCTACTTGCCTGTTTCACCCAGATGGTCCTCGGAAATCACTTGCGGGTCCTTCAACTCGGTTGAAGGTTCAAGACCTCGAGTGGTGGAATCGAAATGCTAGACCCTCGATACTTCTCTTGAATGTTCGAGAAAGATGAGCAGATAAAGTTGCAGTGGGACATCTAATCTCATATACTTTTATCATATGTTTCAAGCAAAATATTTCTAGTGTGCTTGTTGGATATTTGCATGTATTATGAGAAGCCTCGTCCAGTCGACAACCAACTTTGACCCCCTATGTATTGTGTTAGTGATCAAATTGCCGCCGAATACTTTTCCACGATTTGAGGGAGGTTGCAACTTACATTCTCTAGCCGCAATCGCTACCTTCCGTCTAAACGCCCTCTTACCCGTAGCTGGCAGAGTGTTACAGACCTCCTCTAGCGTGATTATGCAACCCGTAGCAGTAAACAGCTTCAAAATGACATTGAGATGACACTGAACAAGGCCTTGAGCATTGAGAATAAGATTCAATGTTTTGATGTGAGGGAATGTTGATTCGTTGAGAAGGACTTTGAGTTCACCAAGTGCTCGCGTCAAAATAACTCCGCGATCGAGAACGTTGTGCTCATCTTTTGGCAAGTCGCATCCTTCCTTTATGGTTGAAATCTTGAAAGTAACCTCTTTAGCATTTTCTTTCACCATGGGACTGATATGTTTGACCACCTCCGGAATGTATCCAAAGGCGAGTGAAGCAACTCCATCTCTGGATATCTCTGCATGGATAGCGAACGATGAATTCTGATAGAAAACAGCCAAAGCATCCCCGGAAATCTCTTTGTTGACGAAGATTAGACCGAAGGGAGGGAGAGTGTGGCTTCGCATGTCGAAAGCATTGATGTTGAAATCGTATATCCCAGGTAGAGTATCCGAGGCATCTAAGGAGTGAGTCTGTAATCGGTGTGGGCGAAAGTTATTGCGTTCTATGTCTAGGATTGTCTTGATGATCCTGGTCTGGACTTCTTTGGGAAGCCCGAGAAAATGGAATGGGGTTGGCTCACTGTTCTGGTCGGTATGGGCCATTGTGGCTGCCGTAGACTGGACTGGTGCTGCAGTCAGTCATGAAGTTGTCCTTACTTATCATGGAACATTCACATACCTGATATGGTGGAGGACGTTTGTGATCCAGAGTACGGAAGTGAGAGTAAACAGTGAGTTGACGTTCTCGAGCTAGTAAGCTCTCCGCAGTGGATTCTTATAAAGGATCCATGTAAGAGTCATCCGCTGTCAGTCAATTTAGTAAATGGTGAATTTCGGCAAGGTGTAAATTCCGGAAGAAGCAGAAGGAGCCACCAAGCATGACGAGGGCAACGAGTCACATGACAATTGCACGTGACCTTTTCACATGCCTGACCTTGGACTCCCCTTTCTTAATGATCGAAACTAAAGCTAGATATTCAGTTCAAGTAGAAGGTAATAAGCAATCCAAAAAAACAAAAAAAAACATTGGGGGTGGGGTTTTCACATTTGGTATTTGCAACTTCTAAGCTGTCCGAAGAACCAGGCTTTCGATGTGCCACAGCCCGCCGGACATTCATTGGACTTCCTACTTGAATGGCCCAATCTTTTCGGGATACTGTAAATACATGCTCTTTCTTCTATCCACCGCAATCGGATTGTACAGACTTGCGATGGTCTACAACAACCGATATTACTCCCGGCAGTATCTCCTCATCGGCACTGCCGAATGGATGGTTTTGGTATTGCGTTTCTTCGCAAAGACCCAAGCAGGTAGATATCATTGTCAGGATAATTCTGCTCGAGAACGTCTGCAATGGTCAAAATGGTCTTGAAGTTCAGGGAATACCCTCTGGCCTCGATAACGCTCCACCACTTGCAGCACTGATCAAATCATTTACCATCCTTCGTGTAGCTCGACTCTGAGGACTATCTCCATCAGCATTGCTCAAGGGCTGAGTGATCTTGACTCTTCCCTCGCCTCCCAGCACAAAAGCTCCGCAGGCGATCCGCAGAACTTTGACCCTCTCGTCTGCCATATTGAGTGACAGGTGAACCTTGATGTACAATGTCAAAGCGTCCAGAAATGGGTTGCTTGACGTCCCCTGCTTTCCAATCTGCAACCCTTTCATGATTAATTTCGGTAGGTCCTCCCTTGCAATCTGAATGTCGATTGTCTTGAGAGAATCAGATACATCTTGTAAATCGAAGCCGAGATACACAGCCACTTCTTTGATAACATTTCTCAATGATCTGCTTCTCTCTGCAACTTCGAGCACCTCGCCATCACCTCCGATCGAGATGTCGCCAAGATATTTCTCGAAAGTATCCGTTAGATATGTACTCGATAGCCGTAGAGCTGAAACCCGTGCATCGAATGTTGTAGACAGATAATCAGCGAATGTCTCTCGGAGAGGGCCAGGCATTTTCGATAACAACAGTGGGAAGCGCTGAAATCCATCATCATCTTCCCTAGCACTGTCCACTGTTTCATCGTAATTACCCTCTCGTCTTGCTCTCAACAGAATCGCCCTGTATGCCATCTTCTCGTATGTAACCGTGACTAGAATTCCTCTATTAACCGCCAGGCTTATGGTTGTATCGTCATTTCCCAACTCCGTTTCGTCTTCCGCAGCCCACGCCTCTTCCTCCTGCAAGAGCTTCCATGTCACTGTTTGCAATGCTCCAACGCGTGCGAGTACATTGTCTTCTGGCCCTAGGCCAACTCGAACCCCACGTAGTACATCCCCTGCAAGAATGTCTCGAAATCGTCGTGCGTGTTGGTGGAGAGCGGCATTGCTGAATTGGAAAGTATTGCCTGTGTAGAGGGGAGAGATTCGATAGAGGGAGAAGGTGGTGTTATATAGAGGGTATTGCTGGTTGGGTGTTTCTGGAGCCATCGTGGCTCCGGGGGCACTCTCCAGAGGTAATGGTGGAATTCCTCACTACAGTATGCGGAAGCACAGACACCAGTGTTCAATGTGCGAGAAGAATCAAGATGATGGTCGTCAAAGCTTCGCGCCTCGGCTTAGTCGTCTTACGGATATGGTTGGTTCGACGCGTTTTTGACTTGTTTGACGCGTTTTCAGCGACTATGCAGTAGTATTCGACGATTTGGTACAAACGTGAATAATTCCATCAAGGGTGGCTCTGGAAGTCGAGATCGGGGTGAGGTGTAGTTGAAGTACAGTCAGTTGTATAAACCGGCGCTTTTGGCGCTAAAATCGCCTGCCGCACTCGTTTTCTGGCGCGCACCCTACTATGCACTTTATACGTTCAT